>JAFEMH010000702.1:0-654819 GCA_022495995.1 Adenophora triphylla var. japonica
CCCTCCGGCTCTCCTTACCAGATTCCCCTCGGGTTTGCTTTATAATGTCAACTGGGGCTTCGCCAAGCCGGGATCGTTCTCTGCACATTCTCTACTGCTTGCTGTCTCAGACGCGCGATACACTTTGTCCTCACCAACAATGGACCTGCTGCAATCTGTACTCTAGAGAGCGCCCCCGACTTGCCTAGCTGCGCCATGTCGCCTCCACCTTATGGGAGAGGGTTCACCCCATTATAAACACTTTTCGTCCCATACACGATCCCTCATAGAGCAACTGATACAGACATATCTGCTCGTCAAGCCGTGCCAAATCCCTACTTCCTATTCTCCCCAGCTGAGATGGACTTGTGCAACAAAAGATTAATAATGCATAAGCAAGAGTCAAATAAATTGCAAAGTGCCTAGAGTGTTGTGTTCCCCCCGCAGGGTACAATAATCAAAGTGATCATAATCTGATTATGGGAGTTGTTCCTCAATCACAATCTGGACAAGGATTCCAAATCCTGCAGGTGGCCTACCCCGCCTTTATTAAGCCTTTGTCATCGGACTCATTAGCATCGTCGAAAGAGCCTCAGTTGCCTCAGTCTTCCAAGCAACGCTTGTTAAAGAGAAAGAAAAGAGATTCAGCTTCCCCGGTATCCAAGCAATGATGCTCACCAGCCTCGACGGCTTCAAAGCACTGGTGGGCTGTAAAGACCGTGAGCGGCCATCCAGCAAGCATCGATAAGTGGTATAGGTCCCTCCGGCAGCCACGGTCATCAAGCAGTAGCGTGAGTCCCCGGCAGCTACACCTATCCCCAGCAAAACCAATGGTACCATGAGACCCTCGACAGCTACCTCCCAACAAGCAGTTACAGCCTAAGACCCTCCGGCATCTACATCCACCCCCGCAGGTATAGCAACCAACTGAGCACCATCGAGTCTCAAAGATTGCCCCTCAAAGCAAAGTCGAGACAAAGAATCTAAATCTATAAGTCTCCCCAGCAATGTGCATCAAAATCATTGACCCTGAATGAACGCTCGCCCGAAAACAAATGTGATTTTCTTTTTTTTTGAGTCGCCACGCTTTTAGAGGAAAACATTGAAAAACCTAATTTTAAGAGATTTTGAGTCCGGAGTCGGTTACGTGTCAAAGAACTAGAGAGTTCACCCAACACGCCCTTTCGGGACTTTCAATCAACATTTGGACAAATATGGACATTCAAAATGTGTGTGCGATGTGTGTAAACAAGTAAAGTGTGCAAGCCTTAGATTTCATTAATGGTATGGAACTCAATACAACTTGCATGAGCCATGATAGGGGGCCGCACCCTTTTACACGTGATATCTTTTATCACAAGGTAGAGGTTTTGAGACAGATTGTCCCTTACAGAGGTAAAGCTACTCGAGAAATGAAAAGACATTATTTTTGCTCATTTAGGACACTATTTAGTGGTCTAGAAACCCAGTTTGGGGTTGATGGGAGTGGACAAAGTCACGATAGGCTTTGTCGACACGGATGTCACATGACATAGAGTCTTTCAAGTCTTCTATGTCATACGGTGATCCTCTTCCGTCAAGTTGGTTGCGTCCAAACCGAGTTTAGGCACCCAAAATAGTGGCTTATGAAGCCGTAAGATGCTTAGGTAGGCTTTGAGTCACAAAGGGATAGGCCTAGCAGATTCTCAAGTCCAAGAATGGCTTTGCAGCCTTTCTTCGGGAGTCCCATGTCGTATGACACAAGGTCTCCATGGAGACTTATGCCGCACCTATTACGGGGAGCCTGCTTCAGTGCCCTTACCTGTTTGGTTCCTCCTTTGTTCCCCAAGCAAACCAAGCATATTTATTGATTAACATCCACGTAATATAATACTATAATATGGGTATTGTGGGAAGATCACATGGCTTTAGTGGCCAAAGTGTGATAAATCACATGATTTTGGCCACTTTGAAGTAGCCATCACTTCCTAACCCAATGTAGCTAGGCAAAGATTGAAACTTTATTGGTGTGTGTACCACCAAATGTCCAGATCTGAGGTGGGGAGAAGTGAATATTGAAGATTCACTTCTCCACCACCTTGTCATGCAAAATCCCAATTTCTACATGGTAAGAGAGCAAGTATGCATGCAAGGTATATTTAAAGACTTTATTTAAAGGGAGAGAGAGGTTTAGTGTCTACCTATTGTAGTCCACGAAGTAGAATCACCAATAGTATGGTGTCTACCCCTTCAATCACCACCAAAGGAAGCTTCTTGGAGTCTTGACCTTGAAGTGTGTGTGTGTGTGAGGAGGGAGGTGAGTGTGTGTGTGTGAGAGAGAGGGAGAGACTCTATTTGGCAAGAGTTTCCCTATTTTATCGATATTCCTCTCGTAGTTTGACCCTCACTTTGGCTCTCTTCCTTGCCTCCCCTTTCAAATGACCAGCCATGCCTTCTATTTATAGGCATCCCGACGGGGCTTCTTATGTCGCACGACATAGGCAAAGCTAAACCGCCTTAGCGGCCCTCGTCTGACGACACGCGTACACATTTTGGCCATAATGGGCCGAGCTGGCCGGCAGCCCAATGGATTGGTGGGCTCGGGACTTCTTATGTCGCACGACATAGGCAGTCAAACCGCCTTAATGTCCCTTGTCCGGACGACAACAGACATCTTTTGGCCATAATGGGCCAAGTGGACAAGGGCAGCCCAATGAATTGGTGGGTCAGGGATTTTTGGACCCTAATTGCTTTTTAGCAATTTTTGTAAGCCCAAATTTAATTAAATTGAATCCAAAACTTTGAGTTCGGATCGGGGTACTCACAGAGCCCCTCGGCGACGTCGCCCACGGGAAGCGGGGCCGTCGACAAAAATGAGAATCCCGAGCCTGACACGAACGACGGGGAAAGAGGTGACCAAGATGGTCAAGTGGCTGGACCTCTTATGAAGAGGATTCCTACGTATCCCGTGGGGAATCAAGCCAAGTCGTAGTTCAGCAAAGATGGGGTGCCAATGAAAGGCTACTGTTTTGTACCCGAAAGTGACTGCTCCAAGGGGAGTCACCCCGAAGATGTGCATTTGTACCGAAGTTTGACTCGTTTAAGGGGAGTCATCCCGAAGATTGATCAAGCTTCGATGGGGAGTCACCCAAGATTGGACTGTATGGGGAGTCACCCGAAGATTTGCTCTCGGGAGTCACCCGAATGTTGACTTTTTTCTTCGGGAGTCACCCGAGATTTGACTTTTTCTTGGGGAGTCACCCGAAATGTTGACTTTTTCTTTGGGAGTCACCCGCTAATGTTGACTTTTTCTTTGGGGGAGTCACCCCGAAGATGTTGACTTTTTCTTTGGGAGTCACCCGTGGACGGAAATTTGCACGTCTTTCCGACCGGTAGTTTAAATGCTCTTTCCGGAAGTCAGTACCGGAAATCTGACGTCTCCTCCATTATTTTGACAGGGTAGTTTAACCGGAAATCTGCCAATGTACTCGGAGTTGAACCACCCCTTTGAATTTCTTCGAGTCACCGCCTATCTTAAGGAAATCACCTGCCGATTTACCTTTCCTCGGGAGTTTAAGCCTCATTAACGTGAATCGGAAATCAGACGGCGTCTTTCCTGACCGTAGTTTAAGGCCGTCTCGCCATCGTGTTGCTGTTAACCGAGAGAGGCGGGTATTTGAACCCAAATGAATTGGTGAATTTTAATGACGGGCAGGTACCAAGATAGGCCGACAAAGTTGATCGTGGCAAAAGGGGAAAATCACCCTTCGGGACATGGATGTCGTACGACATGGGGAGGTTCCTGTGCGCTTTAATTAAAACCGCAGGTCGTAAGACAGTCTTTCAAAAGACCATCCATTGCCGCCGAGAAACAGAGAGAAAGAGAGAAAATTTTGAAAATTCTCCCTCCGATTTTGATTTAGATCAAGACATTGAAAATGCCTCCGCGGGCCGAATCGAGAAGGAACGTGCAACAAGTATTGTCCGAGAGACTAAGCTTGTGGATCTAACAAGCGGAAGAAATTCCTCGAGGGACATGGGCTCTACCCGGGTCTTGATTTTCCACTTCTACGTTGGGAGCAGAAGGGGGTAAGTATTGAAAGATTAACCCTTTTCGAAATTTGATTTCTAGGGTTAGGGATTGAAATTGGGGGAAATCGCACCCAAATAGGAATTGCATGCTTGGCATGGGATGAATGTGTTTTGAAAAGTTTTTTCCTTTTCTGTTTCTTTTTATTTTGAAAGAATTTAGTGATGATTTTTGTGTGTGAATGTATGCACATATTGTTATGGTTTTTGATACCCGCAGGCTTACTCGTTGCACCTTGCGGACCAAGGGGTCTCCCGAGGCTATCATGCGACCATTCGGGGTCTTTTACCTGCTCTTCCCGATGCACGGACAAACCCTAAGGGACCTGGTCTTTGCCGGGTCTTGGACCGTTCTTCACAGCTGCTTCTGAGCTTTGGGACACACGGCCAGAGCGTGAGCTTGGCGGGCCTTTAGGCAGCTTCCGGTGGGACTCTACCCACACATTCCATCTTTCCGGGGTGAGGCGACCATCACTCCATATGACTTCACCGCCATTACCGGCCTCATAGCTTACAGACAGGCCGATCTTTACTGAGGATCCTGGCGTGCTGAGCCCAGACGCCATCAGAGCCTTGACCGGCATGACTTTTCGCCTTAAGGGC
This sequence comes from Adenophora triphylla var. japonica, assembly GCA_022495995.1. Classification (NCBI taxonomy): domain Eukaryota; kingdom Viridiplantae; phylum Streptophyta; class Magnoliopsida; order Asterales; family Campanulaceae; genus Adenophora; species Adenophora triphylla. The sequence goes on from JAFEMH010000702.1 coordinate 4,651, forward strand.
AATGGGGTTCCTTTGGCGGATTTGCATTCTCGCTTCGACGCATCGTAGTCGTCTCTGTTTTCCGAGGGATGCCGCTACTGTTACTGCTGAGCAGCTAGCTAGAGCCTTGTCTGGGCCGGGTTGTCTGACACCCTGTTTTGCAATGCCTCTACGACGGCATTGACCCTTTTGCTGGAGCCTCTTCGTGATTGGAGCCAGGTATCCACCTTTTCATGGGGAGAGGCTGGTTTGGCCCAGGTGTATAGGGGCCTGGATGAGGTGAGCAGAGGCACATGACCTCTTTGGATTTTTACCAGATCGTGGCCGGAGGTATGTCCTTTGCTTTTTTCGCACATTGACCGTTGCACTTGACTTTTCTCGTCTTCATTTCATACCGTTGCCTGCACACCGAGAGTCTTTTGTCTCCGATTTCAGGTGTGGACCTATGAGGTGTTCGGCTGTTATGCCTGGACTGTGCCCGAGAGGATTGCGGCAGATCTGTTCCCTGCCATTTGCCGCTGGACTTTCGGGGCGAGAGAGAGCCGGAAGGTGGACGGTGTTAAGCCCCATAAGACGGCTTGTTATCATGATATTATGATTGCTCTGAGGGCTACTCCTGTCGGGTTGAGACACTTCCCCTGGCACGGCCGTTATGGTGAGGATTTGGTTGGTGCTGCTGCCCTGGTGACCAAGACGAGGAGGCTCTTGATCGGCCCGGGAGGGCGATGCCCTATATTTGGGGGAGAGAGTGAGCAGGCAGCATGGTCCTGGTGCGGCTGCTCGTGTTCCTCGCGATCCTCCTCCGGGGTTATGGCACATTCGGGCCCTGCCTGATTTAGAGCGGCTGCGGATCGGCGTTGATGCCGCTGAGTTTTATGAGGAGGGTGGTTACGCCTATTTTGTTTTCACCCGGTTGGTGACTCCCCAGGTCATGGCTGCTAGGAGGGCAGCGGGGATGCAGGCACCGGCGCCTCCCCGATCTTTCGAGTATGAGGCTGGGGGCAGTATTCGCCGTTCCTCTTTTGACATGTCCGAGACTCATCTGCATCTGCGGCTGCCCCGAGGGACCTCTCGTGAGTAATTTCCCTTTTTTTTATTCATTCCAGCTTTTAACTGCTTTACTGTTTATATCAACTGCTTTTGACTGCCTTTTCTGTTTTCATTGAACAGGTTCCAGCCAAGACATTCAGGACGGTGGCGAAGGCGCTTACCGGTGCTGTGAAGATGCCGCGCTTTCAGAGGAGCGCGGAGCATTGGAAGGGGAAGTGCAGCCTCCCGACCCGATGATGTAGTGCCTCCGAAGAAGAGGCCTAGCCAGCTTTGGCTCCTTCCGGTTCACGGGCGGATCTAGTCGACAGCCCCACTCGATGATGATGATGGCGAGGATGATCCCTACGCCCCCTTATTCCACTATTCCCGGAGTGGCAGGGATATTATGCCGAGCCCCAGTGGGCGCATTATGAGGGCGATGACTCTGACGGCGAGATCCATGAGGTGCCGGAGGGCGGCGATGATGGCCAGGAGCAGAGTGGCTCCGAGGAGGAGGTGGGCAGCGCTGAGGATGACAGCAACTCTGAGGAGGAGGACGGTTCTGATGACGACTCCGAGTCGGAGTGATCACGGCGGTCCCCTTCTGCCATGCTCTGACTCTTTTTAGGGAGAGAGGAAATGCATGTGCTATTTTTGTTCTTTTGGATTGTAAAACAATGTTTTTTATTACTTTTGTACTTTGACAATTACAATATTTGTTTATTTATGCATTTGCGAGCTTATATGCATGAGTTCGTCCCAAGAAAGGCACGGGATGGTGGCTTTTGGTGTGATCGGGTGTTTTTTGTGATTTTTGTATGTTTTGGGCGACATTTATGTGTCTGTGGGTGTGTCGGATGTTTCGAGTCCTCTCCCGTGGGCTTTATGAGCGAGGGGAAGTGTTTAGGTATGTTTTTATGGTGTTTTGGACAGGTTTGGGTGGTTGTTTGAGCAAGCGTTGGGTCGCTTTGGGATTGCCGCAGCTTGCATGGCTGTTGCCGATGTAGCTCTCTACATGTCGTCCGACACAGTGGCTTTCGGGGACCTTTATGTCGCACGACATAGAGAGTCTGTGGGACAGTTTCTTGGTCGCAAGTTTCAAAGACTTTATAAAAGGCGTATTCGGGAACAAGCTTCATTCCAAATAGCCTACATCAGTGTCGAGTTTGTCTTCCACCTCAAAATTAGCCCCAAGATTTGATCATTGGTCCAAAATGGAACATTATGACGACAGTCTAAGACCAAAGAGCGTCAATTTCATTCCGATCTCATAGATCCGACCCGCCGTCATCGCAAAGAACAATAGGAGGATCATTGACCAACGATATGGGTTGAAATGCATCTCGGGCATCAAGGAGTGGGCGGTAGATTGGAACCTTCTCCGGCCGCATCCAGACACTCGGGACCGGGAGAGGCATGTCTTTACCCTCTCGTATAACGATCTCACACCCACGATTGAGGAGTTCCGTGCACCGATTGGGGAGCCGAGCTTAGAGATCCCGTCTTCCCGCGAGATCCGCGACCTCGACCGAGCAATTGGCCGATTTCTTGGGATTTCATCCCGAGCAGGTGATCGATCCGATTCTTGACCCGTCCTTTGTTGACTCGGCCCAGCATAGCCCGATTGGCAGTATCGCATCCAGAGCCGTTTGACTTATCTACAGCCTATGGACATTTTTATGCCGATCATGATCTCCCTATACGCTTCGCGAGTACGACGGGGTATGCTCGGTTTACTACTGGGAGTTGTCGACAGATGCGGGGCTCTCGAGGTACCACATTGGCCGAGGTTCGACCCGGCAGGGAGAGAGAGACATAGTTCCCATTCGCCGGGAGACCTATCATGGGATGGACCGACCGCCCGGAGGGTCGGTGCACATACGGGACGCGGCAGCCCCGCCTCTTATCATCAGGGCTCTTTCGAGCGGCTGAGACTCATCTCCCATTACCTCGTTGCGATCCGCAGCACCTGGGTTACGCAGCAGAGGCGAGTGGCTCCCGAGGCTTCACAGAAGGTTGGCAGAGGCGACCGGCCGTGTATACTACCACCGATATCCAAGATCGGGTTCCCGGATGGAGGCTCGAGACCATGAGCGGTGGCAGTGTGATGACTCGCTATAGCGAGGCCGCCGGGATTACACTTTTCATCATTCCGCATCCCCTTACTTGTTCGAAGGCAAGATGGATACCCACAAGCAGCCGTTGATGGGTTCGTAGAGCAGATGGGGTCGTACCCTCGGGTGCGGAATGAGCCGCCGCCGTTGCCGAGACTTGGCTAAAGCCGCTAAAAGGTATCATATGGACCAAAATTCCCTCTTGGGCCGCGATCGGGTTTAAACCTCGGGTTTCGACCGAAGTTCATTTCTCAAACTCGCGCTTGAAGCCGATGCCGATAGACTTTTAGAAACAAAGACTAAGAAAAAATTTATGCAAAGCCCCATGTTTTGTTAAAGCAAGGGGAGATCCTTTCATCGGCAAAAGCCCCTATTGGAAGAGATGACTCGATAGAGTTCCTGATGATGTCCTAACGACAGTCCCAATCCGATTCGGTACTACAAAAGTGATCCCGAGGCCGATCTCGGATAAGACCGAATCCATGTTGTGATGTAGCGAGGAACCCGACGCGGACCCCAAAGATGACCAAAGAAGCCCCCCTAAAGAAATGGCTTGACGAAGCTCCAACCTTGAAGAGTTTCAAGGCAAACCTCTAATGCGAATTGTAGCCTGAGAGGGAAAAACCTATCCTTTGCTCTCTTATTTTCTTTAGTCACTCACCAACCTTTAAGAAGATGTAAAAGAAGAGAATTTATACATGCAGGGGCATATTTTTCGAAAAGTGGGAACAAATCCCGATTTTGTGTTATTTTCTCGATGGCCTTATTCGATATAGGCACGAAATCTCGCTGGGGTTTGACTCTTTGAGAGAGTATAAGCGTAGAAAGGTTTGTAAAAGTGTATGGAAGCCCCCGCCGACGTAAAATCGTTGTTTAGCACTATTTTTCCTAAGATGTAGAAAAGGAAGACTTGTCAAGACATCTGAAAACTTGTTTTATTTACAATGATCACAAGATTGCTTAAAACCCTTTATTGATGTTCGGGTTATTCAAACAATAATCTCGATATGAAAAAACATTCTGATCAATCATGAGGAGGAAGTCAACCAATGTCGCGGATCAAGGTTGGCTAGGTGTGAAAGAAAGGTTTGTGTATAGGGAGGTCTTCGGTGAGACCGGGTTTTTCTGAGATTTGTTTGTGATTTCGACCGGACCATTCCTGGTTGCCTACGTTCCCCTCATTGTGAGGAGCTCAGGTCGCCGTAGTTCGGCTTCGACCGGACTGTTTCAGGCTTTGGGAAATGGGATTTGTGGTTCCTTTAGTGAAAAGGCTCGGATGAGAAGATTGGATGATGAGGCGTGGGCCTTGGGATGATTCCTTGACCAAGTCATTCTTGGACGACTGCTTCTGATTACTTCCTCTTTTATTGGGGGAGAAAGGATTTGCACGTGCCTACAGGCTTATGAAATGCTTCTGGCTTTGCTTCGACCACCCCATTGTTATCGACAACTTTCATTCTCTGAGCTTTGATTTTGCCTGTCCGTCAAGCTTGGCGGTGCTGGGTCCTTGGCCTCATTTTTTTTATTTTTATGTGCAACCCTGTTTTTTGCCTAGACCGCCCTTTTTTGGGATTTTCAGCCTAGCTGGGCATTACTCTTTTTGCACTAAGATTTTTTTTTTTTATATGCAACCCTGTTTTTGCCTAGACTGTCCTTTTTTGGGATTTTCAAATTTAGCCGGGTATTACTCTTTTTTGCACTACATTTTTTCTTTCTTTTTTTTTTTTTTTGAAGCACCTGAGGGCCAAGGCGAGCTCCTGCTTGAGCTTTCTTGATACCCTTGAGGTCTAAGCCAAGCTCCTAGGTTGTTGTCGACATGGGGTCAATCTTTCGAAGCTGAGTGGCCTTTTGTTGTCCTTTGACGATGCCGTCGTCGTTGACTTGGTCAAGGTGAAGGTGAGGACATGGTTTGGGAAGCGTATGGCTTGATGAAGGCTTTTTTGTGGGGTAAGGAAAGTGTATGGGGAAGGCATTAGTTGACTTTCTCACCCTGATTAATCGGAATGTTAATTATTTCAAGAGATTATTTGTTGAGCAATGCAAGTGATCATATAAAATAAAACCATTTCATTAAATGTAATGTAGGTGTGCAAATAATGTCTTAAGTCTAGCAAGAAAAGAAGAAGACTCTTTTATAGAAGATTGAAGACTAATTACAATGTCCAAGAAGGACTTGATTGAAAGAGGAGAGTACTAGAACCTACGAAGGTTGACTGAGAGACTCCTTTTTTTTTTTTAAGGATAGGTAACCCCTAGCCTAGCTACTCTTCGCTGGTTAGATTGCCAGGACGCTTGAGCTTTCCATTTCTCGTTAACTGGATTCCATTACCGCAGACCGAGGCATTGATCAGTCACGTGCCCATGATACTGGTGGAAGTGGAGGGATTTGAGGCCATGGAGCAGCTGGAGCAAGTACAAGGTGTCCAAAGAAACGGGCCGGAAAAGTCACGGGGGTGAACTTTGTTGACTGAGCATATTGATGGAAGGAAGTGAACCTGGGAGGATTGGTTTGTTCACTGCTTTCAGAGCTGAGAGGGAATCCAAACATAGGATCTTTGACATCCCCGTCCCGCATTCTGACCTCGATCTGGCCCTACACTCGACCGGCATTCCGATTCCGAGCCGGATCAACACTTGCATTCGACCCAAACCCGCCGAGACCCGCGACCGCCATTTCGAGACCGCCGGAAATGAACCTCGATCGGAGAGAGAGACTGATTAACCGACCGCCCGGAACTCTGACCCAATGCTTGCTCGCTATAAGGGGGAGAGAACGGTTTCAGGCAGGGGAGAGGATAGGCTGAGGACGGACTCATGCATATGCTCTTTTTTTTTTCTCTTTTTTTTATATATATTTTTTTGTTTAAAAATGATTTTTATTAATCCTAGGAATGGTTGGAAAAGGGGGAAACCTTCTTTTTCGCATTCTACTCTATTCCTGGATCAGTGGGTTCCATCACTACGTCTATAGACCCCCTGTATTCCACCTGTATTGCACCTCCGGGACGGACAATCCCGGCAGAGGTCCTATAGGGCACGTGGAACCCACCGACCGAAAGGGAGAACGAACCTATGGGCATACGAGCCAAAACAAGTCAAACTCGGGGTTTTCAAAACCAAGTCCAAGTCAACGTCTAAACTCGGGAGGAGAGAGGGTCGAGCGTACGTTTGAACGTATGAGACCGCAATGACCTCTCCTCCTTTCGAGTTGGAAATCTGGTATGGCCTCTCGTCACTTGGTGGCGAAATTTCGGCATAACTCTTGTTAGTATGCGTTAAGAAATCGACATGGTCCCGTGTTGACACATGTCGAGAACGCGTCATGACTTCTCACGAAGCCAAGCCGAGAAATCGATATGTACCTACGTCGAGATATGTAGAGATCTTAACGTGTACTTACGTTGGAATTATGTCGTGATTTCGACACGAAGAGGGAAAGTATGCCAAGGTTTTTAAAGACGAAGCATGACTCGGACTTTGTGAGAAAATTTTGAAAAACCGAGTTTAAAATGTTTTGAAAAGTATTGGCCAAAACCAACCGGTCACGGTGAGAAAGTGTGTCACGGATAAGTGTTGGCCGACTCACGTGCTAGGAGGACTTTAGGCGCTCAAACGTCGCCGAAACATGTCACTTTCCGCGATGCCGTCCGTACACTCCCTGGTTCTAACTCTATGTGCGGGTAGAGTGCGAGTAGTGTGAAGGTATTTTCTAGAAAATACTTTTTTTGCTTTTTTGCAAAAGGTTTTTTTTTTTTTTTTTTTTTTTTTTTTTTTTTTGATGCAAGATGCAAAGAAAAAGTAAAAGAATGAGTCAAAGCATGACAAAAGGGGACTCGCCCCAAATGTCGAATTTACCAAAGAAACCGTAGTCCCGTATCTTTCTCGCCCGTTCTATTGTGACGGAACAAGCAAGTAGCAAAAAGGAAAAGAGCCCCGGCTCTCGATAGTATCACATACCAAAGCATGATAGAGCATATAAGCATGGAATCAAGGCAAAGCACACAACATGACACGTGCACACACACAAGGTAAATGCCGAAATTGTCCAAGTTGATTTGAAGAAAGTTAGACTCTCTTAAGAAAAACTTTTCTCTTTTTTAGAAAATAGAAGAATGATACCGGTACGTGGGATTGTTAGACCACCATTTATCCCAAGCCCCTGGGTTAGGGAGCGATACAGAAGGTTAGTGGTTTCCACCTATATACCAAGTATCGACTTCATTTTTTAGAACAAAAAGTTTTTCAAAGTCCCAAGCAGAGTCGCCACATCGAATGAACGCCGCCCGAAAAAAAGAAGAAGATATTTTCTTTGAGTCGCCACGCCGTTTTTAGAGGAAAACATTGAAAAACCTAATTTTGAGAGATTTTGAGTCCGGGAGTCTGGTTACGTGTTGGGAAGAACTAGAGAGTTCACCCAACACGCCCCTTTCGGGACTTTCAATCAACATTTGGACAAATATGGACATTTAAAGTGTGTGTGCGATGTGTGTAAACAAGTAAAGTGTGCAAGCCTTAGATTTCATTAATGGTATGGAACTGAATACAACTTGCGAGCCATGATAGGGGGCCACACCCTTTTTTACACGTGATATCTTTTATCACAAGGCGTAGGTTTTGAGACAGATTGTCCCTTACGTAGGTAAAGCTACTCAAGAAATGAAAAGACATTATTTTGCTCATTTAGGACACTATTTAGTGGTCTAGAACCCACTTTGGGGGTTGATGGAGTGGACAAAGTCACGATAGGCTTTGTCGACACGGATGTCACATGACATAGAGTCTTTTGAAGTCTTCTATGTCACGTGGTGATCCTCTTCCGTCAAGTGGGTTGTGCCCAAACCGAGTTTAGGCACCCAAATAGTAGCTTATGAACCGTAAGATGCTTAGGTAGCCTTTGAGTCCCAAAGGGATGGGCCTAGCAGATTCTGAAGTCCAAGAATGGCTTTGCAGCCTTCTGGGAGTCCCATGTCGTATGACACAGGATCTCCATGGAGACCTATGTCGCACGACATGGGGAGCCTATTTCAAGGCCCTTCGCTGTTTGGTTCCTCCTTTGTTCCCCAAGCAAACCAAGCATCTTTATTGATTATAAACAGTAATATAAAACTATAATGTGGGTATTATGGGAAGATCACATGGCTTTAGTGACCAAATGTGATAAATCACATATTTTATGGCCACTTTGAAGTAGCCATCACTTCCTAACCCAATGTAGCTAGGCAAAGATTGAAGCTTTATTGGTGTGTGTACCACCAAATGTCCAGATCTGAGGTGGGGAGAAGTGAATATTGAAGATTCACTCCTCCACCACCTTTGTCATGCAAAATCCCAATTTCTACATGGTAAGAGAGCAAATATGCATGCAAGGTATATTTAAAGACTTTATTTAAAGGGAGAGAGAGGTTTAGGGTCTACCTATTGTAGTCCACGAAGTAGGATCACCAATAGTATGGTGTCTACCCCTTCAATTACCACCAAAGGAAGCTTCTTGGAGCCTTGACCTTGAAGTGTGTGTGTGTGTGTGAGGAGGGAGGTGAGTGTGTGTGTGAGAGAGAGGGAGAGACTCTATTTGGCAAGAGTTTCCCCTATTTTTCTGGTATTCCTCTCAGAGTTTGGACCCTCACTTTGGCTCTCTCCCTTCTTCTTTTTCCTCCTTCTTCCAAATGACCAGCCATGCCTTCTATTTATAGGCATCCTGATGGGGCTTCTTATGTCGTCCGACATAGGCAGTTAAACCGCCTTAGTGGCCCTTGTCGGACGACAGCGTACACATTTTGGCCATAATGGACCATGTGGCTGGCAGGCCCAATGGATTGGTGGGCTCTGGGACTTCTTATGTCACACGACATAGGCAGTTAAACCGCCTTAATGTCCATGTCGTCCGACAAATAAGACATCTTTTGGCCATAATGGGCCAAGTGGTCAAGTGCCCAATGAATTGGTGGGCTGCTGGGATTTTTGGACCCTAATTGCTTTTTAGCAATTTGTGTAAGCCCAAATTTAATTAAATTGAATCCAAAACTTGAGTTCGGATCGGGGTACTCACAAGGCCCAGGTGGACTCATGGGCCCACACTAAGGCTGCCTTGGAGGGGGAGGTGGCTCTAGCTAGGCAAAAGAAGGCCCAAGTGGAGGGGCAGCTCGGGGAGCTCACTGAAATGGTGCAAGATCACAAAAACCGCATGATCAAGATGAGCAACAACTAGAGCTGTCAAAATCGAGCCCGGCCCGTGGGCCCTGTCCAGCCCGCCCAGGTTTTTAAGGGACTGGGCCTCAAATTAGAAGGCCCAAAAAAAATTGGGCCTCCTTGGCCCGACCCGGTAGGCCCGTGGGTTCAAGCGGCCCGAACATGAAAAGCCCGGCTCGGCCCGATGAAACAATTGACAAAGTCAACACACTAAAAAAAAAATATCTAGCTTCATCAGTTGACAAGTGTGGATTAGAGTGATTCTAAACTATGCTTAGAAATCAGAACAACATTTGAGTTTCATTCCAAGCCTGTCTAATGGTTGAACTTAATTATTAACATTATCTGAACATAGTAGTGTATTATTTAATTTGATGCAGTATGGAAATTACTTTCACCAATTGTAAGACAGGCCAAAGTTATGGATCATGAAGAGCCTGAGTAGCATTTGGCTTCACCACCATGACCTAGTTACATACAGATTAATGGTGTATAAATAAAAAATGTGTACAGTATGTGCTTTAAGGTGTGAACAATATATTAGCATATGGTGTTACTCCTTTAAAGCCACTGCTGAACAATCCATCAACCAAGCTGTGGTCTTGGCCTTGGCCTTGGCCCTGGCCTTGGCCCTGGCCTTGGCCTTGAGGATATCCCACATCGGAAGAAAGAGAAATTAAATGGCCTTGCCTAGCTCAGCGCCTTGCCTTGGCTCGGCCTTGGCCTTGGCCTTGAGGATATCCCACATCAGAAGAAAGAGAAAGTAAATGGCCTTGCCTAGCTCGGCGCCTTGCCTTGGCTCGGTCGTGGCCTTGGAGGATATCACACACCGAAAATAAAGAAAGTAGAATGTTGGCTATTGGGTATATATTGAGGCTGAAGCCAAGGTTGCCCGCATCATTCAGCCGTGGCCTTGGCCTTGGAGGTTAGAACATTGCTTTGAACTTTGGATTGGTCCATAGGCCCGAAGGCCCTGAGGCCCGATGTTCACATGGGTCGGGCTTGACTTTAACTAGGCCCACTAATATTTCGGGCCGCCCCGGCCCGACCCGTCATTAAGTGAAGCCCGGTGGGCTTAGGCCGGGCTGACCGGCCGGGCCTGTTTGACAGCTCTAGCGACGACCATAGGGCTGCCCGGATCAAGTGGGAGAAGGAGGCCTAGAAAAGGGAGAGGGCTGCCATCGAGCAGTTTAAAAACAACGATGAATGCTATAACAACATTGTGTCCCAAGATATGGACTTCTTTGATGTTGAACTCCAACATACGGCTCGACAAGCCCAGGTCGATCCTTCAGTCGAGCTAACCGTTGATAAGTTGGCCCAATGGGCTTATGCAGATCGATATTATGAGGTAGCTCGTACTGGCCGTCATTGCCAAGCATGATGCTGAGGACGGACTAGAGCTTGGGTTGCCCCTGCTATAGAGCCTAGGAACTTCAACTCCATATTGCAAGAGCTCAATGATGCTGATGAAGATGAAGTGGTCACTCAGGACCAGGTGTTTGAAGAGGCCGAGCATCAAGAGCAGCAGCCAGAGTAAGGGTATAAGCAGCAAAATGACGACCAACAAGATTGATCCTTTTTTTTCTTTATTGTTCTAGTTGTTTATGCCTTAGCCCGGTTTGGGAGGTGGTCTAACTTTATAACTCTTTGTACTTCGTTAATCCTGGCTCATTTAGGAGATTAACTTTTTTTATGCTAGTTGACTTGAACCATTTTTGTTTGATCCAATTGTTTTTACTTTACTGTCGAACTAGCATAAGGAAGAGATTGACCAAGGTCTTAGTCGGATAACCTTTTAACTAGTTGACTTGAACCATTTTTGTTTGATCCAATTGTTTTTACTTTACTGTCGAACTAGCATAAGGAAGAGATTGACCAAGGTCTTAGTCGGATCACCTTTTAACTAACGAGATTGACCAAGACCTTGGTCGAACCTGCTTAAGAATGAAGTTGACTAAGGTTTTAGTCGAACTTGTTCGAGAACGAGGCTTTAAGGCTTTAGTCGAACCTGTTTAAGAATGAGGTTGACTCAAGGCTTTAGCCAAATCTGTTTGAGAATGAGGTTGACTTAAGGCTTTAGTTGAACCTATTTGAGAACGAGGTTGACTTAAGGCTTTAGTCGAACCTGTTTAAAAATGAGGTTGACTTATGACTTTAGTCGAACCTGTTTGGGAACGAGGTTGACTTAAGGCTTTAGTCGAACATGTTTGGGAACCAGGTTGACTTAAGGCTTTAGTCGAACCTGTTTGAGAATGAGGTTGACTTACGGCTTTAGTCGAACATGTTTGAGAACGAGTTTGACTTAATACTTTAGTCGAACCTGTTTGAGAACGAGGTTGACTTAAAGCTTTGGTCGAACCTGTTTAAGAACAAGGCTAACTTAAGGCTTTAGTTGAACCTGTTTAACATTTCAAGACCGACTAAGAGTCGGACCTGAATTGAATGTATGCAAACATAAGGCAGTAATGTGAATAGAACTTCTTGGGGGTAATCCCTTTTTATTGAAGATGTAGATCTTTACATAGAAAATGCTTCAGAAATAATATCTAATTAAGTGGCTAGCATGCCAAGCATGTTTCAGCTCACTACCTCCAGGATTGCCAATCATGTAGGTCCCCTCTTTACTACCCTTGTGATAATGTAAGGACCTTCCTAGTTTGGAGATAGTTTCTTTTGCTCGGCTTTCTGCCATTGAAATAGCCCGGATCCGAGAGGCTCGCGCCCCGGCATCTGGCATCTTTCGCGTTGGAGCGAATGTGTCTCGCCGTTTTTGTTTTGTAGAGTCGCCACGCCGTTTTTATTAAGCCCAAAACATTGAAAAAGGGCATCAGTTTAAAGATAATTTTAAACTGTTTTTGTGTGATGAGATTTTGAGTTCGGAGGTCAGATGACTCCCCGGGAAGAGAATATTAGAATATTAGAGCTCACCCGAGTAGCCTCGTAAAACGAGTCTTTCGGATACCCCTAATATCCTTTAAATGTCATGTGTGTGTGTGTGTGCTTTTAAAAATGCATGTCAGACGGATGTCTACATTGTATGCTATGTATGGAAATGTATTGAAATAGTATAGGAAGGAAGCCTTACCAATGTTGGTTCGTGTCCTGTCTTCCGCCGGGGAATAGTGTTTGAGGTCGGAGTAGCGTTCCTGGTATGGATCGGGATTGCTTCGGGAGGGACCGGTTGTCCGCGGACGCAGTTTCGGCGTGAGCCGAGGTTGTAGGCTGCGTTCGGCAGAGGTTCGGCGTGCGTGGGGATCGTCGGGATCACTCGGGCAGGTTCGGCGTGCGTTGTGGTGGCGTGGAGTCACTCGGGCGCAGTTTCGGCGTGATTTGGGATCGTCGGTTTGACTCGAAAAGAGTCGGGACACCGTGGAAAGACTGTGCAAGGCCTCGGAGTACCACGAGGGGCCTCAGAGTACCTCGAGAGTGCCTCGGCAGCGCGGGAGCGTCTCGGGAGCGCTGGAGGCTTCGGAGCACCACAAGGGAGCTCAAGGCCTCGGAAGGATCCGAAAGGGGCCTGGAGTGCCTCGAGAGGACTTAGAGGGGAGCCGAAGGCTAAGGGAGGAAGAGAGAAGAGGGAGGTGTGTGAAAATGAGGAGGGGGAGCCCTCTATTTATAGTAAAAATTTCGGAGCAAAGAGGTCCGTACGACCTCCTTGGTTATCCGTAATTTTGGATTTCCTCGATTTGAGGGAATCCGCAATGATGGTGAATATTCCGGAATGATGATGTCCCCCATGCAAGAAGGTCCGTACGGACCAACTCAAGATGCAAAGAGGTCCGTACGGACCAACCATGCATTTGGGTAATCATTTCTTCCGGATTTGAGGGAATATTGTGGACTTTAAGGGGATTCAAGAATTATGACAAAGAAAGAGGTCCGTACGGATCAATATTGCTTTCCCAATTTCTGAAAATTCCCAAAAGGTCCTTTTGTCCCTTTTTATCCTGCGAAGGCTCCTCCCTTGGTTTGGTTGGGGGTTTGAGAGGGTTTTGAGAGGGTTTTGAGAGGGTTTTGAGTGCCAAAGGTCTCCGAGACTGCGTTGATGAGTCTGCGGTGTTTCCCGTATGTTTGGAAAAGGGTGATCCAGATTGGGGTACTTACAGAAGCCCCTCGACGACGTCACTTATGAAAGAAGTGGGGTCGCCGATAAGATAAGGGTCCTAATCTGGATCGCGTGCTGGGAGAGGAAGTGACCGTGAGGGTCAATGTGAGGACGTGGTGGTGTCCTTTTGTGTGACCGTTTAGGTCAATAGGCTGGACCCTGTGATAGGATTCCTACGTATCCCTGGCGGGAATCAAGCCTGGTCGTAGTTCGGGTGGGGTGAGTGTTTTGTGAATGCGGGCGTGGTGGTGCCCTGAAGTGTCGTGTGACCGCCGAGGTCAGTGGTAAGGACGTGGTGGTGTCCTGGGTGACCGTATAGGTCGATGGGAAGGACGTGGTGGTGTCCTGGGATGGAAATTTTACGATTTTCCTAATCGGGTGGTTTAAGGCCTTCCGGGCCGGAGATAGAGTGAGGACTTGAATCGTCTTCTGATTGCGGTTGGTGCCACGCTGGAGGACTTTGAATCGTCTTCTGGCGGCGGTTGGTGCCACGCTGGAGGACTTTGAATCGTCTTCTGGCGGCGGTTGGTGCCACGCTGGAGGACTTTGAATCGTCTTCTGGCGGCGGTTGGTGCCACGCTGGAGGACTTTGAATCGTCTTCTGGCGGCGGTTGGTGCCACGCTGGAGGACTTTGAATCGTCATCTGGCGGCGGTTTATGTTATGCGCGAGGACTTTGAATCGTCTTCTAGCCGCAGTTTGATGTAATGCGCGAGGACTTTGAATCGTCTTCTAGCCGCAGTTGATGTTATGCGCGAGGACTTTGAATCGTCTTCTAGCCGCAGTTGGTGCCACGCGGGAGGACTTTGAATCGTCTTCTGGCGGCAGTTGTGGAGGCATGGCTGCCTTATGCTTTGATTGCGAGAGGCGGAGATGCCTTTGTGTTTTTGCATGTTGAGTAAAAGGTTGGACTTACGATGACTGCCGGTGCTTGCGTTGCCGTTGAAGTGGGCAATGATGACGGCCGGTGATTGCTTCACCGTTTGGCATTTTGGAGGCGCTTCGTGCCTTGGGATTTGTACTCGGAGGTGTTGGCTCCTTCTTGTGCTTGTTTTGCCGTTGAGTGGGCAAGGATGATGGTCGGTGCTGGGGATATGCAGTCTTGTATGACTTCCCTTTGACTTGTTGGGGGAGGAGCTCGGGCTTACTTTGATGGCCGGTGCTTGCGCTGCCGTTGAAGTGGGCGAGGACCGGTCTTACGTCGACGGCCGGTGCTTGAATTGCTGGGGATGCATGACCCTGTAGGGGCCCTTTTCTGTTGGGAAGATGACTTCGGACCTCTTTTGAGGGCCAGTGGTTGAGTTGTCGTTGAGCGTTTGGAGGCGTCTTGTGCCTTGATATTCGTGCTGGGAGGTGTTGGCTCCTTCTTGAATTGCCATCGGGCGTTTTGGAGGCGTCTCGTGCCTTGGGATTTGTGCTGGGAGGTGTTGGCTCCTTCTCGAATTGCCGTTGAGCGCGAGGCGCCTCGTGCCTGGATTGATTCGGCCGGGAGGTGTTGGCTCCTTCTCGAATTGCCGTTGAGCGGGCGGTGGTTGAATTGCCGTTGGAGTGGGCGTTGGTTGAATTGCCGTTGAAGTGGGCGAGGACCGGTCTTACGCTGACGGCCGGTGGTTGAATTGAAGGGTTAGGGACCATTCTGCACTTGGATTTGGCCGGAAAAGGCCTTAGGACGCCTGGGGCAAAGATTATAAGGGCAGAAAGTAATTTGGCCACCCCTCGCAAAGAGGTCCGTACGGACCAACCTGGTTGCAAAGAGGTCCGTACGGACCACCTTGGTTTTTTACAGTTCCCAGGTTTTGACCAGGTTTAAATGCCGAGGCTCCCCCACTTCTTCTTCTTCCGTGTGTGAACCAGAGAGAGAAAATCCTCCATTGTTAACCAAAATCAAAGACTTTTTGCTTGAATTGCTTGCCATGGCTGAAGGATCTCGAAGGAGTCGTCGTCAACGCAGTCAAGAGGTGGTCGAGCAACGGATGGAGCTTCAAAGGAATTGGATTTCGTTCGTTCCATCTTCGAAGAACCCGGATGTCTTGTATCCGAATCCGGAGGTGCACAATCGTCGCTCTATGAACGTCGGGGAGGTAAGAAATCTGTTCCGTTTTGATTCCCTGCTCGAATTTTTGAATGCTAGAACTAGGTTTTAGTTTTTCGCATTTTTGAATTTTTTGTTATTATTTTATGCCTTTTTGTGAAATTCTTGATGAATTGTTGAAAATGGACATGTAAAAATTGTGGGTATGTGTATTTTGTGCAGAAATGTGTAGATTAGCTTTTATTTGTGAAAATAAAGTGCTTCTCTAATGAAATGCATGCTTTGGTGTTTTGTACCGTATGCTATTTATGTATGTACATTATGAGAAAAATTATCGTGTAGTGATAATTTTTGTGAAAAATGTGACATGTGCCGTGTTTTGTGACGGGTTTTGTCTGAAAGTGTGTGCCGTGTAGGGACGGATTTTTTTTTTTTTTGAAAAATGTGTTATGCATATGTGTCGTGCCGTGTGTGCCATGTTTTTGGGTGACGGACTTTGTGGGGAAAATATGTGCAATATGTGCCGTGTTTTTGTGACGGGTTACATGTGCCTTTGCCGTGTTGGGACGGACTTTTTTTTTTTTTTTTTTTTTTTTTTTTGAAAATGTGTCGTGGTAGGGCTTAATCCTTCCCCTTTTTTTTTTTTTTTTTTTTTTTTGAGAAAATGTGTACAGTGTGCCGTGTTTTTGTGACGGGTTACATGGGAAAAATTATATGTATAATGTATGTGAAAATTATGTGCAATATGTGCCGTGTTTTGTGACGGGTTATATGTGCCTTTATATTAAGTACTGTGATTGACGTACCTTTGCTGTGTTTACCTGCAGGATGCGGGGCTTATGGCCGGGAAGGCCAAGAGGATGAAGACTCGGGATCGCTCGAGGTCCGTTGTTGAGCCGCGGCAATGATGCCCGATATTTCCGTGGACGGTAGGCCGAGTCCCCTGAGGCCGGTTTACGCTTCGGCCCGGGGTGTTCGTTGAGAACCCGGGCCGGGGTTTCGACACGAGGAAGAACAAGAGCGTCTTCCTTGGCCTTTCGAGTACCGTGGGATACCACCCACACCTTCCATCCGAGCCGGGGAGAGGTGACGGTGACGCCGACCGACTTTGCCGCGATCACCGGCTTTCCTTCAAAGGAGGGCCGGTACGGTGGAGGGATATGATCTCCGATGTGGTGCCGACCGAGCCGCCGGGCTTGAGCCTCGTCCTCGCAGGGCCCGGGCATGTTATATAGTGACGTGAGCCGAAGATCACGCGCCAAAGATTGGGCCTACATCCGGGTACCGGCCAGTGACGGCGGAGCAGCTTGGCGCGCTCCTTTTTGTGGTATGCACCGTCCGAGACTTTGTTCTCGAACCACGCGACCGCGCTCCCTTTGCTCGCTGAGAGCTTGATTGACCCTGGATAGGGTCTCGCGACATTGCTTGGGGCGAGGCAGCTTGGCCGAGCTCTACTTCTCCTTGGACCGGCTTAGCCTGGGTGGCGCGCTGGCCCGTTTTGACTTTGCTTTCGAGGTATGAGTTTATTGTCGTTTTTTTTTTTTGATTTAGCAACTTGTCATTTCTCCATTGTCTTTTGCACCGAGCCTTCTCTCGTTTTTGTCACAGTGTGGTTTTATGAGGTTTTCCAGCTGCTTCCCGTGGGATAGAGATCCTGGGGCCGTTGCCGCGCATCCCGCTATGCCGGGCCGGGCTCGTACGGCGAGGAAGAGGAGGACCACAGGGGGAAGCTCACCATCGCCACGGGATGTGCAGGAGCGTCCTGGAGAGGGGTAGCCCTGAGGGGTTCGTCTTGTTCCCGTGGGCTCTGTGATGAGGGGGATGAGCTCGAGGGGGCTCCCGAGGTGACAGCCGCGGAAGATGCCGCGGGGCTCGACTTGTGATGTCATGTATCCGGGAGAGCGGGTCTTCCGGGCAAGATGGCCCCTGTGCTTCCCGTGGCTCCGAGGGACCCTCCCTTTGGGATGCTTGATTCCCGGACATGGACGTGCTCGATTTCGAGAGGTACCTCGCGGTGCCTGCGCCGAGGAGTTCATTTTATATGGAGAGGAGTACGGGGCCTTCGTGAGGAGGAAGCCGAGGACGCCGCAGTACCGGCGCGGGAGAGAGAGGCCGGCCCGCAGCTCCCCTGCAGGTTCCGATGCCGGACCGGATTTCACGTACGTCCGCGGGGACGGATCGAGGAGGAGGGTGTCTCAGTACCTGCTCCGAGCAGCTCCCGCCGCATACAGAGCGGACCCCGATAGATCGCGAGTGTGCCGACTCTTTTCCATCTTGGCATCTTTTCGTATTTTTCTTTTTGTTGTTGAGTATAACCGTATTGCCGAGCGTTTCCTTGGCCGCTTGTCGTGCAGTCCCGGGAGAGCTTTATGATATGCCGACTCGCCGCTACGTGGCGACGAGGTCGCTTCGCGAAGAAGATGGCTTCGAAGATATCTTGCCGGTTCGCGACGCGTGCCGGCGCACGAGCCTATGCCTTCGAGGCACTCAGACGTTCCTCCGCCTAGAGCCGAGCCTGAGCCGCAGCAGGAGGGACCTTCGAGGGGGCGGCATAGCATGGATGCCGGACATCTTCGGAGCCGCAGGCCTTCGAGGGAGCAGCCCTTTTATCGCTCATGCCTCCGCATGGCGCACAGGCGAGGGTTCCTCAGCCTTCTTTCTTTGATCCTTTCGCCGGATTTGATCCTTCCGAGTACTTTTCGTGGGAGCCTCCGGCGGTGCTCGGTATTCCGACGACGAGGATGTGACGGCGAGTTCGCCGGGATGCCCGACTTTTCTTTGGAGGACCTCGCGAGGATGATGATGCCGAGGAGTCCGATTAGTATTCATTTGCTTTCCCTCTTTCATATCCCTCTTTTTTTTGTTTAGCAAATGTACATTTATGGGTACCCGTAATAAAACACATGTATTTGCATGGCAAACAAAGATTTTATTTTAAGATGTAATGTCATTTTTGTGATTCCCTGAATTGTCCTAGAAATTGTTGCTATTATTATTTTTTATTTTGTGCATGCCACGTGAGCCGAGAGTGTGTTTGTGGGTAGTGTTTGTTTGCCGGAATGGCTTTGGCCGTTGTTTGGGCGCTTTGGAGCAAGGTTTTGCCGAGGACAAAGGGTTTTTGTACCGTTTGTCGGGAAATGGGTTCTGCTTGCAAGGAGGTCCGTACGGACATACTTAGCATGCAAAGAGGTCCGTACGGACCAACCTTGCTTTTGGGAAGGACATAAATGCTTTCCAAAGTTGTCCGGTTCTTCCTCATTTCCCCATTTGCGTACCATTTTCGAGCTTTCTTCCCCATTTTCTCTAGGAACCTCCATTTTTGCCATGGATTCTTCGTACGTCCCTAGAATTTTGCCGAGGCTTTCGCAGAGAGGCAAGCACACTTCCTCGAGCAATGAAAACGTGGATGCGGCGCCGTATGAGGCATCGTAGACGGGCTTTCGAGGTAAGGTTTCGTCTTTGCTCGGTTTGGTCTTTTAAGGAGTTGGTTCCCGATTGGGATTTGCTGCGGGCCGCCGCGAAGTTCGGGATGTTAGGAGGCACGTGTACCAAGTTTCTCCTATAATGAAATGGTGCCCACTTTTGAGGATTTTCGGCTTTGATTGGAGGACCGGAGGTGGAGGCCATCTCGCTTCCTTTCGATTGGTGGTGCCGCGCGAGCGTGAAGCTTGCAGACTTTCTTCGTACTTCGTTGGAAGAAGTGCAGTGGCATGATCCTTGATTCGGGTCATATCGACATTTCCGAGCCGCCTGAGCGGTTCATGGTTGATGACGAGTGACGTCTCTTGGGATGTATTTGCCTTGTGCGTGATGGCGACGCTTTTTCCGGGCCGCCTCCTCGCATTTGTGATGGCGCTTGCTAGATGTGGTAGGGCACCGCAGAGCCGGGAGAGGATATTGTCCCGTTGGTGCCGGGGGAGACTCTTCATGGTATCGACCGTCCGGCGACCGGGGATCGTTTTATGAGAGGGGGAAGCCCCGCTTTGCTCACCTTGTGGCCGCGAGAGAGACTTCAAGCCATGCCCGAGGCTCCGACGTCGTTTAGCCCGTGGTCATTTGCTCGCCGACCTCTTGTGTCAATATGGATCACCCGCCCGGGAGAGATGGATGGCACAGCCTTGGTACGCATCGATCCGCCGGTGGGTTCCGCACCGGGAGGATCGAGACCAGGAGGATCTTGGCAGAAGGGTCCTACGTTGTCGAGTTCCAGGTTTGTCTTGGTCCTCCTTCTATATTCCGTCGCTTGTTTCCCGGCAGCTTGGGATGAAGCAGAGCCTTTGTTGGCCGGGATGACCTTGCTACCGCGGAGGTAGTTCCTCTTTGTATGGCAGCTTTCCAGGTGCCTTCTTGTATTTTCTCGAGGGTATGGAAGTATTCCGCTTTCCCTCCCGCGGTACTCCTTAGACGTCTGGGAGCGTCGTATTGACGACTCAAGCATCCGGCCCGGTATGAGCAACAGTGTCAAGGCTCCCAAGTGGTCTTGGAGAGCAAAGGTGCGTGTAGCGATTCTGGGACCCGGCTGCCGTAGTAGCTATTGCCTTAGGAGTTCCGAAGCCCGGTCCGACCCTTCGATGTGACGGAGACACTTTGTTTGACTACGAGACTAGAGTTGACCGACCGACAGGAGAGGTCCTCTTTACGTACTCGCAGGGAGGAGATCCGAGCCGAAGCACGGCGAATGAAGCCCCGAGAGCTACCGGATTGTTTGACTCTACGGGGAGGACCCCGCATCTCTGACCGAGAGACGCAGAGTTGGTTCACGTGAAGCGAAAGAAGACTCGCCGGACGAGGGAAGAAAGGAAAGAATGGCGAGGGGACAAGCGCAGATGGCGCGGAATGACCTCCTAGGTATCCATTCATTGCATTGCAAACACATTATTAGTTAAATGTATTAAGTCAGTCTTTTAGCATGTTGTGAACTCGAGAGTAGACCGTGCTTGAACTCATCAAGAAATGTTGTAACCGTTAGTGATTTGTGATTTACTTTTAAAGCTTTGTCGAGACGCAAGATCTCTTGTTTGCCTTTGCTTCGTTGTGCACTTTGTCGGCGTCCATCTTTGACTTTTCTCGTTGCATTCGCGGACCGAAGCCCTGGGCCCCGACGGCAATCCCTTTGCCGAGGCTTTCAGGCTTGGCCGAGAGGTTGAATGCTCCCTCGACAAGTCGCTTTGACGGTCTTTTCGTAGCTTCCTTGCCTCTTGTTGGCGTCGGGCTCTTGACCTCTTTTGCAGCCTTCGCTTGAGCTTCTTTTATTTATTGTTTTTTTTTGTGAGCCCTTGCTCGAGCTCTCTTTTTTTTTGTTTTTTTTTTGTGAGCCCTTGCTCGAGCTCTTTTTTTTTTTTTTTTTGAAGCGCGTGAGGGCGAAGACAAGCCCCCGGCTTCGGGAAGCGCATACGAGCCGCCGTTTGATGCCGAGTGACCCTGATGTCCTTTGATGTTGCCGCCGTCGTTTGACTTGGTCAAGGTGACCGCCGGGGCGTGTTCTTGAAAAGTGCGTAGCTTGATGGAGGTCTTGATTGACATTCAAACTTTTGACTTTTTTGTGTATTTTTAGACCGGACCAATTAAGGTTGCCTACGTCTCCTGACTAGAGGGCTCAGTCTGCGTAGTTCGACACTACATGGAGTGCCAAGAGATGCACATGTTCTTCTTTAGGCGAAGTATCTCGCGAAGTTTGCTTCCGTTGACCGGATTCATGAAGGGATTGCCGTCTAGGTCCGTTAGCCTTCATGGCGCCTCCGGAGAAGATCTTTTCAACCACGAAAGGGCCGATCCATGTGGGTTCCCATTTTCCCAGCTGGTTGGTTCGAGCGGGAGGCTTTTCTTCGAGTACAAGGTCACCTTCCCCGATGTCTCGGGATTTGACTTTCTTGTCGAAAGCTCTAGCCATCCCGCTGATAGGCTCCTGACGTGTTCCATGGCCTTTAGTCGTCGCTCGTCTAGCGTGAGCCAATTCGTCATGTCGGCTTCGAGCCATTCGACTTCGTTGATGTCATTTTCCAAAGAAGACTCTGAGTGAGGGAATTTCCACTCGACGGGAAGGACTGCTTCCATCCCGTATGTCGTGGCAAATGGGGTTTCTCCCGTGGTCGTTCGACCGATGTGCGGTAGCCCCAAAGTGCAAGGTGCAGCTTCTGCCAATCTCGCCCCTGGTGGTCATTTTTCTGATGATCCGTTCGAGGGTTTTGTTTGCCGCTTCCACGGCGCCGTTTGTTTGTGGCCGGTAGGGAGAAGATTTGTGACGTGTGATCTTGAATTCAGCCAGCCAGCCGTCGAATTCCCTTCGAAGTGTGAGCCGTTGTCCGATATGACCTCATTTGGGATGCCGTATCGGCATATGATGTTTTCCTTGAGGAAATGCGCGACCTTCTTGGAGGTGAGTACCTTGTAGGACTTGGCTTCGACCCATTTGGTGAAGTAGTCGATGGCTACTAAGATGAACTCGCGACCGTTGCCGCCCGGGCGGAGCGATTTTCCCGATGACGTCAATTCCCCAAGTGGCAAAGGGCCAAGGTGTAGTCATGCAAGAGAGATCGTGGGGCGGTAGATGATTGAGGTTGGAGAACCGTTGGCACTTGTCGCAGCCTTCGGACAAAGTGGATGCAATCCGCTCCATGGAGATCCAAGAGTAGCCCATCCCGAGAATGATTTGCATCGTGGCTCGGGCGTTCATGTGGGGACCGCAAGCCCCATTGTGGACTTCTGCTCATGAACTTGCTTGCTTCTTCTTGGCCGACGCAACCGTAGGAGTGGCCCGTGGTAGCGTTTCTTGTATAGCATGTCCCCGAGGATGACGAAGTGAGAGGCAAGGCGTTTTAGGGCCATGATGCTCTTGGTTTTGACCCCTCCCGTGTGTGGGTCTTCCTTGTTCATGAAGGTGGTTTCCGTTCTGAGGTATTGGAAGATCCGTTATACCATGGCTCATTGACGGGCTTAGGTTCTCCGTTCGATCTCACAACAAGAGGCGTGAATTTCCTTTCGTCCGACTTTGAAGGGTTTGATTGCTTTTCCTTCAGTGGATTTCCACAAGGGAAGCCAAGGTGGCTAAGGCATCTCGCAAACCCGTTTCGGTCTCTTGGCAAGTAATGGAAGGTGACCTCTTCGAATTGTGTGATGAGGTCCTCCATGCAGCATGGTATTTTTGCAAGCCCGGTCTATGGTTTTCCACTTGTTGGAGACTTGGTTGATGATCAAGGCCGAGTCCCCATAAACTTCGAAGTTTCGGACATTCCTCTCGAGTGCGGCTTGTAGTCCAAAGAAGCAGCTTCATATTCGGCGGCATTGTCAAGTTACCTCGAAATTGAGCTTTATAGCAATTGGGGTGTGCTCGTCCTGGGATCCACCAAGAGCATACCGATGCCGTTTCCTTTTTGTTGGCCGCTCCGTCGAAGAACAAGCTTGCCATCGATTTTCGCCTTCGATTGCGAAGATTCCCTCGTCTCGGAAATTGTGGTTCGGGCCTCGAGCCTCGTCGGCTGGGAAATCACCAGCTTGTTCACCCATGGCCCGTCCCTTGATTGACTTTTCGTTTACGTACTTGATGTCAAATTCCGCTAGGAAGAAAGACCATTTGGCGAGCCTCATTGACAGAGATGGTTTGTCGAAGAGGTACTTGACCGGGTCCATTTTGGAAACCAAGTGTACCGTGTGCGATCGCATGTAGTGCCGTAGTTTCCCGACAACCCATACCGTAGCCGCGCAGTTTTCTCGAGGGCCGAGTAATTGAGTTCGCCGCCTTGAAACTTTCGACCGACGAAGTAGATGGCGTTTCGACCCGTGACTCCTTCTTTTCTTGACAGAGCATGGCTCCAACCGCGGTGTCTGGCCACAGCTTAGGTATAGCAACAAAGGGCTTTTCCTCGTGGGAGGACAGAGAATCGGAGGACTCACAAGGTATGCTTTTATTTTTTCAAAGGCATCTTGGCATTCTCGAGTTCCATTCGATGTCGGCGTTCTTCTTCATCGCTTGAAGATTGGCTCGCATATAGAGGTCAATTGGTCGACGAAGCGGCCGATATATTGCAGCGGCCCATGAAGCTTTTCACCTCCGTCTCGAGTTTGCGGTGGTCTCATTTCGATGATAGCTTTGATCTTTTGAGGATCCACCTCGATGCCTCTCTCGGTGACTACGTATCCCAAAACCTTGCTCGCTAACCCCAAATGTGCATTTCGTGTGGTTAAGCCTCATTGAGTGTTTTCTGAGGCGATTGAAGAATTTTCTCAGTCTCGAGGTGTTGTCCGTCCGATCCCTTTGAGTGAACGATCATGTCATCGACGTACACTTCGATCTCTTTGTGGATCATATCGTGGAAGAGGGCGGTTGCCGCCCGTCGTAGGTAGCCCTGCCGTTCTTTAGTCCGAACGGCATTACCGTGTAGCAAGAGGTTCCCTGTGGGTTGTGAAAGCCGTCTTTCTTGGTCTTCTTCGGCCATCTTGATCCGATTGTAACCGGCAAAACCGTCCACGAAGGACTTGACTTCGAAATTGGTCAGAGTGTCTACCAACATGTCGATGTTGGTAGTGGAAAATCGTCCTTGGGACTTGCTTTGTTGAGATCTCTAAGTCCACGCAACAAACAGACTTTTCCATTGGCCTGTGACCGTGACGATATTGGAGAGCCATGCGGGGTACTCGATCACCCCGATGAAGCCGACGCGGAGCATTTTTTCGATCTCCTCTTTGACTTGTAAAGACCATTCTCGCTTGATTCGGCGTAGCTTTTGCTTGATGGGCTTAGCCTCTGGATTCAAGGGGATCCGTGCTCTACAATGTTAGGATCTAATCCGGCATGTCTCTAAGACCAAGCGAACACATCCACGAACTCTTTGAGCAAAGGCAGCCAATGCGTCTTGCTCGTGCCGGTGAAGAAACTTCCGATTTGCGTCTCTTTTGGCTCTTCGCCAGCCTCCCAAATTCACTTTGGTTAAAACCTCCTGCAGCTTGGGCCCGGTTTTTCTCTCGTTTGACAACATGCTTAAAGATGTGCTTAATGTATTGTTCGTTTAATGTGTCCGCTTCTTTATCAAGTGAATCGTTATTAACCTGCTTGTGTGTTAGTTAATTTATCGCTTGTTAAAGATGCAATGAGAGGATACTCGGAAAGATCGAAGCATTCATTAAGAGCATACGGAATACATTATTGGCAATGAGTTCGTAATCTTCCGGCGTGAGGCCATCGATGACTCGAGAGACTCAAATTCAAAGCTAATGGACTCGTGGATGAGTTTTGACACTAGACTCTAGACTCGAGGGGTCGACCAAGTTGTTCGATCATGTCCTTTTGGCCGCGTAGGTCCTGAGAATGTGGCCCAGCTTATTGAGTGGCAATGAGCTTGATAGGAGATGGGGCTTGAAAGGCTTTATGTCACCGTTCCCGATCATTGCTATCACAGAGTTATCGTAAACAAAATCGATTAGATCCGGCATCTCGATTTCTTCTTTGAAGAGCAGTGGAGCAGTGGTTCGTCCCAAGCATCGTCTCGCGGAGTCTCTTGCTTTTGTCTTGGGCATTACTAGCTCGAATGCACTCGTCCCGCTTGTTGAAGGCAGGAGTGTTGACAGAGAGTTTTTCGAATTCTTCCGCCAAAGAGGGAGTTTTTCGAACCAAAATTCATTGTGAATAGTGGTGGTTGTGGATCCCGCAGGGCGGTGTGTCGAGGAATGCTCTTCGGACAGATTTGGCTTCGAGGCCTCCGAATCTTGCCAGTTCTCGCCGGGAGCTTGTCCATGGTTGTCGGCCGCCTTGTTTGGCGCCGATCGCCTCGTTCCTTTTCTCGGATCTTCTTCCAAGTTGCCGGCCTTCTTGTGAAGTACTTGGTCATGTCGAAGCCGTAAGGACGAAGATCTGAGATTGCGTGCAAGCCTCTTTGTTATCTCGTGGAGCGTTTTCGTGCAGCTCGCTTGTCCTCCGCAATGTGTTCGGGAGTAGGAGAGTATCCCAGCCGTGCCGCAGGTATTCTCGTTCTTTGATATTGATGATCCGTTGAGTGCCCCGACGGCGTTTTCCCAAACCGAGCCCCGGATGTAGTTCATGTGCTTCATCATTTTCATCTGGGAGGGATCTTGTCCCAAATCAAAGGCAGTGTCTATGTGGCACACTTGGGCCTTCGGGCTTTCGATGGTGAACCCCGTTAGCATCATGCCATCATCGTCGGGTTTGATTTCTAAGACCGGGACGCCGTTTGTTTCGGTCCTTTCGTTGACTATGCTATCACCGTAGATGATGGTAAGATCCGTTCCTCGACGAACTTTACGCACCGATGAAGAGTGGATGCCACCCCATTGATCCGGTGTAGCCAAGGGCGTCCCAAAATGGCAAAGTGAATGTGATTGGGATGTCGATGACTTGGAAACTGTCAGACCATTTTGTTTTCCAAACCACAGTTCAAGGTGGCTATTCCCAAGACTCGGGCGGGATGTCGAGTCGTATGCCTTGATTGCCCGAGTCGAGGGTTTTAGATCGCTTGCTTTGATCCCTAGCAAATCCATCATTTTGGCCGGAAGGACGTTCATGGATGATCCCCCATCTACCAACACCCGAGGGAGACGGCGCTCGTCCGCTTGAACTGTTATGTAGAGAGGCTCGTTGTGGTCGCCCCAAATTTTGGAAGATCGAGCTCGCAAGGTGATGATATTGCCGTAATTGACGTTGCCAATCATCTCGAACCGCTTCATCAGTGTCACCGTGATGGGAACCATGGTCTCGGGCCGTGCTTTCTTCCAACTTGAGCTTGTGCGGATAAGATGAAGTGAGTAAGGACCAGAGCGAGATGTTAGCCTCGAGTGCGCTTGAAGCCGTGTCAAGACAGATCTTCAACCTTCGGGGTCCAAGGTTTCACTTTCTTTGGCGTAGGGCCCCTTTTCACCGTGGCCTGTGTATGGCCGGCCTTTGTCCGTCCGTGGAGGATTCACCGGGATTTGACCGAACGTGTCGAACATTCACCTCTCGGGACTTATGGTTTTGCTTGTCTCTCCCGCTTCGGAGCGGGAGGAGCCTCGATTGGCGTAAGGCCGCATCGCGCATTTCAATTCGTTCACCGTCATGGCTT
The DNA here is from genome assembly GCA_022495995.1 of Adenophora triphylla var. japonica. Lineage (NCBI taxonomy): Eukaryota > Viridiplantae > Streptophyta > Magnoliopsida > Asterales > Campanulaceae > Adenophora > Adenophora triphylla. Next base: position 31,146 of record JAFEMH010000702.1, read on the forward strand.
TTACCGAAGCATCAATAGTGGCTTTGAGATCTTCCCAAGACAGGGTTGGATTATCTCGGACCTTCGGGCCTTCTGGCGGTGCGAAGCTCGTCCCACTCGATCATGGAGCAAACATTGCCGTGGCCCCGTGCGTAACTAGGCCGGGAGATTTGGCCGGAGTAGATGACATAGTAGTCAAACTTTCCCGAGGGTTCTCCAAGGGTTCCGACCGTGGGATCACCAGCATTCATACCTCTTTTTCAGCTTTTGTCGAGAAGATAGCTTCTTCTTTCGTCGAGGACGGCCCTCGTTCATCGCATCCCGGAATTCCATTTCCGCACAAGCACCGCAATCGCGCACGTCCCACCGCATGTGTTCGTTGTTCGGCGGTGGTACCGGACCTCGTGAGGCCGGATGGGCAAGCTTTCCTCCGGAAGGTCTTGTGGTCTTACGTCATAACCGCATGGCTCGTACGAGGGTAACAGTTGACTTCTCGGGAGACAATGAGAGATGTTAGAGGCCGTAGGAGCAAGCCATGGCTTGGGAAGCCCTGTGTAGTCGGGTGGCTAAGGTTCCGAAGTGGTGCATGGCACCTTCGATCCAGCTTGTTGCTCACCTTGACGTTTCTCAATAGCCATGAGGACCCGCCAAACTTCTTCCAATGTTGGGAAATTTCGGGGTAAGGTCCCGTTCTCATCGTTGTTATCCACCGACTTGGCCATGGGGAATTGACTGACCGTCCCGGTGACAGAGGTGAAGGAGGTAGGACCTTGCCGTTTGACACCGGGAGACGGGTTCCCTGGTACTCTCGACCACTCTCTGTTAGCTGGAGGGGGTGACGGGCAAGGTTTAGACACGGGAATGGCCTAACGGGATAAAAGGGGGAAAGCTCACGTGGCATGCGGTTTCCGTTTCTTTTATTTTTGATTTTTTTTGTTGTTTTAATTTACTTAAAACATGTTTTCTCGTAATCCTAGGTAGGTTGGAAAAGATTGCTCTTGTTTTTCGCAACTATGCTAGATCCCGGGTCGCTGAGACCATCTCGTGCGGCTATAAGCCCCTCGTTTTGCACCCGTATTTCGACATCCCAGGTGGACAGCCCTGTGCGAGGGTCCTATAGTGCAAGCGGTTTCCACCGGCCTAAAAGAAAAATCGAACCTAAGGACCGAGCCTCGTCATGTTCGTTTTGATGCGTTAGCCATGTGAATAGTGAACCGAGCCGGCCACCGAGTCAAGATCGTGTCAAGAGTTCGGCATGACCTTCTCTTTGCTTGCTTGCGCAAGGGATCTCGTGACGTTAGGCGTCGGTCGGGTCATATCGTCATGGCCGACGTATCAAAGGCGTGATGACATGGTGTCATGCGAGCATGGATGTATATCCGGACTAACATCGTTCTGGGTGTAGCTTCGAAATCAAGATCAGTCAAGATTTTAGCATGACCTTTCATCGCTTTGCTTGCGCAAGGGATCTTGAGTTCCGAGCCTTGACTCGAAAATGGCCTGCATGGTATATGTATCCAGCCGTATGACACCTGACCGGGTAAAACCAACCGAGTCCGGACAGAGTGTGACTCAAGACTCAAACGTGCGGTGGTTGACGCCTGGCTAGGATGGGATGTTTGGAATGATCCCGTGCGCGTCCAAGAGGCCTAGGAAGACCTAACGGATCGCAACCGAGACCACTCCGGCCGAGGGTCAGAGTGTGCAGCCAGTATCCGAGGCAAAGAAGCGCGTAGCGTGCGGTGTAACCGAGGCAAAGAAGCAGGAGTAGAGCGGTGTAACCGAGGCAAAGAAGCTGCGCGTAGTGTGCGGTCTCTAAAATTCTTTTTCCGAGTAAAACAGAGTTTTTGAAGAATTTTAAATGTATGCACATATGTATATTGATGCATTTTTTTGTATTTTTATTTTTTTTTGTAAAATAAAAACGACGCACGTGCACACACACACAACAGTTAATGGAAGGGGTAAAATGAAAGTTTGACCCTCATCATCGTTTTAAAAATCTTTTGTTTTGTTTAAAAGTTTTTAAAACAAAATTTCCCCAATGAGTCGCCAACCGAAATTACCCGGATCCGAGAGGCAAGCGCTCGCGCCCGCATCCGGCATCTTTCGCGCTGGAGCGATGTGTCTCGCCGTTTTGTTTTGTTTGTAGAGTCGCCACGCCGTTTTTATTAAGCCCAAAACATTGAAAAAGGGCATCGCTTAAAGATAATTTTAAACTGTTTTTGTGTGATGAGATTTTGAGTTCTGAGGTCGATGACTCCCTAGAAGAGAATATTAGAATATTAGAGCTCACCCGAGTAGCCTCGTAAAACGAGTCTTTCTGATACCCCTAATATCCTTTAAATGTCATGTGTGTGTGTGTGTGTGCTTTTAAAAATGCATGTCAGATCGGATGTCTACATTGTATGCTATGTATGGAAATGTATTGAAATAGTATAGGAAGGAAGCCTTACCAATGTTGGTTCGTGTCTGCCTTCTCCGCCGGGGAATAGTGTTTGAGGTCTGAGTAGCGTTCCTGCACGGATCGGGATTGCTTCGGGAGGGACCGGTTGTCCTGACGTAGTTTCGCGTGAGTTGAGGTTGTAGGCCGCGCTCGCGCAGGTTCTGGCGTGCGTGGGGATCGTCTGGATCACTCTGCGCAGGTTCGGCGTGCGTGCGTGGCGGCAGGAGTCACTCTGCGCAGTTTCGGCGTGGTTTGGGATCGTCGGTTTGACTCGGAAAGAGCCGGACACCGTGGAAAGACCAGTGCAAGGCCTCGGAGTACCACGAGGGGCCTCAGAGTACCTCGAGAGTGCCTCGGGCAGCGCGGAGCGTCTCGAGCGCTCGGGAGGCTTCTGAGCACCACAAGTGGAGCTCTAAGGCCTCTAAGGATCCGAAAGGGGCCTGGAGTGCCTCGAGAGGACTTAGAGGGGAGCCGAAGGCTAAGGGAGGAAGAGAGAAGAGGGAGGTGTGTGAAAATGAGGAGGGGGAGCCCTCTATTTATAGTAAAAATTTCGGAGCAAAGAGGTCCGTACGGACCTTCTCGTTATCCGTAATTTTGGATTTCCTCGATTTGAGGGAATCTCGCAATGATGGTGAATATTCGAATGATGATGTCCCCCATGCAAGAAGGTCCGTACGGACTAACTCAAAGATGCAAAGAGGTCCGTACGGACCAACCATGCATTTGGGTAATCATTTCTTCCGGATTTGAGGGAATATTGTGGACTTTAAGGGGATTCAAGAATTATGACAAAGAAAGAGGTCCGTACGGATCAATATTGCTTTCCCAATTTCCTGAAAATTCCCAAAAGGTCCTTTTGTCCCTTTTTATCCCAAGAAGGCTCCTCCCTTGGTTTGGTTGGGGGTTTGAGAGGGTTTTGAGAGGGTTTTGAGTGCCAGAGGTCTCCGAGACTGCGTTGATGAGTCTGCGGTGTTTCCCGTGTGTTTGAAAGGGGGTGATCCAGATTGGGGTACTTACAGCCATGTAACTTCAATTTTCCTCAGGACATAGTCCCCAACATTGAACAACCTCTTTTTGACCTTCTTGTCGTGATACCCCTTGGTTTTCTGTTTGTAGTTGACCATTTTGAGTTGGGCAATCATACGTTTTTCCTCTAGCAAGTCCAAGTCGATCAATCTGTTGGAGTCATTCTGATTCTGATCAAACAATTCAACCCTTGATGTAGGAATTTGTTGCTCAGCCGGCGCCATGGCCTCTGACCCAAAAGTAAGAGCAAATTTCCCAAGTAGGCCCCCGGGTGGTTATACGGACTTCTATAAAGCAAGGGGAAGTTCGTCCAACCATCTTTCTACTCGACCATATAGGTTCTTACTTAGGACCGTTAAAACTAGTTTATTGGCTGCTTTCGCTTGCCCGTTACCTTTTAGATAGGCAACCGACGATTTCCAGTGTTTGACTCCCAACCTGTTCATTTCTGTCTTGAAGGCTGTTGAGAATTATAGTCCAATGTCAGATACGATCGAATGTGGCACCCCAAAGCGACACCAAATGTAATCGTGGATGAAGTTGATGGCGTTTTCCTCTGTTATTTTTGCTAAAGGCTTTGCTTCAATCCTCTTGGTGAAGTAGTCAATAGCCACGATCACATAATTGCAATTTCCACGGGGCGGGTGGGAATGGTCCAATTAAATTTACCACTACATGTCGAACGGCCAAGTAGAAACTACAGGAGTTCGCTCAGTGGTTGGCAGCTTTGGAATGCGACATATCTTTGGCACTTGTCACACTTCTGTATAAACTCACGAGCGTCTTCCCTCAGGTGAGGCCATTAATATCCCAATGTTTTAATCTTTTCTAACAATGTCCTCGCCCCGGGTGACCTCCACATATTCCGCCGTACATCTCGAACAAAAGATGAGGGACTTCTTGAGGATGGACACACCTCAGCAATGGCTTAATGAATGACCTTCTGAATAAAGCCTCTCCATGTATAGTAACCTTGGGGATTTCTTCTTTATTACTATGGCCCTTTGCTCATCATCTGGTAGCTCCCCTATTTCGATGTAGGCCTTTATCTCATTAATCCAACACTTAGGGTTGTTGACCGAGCATAGAACCTGCACTCTTTCGTATGCTGGTTGCTCTAAGTGTGAGATTGGTTGACCATGTTGCTCATCTGAAGTGGCCATTTTTGAGAGTAGGTCGGCCAATTCATCGTCTTCACGGCCTACCCTCTGAATTTCCCAAAACTCTTTGTCCTGGACTAATATCTTTACCAGCTCGCAGTATTTGACCGAAACTGTATTAAGTACCTCGTACTCTCCTTTTACTTGATGTACAATCAATTGTGAGTCGCAGTAAGCAACTATCTTGGTCACCCTAAAGCATTTGGAATATTCTATAGCTGCAATCAAGGCTTCATACTCGGCTTGGTTGTTGGAGGCTTGAAACTTGAACCTCATTGCTTCCTTGAAAACTCTATCACTCTCTGGTTCGATCAAGACGATTCCAGCCCCACTAACATTCTGGCCAATCCATCTGAGTAAACTTTCAGCAGTTGTCGGGCAAACTGAATGATTGTTGACTTGGTGGCTCCTTCCCTTTTGAGACCTTCCTTTGAGGTGCCTCTACATTATCCTCTTTGGTGAACGTAAGCTCGACCAAAAAGTCTACCAGAGGGTGTGCTTGTAGTGTCTTTCGAGGCCTGTACTCAATGTCGAATTTTGTTAATTCTATTGACCAGTTGAGTAGTCGACCTAAACTTTTTGGCTTGTGTAAGATCTTCTTCAAAGGAGCATTGGTCAGTACAACTATAGGATGGGCAGAGAAGTAAGCCCGTAGTTTCCTTGCTGAGTAGGCTACCTTCTCTGGATTGAAATATCTTCCTTCTACGTCGGACAAGGCCTTGCTGACATAGTAAACAAGCTTTTGGACGCCATTTCCTTCTCGAACCAAAACTACAGCCACTGCTCGATCACCCGCTGATAGGTAAACTTACAAACTTTCTCCTTGGATTGGGCTACTAAGCAAAGGAGGAGAGGCGAGATACCCTTTGAGCTGTTGGAACGACGATGAACATGAACATTCGGCTGTCCACTCAAAGGCTTTTGTCCCCCTAAGAGTTTTGAAGAAGGGGAGAGACCTCTCACCTGACTTGGCTATGAAGTGACCTAGAGCAGCAATTCGACCATTAAGGCGTTGGACTTCCTTGACACATGTAGGCTCCTGGATTTCAACTAAGACTTTAATATTCTCTAGCTTGGCTTCTATGCCTCTCTATGATACCATGAAGCCCAAGAATTTGCCTACTGCCACTCCAAACACACACTTGCTGTGGTTCAGCTTCATGTCATTTGCTCATAGGTTGGCGAATGTTTCCCTTAGGTCAACTACATGACGACCAGATTTGGTTTTTATGACCATGCCGTCGATGTAAGCCTCCATGTTTCGGCCAATCTAACTAGCAATGACTTTGTTTACCATTCTGATAGGTCGCCCCCGCATTCTTTAGTCCAAATGGCATCTTGGTATAGCAATATACTCCTCCCGCTGCCTAGAAGGCAGTCTTCTCCACATCATCCTCATGCATACGGATCTGGTGGTAGCCTGGATAAGCATCTAGAAAGCTGAGGGTGGCATGACCAGCAATCGAGTCGACCATCTTGTCTATTTGAGGAAGGATATACCTATCCTTTAGGCATGTCAAGTTCAAGTCGGTGAAGTCGACACACATTTTCCACTTCCCATTGGCTTTTTTAACCATCACCACGTTTGCACTAAGCAGCTTGTCGACCTCTTGCTTTATGGCTATCTCCTTGTCACGAGAAATAATTCTCAATTTCTGACTCTTGAATTTCATCGTTGGGTTGACATCAAGGCGGTGTACTGCCACCTCTTTCTTAACTCCCTTCATATCTTCCACTTTCCACGTAAAGACATCCGTACTTTCTTTCAACACGACAGTTATTTCAGCCTTCTCTTCGGGTAATAGTTGTCTACCCAACCTGAATTTTTGTTCGGGGTAGGCCGGATTGGCCTCTATCTTCTCCAGCTCGTCCACTGGTTTTAGCTCCGGGCCATCCCTAAACTGCAGGGTGTCAATGATGATCTCCCTGACTTTCTTTCCTCAGCCCCTATATGTGGAGCCTCTGCTTCAATCATGCCATCTAGATTGACAACAATCTCATTACTGGTGGCCCCTAAGTTTTTGTTGACTGTGATGGATAGGTCTCTTACGACGACCTGGTCAATCAAAACTGTATTATATGTGGGCTCTGTGCCTTCTGAGGGACGTGTTGGTTCAGTCATGACCAAGTCATGTGAGGGATTGGTCGCCTCATCGTGCATCAGTTCCATCTCTTCCTCCACATATTGGATTGGTTCTAACCTTGAGGTCGTAGTGATAGACTTTGAGAATTTCCATCTAGCCTCTGGAGTTTCTACCTCGAGCTCCCTCTTCTTTTTGGAACTCAACACATGATCAAGGTAGTCCCTTGCTGTACTCAACACACATCCAACTCCTAGGCGGGTGGGAAACTTGACCCTTTGGTGGGGGATTGAGGGAACCATTCCTAGTGCGACCTACCCAGGAATCTCCATTACAGCATGGTAATCAGTTATTACATCAATAACTAAAAATGTTACCTTGGTCATGGTCCTCAGGGGATGTTGTCCGACGTCCACCTCCAACTCTATCTGTCCTTTGGCGTCGACCCTATGGTTGGTGAAGCCTTCCAGTCGACCTGAGTAAGGCGACAACCTGAGATCTGTAAGGCTCATCTCCAAGAAAGTTTTGTAGTAGAGGATGTCCTTGCAGGCCCCCGTGTCGATCGAAATTCTGTTGGAAGTGCAATTGTTGATGAGTCCTGTAATGACCAAGGTTTGCTCCCTTGTTTCCACACTGGTTTCCAACTCATAAGGGTAGAAGCTTATAACCTTATCTTGCACGCAACTCCTATAAGGGATGTAAGGATCTCTATTCAGTTAATATTTTATGCTTGAGGGTTGTTTTACTCGTTTCCTCAGCTATCACTCCCAATGTCAGTCTAGGTTGTCTTGGTTCTGGTACCCCTCTAGCTGGTCGATCCTCCGCTGGGGGAATATCTCCCTTTATGAATCTATCCAATATTCCCTCATTTACCCATTTTTGGATGATCCTCTTCAAACTCATACACTCTTCCGTAGTATGGCCAGTATCCTTGTGGTACTCATTATACTTGCCATTGTCCCACCTGAACTTATTTTGGGTGTTTATGGGGGCTGCAGGGCCTAGGTCGACCGTGTTCATAATCCCATTCTGAATGACTGTAAGCGGGGTGAAGCTTTCGGGGACTCTCTCAGTCACCCTAATTCTGTTCTTCCCTTTGTTGTTGCTGTTGTCAGTCCTAGTTGATGCTCCTTTGGTCGACTCAGCAACCTTAGAGTGCTTTAAGCTTCTTTCTTACTTCCTTTCCGTGTGTTCCTCAACAATGGCCACATCGTAGACCCTTTCAAACAATTCCTTTCTCGTATTGGCTCTCCGGACTTGTAGCTCGTAATCCAAATCAGGTGAAGACACCCCATTCCTGAAGTAATTTATAACTTCTCTGTCGGTCAGGTCCTCCTCTATCTGGTCAACCAACTACTTGAACCGAGTAAAGTAGCCCATGGTACTCTCCGTCTTCCCTTGAGCAAGGTTGTTTAGGTCGGTGAATGTCTTCTTGCGAGCTCCGGCCATTGAAAATATTTACAGAAACTTTCTCCTCATATACCTCTATGAGGTCACACAGCCAGTTGATAGACCACGAAACTAAGTCAGTGCTGCACCTGTGAAGGTTCTGGTTAATGCCTAGCATAGCACGTCATCCTCAGAGGAGACCAAACACATGGTGGCCTCAAAATACTACATGTGGCTCAAGGCGTTAGTCATTCTGGAATATTTTTCTAGCACGGGTAGCTTGAACCCTGCAGGTAGGCCTTTGTCGAGCAGGCTTTGGGCCAAGGGTCGAAGAGTGCTGTCATTTCGTTCGCCCTTGCTTCCTGTAGCCTGTCGATCAGCTTCTATATCGTCTAACCTCCTCTTATGGTTCAAAAGCTCCCTAACATCCAGGTCGCCTATTTGATGAGAGACAGAATTGGATTTCTGTCGTTCCTCCCTGTGGTGCTCCCTCCTCGAGGGTGCTCTTTTCCTCTCATCTCTTGGGGAGTCCTTTCTCTCCTTGGAAGTGATCGATCTCCCCTTGGTGGCGACCTACCTCGAACTCTACCAGCTTCACGTTGCCTCCTTTGTGTCGAGTCATCTTTCTGTTCCCTTTGATGATTGAGCCTATCCCTTAAGTCGCCGGTCTGATCGACTGAAATATGAGTAGGAGGAGGCCTGTCACTTCTCCTTTCTTCTTCAGACGGCCTAGGGACCCCATTAGCACGTCTATGTTAGGTAAGAGAAGGAGCTACAATTTGTGATATTATGTCGTCCTTTTTAAGAGACTCTGGTAGCTCGAGTAACTCGTTCTGTACTTTGAGCAAGCTCTATAAAATTCTTGATCGCTCTAGCAAGATTTCCTTCCTACTAGGGTAGCTTGCTACCCCCTTCCTTTTGTGACCATGGGCCTCTTTTCCCTTCGCATGTCTTGTATTCCTATTTCGTCCGCCACACTATTGGATTATCAGATGATAGACGACTTGAGAGGGGTTCGATTCGGAATCCTAAGTCTCAGCTCTTCAGACGCCTTCCAAAGCTTGTGAGTAGTATCCTACCACCCCTTAAAAACCTTAGCTTCCGACAACAACGAAGAAGGCTGCAACAACCTCCTCAACACTTCCCCGAACAACTGACAGGAAACCTACCAGATCCAAAATCAGAATCCATCTCGAGAGAATCATCATCCTCGTCGTCATCGGAATCTGACGAGTCACGGATTCGATGATGTCGTCAAATTATAGAGCTCGACGGAGCTGGGAGCAGGGATGGCGGAGTCGTACAACGGAAAAGTGATGGGAAGGGGAGGGATGAGGCGACGGCGGAGGAGGTGGCTTCATCGTCGGCGATGGAGGAAGGATATGACAGGCCCTTTATGGGGAGGCCACAGTTGTATGACGAGAGGGAGCCGAAGGAGAGTATTAATTTTTATGCTTTTGTTTATCTTTCCCCTTATTTTAAAAAAATTGTCAATTAACCCCCTTAAAATTATGGGGGTTAAATTTGAACAATTTTGTTAGAGATATTATCAAATATCGATCAAATATCGGGAATTGACAAACCTTGCTTATAATATATAAAAATTATGGGCCAATCCCCTTATCACCAATTGATTTTAAGGTGTAACCTTAGACTTTAATATGATATCAGAGCAGGTCCATTACACGTGAAGGCCCAACCACGATGTTACTACGCGCCACCCGATTGATAATTTCACGTTGTAAGCCATGGCAAAGCCCGCTACACGTGAGGAGGCGTGTTAGAGGTATTATCGCACATCGAAAATTGACAAACCTTGTTTATAATATATAAAAATCCTGGCCACTCCCATTAACACCAATTGTTGCACATGTTAAATTGTTAACATTCATGGACTAATGCGCTACTTATAACGATAACGAGAGTTAAAAAAGGTGGTAAAATTGAAAATGAAAGTAAAGTACGCAGATGTGGTAAAATTGAAAATGAAAGTAAATAAGCAGATGACATTTCATGTTTATGTTTAGTAACTACGTGTATATGAAATTGACTACCCTCAATTATTACGCAAGTCATTTCGGCTAAAAACACAATATTTTATTTTTTGTATGCTTTAACTTTGAGGTTCCCCTTAAGCAACTTCTTTGCTGTGTTATTACTGTGAACACAGTGAAGAAGATCAGGAACTGAAATAATATCATCAAAAACAAAAAAAACTACTTTATAATTAAAAACTCTTACAGTAATAAAAATTTTCTAACAAAATTAGTTATACCTGAAACTTATACAACACTATCTAGAAATACAGTGTATCAAGAGCTGCGACTACTACGATAGAGAGGGTTACATGCAAGATTACGGTTATACAATATCAACATCTCTTTCAACACACGGCTGATCCTCTCGATCCGCCCCGTGGTTGCTTGTTTTCGTTTTGAAAGATTTTTGGCTAAATATTCGAGCAAAAGTACCTTTCGATTTGGGAATAGTTCGAGGTGAAGTACCGTTCTTCTTTTCAAGGTCCTCAGATATGGCCTTGATGCTACTATCGAAACGACGCCTATATGTTGGATACCTGGATACAGATTTGGTGATTCCCCGAAGCCTTCATAATAGCAATAAACCATGAAATATGGATAATTAGAAACAAAAAGAAAATAAGAACAAGGATAATAATAGCTATAAAAAAAAAATCTACCTTCGGGCTAATGCATCAAGCTCGGCTTGTTTTCGCTCTGATTCAGGTGGGGATCCAAAGTTTGAATCTTTTAACCTCTGAGGATCACCACTCAACAAAACTAATTTACCTAAATATTCCTCTTCAGCATCAGAGAGGTTTTCAGCTTTTATTTGGTCTTTAATGATCAATAGTGGATTCAAAAACCAATCAAAGAAAGTGTCTTTGGGTCTGTTTGTGCTAGTTATCTCCGTAACATTGTCCACTGAAAAAAAAAAAAAAAAGTAAATAAATAAATAAATAAAAACACTCATGTAATCTGATGACGCCATGACCCGGGGTGGCAAAGGTTGCGGAACACGCGTCGGCACCTCGGGCAAGAATCTGCAAAACAGTGCCGTTAGGGGTGCGGAGGGTTGCCCCGCTATAACCCTCGGGCATAAGGATCAGAATCTGCATATGTGTATAAACTGTATATGAGAGGTCTTAGAGAGAGTATTGTAGAGAGAGAGTGTGTTTGTGTGAATGAGAGCTTACCTCTTGCCTTTGGAGAGGGTTATAGTATTTATAGGGATAAAGTGTATAGGTGGCAATTTATACGGGTCCCACCGTATATATTTGGTATATGTGTATATGTGATATATTTGACTGTATGGGACGGTGTATATGTGTTTGTATAAATATATATAAAAGTCGGGTTCATCATAATCCAATCTTGTAAAAAAATAAGAGACTATTTCCAGCACTTACATAACAATATACCGGTGCAGTTTGCTTTTCCTGATCGTAGAAGTGCTTGAAGGACGCAATAAGCTGGCAAACCAATGCTTATGACTCTGCCAATGTCCTTATCAGACTTGGCATCTGCAATGTCTTTTAGAGTGATTAATCCTTCTGAAACCATGAGTTCTCCATGGCGTTTACACTCCTCAAATAAGCCATCGAGCAACTACAAAGTCATAATATCGAGTTTTATATTAGCACCCAAGTCCTCAAAATGGTCAATCAAATATAATCCAACTACTTAAAATACTCCCTCCGTCCCAAGAAAAAGGTAGTCCCATTTACAAGTCAAAACTTTTCAAGAATATAGCTTTCTGTTTCTACCTTCTTACAAATGTACTAAAAACTATTGCCTTTTTAATTTTATTTTAGAAATGAGACTATTTTCGGGGACATGCCAAAAAGGAAAAGAGGGACTGTTTATTTGGGATGGAGAGAATTTATATATATATAAAAAAGAATCATGGTTTGATATTAAGTACGAGTAGTACTCACGAACCTCTAATGGTTTCAACTCAATCATAGGGGCATTGAGCGAGTCCGTTCGAGAGGGTGGCTTTTTGAACGAGCTAGGCCTTGAGACAGAAGGTCCACCAGAGCTAGATTCTAAAGCTTCATCCCTCTTTCGGTATCTGGGCCTGTTTAAATAAAAATAAAAATAAAAATAGGCATATATTCATTAAAATCTGGCATATATAGTAGTAACCGCATGAATTGAAAGAGTGGGGGTTAGGATTAGAACCGGGGAAAGCAGGACCCTTCTGGCATGTCAAGAATATCATTGCTGTATTCATCGTATATGGACAAGGCAGCAATAATATAGCAAAGCCCAAACCAAAAAGAGGACTCCTGTAGCCAAAAGCCTAGATCAAAATTTACTCAAGTTTGCTTATATAAGGCCAAATTTACCCGAGTTAGCTGATAATATAATAATAATAAAAATAATAGTAAAAAAAAAAAAAAGCAGTCCAGGAAAAGAAAATATGACCTGATATACAACAACGGCTGCATAAAGACCAAGACCGATACTTGATACCATGGACCCTAACAAGGCACCAACAACAGCTAATGGCCAAAGTAAGATAGCTAGACCTGCAAATGGAACACATATTGTCTCCAAGAAAGGGCCTTCCCGGCCTATACAGTCGTGAAACAAGCGGTGCCAACCCTTGAAGAGCATGTAAGGGCTTTTGACAATGGCAACAATTGAGATCACAAGCGTGTCAACCATGAGTCCCAGCACCCCGGCTAAAATAGCACCAGGAAGATATAACAATCTGCATAAAAGTCCGTTAAATTTTTTTGGATATTTGTAAGAAGCATGAAAGTATGAAGGGTAAATGGGTCATTTTCCAACCAAAACGAAATGCAACTAACGAACCTAATCTCATAATATTTGTGCTCTGCAGGGGCTTGTTGACGTAGGTCATCCATGATTGAGAAGTATGAATGGAAACATACATCCCCGAAATCACGAATGAAGGTAAAGGTCCACTGGAGTGTGTCCCAAGTTCCATCCTGCAAGAACAATTAAAAATGTGTCATTTTTCAGTATGCAACTGAAAAAACTGAGATAGTTTGGGGATTCTAAAAGTATAAATCTAAAAGATAGATCTGATCTTTCATGCCCCCTCCGTCCCAAAATGAATGTCCAAAGAATTTTCAATTTTGCTCTTGATCAAGAGTAAATTTGGACATTCATTTTGGGAGAGAGGTAGTACATACTATGATAGTGTGGATAAATTCATCTGTCTTCCCTTCACCAACAGCTTTAAATGTGCCAAAAATTGGCCCGAGAAATCCATAAGCTAAGCCACCAAGAACACTAGCTGTAATACCAAAAACAGGCCACAAAATCAAGAACGGAGGTATGCACAGACAAAGAAGCAGCTTCAGAACCGGCCCTAATTGTTTTGCACTGCAATTAGGGAAAGAACATGGAATCAATACGAGTTTTTGAGGCAGAAAGAGGATATCAGAAAGTAAATGGTTAAAAAGAACACCTCAAGATGCAGAAGAAAGTCCACAAACAGTGTGCTGGCCAAAGACCCAATATTATGGCAGAGTTGCCAAAGGTCATGATAAGACATATCAACGGGCAGAAAATGATACCTGAAACATAAGAACGGAAAACATGAACAGGCTAACATTGCTACTTTGCAAGTTCTATAGTGATAGAACTTAAGAAAAGAGTAAGAATGTAAGAGACTAATAAAATCAAGATTCGGAACCAAGTTAGACAGACCTTTTATGAAGCCAAGAATGAGAAGGCCAAGAAAATAAGGCAGGAAGCAAATGAAGTTCAATAGAGGATCTGAAAACCCCCTCGAAAACTCCATTATTTGGTGCCTAAACACACTTCGACTCTACCTCATGCGAAAACTATCTCCAAAACCCCACCAAATTCCTTCACTCTCATGCCAATAGTCCTTCACTTCTGGTGCAAGATTCCCACAAACAAGCAAGTTAACCAGCCTCTCTCTCTCTCTCTCTCTCTCTCTCTCTCTCTCTCTCTCTCTCTCTCTCTCTCTCTCTCTCTCTCTCTCTCTCTGTGTGTGTGTGAGTGTGTGTTTACTTAGTGGGTGGGGAGGTGGAGTGGGAGAGGATGGGATATTCACTAATGCCTCTTTTTTCCCTTCTCTATCAGCCTGTCATTTTCTATCTTCTCCAAGAATTTGGTCTTCTAGACATTGGAGTTTGAACTGAAAAACACTTAAATCTAAAAAGACAATTTTTACTAATATTTGGATTAGACTCACTAAACAATTGATTAACTGTCGGTATTGCACATTATTTGTTTATTGCAGTTTATAGTCTCAACTTCTCAAGTAGAGGAGCCTAATTTTTATTTAGAAGCCAATAATATTTAAGTCCATCCCGTCTATTCCTCCTTTCTTTATTCACCACCTTTAACGATGTTAAACCTACTTTACACTTTAATACCACAAAAAGAATCCTCAGCCCCACTCGCAAAGTGAGATAATAAAGAAACGGATGAGCTTTGTCAGAAACATTAAACTCCGCTATATTAGTTTCCAATACGACACGTATTTTTTGGATCTTTCCAGTGAGCCGGTGATGTTTTTCCCTACTTTATAGCTGATTTCGGTAATTGGTGGTTAATCTTCATGCTGATTACATTGATTTGTCACGTGGGGATATTACATAACATGTGTCTTGGAGTAACTTTATACGTTATGGTAGCAAAATCCATGTAAAAAGCATATCAATGGACCAAAATGATACCCGAAGCACAGAAGTTCATGATAAAAATATAAAGCAAGAATAAAATCGTTATCTGTCAGTGATTCAACGTTCTCCATTTGCTGGTTTTAAAGTTCTGAACATCTTGGCTAACGGGTAGCTGCTACCTTCTAATTTACGCACGGAAATGCAATCTCAACATCGCAGAATTTCATGATTAACCACATACAAAGATTACCTTTTCAAGTGAACTTTTGAGAGCAAATTTAGACATTCATTTTGGGATGGAGGGAGTACCTAAAAAAAAGGGTTTGAAATGGTAGCAAATTGAATGTTACACACACAATTGCTGTGACATACCCACACACAGATTTTCATTGCAGAGGTATATAGTGATAGTAACTGTGCAAAAAATAACTGAAATTGCTCTCTCTCTCTCTCTCTCACACACACACACAGTGGGGGTGTACTATTCTGATGGTGAATTCGACATGAAATCTTGAAATTGCACCCAAAATCGAATGTAATTCTAAAGTGACAGCACATTTATATCCAGTTTGGGGAAGAACAGTCGGAAAAATCAACAAAAAAAAAAAAAAAAACAGCAGGGTACAACAAGAATAAAAAAAACTAGAAACAAGAAACACTGACTGACCTTTAATAAATCCAAGAATGAGAAGGGCAAGAAAATAAGGCAAGAAACAGATGAAGTTCCACAGAGAAGCCAAAAACCCTCTTGGTGGCTCCATAGCTTTGCTAATCAGTCTCGCCGGAAATCCACAACTTCAGATCTGTTGCGCCGGAAAACTCATCTCAGGAATCAGCCAAAATTCCTTCAATTTCTCGGGAAATTTCTCAACTTTCTTCTCTGCCAAACACTCTTCTTCTTCACTTTATCACCTGTCGTTTTCTATCGTATCCAAAAATTGAGTCTTTTAAACGTTGGAGTTTGAACCAAGAAATTTAAAAAAAAAAATGGCAGTTGATTAACTGTCGGGGTGTGGTGGTGAGATAGTTTTGCTCAGAAGCCTGGAATATCTTTAGTTGGAATTTGGAAAAATTAATTTTAACTCCATCCCCCCTTTTCTTTCTTTTTCTTATTCTCCACCTTTTTGCAATTGTTTTTTTTTTATTTTATTTCATAAATAAATGATAGTACTGCTTAAGTTCCCAAACAAATGATAAACAAATCTAAAAAAAATCAAATTTATCGTAATTAAAAGTAAATTAAATTTTCTTTTTGTAATAGGGAATAGCAGGATTCAGATATATCATATCAGTAGTGCAAAAAAATTTCCAACTTGTAATATACTTTTTCAATACTCCTTTAGCCTAGTAGGAAAGTTCAAAAATGAGTGATGTGGGTTCAAAAAATAAGAAAACGATGAAAAATGTGATATATTGTAAATGTAGATAATTTGGTAGGAGAGATAAAGTAAGATATGGATTGGTTAGTGAATAATTTTTATAAGTATTACATGCGGGGCCCACAGATAAATAAATAATAAAAGAATTAATTTTAATATTTTGAACTTTCAAGTGGGACAATAATTTTTTTTTTTTGAAATTTTGAGTGGGACGGAGAGAGTATGCTATAAAGACTAACTAGTGTATCACCCGTGCGATGCACGTCGAAATATATACTCTCTCCGTCCAAGTTAATATTTTACAGTTATTGTTCACGCGTGGATTAAGAAAAAAAATAATGATATAATATTGTGAGTGTAAAAGTAAAATAGGAGAGAGAATGAGTGGAGAGAATAGTAAATTATAATGGTGTTGTGAGTATTAAAATAATGTAGGAGACAAAGTGTGAAATATGTAATTGAACGCCCAAAATAGAAAGTGTGAAGTATGTAACTGGACGGAGGGAGTATCCTTTTAGACTCCGTCTGTTTAGCGTAAAACATTTTTCGAAAAATGATTTCCGGCAAAATGTTTTTCGGAAAATGAAAATGTTTTCCGAAAAATAAGATAAAACCTTTAACAATAATATTTTACTAAATACAAAGGTAAGATAAAAAAATAACAAATGATGATGACATTTTTAATCAATGTGATCATTGGAAATAAGAAATAAATTTGTGTTATACTGGAATTGTACACATCTAACAATTTTCTTTTTCATAATTGTAGAGTGGATGAGACAACCACTCTCCATTAATTAAATTAAATAAAATTACAAAACGTCTGTAACTAAGGCTCCGTTTGTTTCGCGTAAAACATTTTCCGAAAAATGTTTTCATGTAAAATGATTTCATGTAAAAAGGTTTCCTTGTAAAATGTTTTCATGTAAAAAGATTTCCATGTAAAATGTTTTCTTGTAAAATATCATGGTCTTGTTTTCAGTTGTTTGGCAAATTTGACGAAAATGTTTTTCGAAAATGTCACTTTTTTATTAATTTAAATAAACTTTGGAAACCGCCCCACGCACCCCCTGCCTACCCCACCCCCCCCCCCCAATTTTTTTTTTAATTTTTTAATAAAAAATAAAAAAAAATTATTTTTTTAGGGGGGGGGGTGGGTAGGGGGTGTAAAATAAAAAAAAATTGGGGGGGTGGGTGGGGCGGTTTCCAAAAAAAAAAAAATTTTTTTTTGGGGGGGGGGTGGGGGTGGGGTAGGCGGGGGTGGGTGGGCGGTTTCCAAATTTTGTTTTTTTTTTTTTGGGGGTAGGGGGTGGGGTAGGCGGGGGTGGGTGGGCGGTTTCCAAAAAAATTTTTTTTTTTGGGGTGGGGGTAGGGTAGGTGGGGTAGGCGAGGGGTGGGTGGGGCGGTTTCCAAAATAATAAAAAAAAATTGGGGGGGTGGGGTAGGCGGGGGTGGGTGGGGCGGTTTCCAAAAAAAAAAAATAAAAATTTTTTTTTAGGGGGTAGGGGGGTGGGTGGGGCGGTTTCCAAAAAAAAAATTAAAAAAAAATTTTTTTGGGGGGGTGGGGGTAGGGTGGGTGGGGCGGTTTCCAAAAAAAATAATTTTTTTTTTTTGGGGGGTGGGGGGTGGGTAGGGGGTGGGATAGACAGGGGGTGGGTGGGGCGGTTTCCAAAAAAATAAAAAAAAAAAAAAAAAAAATTTGGGGGAGGGTGGGGTAGGCGGGGTGGGTGGGGCGGTTTCCAAAAAAAAAAAAAAATATTTTTTTGGGGTGGGGGTGGGGGTGGGGTAGGCGGCGGGTGGGGCGGTTTCAAAAAAAAATAAATAAATTTGGGGGGGTGGGGGTGGGAAGGTGGGGGGTGGGGCGGTTTCAAAAATAAAATAAAAAAAAAAAAAAAATTTCGGTGGGGGTGGGGTGGGTGGAGCGGTTTCCAAAAAAAAATTTTTTTTGGGGTAAGGGGGGCGGTTAAATTTTTTTAATTATTATTATTATTATTATTATGTTGTACCGAGCGTAATATGAGTTGTACATTAAGGCCAAGAACAAGAGTTGTAAAATGATTTACGAATTTGAAATTGGTAAATCATTTTACAAAGAAAACCTCCTTTTTTTACATCCTTGTAAAATGTTTTACATTTGACTTTCTTTTACAAGTGATTACCAAACACTCGAAAGTAGGTAAAACATTTTTCGAAAAACATTTTACTTGAAACAAACACCCGAAAACAAGGAAAACATTTTCCGGAAAATGTTTTACATGAAACAAACGGAGCCTAATATTGTAAAAAAAATCTAAAACAATACCAAAAACAATAACGTAATATGTACAGTGATATAGTAATTTCCTAATACTATAAATAAATTAATCTAAATTTAAAAATATACTTCCTCCGTCTCTAAAAGATTGTCCTGTTGTACATTTTGCAATTATTAAGGAAGAGCTTTACCTTCTTGTACCTTAGTAAATTTGCAATAACATTCATGCCTAAGTTTAGAAATGGAACATACTTTTTGAGACAAGTCAAAATGACAAATGAAATAATCTTTCAATCTTTCAGAGACGGAGGGAGTATTTCATAAACTTAAAAGCAAATACTCCCTTCATCCAACAATAATATGCACATCCAACAATAATATGTAAAGTTGGACACAATTTTGTTTCTCTTTTTTAATTTACAAAAGGCCAAATCAAAACAACTTGCGAACGAAAAATATTTTTGTCCACTTTCATTTGTAGATATATCAACCCTACTACTCTAGGATTAATATTTATCAATTTTCAAAAATCAAAGCAACCTCTCAGTATTTCATGGCAACTTTTCATCAACTTACAAAGTAAACATGTTGCTCCCCCTTCGCCATTTCTCTCCCTCTCCTGTTACATACGCCGTATAAGTAAAATCCTTATGTTATTTTTCTCTTTTCTCAATTTGATAGTCACTGTATAACAAAAGATTAATAAGTTTAATTATCATATTATTATTTTCACAACATAAGCAACCCAAATCACTCATTAACCACTCTCCTTTCAAATGTCCCCTTCTTTATCCGATGTCAAGCTGATTTGCCATCACCGTCACCGAGACTGGACTTAAAAAGAGAAATCCAGATCTACTCCCTTGCCATGGAAAAATCTCTCGTGATCTCCATGCTCTATGCATCCATAAATGTCGCGTCGTCCCTACTTTACGAACACACAGCCAAAAATTAGCATATTGTTGGGCCTTACGTTTTCAGTCAACTTATTTTCAACTTGCACATAACATCTTGGTACTAACAACTTGAGTTGTCCTACTACATCTTGATCATCTTGCAGGTTGAATTGTTGTTACGTTAAACCCTACTTTTCAGGGAACGTGCCAAAGGATTAGAAGACTAATTCAATGACGTTTCTTCATCAAAATATCCAGCAACGGACCACTATCTCCTTCATCAACAATGTGCCGAAAATATCTCAACAAGATCAACTTACTTTCGAAATTCTAGGCTTGTTTTTATCTTTGTATTGTAGCCGTTATTTGAGGTATAAAAGGGAGATAACACTTGTATTTTACACACACTATTTCAATAGCTTAAGCTCCCTAACATACGCTCTTAGCTCTGTACTCAAACTCGATCTTTAATATACCTTTTGGTCAAGGCAGGTTCCTAAACCTCCCGGGGTTTTATGCCGGCGAACAAGTTGTTCAAGGGCTTTTCCTAGTCAACAAAGTTCCTTGTGTCCATTTCTATTCTATCCAATAATCATTGTACCCTGATTCATATCTCTTTTGTCATTTTTCTTGTCATTGGTGGTACTTGTTAAAATTTGACCAAAACAATTTGGCGCCGTCTGTGGGAATACTTTGATTATTTGCGTAGAAATGACCAATCCGTCGTCCGGTAGTCAAGGTGAGAGGAGTCAGCCGCTTCCTAGTTCCGGCACCCAAAGCAATCCATCTTTGAATTCGGAAGCTATCAATTTGGAGATAATATCCAACATGGTCAACATGTTGAAGAAAGTGAATGACCGGTTGGATGCTCAGGAGCATACGAATACCATGATAATCAATGCCATTGATACCATGCGTAAAGGGAAGCAAACTGAAACTCAAGTATTTACTCCATTTTCACCTTTGCATCCTAGATCTTTGTTTGGTGCAGGTACAGGACCAAGCCATTTTGGAGATATCCCTATGTCCAGTACCTTGCCAGCAGAAAGGACAATCGTGACGTCCATTCCAATCACGCAATCGAGATTCAGCCTTCCAGCTAGCCAACCTGTGTTGTCATCTTGCTATACCTATGCCACACCTTCGATGGGGCAAACAGGGAATTTCTTTAATGCTTTTGATACTTCTGCATCTCAATTTAATAACAATCCTCTTTTCACAGAGAATCAACTTGTTAAGTAAATGCAGACTATAAAAGATTTGCTTCGAAGCGTGCCTGGAGTCAACTTGCCGTATCACCAAGTTTCTCCAACTTGCTATAACGAATCTCGTTTTGTTCCAGCAATAGCTAATGTAGAGATCCCAAAGAAGTTCTCAGTCCCTCATATGAAGAAGTATGACGGGAGCACCGATCCAGCAGAGCATGTGTTGTTGTATCAGGACTTGATGGATATCATAAGTATCCCCCCTGTTTTTAAAGAAGCATGTTTTTGCAGGGGTTTTGGCTCAACTTTGTCAGGACCAGCCTTGAAATGGCTAACAGGACTTCCTCTAAACTCTATTTCTTCTTACGCTCAACTTGTCAACACGTTTACTAATCAATTTTCGTGCAATAGGGCATTTGACAAGTTGACTAGTGACCTTTACAGAATTGTGCAACAGCCTAACGAAAGTCTTAAAGAATATTTGCACAGGTTTAACAAGGAGGCAGTGACCATACCCAGCTTGGATATGTCCACAGCTACGGAAGCATTCCGTATAGGCTTGAAGAAGAGCTCTCTATTTTATAATGAGTTGGCGATGACTCCTGCGAAACAACTTGAAGAAATCAGAACCAGAGCCTTGCGTTTCTTCAGATTGGAGGATGACAGCCTGGCAATGGGGAAGTCAACTGGGAGGACCCCTACTCCTCTATTTGAGCCCTCGGACGTAAAATCGGATTCCCATCATTATAAGTCTAACGAGGCGAAACCCCTGTTAAATATGAATCTTCTAAAGTTCATTTTGTAGATGATGATCAAGATGAGGATGATAATGACTATCCTAAAATTTCTGATTACTGCTTTTCTGTGGACATTGCAGGAGTCCTTTGCGCCATGTAAAATCTTGGAGACAAAGCAAGATGGCCTAAGAAGAGTGACAAGCCTACAACTTGGAAGGATAAGTCCAAGTGGTGCGCGTTTCATGAGGATTTTGGGCATACCACTGAGAATTGTTTTGCCTTGAGGAAGGAGATTGCTCATCTATTATCGAAGGGTCTTCTTAAGGATTTGTTGGGTAAGAAGAGGGTCAGAAGTGAGTCCAAAGAGCCTGATTCTGGTGAGCAGTCCAGACCCGAGAAAGTTGCACCTCCTCCAGCCACCAAGGTAGTAAATGTCATTTCAGGTGGATCCCATATTTGTGGTACAACTTATTCTGCAGCCAAGCGTCATGCCAAGAGCTCTAAGGAGGATCAGTCAGAACTACCCTCAAGATGTCGCGACTTCACAGATGGTCAAGTTATCTCCTTCGAAGATGGGGATAAAGACAACACGTTGGACCCCATCATGATGGTCTAGTTGTTCAGGTGCAGATTGCTAATTGTGTGGTCAAGAGAATTCTGATTGATGGAGGCAGCTCAGTCAACATAATCTTCACTCATGCTCTGGAAGAGATGGGCATTCCTTTGTCCGAAGTTGTGAAGAATTTGTCCATACTGGTAGGGTTCAGTGGTGAAGTAAAGCAAACAGTCGGAGAAATCAAGTTGCCTATCTATTTGGAGGGTATGAATTATATGGAAAGATTATGTGTGATTGAATGCTCATCCTCGTACAATGTCATTTTGGGAAGACCTTGGATCCACAACATGAAGGCCGTGCCGTCAACTTATCACCAGTGCGTCAAATTCCCAACACCTTGGGGTGTAGCCAAGATGAAGGGAAATCAGCAGGTTTCTAAAGAATGCTACAAGGTTAATATGAAAGCAAGTTCAGTTCCTCGTCAAGCATAGCAATTAAGGAAAAAGGCCCAGGATGTTCTTGAAGCAGTGGAGCATGAGACGAAAAGTATTTCTGTTGATGAGTCAAACCCTGGGGCCCAAGTGCAAGTTGGTGCAGATCTTCCATCAGAAATTGAGGAGGAGCTGATTAAGTTCTTGAAAAGTCAGAAATGTTGTTTTGCGTGGAAGCATGAGGACATGACAGGAATAAGCAAGGACATCATTACTCACAAGTTGAACATTGATCCAACCATCCATCCTGTCCACCAGAAAAGAAGAAAGTTTGCCCAGGAGCGGAACCAGATTATAAAGGGTGAAGTTGAGAGGCTTTTGAAGTCCAAGATGATCAGGGAAGTTCAATATCCAAGGTGGTTAGCTAATGTTGTGGTGGTAGAGAAGAAGAACGGCAAGTGGCGAGTATGCGTGGACTTCACAGACTTGTACAAGGCTTGCCCGAAGGATCCATTCCCGCTTCCTCATATTGATTCTCTAGTTGATGAGATAGCTGGCCACTATATCTTGACATTCATGGATGCGTCCTCAGGTTTTCAGCAAATTCAAATGGAACCTTCAGACCAAGAGGATACAGCATTCATGACTCCGGAAGGTATATATTGTTATATTGCTATGCCATTTGGTCTTAAAAATGCAGGAGCAACTTATCAGAGGCTGGTGAACAAGATGTTTAAAGATCAACTTGGCAAGACAATGGAAGTCTACATAGATGATATGGTTGTAAAGTCCAAGCATATTGAAGATCACGTGGAGCATCTTGCTAAGGCGTTCAACATCTTGAAAGGTTTCAACATGAAACTTAATCCAGCAAAGTGCAATTTTGGTGTTAAAGCAGGAAAGTTCTTGGGCTATATGGTGACTAAGAGAGGAATTGAAGTCAGTCCCGAACAGATCAAAGCTATCCTCAACTTGGAATCTCCCAAGAATATCAAAGACGTCCAAAGGTTAACAGGTAGAGTAGCTGCCCTAAATAGATTTATATCTAAATCATCTGATAAATGCAGGTTATTCTACGAAGTGTTAAGAAAGAATAAACTCTTCCAATGGACTGACCAACATGAGGCAGCTTTTAAACAACTTAAAGAATACTTGATGATGTCACCCCTACTTGCTAAACCAGAACATGGTGAGCACCTTTATTTATATTTAGCTGTATCTAAGAATGCAGTTAGTGCATTATTGGTGAAAGAAATCCAAGGTGAACAGCATCCTATTTACTATATAAGTAAGTCTTTACTAGATGCTGAAACGAGTTACTCTCATCTTGAAAAGTTATTTTTAGCCTTAACTACTGCTGCTACAAAACTGCGTCATTATTTTGAAACACATTCTATAACTGTTAGAACTAACTATCCTATGAGAAATGTGTTGAGAACTCTAGAGATGTCAGGCAGATTGGCCAAGTGGTCGATCAAGTTGAGCACGTATGACATTTCATATGAGCCAAGAACAGCTATCAAATCTCAGGCTCTAGCCGATTTTGTAGCAGACTTTAGTCCAAGTTTGCAGCCCGAGGTAGAACTGGAAGTACAACAGCTTGAAGGTAAAATAATTCCTAGATTTTGGACACTGTTTACAGATGGAGCTTCAAATTCCAAAGGAATTGGCTTGGGAATAGTTCTGAAATCCCCTCAAGGTGATATCATACCTCAAGCTGTATCTTGTGAATTCAATGCGACGAATAATGAAGCTGAGTATGAGGCTTTAATCATGGGTTTAATTACAGCTTTAAGTTTAAATATTACGCATATAAATGTATATGTTGATTCTCAATTGCTCGCTAACCATTTTAATGGCAGTTATATGGCGAAGCATTTCAAGATGACTCTGTATCTCCAACATGTTAAAGCTTTGGCTTCGAAATTCCTGTCATTCTCTTTGGAACAGGTCCCTAGAGAAGAGAATACAGAAGCAGACGCATTGGCCAACTTGGGTTCAACTTGCAAGTCTATGTTGCATACTAATATTTCCATTATTTATGTTAAGTACCCGGCAATAGACCAAGTAGAGGAAACTCAAGAAGTTACTCAATCTAATGGGGCACAGGATACGAGTTCATCTTGGACCCAACCTATAATTGAGTTCCTTCTACTTGGAACTATTCCACCTAATATGAAAAATGCTAGATCTTTTAAAATGCGTACTTCAACTTTTGTTTTAATAGATAATGTCTTGTTTAATAAGTCTTTTGCAGGACACTATTTGAGATGTATTGACAATAAACAAGTTGAGCTCGTGCTAAGAAAAATCCATGAAGGAACATGTGGAAATCATTCTGGTGGAAAAGCGTTGGCATCAAAGGCCCTCAAGACTGGCTATTACTGGCTGACCATGCGTCTAGATGCCATGAACTATGTGCAGAAATGTGATGCCTGCCAAAGACATAGTAACATCTTGCATCAACCTGCTGAACCTCTACACTCTATCGTCTCATCTTGGCCTTTCATGCAATAGGGCATGGATATTGTGGGCAAGTTTCCTAGGGCCCCTGGAGGCAAAGTGTTCATGTTGGCAATGACTGATTACTTCTCAAAATGGATTGAGGCAGAGGCTTATGTGCAAGTAAGAGATAAGGAGGTAGTTTCATTTTTAAAGAAAAATATTATTAGCAGGTTTGGCGTACCATCAGAGATCATATGTTATAATGGATCCCAATTCATAAGTAAGAAGACTAGAGATTTTTGTGCTCGCTGGGGCATCAAGTTGATCATGTCTACGCATGTCCACCCTCAAGCCAATGGTCAAGCTGAATCAAGCAACAAGTTGATTGTCAACAACTTGAAGAAGCGCCTAGATCAAAAGAAAGGAAAATGGGCTGAAGAATTACCACTTGTACTTTGGGCAGACAGGACCACTACAAAAGGGGCCACAGGTAGAACTCCATATTCTTTGGTATTTGGAGCGGAAGCTGTAATTCCAGTCGAGGTGACAATCCCAACAACAAGGTATGGTTTATTAACTCAAGATGAAAATAATCTCTTGCTAACCCAAGATCTAGATACAATTGATGAGATCAGGGATTTAGCCAAGATAAGGATGGCAGCCTACCAACAACGGATTGCTAGATCTTACAACAAGAATGTCAGAATAAGAAGATTCCAGGTTGGTGATTTAGTTTTGATAAAAGTATTTCAAAATACAAGAGAACTGAATGCAGGTAAATTAGCTCCTAAGTGGGAGGGACCATATCTCATCGATGCTGAAACTGGCAAAGGGGCATATTGGCTGTCAACCCCAAGTGGAGATAGGGTCCCTAGGAGTTGGAATGCCATTCATTTAAAGCTTTATTTTATGTAAGTCAAGTTATTAACAACTAGACTTCTCAGGTATGATTTAATTTGTGCCAAGTTCATTCGCGTAATTCAATTCTCAATTTTATTAAAAATCCTTACTAACTTAAGCATCGGAAGGGTGTTAGCTACGCTAACACCCAATCCTAACATGAATTTTTTTTGCAAGGTATACAACTTGAACAAGTGGAGTAGGCTCAACATGTTAACACGCTAGTACGGCTCCGACATGTTGAGACCTAAATTGGAGCAGGTCGAACATGTTAACATGCCAGTACGGCTTCGACATGTTTGGACCTGAGATAGAGAAGTTCAACATGTTAACACGCCAGTACGGCTCCAACATGTTGAAACTTTAGCTGGAGAGGAATGGAACATGTTGACACGCCAGGACGGCTGAGACTTGTTCTATTTCTTCAAACGACTTACCTCTGATCAAAGGTACATATCACTTATGGTTAAAAGATTTACATCTTTTCTAAAGAATTAAGGTTTTGACACCTTCGCCCGTGCGCACGATTTCACACTTATTCAAGTTGTGACTATTGGTTGTAACATTGACATGTTACCTACTGTTTATATCATCAACATTTTATCTACTGAACAAGCAAGTATTTCTGAAGAACCTAAAATACTTCTATAAAACTTCAAAATGTTCCCAAAAGATTTCACAACTAAAGGACAAGTTTGATAAGCCAACAAGTCCCTTAAAATCTACGAAAGCTTGGAGTACTAGACCAACCTAGTACCCCCAAATAAATTGTCTGGACTCTTATGAGCCCTTACATAACCAAATAAGCAAAAAAGAAATTGTTTTTGTTTCTCCTCCTTCCAAACTACTTAAAAACATTCAAATTGTTTAAACATTTTGGCCTGCTGCCGCTGGTGGTATAGTTGCTTCCTTCTCTTGGTTATTCTCTTCAACACGAGTCACCACTATGGTACTCAGAACATTGTTGGCATCATCAACCAGTTTGTCAAGAGCTTCAAGGGCTGGTGAGTTCACCTCCTCCCCATCCACCGGTTCGCCAATGAAGTCTTCTAGAGTTCTTTTTTCTTCCTCCAAATCCCAACTTGGAGCCAACCCATTCTTGAACTCCTCCATAAGTTGAATCCTGGCCTCTAACACTGTCTTGGTGGCATTAAACTTAAAATCTTCCTTCGCTGCTTCAAGTTCCTTCACATGAGCCTCATTTTCCTTCACCTTCTCAGCGCAAACATCTGCCAATTCCTTTCTCAAGGTCCCAATGTTTTTCTTTAGTTTCTCCACCTCGCCAGCATATATTTTTGCTTCTTTCTTCAATCTCTCTACCTCCCCAGCACTTATGTTGGCTTCCTTCTTGGATTCCTCAGCCTTATGGCTGCACCTCGCCGCTTTGATTTTCAAAACATTGAATTGGTCCATAATAGGACTAATAATCTCCGAAACCTGTGTAAAGGAAGTATTAATACTTTATAAAATCTTTGGTATAAGGTTAAAAATTCCCTTGTTTTACCTTGCCAACAAAATCTGTCATCACAGCACCAAACTTCTCTCTCGATTTTTCCACATCCAAAACATTACTCGCATCCGTGGCTTCAGTATCCGTCAGTTTCCTTTTCTTTGCTTCACCCTTCTTCTTGGATGCATTTACTTCAGAACTGGATACCACAGATTGGGGAGTCGGGGGCTTGCTATCTTTCTTTACAATTCTCTTTGCTTTAGCGTCAGCAAGTAGGCCTGCAACACTCACATTGGTCTTAGAGCGAGTAGCTGCAATAAAGGACATAGAATTAAGAGCAATTTAAAGGATTAGAAACAAATTGAAGATAGGCAAAAAACTTTGAGATGTTAATCAAACCTGTGGACATCTTGATAGAACCCGGCAGGGACTCTTCTGGTTTGACTTCTTCTTCCAAACCCTCAACCCTCTCTGCAGAAAACAGGACAGGAAATGCTTTGAAAGACCTAACAAGTGGATCTAACTCATAAATTTTCTTCACGTTTTCTTCTGTCCCTTCTTGTTCTGGGAAAAGCACGCACAATTTGGCAACTTCTACAAAGGAAGATTCAAGTTGGTTAAGATTAGGTGTGCAAAGATTTTAAGAATGTGTGAAATCAAAGGAAATTTCCCCTACTTTGGGACCTCCACTTCGAAATGACACCAGCCTCTTGACCTAGGCTATCTTTCCTAACAAAGAAAAATTTGTTTCTCCATCCTCTATCAGCAGGGTCATTGTTGGAATTCAAGACGGGATCACCACCACTCTTAACCCTAAAGCAAAACCTCCCAAGACCAAATCCCCTTATATCAGTAGTATAAGCCAACTCTTCCAGACCCACATTCAAACCAGTTTCCTCCTTCAACCTAACTAGGGTTTGTAAACACCTCTAACCTTGAGGTATAATTTGGGCATAATTAAGTTTGGCAGAGGTGAAGAACCTAGTAATTAAGTTAGGGAAGGGGAATTTTAGGCCAATGGTGAAGGGATATTCTGGAAAACACACCCATTCAGGAGAATAGCACTCAGAGGTGAAACCGTCGTACACTATATCCATTTTTGGCAAACTTTTTAAATTTTTTGTCTCTTTATATTCTTTATTTTAAAATTCAAAAAGTTTGGGGGCAATTGTTGGGCCCTACGTTTTCAGTCAACTTATTTTCAACTTGCACATAACATCTTGGTACTAACAACTTGAGTTGTCCTACTACATCTTGATCATCTTGCAGGTTGAATTGTTGTTACGTTAAACCCTACTTTTCAGGGAACGTGCCAAAGGATTAGAAGACTAATTCAATGACGTTTCTTCATCAAAATATCCAGCAACGGACCACTATCTCCTTCATCAACATTGTGGCGAAAATATCTCAACAAGATCAACTTACTTTCGAGATTCTAGGCTTGTTTTTACCTTTGTATTGTAGCCGTTATTTGAGGTATAAAAGGGAGATAACACTTGTATTTTACACACACTATTTCACTAGCTTAAGCTCCCTAACATACGATCCTAGCTCTGTACTCAAACTCGATCTTTAATATACCTTTTGGTCAAGACAGGTTCCTAAACCTCCCGGGGTTTTATGCCGGCGAACAAGTTGTTCAATGGCTTTCCCTAGTCAACAAAAGTCCTTGTGTCCATTTCTATTCTATTCAATAATCATTGTACCCTGATTCATATCTCTTTTGTCATTTTTCTTGTCATTGGTGGTACTTGTTGAAATTTGACCAAAACAGATATGAAACATGAAATTAAGATATTAGTTCTAAGATTACTGTAAATTTGAGCAATTAGTAAGCAGGGAGCGTTGATGATAGCAGAGTAAAGAGCTTCTAGAGAGAGAAAGTAAAAGGAAGAGATGAAAACGGAGAGGACACACCATCTTTGCCGCTTGCCGCTGCCGCTGCTTGTGTGTTATTGGTGCGTGTATTTCCTCCATCTGAGGCTTTTATGCATACACAATTTTGAAATGAACATCAGTTTTTAATGTCACAAAACCATAAACTGAAAATCCATAGTTTCATCCCATGGTTTCATTTGAATTTGGTGGGTTTGGGAACTCCTGGGCTGTTTTTATAAATATGAGTGTGAGTATTCAAAAAGATCCAACATAAATTCGAAATAAAGCTAGAATACAAAAGAAAGAACACGTGTCCATATTTTGGAGCTGACAAAGAAACCAATACATACGTGTAACATATACAGAAGGTCTCCATTTTACTTTTTAATTTTCTTTATTTTCTTTTGTTCTATGTGAAAAAGACATTGTTGACATTTTTGGAATCACAGGTTTTAAGCACCCCAAGTATTTGGCAAAGACTTTGTGTGGAAAGACGAAATCACCCTTATGAACCAGCTATTTTTAAGAACTCAGTTTTGGCGGGATTTTGCCATATATAGGATGTCATGTGTTTTAAGTATAGTATAGATATTCGTAAAACGTGTTATTTTTAGAGATTACCAAAAACTAGTTTTCAAAATGTGTGTCATTTTGTAAATAGCAAGAACTTATTTTAATACACATGGTGACTTTTTTTATATAACTTGAACTTGTTTCAAAATGCGGGATGATATTTGTGTAAATAATTGAAACTTGTTACAAGTTACAATATGCTAAACTCATTAACACTACCACCAATATTATTTTGCATTACTAGTGACACTTTTTAACACAGAAATTGACATTTGACATTCTTTTTACATTAATAGTAGTACTAATTTGCAATACCATTGACATTCTTTTGCACAAGCACAGACACTTTTTAATATATGCAATGACATTATTCAATAATAATGCTGACACTCTTTTAACGTAAGCATTGACTCATTAACACATGCATTGATATTCTTTAACACTTAAACCTTCTTTAACACTACCACATATACTTTTTAATACAACGAAACTTATTAACAAAAGTTAAAAATGCCAGTTTAAATATTTATTTAAATGTTTAATAAGTATCAGTTTAAATGTTTATAAGTTGCAATACGAATTACTGACATTTTATAATATTAGCGCTAGCATTTACAAACACATGTGTATTTTGGACAATTTTCAACAAGTAAATTTGTATTGATGAATTTTGGGCACAAATGGAATATAATTTCTATATCAAGATGAACACGTTTATGTAACGAGAAAAGCTCTTGAATAATCGTTCTCCGACACAAAACCTCGGGAGGTTTAGAAAAAACCTACCTCAACCAAAATGATTTTATTGATATTACGTTTGTTTGAATACAAAGTAATGATGTATTGAAAGAGTGGCTAAGAGTGCATGTGTTTTACAATGGTGTGTCTAACTTTATATACTTGTCTATCCTATCCTTGAATCTCGAAGATTTGTTGAAGATCACGGTCGTTGTGTAGTGTAACAGATTTGGACTGAGTCTTCTTTTTGCGGTTGTGGTCGAGTGGAGTTATTGTTTTGACTAGGTCTCTTCCATGCATAACCTATTCCTGAAAAATAGGGAAAAAGCAATGACCAGCTACAAGATGTTAGTTCAAGGCGTAATATCAAGATGTTAGCTCAAGATGTATTATCAAGATGCTAAACATGCTGAGTTAATTTTTCTACCCCAAACAATATGCATTTTTGAAAATTCCACTTTCCTTGGCGATAGAAAGACGAATTTTACACTAGACCTAACCTAATACTAATTGTTTAAAACAAGTAAATAGAATCTGAAGTAGTTTCTGTAGTTATCATGGATAATTATTCTTCAGGCCGATTTGGGGGATTTGATTAGTTGAGATACATAATTTTATTTTCAAAAAACTTAAAAATTTATTGAAAAATAGATTATGTAAAACTAACTAGTACTCAGATGCCCGTGCCAATGGCACGGGACGGTATACATGATTGTCAGGGGTAGAAAATATAAAGAACCCCTTTTAATTTTGTTGTTCTCACATAAATCCCCATTTCACAGCCATTTTCGTTTTTTCCACATCAATCCTGAACCATACATCCATACCCATTAACAAATAAGAAAATTATGTTGTCTATAGCAAACAACGAAAGAAAATCAGTTCTAAACATCTAACATAAGTTGGTGATTTCAGTTGTCACTAACCAAATTAAATAGAAAATAATAATACCATTTCCTCTAAATTATCCGTTATAAACTTCTAACCCAGTGGTAAAGTCAAGCCCTACCCTCGGTGACCCCCTTTCCAAATATACTTAGCTTTGCCACTTTTTATTACCAAATACATTCAGTCAAAGCATCAGATTTTAGGATGACAATCCATATAAGCATAAAATACTAGTTTAGCTATAAGAAATACAACTTTAAGCTGCAATTAAAAAAATTGTGTCCTATTTTCTTGTCCAGTTAATGAAATAATGAATAGTAACCCAAAACAACACTACGTAATAGCACGAAATAATCAAAAGAATGCTAAATGAAGCTGAAGTATTAAAATAACGCAAATGGAAAGAGTTCACTGCACCTCATGCCTCCATCTGCCTTGCAGTGCTTCCAGTTCAGCATCTTCAGTGCCTCCTTCTGGATTGATGACTTCTAACCCCTCATACTCAATCATACAACAGAAAAAGAACTCAGATAGGTTACAACCATAATCTCCATCACATGCATCCAGACAGTCAACAGTTTAACGATATCATGGTACAAATTATTAGTTCTTTGTTTCTTTAAAAAGTGGACATTACATTATATATGGGGGTGGAAACGAACTCATGTCTAGCTGCTAGAATTGAGCATAGCCAGGGCAGAGCCAGAAACTATAAGAATAAAGACAGGCTCATATGTTTTTAAAATACAGTCATGCATAAAATATAAACTAAGAGAGCTGTTGAAATTGGAAATCGGTTTCAAAATGTACATTCATATATAAATTATGTTGGATAACTGGAAAATGAATAATTTGATTCTATTTCGAACATTGTCATCAGTAACATGATGATCATGAATATCCACACACTTGAAAGTCCAAACATAACAATTCCAAGAACTCGCTTGAAGCAACTTTCAGTCTATTTGGTTTTAAAAATGGATGATCAAACCAAACTGGAACAGTACAACCGAATCTCAATTTTACAAATAGATACTACTTTATTTAGAGAAGTAGATTATACCTTCTTCAGGGCGGTGATGTCCGTCGGCATCCCCCCATTACCTCCACCAGTACCTACAACCACATCACAAAGAACAACATATGCAACGCCAAACACAAACATACACACTAATGGAAAATTACAGCAAACCACACTATGTTCGCAGAGGAACTTGACTTTTGCAAATAGTATCGAGTGCCAACAGCTAGAATAAGGTGATGGAGCAGATAGATACAGAGGCATGTATGGACTTCCCCCACCAACGCGGTTGCCATAGTTGTAATGATATGCAGATCCACCAGAGAGCGGAACATCATAAGGCGGCATAGATGATCCGTTGAAGATAGAAGAACCAAAAGGTGGTACAGGAGCACCATTCCCCCATATGGAGTCGATGATGAATAGGGTGGTGGTGTTTGCAAGGGCCTAACAGCTACTTTCTGTTAATTAACAAAATTAATTGGTTCATTGTCCAACCTTAAACAAACATCCATAGTGTTGCAGATGATAAATTATAGTTCTATACAACAATCAAACCATGTATTAAGTTCAACAATTATTTCTCCCTCACATTTTTTCCTCCCACACGGTTTCTCTCTTTATAAATTATTTACCAATCTCAAATAATAATTTAAGACCACTAATTAAAAAATATACTATAAAACATAAAATATATTTTCTTCAAGAAAAGAATCCCACTTAGAAGAGTTTTTTTTTTAATAGGTATTCATTCTTGATAAATAAAAAATTATTTTAGTGTAAAATAATTAAAATTAAATATATTTTATACAATAATTATCACACCAAAAAATTTAAATTTTCTTTGAAGTTTTTTTTTTTTTAAAATATCCAATATAGACTCTCATCATTATTTCAAATAATAAATCAAGCAAATGTCTAATTAAAGAGATAAAAAATTAAAATAGCAAAAATATTACTATCTGTTTCAAGTTTTTATTTGTAACAAACACACAAAAATAGAGTTACAAAATTTTGAAAAAAAAAACAAACAAATACACGATTGACCGAAAAGAAATCTGCAAACCCTCATTCCCCAACAACCTCCGTTTCCAAAATATGAATCCCAATCTTCTAAATTCTCAAGAAAATCCATACTTCAAAATCCTCTCTGATTCTTCTTCACAGTTGGGATTCCGGCGACCCGATTTGATCGGGAAAATATATTTGGCTGAATTTCAAGAGCAGCAGTTACACCATCAGCAGTTTCAACATGGAAATTATCTCCAGAACGTTAAGTCCAGACCGTACCAGCAGAATTCTCCTATCTTGCCTCTCTCTCCTATGGAAATCTCTGCCGCTTCGATTTCATCGTCGGACCTTTCGTCAATTTCAAATAATTCGTCGGCGTTGTATGTGGGGGCACCCCGGTACGGAATTCCCGTGATTCAGCAACTCCGGCAGCAGCAAAATTTTTCTCTGGGGAGTTTTAACGGGCGGCATAATTTCTCTGCTCTCCCGTTGCCTAGTTTGGCGGCGAAAACGGAAGTGCTTGGGTACGAATCGGAGAAGGAAATGATGAATCGGTTACAGGAGCTCGAGAAAGAGCTGTTAGATGATATCGAAGATGGAGTCGGTGCCGGCGATTCTGCTTCCGTTGTCACCAACAGCGAATGGTCTAAAACAATTCAGACCTTACAACAGCTTTAACCATTTCCCCATCTCCGACATCGTCTTCGTCGTCTTGATTGGAGATAGGGAGGATTGGTGGGGCGTTGAAGCCATTTTTGTGATTTAGAGAGGGAGAGAGAGAGAGAGAGAGAAAATTTGGGGAAGGGGAGAGATGATGATAGGTAAGGAGCAGATGTCAAGGGCGTGGGTGACGTATGAGCTGTGTGTGTAACCGCTAGATTAATCTTAGCCACTGGATTAAAATTTTAGATTCAATCTCAGCCACCACTTATACCCTAGCTAAGAGGCAGTTAAACCCTCCCTCTATTGTATTATAGATTGAACAAAGAAAATATGAAAGTCCATACATAAAAGTTTGATTTTTGTCTACGTATTTATTTATTATTATTTAATTCCTCTTTCTCTAAAACGAATGTTCAATTTTTATTTTTTTAAAATGTCCTAAAATATGAGTCCTTTTTGTAAAAACATTTTATCCCTAAACGCTTTTTACCAGTTTTTATCGCTAATCATTTTCTTATAATAATGTTAAATTTTTAAAAAGTTAATAATAAGATTGAACACAAAAAAAGTGACAAGATAGGCACAACGAACTAAGCCCAATATTTTATACATCATAAACACACTAATATTGAATGGGCCAGTTCAGTTAGCACAGCGCCAATGACCCAACGATAAAGATCAGTCGACATAGTTCATTATCCGACCATCATTGATCCCGACCTAACTCATTCCTGTTGGTATAATGCCCTAGGTGTTTAGTTATGTTTGACTTATAACTTAAACCGGTATGTAATCGTCTTTATCATTTATTATAGAGAAAGTTTATTTGGTTCATTATATGTTTACATGTTTATTATATTGAACTGCATCCCTAGTTATTGTGAATAACTAGTATAAGTTGGTAATGGATAATCATGGAGATGATTATATGTGCTGGGTCAAAAATATATGTGGACTCAGAATTGCTTAATCCCAATCACATGGCTAGTTAGAGACCCCTAATTTAATTAGATTTTATTTTTGGATCTCTTGCTGATGCCTTCTCTGCTAGTTTAGTAATTCTTGCAGGTTGATAGCCTGCCGATGAGATCTGCCTGGTAACCAGCAGAAGATAACACTTTTCAGCAACATCCTTCAGCAAGATAGGTGACTTAAATTTGTGATGTCTCTCTTTATTGAACAGACTTCCAGGCACAACGGTCACATCTCTATCTCTTTCATCATACTTGTTTGCTAAAAGTAGTTACATCTTTCCTGCTAATACCATTCTGCTTGTTCTGACACAAGAGCTACTTTCAGCTCTACTTTGTCCTTTGTCTGCTTGTTGCAGGTAACCGGTTGGGACAAAGGGGTTATTACCCGCCGGACAAAGCCGAAATGTCTTATTCAAAATCTCCCGCATTAATTGCAAAAGATATGGCATTAAATGATCCCCACCTACCAACCATACTTTTCATATTCCGAATCTACCCCTCAATGGCATCTTAGCTCTTCTCTCTCATAGTATATATTGAAGACTTTGGTGCATTGAAGATGGTTGGTTGTTGCATTGAAGAAGAGTGTGCTTGAAGCATTCAATGAAGCTCAAGCCTTCAAGTCCAGAAAATCATTAGACTTTATTAGGGACATACACTCGTGCACATCTCAATCAAACTTGTAAGCATTCCCCAACAAGACAATCATTGGAATGCATTGATTGAAAAACACACACACACACACACCTGAGTGAGATAAGTTCATAACTTGCCACTCATAAACACTTGGTCAGTTTTTGTCTTACGATCCATCAGTAGATCCTTTGTATTCAATCCTTGTAACCGGCAAGGCCGTTCTTGTAATAGACTAGGACCAACTGATAGTAAACTTCTCTCCAAATCCAAGATCTGACCAATCTTGGTAGAGGACGTAGCAGCATTCACGCTGTGAACCTCTCCAAATAATATGTTCTTGTCTTTACTTTATTTTCATCTTGCCAGTCATTCTCCATTACAAATTAGAACAGTTCATCTTGCTGATTCATAAGTTTTTCCTTAAACCAAACAAGTTGCACTGCATAAATGCTTTAAAGAAATACCACGTGTTAAAAACCAAGCTCTAAACAACTTCTTGCTGATTTTGTGTGAGTTCAAACTAAGTCACGAACTTTTCGCTGTGCTTACTGATTAACTTACAATCTACTGATTAGTGACTTTGACCATTAAGGTATTTTCTTTTAAAATTGTAAAAGGCTATTCAACCCCCCCTCTAGCCTATTTTCTTGCCAATTGGGCCTAACAATTGGTATCAGAGCTTGAAATTTTTGAAAGAAATTTCCAAGCCTTACAGCTTGATTGCCGATACCATGGCGGGAAAAATTATGCAGTCGTTTAACATCACTACCATACCGATGTTGAACGCCAACGAATTTGGTGTTTGGAAATCCCGAATGATAAAGTATATGAACTCTATAGATGATCGATTAATGAAAGTTGTGGAAGGTGGAACGATTACTCCCTTAAAGGTTCAAACCACCTACAAACCTATACCATCCACTCCCCTGACTGCGCATGCCGACGCTGCTGATGAACAAGAAACAGATGTTCAAGTTACAGAAACTCTGGTTGAAAAACCAAGAGATAAATGGGCTGACGAAGACAAATTGACCTATGCTCTTGATGGGAAAGCCAGCCACATTATCTCTTGTGGTCTTGACGACAAGCAGTACAAGCTCATTGACTTGTGTTACACGGCACAAGAATGCTGGAACAAGCTCCTTGCATACTTCGAAGGAGATGCTCGCACCAAGGACAACAGACTTTATGATGCAATTGCCGAGTTCGAATCCTTCAAAAAGTCAGACGGTGAATCACTCAGAATAGCTTATGATCGGTTTTGCGAGGAATGTTTTATGGCCTCGACTGATGCCAGCAAAGATGTATGGATTTTGGATAGTGGCTGCTCTAGACACATGACTGGCCGTGCCGATCTCCTTGCTGATATTGTTGACGCATCAGGTCCTCCTGTAGTTTTTGGTGACAATGGAAAAGGTAAAATAATTGGATGTGGAACCATCATTAGAGGTGCAGTTACTATACAGAAGGTCTCTTTGGTGGATGGACTCAAGCATAACCTTCTCTCTATATCACAATTCTGTGATAAAGGAATGCAATGTGTCGTTATTACTTCCAGCTGCTATATAAAGGACATTGCTTCAAATGAAACTCTTCTCACCGCCAAAAGAAAAGGTAACATTTATGCAGTAGACTTAAGTTCAATTACTGGTGTTACTAATATTTGTTTGGTAGCTAAGAACATCAGTGAGAACTCGTGGCTATGGCACAAGAGACTCAGTCACTTAAACTTCAAATCAATCTCCAAGCTTGCTAGTTCTGGATTGGCAACTGGTCTTCCAAAAGTGTCTGCTGATCATGGAAAGAAGTGCAGAGCTTGCCAGTTGGGAAAACAACACAAATCCTCTTTCTATGTCAAGCCATGCATGTCAACTTCTAGATGCCTACAAATGCTACATATGGATCTATTTGGCCCCACAACCACATCCAGCCTTGGGGGAAGTAGATATACCTTGGTCGTAGTAGATGACTATTCCAGATATACTTGGGTGGAAGCTTTCAGCAACAAAGATGATACCTATGCAGTTGCCACTAAGTTATTCAGACTACTACAGACTCAGAAAGAAAGCGATATCGTTAGCATGAGATCAGACAATGGGACTGAATTTACAAACAACGGTATTGCTCAATATTGTGATGATCATGGTATAGACCATAATTTCTCTGCTGCTGGTACACCTCAGCAAAATGGTGTAGTTGAGAGAAAGAATAGGACTTTAATTGAAGCTGGTAAGACCATGATTTCTGAAGCCAGGCTGCCAAAATACTTCTGGGCCGAAGCCATTCATACCGCCTGCTTCACTCAGAACAGATCTCTCATGAACAAATTCCATAATAAGACTCCTTATGAACTCTGGAGAGGCCGAGTACCCAATATTGGATTCTTCAAAATCTTCGAGTGCAAATGTTATGTGCTTTACAATGGTAGAGAGCACCGAGGTAAATTTGATGAAAAAGATGATGAAGGCATCTTTGTCGACTATTCAAAACACAGTAAGGCCTTTCGAGTTTTCAATAAGAAACTTTTGAAAATTGTTGAATCTGTTCATGTCACCTTTGATAAATTTGATTTGTTAGAGTCTGACCAGGCTCTAAATAGTGCTAACCAATCTAGTGGTTTTGAGACAGATGAATATAGTAATTCTAACCAATCTGCAGATAGAGTACAAGATCATGTTATTGTTGCAGAAGACCCATCAGACATCTTTCCATCTTCAGCAAGAAATCGTCCTGCTGATAATCCTCCAAATGCCTCTGCTGATAGTCAATCTGCCGGTTCTCCTCAACCCGTGCCAATGAATCCTAGCCCAAATCCAATCTCAGTAATTCATCCTCCTATACCCAATATCCCTCAGTAAAATTCCAAATCCTCTAAAAGTCCAAACAATCCTATCTCTCCTATTCCTTTCAACCTATCATCTTCCAAATCTGCTGCTGATTCTGAACCTCTTCTAAAATCTTTAAGACAGGAATCAGTAAGACAAGATCTTCCGAGAGAAGTTAGACCTCATCGTGACCATCCTCTTGATAATGTTATTGGTGATGTCTATGGACCCAGAGTGACCAGAAATCTGAGCAAGGACTTTGATGAAAACCTTTTCTCTTCAGCAATGGTGTCTGATGTTGAACCTCAGAAGACTAAAGAAGCCCTTGCTGATCCAAGCTGGGTGGAAGCTATGCAAGAAGAATTAAATCAGTTTGAAAGATGTAATGTCTGGGAACTGGTTCCGAGACCTTCCTCTCAGCAAGTCATTGGAACTAAATGGGTATTCAGAAACAAGTTGGATGAAGCCGGAAAGATTACAAGGAACAAAGCAAGATTGGTGGCAAAAGGATACCGTCAAGAAGAAGGGATCGATTATGATCAAA
Source organism: Adenophora triphylla var. japonica (assembly GCA_022495995.1). NCBI lineage: Eukaryota > Viridiplantae > Streptophyta > Magnoliopsida > Asterales > Campanulaceae > Adenophora > Adenophora triphylla. The sequence goes on from JAFEMH010000702.1 coordinate 69,883, forward strand.
ATTTTGCACCAGTAGCAAGATTAGAAGCGATAAGACTATTTCTTGCCTATGCTGCCTTCAAAGAATTCAAGCTATATCAAATGGACATGAAAAGCGCATTCTTAAATGGAGAACTCCAAGAGATGGTCTACATTGAACAACCACCAGGCTTTGAGGATCCTAAGAAACCAAATCATGTCTATCGATTGAAGAAAGCTCTTTATGGCTTGAAGCAGGATCCCAGGGCTTGGTACGAAACCTTGTCCAAGTTCCTACTCAGTGACAGTGTGGGATTTACCAGAGGAAAGATCGACACAACTCTATTTGTGACCAAGCACAAGGGTCATTCATTGTTTGTTCAAATATATGTGGACGACATCATCTTCGGATCCACAAATGAAGCCCTATGCAAAAGATTCGAAAAGCTCAAGCAAAGCAAGTTTGAAATGAGCATGATGGGTGAGTTAACTTATTTCCTTGGTCTTCAAGTGAAGCAAACCAATGAAGGAATTCTCATTCATCAAGCCAAATATACCAAGGAGCTGATCAAGAAGTTTGGTTTTGATAATGCTCATCCTCAAAGCACTCCTATGGCAACAAATGTTCATCTTGATAATGACAAATCCGGCAAGAAAGTGGACATGACTCTTTACAGAGGAATGATTGGTTCACTTCTCTATCTAACAACCAACAGACCGGATGTTATGTTTGCCGTTTGTGTCTGCGCAAGATTTCAAGCCGACCCAAGAGAATCTCACCTGCAAGCTGTGAAAAGAATTATTAAATATCTAAGTGGCACTGCTAACCTAGGCTTATGGTATGCCAGAGATTCTTCTTTCAATCTTATCGGTTACTCAGATGCTGACTACGCAGCTTGCCGAGTCACAAGGAAGAGTACTAGTGGAACATGCCAGTTTCTTGGTGAGAGGCTAGTTTCATGGTCATGCAAAAAGCAAACAACTACCTCTACTTCCACAACTGAGGCTGAATACATTGCTGCCGATAGCTGCTGCTCTTAAATCCTATGGATGAAGCAACAATTAGTAGACTATGAGATTCCACCTCAAGTCTGCCCTATCTATTGTGACAATCAGTCTGCCATTTCAGTCTCAAACAATCCAGTAATGCACTCCAAAACAAAACATATTGACATAAAATATCATTTCTTAAAGGATCATGTAGAGAAAGGCAATGTTGTCTTGCTGAAAGTTCATACTGACTTTCAAAGAGCTGATATTTTGACAAAGCCTCTTGATCAGAAGAGATTTGAATTCCTAAGGAGTGAATTGGGTGTTATTGGATACTCTGGTTGATGCTCGTATCATGCTGGATTTGCTATTTTCTACCGATCATTCTTTGCTGTGTGCTGATATTTCTGCTGATTATCTGTTCTGCCGATTCGTGCCCTGTCGTTTGCTCGCCGATGTCTCTTCTTCTGCTGGTGCTCTAGTTATGCTTGCCAGCTATTCAAGTCTCCCATCAACAAGCTTCCTCTTTAATGATAAAGCTGGATTTCCTGTCAGTCAAATCAAATCAAAGGACAGTTGGTCACACCCCTCTCTGACACGTGTATGTACCGCCATTTCCAAAAAACGTGTCAAAAAACGTGTCAAATGATTTATACCAATTAATGTTGTGATAAATCACAGGTAAACTGTATCATTTAAAATCTTAAACAGTTATTTTTAATCATTTTAACCGCTCAAATCCGGCGCATTAAATTCAACTGCTGCTGCACGAATTCCAAAGAAAATGAACAGTTGCGCCTTTTTGAAAACCCTTTTTCAAAACAAACCTTTCCCTCCTATTCCATAACATATTTAAGCAAACACCATCTTCTCAAAAATCCTTTCGCATTCTCTAAGATTTACTCATCAAATTCCTACTTTGCTTTCTCAAACCTCCATAACTCAACTCATCTTCCTTAGATCTGGTATGTATAACTAGTTATATCAATTGACTGATTCTAACTTTGGTTTACTGTTTTTGAGTTTGTTTGGTTGTTGAGTTTTGCAGAAACAAAGAGTAATGAAAAGGATATCTATGGAGGTTACATAGACCCAAGCTTTTTCGATGATGAAAGTGATGGACAATTTCTTCGGGCTCTTCTCTCAGATACTTCTGTTCTCCCCTTCTTGGCTCCTGCTGATGATTTTGGAGTTTATATTGATTCTGTCAAAAAATTCTTCGCAAATGCTGTTGTTGAATATTCCAATGAAGATGATCCCAAATCCTTCTCTGCCATTTCGTTAACTGTTGCCGGTGTTCCAATCTCAGTCACCCCTGAAAGCATATCTTCTATTTTTCCAACCCTAGGAAATTCTGTCCCTAATTCCGTTGATGCTTCCGTTCTAGATGAAGCCTGGACTCTTATCAGAGGTGCTGATGCTGGTCCAAGACTTAGTGGGAACAAACACTTCAAGGTTCACTACATTAGAAGATACTTTGCCCTAATAGAAATCATTGACAGATGTTTGATATGCCGATCTGGCTCGCATAGCCATGTTACTGATCTTCAGTTTGAGGGATTTGCTGCCATTGCTCTAAGAAAGAATTTCAATTGGTGTGGATTTATCTTTAGGGTCATAGCCCTAGCAGCTAAGAAGTATGCTGCTGACAGATAAAAGGGTAAGGATTTCCCTGGAAAAGGTTGTCACTACTGGCTACTCAGCAGGATAATCAGAGGAAACCCTGCTGTAGTCCTTGCTGATCCAAATGCTACCAGCATATCCAAGAGAAAGTTGAAGCATCACAGTGATGCTGATTGGAAAAGAATTAGCAGACAATCTACTGCTGGTGAAGCCCCTCTTCCTGCTGATAGAGTTGTTGCTCCTGCTGCCAGTTCAACCCTTGCTCCTGCTGCTGCTAAGAAGGACAAGAAGAAGAAACTCAAGAAATCAACCCTAGCCCCTGTTAGTTCTAAGCCATCCTTTATCTCAGCCCCTGCTTCTTCAACTACCATTGATGCTGGCCCTGTTACTCGAGCAAAGAAATCTGCTTCTCATCCAATTGCTCCCTCTTCTGCTGACCCAAAGAAAAGAAAATTGCCTGTATCCTCTGTCAAACCTTCAAAGAAATCCAAGTCTGTTTCTGCCAAAGCTCCTAAATCTTTTCCCATTCCATCTTCTGATCCCAGAGTCAAAAAAGTGCTATTTTCTGAGCCTTTGCTAGATGATGCCTCCTTGCTTCCCAAGCCAACCTTCAGTAAGATTGCTAAAACCACTGAAGACATCAATAGAGAAGTTGATGAAAGAAGAAGAATGATTGAGCAAGACTTAAGGAGGAGGATTCCCTTACAACCACTTCTACTTACTTATCCTAATCTCCCAGGTATTCAGCATACTGCCTCTTCTGGGATAGCCACTGAAGCCAGAACCAAGAAATGTGCCCCAATCAAAAATCCCACATTTCACATTTACTTCAACAATCCTTGGTCCCTGATCAACAAAATTGCTCCAAATGACTGGGTGTTTCCGATTGATCACCTTCAGCCATTCATCAAAAGACTTCTCCAGTTCCATGAAGAGAAGAAAGAGACTGTCCCTGCTGGAAACCTACTTGACTATGTTGATAGAGCAAAAGTGGATTTGAATGAAACTTTTGCTGAGAAGTTCCCTCCACTTTCCAAGTACCAAAACATCAGCAAGAATGAGTTGATGCTGAACTTCAGTAGATATTTTGATCTTCTACCTCTCCTTTGGAATCAGATTTATCTTTTTCAGGATCGGATAAGGCAGGATCTGATGGTCATCTCCATCTGGATTGCTTATGCCTCTTTGTACAAGACTCAATTTGACTTTGATGAGAATGATCCCTATCAGCTAGGCAGAGCTGAAAATGATGAAGACTGGGGATTTAAATATTCTGATGCTGAAACTCTCACCAGAGGCCCTCTTGCTACTCAACTGATTGAGAATGTTCTAAAGATGAATCAGGAACTTATCACTCACTCTGAAGAAGCTTTGAAGAGAATGAGTAGTAGTTCTTCAGAAGAAAAGAAGATTGATTCCTCTGAAAACAATTCTGGCAAAGCTGGTGATGCTCCTTCTGCTGATTCCTCAAGTGACTCCATTGATTCTAGCAGAACTGTTTCTGATGATGATAATCAATTTATCAGCACTGTGTTATCGAAAGATTCCCCTTTATCTTGTGCTCACATCAGCCCATCTACAAGCCATGTTCAACCTGTGCCAATAGTGATTTCAGGAGGAGTTTTTCCTGCTGAATCAGTTGCAGAGCAAGCTCCTGCTGTCATTAATGAACCTGCTGACACCCTCCAAGAGATGGATGAGTTGGGAGGAGGAGCTGTTAAAGATGTTGATATGCTGATCTCCAATCCAGAGAAATTGACAATGCTTTTTCTGCAATTGTTCTATACAATCCTGTTCAAGCCCTTATTCATCAGGCAATTGCTGACTCCTTGTCCTTTGCTGAGCCCCTTTCTGCTGCTGCTGATGATAGCCCTGATGAGATTGATCTAGATGATTATGAGGAAATTCCTGCTGTTGTTGAAGAGGATACCTCACCTCCCTCATGGTACAATTCATTATCTGATGACTGTAGGTTGATGATATGCTCAAACTGGTACACTACCATGAAGTCCATCCCAAAGGACTCTGCTGGTAATGCTCTCTTTCCTCCTCATCAGAAACTTAAGTGGAGGTCTGGAACAAGAAAGGTAAAACATCCTTTCGAAAACTCTGTCCCTTCTGAAGGATCTTCAAGCATGACTCCCATATTGCTCAAATGGGATAAGGACATTAAGCATGGTAAAAAGAAGACTCCTGCCGTTTCTCATGCTAAAGTGAAAATCCCTCCTTCTAAAACCAATCAACCTGGCTCACTGAAGATTCGTGGTGAAGTTTGTCCAGTTGGTGAATCTCCAATAGAAGTCTGCATTTATTTTGATGGAATTAAGAGGAAGTGTTTGATGAGTAATGATCTGGTGACTGACATTCTTGAGTACTCCCCTATGTCTGCTGCTGGTCTCTGGAAGCTTGTTTACCAGCATGCTCTTGCCATCACCTTGCCCTTCTATGCCTCCAGACCATTTCTGCAAGATCACTCAGTAGATACAGGCAGAATTCTTAGCCTTGGCCTTATGCGCATTCTGCTGAATGGAAGAGCCTTTCTGAATCTGATGATTGCCATCAAGCTCTCCATGGAAAACAATGGTCAGATGTTCCTTGACCCTCCTCTATCTACTGATTCTTCTATCATAGTTCATCTCGATTTCCCTCTTTCTGTTTCATCTACCCCTGCTCCTACTGATGTTCCCCTGATTGTCAACACTGTGATTCCTACTGCTTTTATGAACCCTCCTGTCTACACTCTGTATGGCTACATTGCCAATCTGCATGGATATCTTTCTGAAGCTTATCAGCCTGCTCTTCGTGGTGATATTGGTGATTTGGGTTATTATCTCCGTGATAGGCTTGATGATCTCAATGATTTAGTGCTTAAGTCCACTCAGGAGGAGGAAGGCTTAGCAAACAGAATCTCAGCCAAAGTCTCTGCCTAAGTATCAGCCAATATTGCAAATGCTATCAGCAAACCAAAACCCTCTCCTGCCAGAGCCACCCTCAGATTTGATCTAAATGTTAGTGAAGATAGATTTGATAAACTTTGTGACCTCATTGACAGCACTCTCAAGACTCAGCAGATGCTGGTTGATGCTAATTTGAATCAAGATCTCAGCATCAAGGATTTGGAACTGAAACTCAAAGCCGCCAAGAAAGAGCTTCGCGCCAAGCTAAGCCGATCGAAGCTAATCTGAAGATTGCAAAGCTGGAAGGGAAGAATGAAGTGCTGGTTGAACGCTACAAGGCAAGTAAGAAGAGGAAAGCTGAGAAGACTAATGCCAAAAAGCATAAAAAGTCAAAGACCGTTGCTGATTCTACTGTTGTTGCTGCCGCTGCTTCTGCTGATCCCTGACTGTCTTGTAACCGATGATATAGATATCCTCATGTGAAGCTCCAAAAACAATCTTACCTTCTGCTGACAGTTTGTTTTTAATTATGTGTCTTTTGCTTAATCTTTATCTAACCTTTCTGCAGGAACATTGATAATTTACCTTTACAGTTATCACTTGCATCTTATCTTAGTTCTTATCTAGACTTCATTAAGTGATTTTGTTTAAAGGTGATTGTACTTAAGCAATTAGGAGGAGATTGTTGGGTCAAAAATATATGTGGACTCAGAATTGCTTAATCCCAATCACATGGCTAGTTAGAGACCCCTAATTTAATTAGATTTTATTTTTGGATCTCTTACTGATGCCTTCTCTGCTAGTTTAGTAATTCTTACAGGTTGATAACCTGCCGGTGAGATCTGCCTGGTAACCAGCAGAAGATAACACTTTTCAGCAACATCCTTCAGCAAGATAGGTGACTTAAATTTGTGATGTCTCTCTTTATTGAACAGACTTCCAGTCACAACAGTCACATCTCTATCTCTTTCATCGTACTTGTTTGCTAAAAGTAGTTACATCTTTCCTGCTAATACCATTCTGCTTGTTCTGACACAAGAGCTACTTTCAGCTCTACTTTGTCCTTTGTCTGCTTGTTGTAGGTAACCGGTTGGGACAAAGGGGTTATTACCCACCGGACAAAGCCGAAATGTCTTATTCAAAATCTCCCGCATTAATTGCAAAAGATATGGCATTAAATGATCCTCACCTACCAACCATACTTTTCATATTCCGAATCTACCCCTCAACGGCATCTTAGCTCTTCTCTCTCATAGTATATATTGAAGACTTTGGTGCATTGAAGATGGTTGGTTGTTGCATTGAAGAAGAGTGTGCTTGAAGCATTCAATGAAGCTCAAGCCTTCAAGTCCAGAAAATCATTAGACTTTATTAGGGACATACACTCGTGCACATCTCAATCAAACTTGTAAGCATTCCCCAACAAGACAATCATTGGAATGCATTGATTGAGAAACACACATACACACCTGAGTGAGATAAGTTCATAACTTGCCACTCATAAACACTTGGTCAGTTTTTGTCTTACGATCCATCAGTAGATCCTTTGTATTCAATCCTTGTAACCGGCAAGGCCGTTCTTGTAATAGACTAGGACCAACTGATAGTAAACTTCTCTCCGAATCCAAGATCTGACCAATCTTGGTAGAGGATGTAGCAGCATTCACGCTGTGAGCCTCTCCAAATACTGTGTTCTTGTCTTTACTTTATTTTCATCTTGCCAGTCATTCTCCATTACAAATTAGAACAGTTCATCTTGCTGACTCATAAGCTTTTCCCTAAACCAAACAAGTTGCACTACATAAAAGCTTTAAAGAAATACCACGTGTTAAAACCAAGCTCTAAACAACTTCTTGCTGATTTTGTGTGAGTTCAAACCAAGTCACGAACTTTCCGCTGTGCTTACTGATTAACTTACAATCTACCGATTAGTGACTTTGACCATTAAGGTATTTTCTTTTAAAATTGTAAAAGGCTATTCACCCCCCCCCTCTAGCCTATTTTCTTGCCAATTGGGCCTAACAATATGCATGTGATGCACATTACACTTATGGATACTTGCTAGAGAACAAGTATTGGACATGACCTACCGATGAGATTTATGACATGGTCAATAGTCATATGTTTCATGATTAAATCTCATGATAGACATGTCATTGAATCCTTTGAACTTGAGATTATCTTCGTCTTCCACATGATGAACATCGTGTTTGATATAGTCTAATACTATCTTTAATTGGATAGCAATAAGGGCTATATTGGCACTATTGGATTCTTGTAGGGAAGAATGATAATTCAAGATGTGATTTGTCCCTCTATATGTGAGAGAGATGTTTGCTTGGGCCCCTCGATGAATGATGTTGATGAAATGTGTGGCCACACTCAAGTGATTTGATAGAGATCAAATGCACTTGGATTATCAACATATTCAGAATCGAGAAAGCAATGAACATGTGAGTTGACATGGACCATGACTCATGTTCGATTTGACATCGTGGACAAAGGGATTGTGACATTTGATCTATCAAGGAATCAAGCTTTGATGTTATATTTAATTGGGTGGACATAATGACTTGTTAGAAGCCACTTATGTCTTGTGAGGTTGATGTTTCAACTCACTACCAACATAAAATAAAATTCCTAAAGGGTCACACACAAAAGAACAGATTGAAAATGGCTAAATTGTGGAATTTTGGGGTCAAGGGACGACTCGTCCCCTATGGGACGACTCGTGCCCTAGGGGACGACTCGTTCCCCGTGTTGGCCCAACTATTCCCCAAGGCATGGATGACTAAATCAGGATGCTTGCCATGAGGGACGACTCGTGCCCTGTGGGACGACTCGTGCCCTGTGGGACGACTCGTGCCCTGTGGGACGACTCGTGCCCTGTGGGACGACTCATCCTGGCTGCGCTGGAAACCCATTTTTGCAAGGAAAAAGGACTCTTCTCCCTAAGTGTTAGGGATTTATAACAAGTATAAATAGAACCCTTTTGTCCCAGCAAAAAGTGATGAAATTAGAGTTTTAGAAACACTAATTGGTTGATTTTGATTACGAATTAAAGATCAAATTCCATAGATTCATTCTGCTAACAGCCATTGATTGTTGAATATTGATTCAACAATCGGGGATCATCTAGCAATCCAACAAGAAGTGTTCTTGGTCCATTCGCGTGTGGATTACCGATACAGGGTGATTACTTTATCACCAAAAGCTTGAAGACTTTCAATCGTTGATTCATCACAAGGTTTAGAACAAGGAGAAGATCAAAAACTTCATCAACGTTTTTGAGATTCGCTATTGATATTCGTTTTGTAAAAACTTAATCGCATTCAAGGTATGTAACTCTATTTCATATTTTCATCTCTTCATGCTAGACGAATTCAAGGGCTTTGGGTTTTATGTTGTTTTATAAAGATTTCCGCTGAGTTTGTAACCCCAAAACCCAACCATTACGACATACAATCATCAACTTATAAAATTTCTATCTGTCTAAGGCACAAAGTCAGGTCGACCTTGACTACTTATGCGACCTCGACCTACAAAAAGTGTGTCCATCTACGACTTAACCCGTAACCGTTTTCTACAATCACGAAAATCGTTATGCCTACATTGTCTCCACAATTTAAGGGATCCTACATCACTATTATATATACCAAACAACATTCAATGTTAAAACGTAATGTCTTTTTAGCTATTTTGAGATTACGTTATTCAATACAGTTTCATACAAGCTCATAACAACATATCTTATCATCACGCCGGAGGGTCTTAGCCGGATATCAATACGGCTAGTCGTTTGTTCGTGGTTTCAGGTCACATTTGTTAGGGATCAACCTATTGCTGGACTAAGGCTGATCTGGATCATTTCCTGCGTCATTAGTTTGGTTCCATTGCTGGGAAATGATAACGCTAGACCTTGAAACTCGCACGACCATTAACATGGAATCTGATAGACACACTGCTACTTCCTCCAGTGAGCCTATGCGCGAGAATGTGGGAAACACGGATGCAGGTGCCGAAAACCGCACTACAAACTTGCCTCCTCCTCCACAGGGGCATCCCACTAGAAGGGCTACTCGTTCTAACAGCATGGTCGATGGTATGGGTTTGCAGGATGGGAGAAGGCAAAAAAGGTCTATGCCTAACCAAGGGGTAAGCCAACAACCAAAGCGGGTCCAAACAGGTCGAACAGCTGCACGCGACATTACAGGTCCCTCAGTTTCTCACCTTAGTAGGAAGGATATTTTGCTAAAGCGGGCTAGGTTGCTGCAGAGCTTGCTCAAAGTACATAATGAGTTACTCGAGCTACCCGAGTCTCCTAAAAAGGACGATAGAAGATAGCAAAGAGTAGCTTCATCTCTCACCTCTCGTAGACACGCTAACAGAGGTCCTAGACCGTCTGGTGAAAAAAGGAAGAATGAAATGCCTCCCCCCTCCCACATTTCTATAGATCGAACTGGCGACCTAAGGGATAGGCTCAACCAGCAAAGGGAACAGGAAGCCGACTCAGCAAAGAGCAGGTAGCTCGAAGTTGATAGGGCTAAGCGTAGGTCGACACAAAGGGGAGAAAGGTCATTTCTCTGACGGGAAATGAGGGAAGTAACTCCCCCAATGAATGAGAGACAAAGGATCCTCTCTAGGAGGGAACCCCACTATGAGCAGAGGAAAAAGTCTAACTCAATCTCCCACCAAAGGAGCGACTGTATGTTAGGGAGCTCCTCAACTTGAAACGAAGATTAGATGATATGGAGATAGATAGGACATCCACTAATGGGAAGGTCGAACGAAATGACTGTACTCTTTGACCTTTAGCCAATGATATGCTCGATAAAGTAGCTCCTGCAGGTTTCAAGTTGCCCATATTAGAAAAGTACTCGGATCCAATGCCTTAAATCACATGCAACACTTTGAGGCCACGATGTATTTGGTCTCTTCTGAGGATAACGTGCTATGTAAGGCATTAACCAGCACCTTCACAGGTGCAACACTGACTTGGTTTCATGGTCTAACCACTGGATGCATCACATCATGGAGTTATATGAGAAGGAAGTTTCTCGAAAGGTTCTCTACAGCTAGAGCTCGTAAGAAAACAAACACTAATCTGAAAAACATGACTTAGGGCAAGATGGAGAGTACTATGAGCTACTTTACCAGGTTCAAAGAGTTGGTCGACCAAATTGAGGAAGACCTCACAGACAGTGAGGTCATCAACTGCTTTAAAAATGGAGTGTCCTCTCCCGATCTGGATTACGAGCTCCAGATTAGGAGGGCGACCACGAGTAAGGAGCTGTTTGAGAGGGCCTATAATGTGGTCGTGCCTGAAGAACGGAAGGTGAGAAAGAAAGACAAAGGCTCAAAACATTCTGAAGTTAGTGAGTCGACAAAGGGGGGACAAGCAAAGAGTAACAACAACAAGAGGAAAAACAGAACTAAGGCGACTGAAAGAGTCCCTGAAAACTTCACCCCACTCACGGTTAGTCGGACTGAGATCATGAACACGGTCGACCTAGGTCCTCCTGCCCCAATGAATACTCAAAATAAATTCAGAAGGAATAACGGTAGGTACTGTGAGTATCACAAGGACACCGGGCACACAACGGAGGAATATATGAGTTGGAAGAGGATCATCCAAAAGTGGGTGAATAAAGGAAGGTTGGATATGTTTGTTAAGGGAGATCGTCATGCAGGAGAATATCGACCTACAAGAGGTGTGCCTGAGCCAAGGCAACCTAGATTGACGTTGGGGGTAATAGCTGAAGAGACGAGCAACACTGCGCTCAAACACAAGATCTTCCAGTTAAGCAAAGCTCCCTATGTACCCCCAGGAGCTGTGTTCAAGAGGAGGTAATCAGTTTCTATCCCTACGAGCTGGCTACGAGTATGGCTGCAAGGGAGCCGATTTTGGTGATTCCAGGGCTCATTGATGACTGCACGTCGAGTAGAATCTTGGTCAACACGGGGGCCTACAAGGACATTCTCTATTACAAAACCTTCCTAGACATGGAATTGATAGACGCCAGGTTGTCACCATTCTCAGGTCAACTAGAGGGTTTCACCAATCAAAGGGTTGATGCCAAAAGGCAGATAGAACTAGGGGTCGACGTTGGACAGAATCCCTTAAGGACAACAACCAAGGTAATATTTATAATTATTGATGTTATAAGTGATTACCATGCTATACTGGGTATACCTGGGCAGGTCGCTCCAGGGATAGTGCCTTCAACTCCCCATCAAAGGGTCAAGTTTCCCACCATGGCGGATTAAAAGGGTAGGGGACACAACCATTCTTTTTATTAGTTAATGCCCAATAGCGATTACCAAGACAGTTGTCCAATCGCCAAAACTGTACCATTATTGCAGATATGACGGCGCATTAAACAGTGTGTCCAACCGTCAAAAGTCAATGGTCGAGAGCGACCCACTTCTACTCAGTCGACCATCCAACCGCGAGCTCCACAAGACATCGCATAAATTTTTATAACTTCATGATCGACAAAGTCAACACAGAAAGTTGGGGGCCACTGAACGGAATAAAAGTGACGGGCTAGGCCCAACGAACTAAGCCCAACATTCTATACATCACAAAGACACTACTATTGAATGGGCCAATCCAGTTACCACAACGCCCACGACCCAACGACAAATATCAGTCGACCTATCTCATTGTCTGACCATCATTGGTGCCGACCTAGCTACATCCGACATACGATCATCAACTTATACAATTTCTATCCGACTAATGCACAAAGGCAGGTCGACCTTGACTAATAATGCGACTTCGACCTACAGAAACGTGCGTCCATCTACGACTTAATCCGTAAACGTTTTCTACAATCACGAATATCGTTACGCCTACATTGTCTCCACAATTTAAGGGATTCAATACGATTCTACATCACTACTATATATAACAGACAAAATACAACGTTAAAAGATAATGTCTTTTTAGCTATTTTGAGATTACGTTTTTAAATATAGTTTCATACAAGCTTATAACATCATATCTTATCATCACACCGTAGGGTATTAGTCGTATATCAACCCGGCTAGTCGTTTGTTCGTGATTTTAGATCACATTTGATAGGGTTTAGCTATTGCTGTAATAAGGATGATATGAATCGTTTAATACATTATCAAAGATATTTATGCATCTTAGCTATTAAAATGTATAAAAAACACATTTTCTGATTGTCGCAAAAAATAAAATTTGAATATTCAATTATTGAGGGAAGAAGTATATTTTTATGAGCATTATTATAATTCATAATAAAATTATAATTATTTATAAAATATGTAAAAAATTATGAGCTTAAAAACATAAATAATTTAATTTTTTAAATTAAATAATTATGATTAGCATAAAATAAAGAGTATATAAATGACAAAAGAAAGAAAAGAAGAGAGTCGCTGGTGGAGTAGATTACCAACCGGGCACTCAAAAGTTTTGTATGTTTGTGTGAGGTGATGTAATTGTTTTGTCTTTCATATTTAAGTGGTGGGTGGATTTACCTTTTTCTTATTAAATGTACTTTTAATTAGGTCCCCATAAAGTATATTTGGTGATTTATTACCTAACACGTGTAAATGAGTTTTCATTTACTTCAATTTTGTTTTAGATGAGTTTGTTGTTTTTTTTTTGTGCTAATTGTAAAGGGTAAGATTATAAATTTTATTTTGATATATATTTGAACTTATACAAGTGTACGTACAAATGAGTCGGTAAAAGAGAGAGAGAGAGAGAGGGGCTAAGGATGGGCTAGAACTACTGGATCTGATCGATAGTGAACTATTTTGAAGGTTTCACCTTAATATAAATTGGTGATAAAGGTAGTAACTTTTCAAATTTATATATCAGTCCTTGTTTAATTCTCTTGTAGATGCGGGATATTTGTCTAACATGTCCCTCACATGTGACTCGGAAACATGGTTGGAAGGTCACATTGTAATTACGCCAATCCAATTCGCTACCCTTTTCGGTGCATTTTAATACGATAAAATTGCATTAAGAGGCGTCTTGGTAAATTCCCGGTCCGTTCTGAAACTTTCGGGAGCTTTTTATAAGTTTCTCGCTAAGAAAGGATCTACAGGGAATTAATTACTTTGGACCTTTAAGGAATTATCTCATAATGTTCCAGAAGCAGTTTTGGCGCCAGAAACGGTTATGGTCACCTTGTGTCACGCGACAAATCGAAGTATGTAAATTAGATACAGAATGACGTGCGACACAACTGGACCATGAACTGCAGCTATAAATAAGACCCTCTGCCTCTCATTTCAGGATCCTTTTTCCACTCCACAACGTCACTCTGCCAAATTCGCACCAGAATCTCTCTCTCTCCTCCTTCCACACAAAACCAACATCAATTCCTCCCAATTCAACCTCCCTAATACACAAACCACCCACTTACCTTCACACAATCCATCCCAACTGAAGATCCAAGTTTAGAGGCTTCTACTGTGCACCAATTCATGTACTGCAGCTGAATCGAAGGCCATTGCACCTGACTTGGTGTAGTGGTGGTGGATCTACAAGGGTAACAACTCCCTCCCACTCTCTCTCAATCCTACTTTGTCAATTCACTCAATTTTGTTCCTCCACGTGATAATTAAGCTCCATCTGCTTTAATTATCAAGTGGCAACTGCCATCTCTCTGTTTAATATGCTATGTTGGTATTATTGATGTTCATGACGTGATTTGCTTTGAATTTGTTGATTGTTGATCAAGGGAGTGTGGATCTCCCCATATTCACATCGCCTTGGTCAATCTATTGCTAATTCGTGCTATTCTGAATTGTTTTGGTGCATTATTTGGATCTCTTTTGTTCTCCTTTGGTTCTGATTTCAAAGTTGTAAAGTCTCCGCAGATGGTAAGGTTATGTCACGCGACACAACGGATCTCATCAGTCCTGTGTAGCGCGACATAACTAAGCCTATGCAGAGACTATAATTTCAGTTGTAATTCGTATTACCTAGTCTACTTGTCACTCAAGATAGAGTGTGGATCTTCAATATCCACATTCACTTGAAGTGTTAGTGTAGATATCTGTCAATCCTGCACTTAAATTGTAAGGTTTCTACATATGCCAACTTGTGTCACGCGACAGATCCTGCAAAGCAGATCCTGTGTCACGCGACACATATTGTCAATATGCAGAGATCAATTTCGAGTTGTAAGTTGTTTGTCCTCATTGTAAAATGGGATGTGGCCTCCCAGAGTTAATGGTTCACAAGTTGTATTCCTCTGAGTTGAGCAATAAAATGAAGCATCAATATGCATTTTATACATATCTTGTCTCACACAATTGCACAAGCGTTTAAATGTTTTGGATGTTGAACATAGAAAGACTCGTCTACGGACGAGGCGTGTTGGGCGAACTCTCAATTCTTCCCAACACGTAACCTGACCCCCGAACCCATTTTCTCTTTCAAAGGTTTTCAATATTTCCTTTAAAACGGCGTGGCGACTCCTAAAATTTCATTATTTTTTGGCGAGCGTTCATTCAATGGCGACTCTGCTGGGGACTGGAAACTTATTTTTCAAAAGTGGGTCAAACTTTTGTGTTTGTTCAACATTCAATCCCTTCATTTGTGTGTGCATTGTTTGTGGCATTATATGTATATAAATGCGTTTAGTGCTTTGCTTTATTCCCTCCCCTTCCTTGCTTCCTGTTTGATTGTGCTTGGGGCTTGAGCTATTGCATTGTGCTTGGAGGCTGGGGCTGGTTTGGCTTTTGTTCAGATTCTGGATATAGGACTCCTTATGTCACGTGACACAATTGACCTCATCAGTCCTGTGTCACGCGACATAAGTGGTCAATTGGCAGGATTTGTTTTCTCAGATGCAGGTTGTGATTGTGGGGCAGTCCCCCATGATCAGTTTATGATCATTTGATTTATTGTACTCTGTGGGGTTTATTGTGTTTGTGTTCTTCCTTTTTCCCCTTTTTTTCAAATAATAAAAAAAATAAAAAAAAATCATTTTTCGCAAAATAAAGGAATTTAGTCATCCGCACACTACCACATAGATTTAGAACCCTCGGGTGCGATTGACGGCATCGCGGACGGTGATGTATGTCGCCTACGCTTGAGCGCCTAATATCAAACCTATTCCCCTAGCGCATTATAGGTGGCGCCACACTTTTAAAGCTTACCCAAAATGGTTGGTTTTTACATGACATTTTCAAATACACTAAAATGAATTGTTTCAAAAATTCTTAATAGACTTTCGTACCTATTCTGAAACCTAGCACGTGTGGGCATGTTGCCAACGCAACATGGTTTCACGAAAGGACATGTCGTTCCCACGACATGTTCTAACGAGAGATCATGTCGCTTTGTCAACGTGCGCCGACGAGAGGTCATGCCGGATTTTTCCTTGAAATTCTTCAGGAATACCCGTTATGCTGCTCAAATTTCTCCAGAAATTGGGGCTGCTCGTCCGTCCCATAAATGCTTCGGTTTTGATTAGGTATTATTGCCTATTATTAATTTTTAATCAATACATTTGGTGTATTCTTGGATGATGTGTCCTAGGTTCCCCCGAGGTCTAGATTGGGTGAAATAAAGGATTAGCCTTTCCCAACAGTTCATAGGACTTAAAAGACACCGATTTTTACTTGAACATTAATAAGATGTTGCATGAGTCCATCTCCTTCCGTACTCCTCCCTCTCCCATACCATCTCAAAGTTCTCTATCCTCCGCCTTATACTCGCTCTCTCCTCTCCAGTTACGGCAAGTTGGGTGTACGCTCCAGTTCTCAGTGCTCATTTGGTTCACGTCTTAGAGGCAGTTGCAGTTTCAGCAGACCTCACACCAGATTCAGTTTCAGAGATGTCTAGTGCAGAGAAGGGTATGACCACTCAACCCGGAAGTTTATCTTCCATGGGTCAACAAGGCATGCATGATCTGTCCATGGAAGAGATGAGGGCTAATTTGGAAGCCGCTCTAGTTAGAGATCGTGAGATTGATTACTCGCTCAAGCCAGAGAAGAGGCAATACATTCTAAGTTCGTAGAAGCAATGAGAAGCTGTGGTATTGCTGTGATCCGACGTCCTGATGGGACTTATGAGGAGATTACCTATGCCAATGAGTTTGATATCGAGACCAGGAATGTCTCCCTTCCTCCCTTCGCTCCGACATCTCATCCAATCCAAGTTCCAAGCCATGGTGTGCAGTCAAACCCTCAAACAAGCTTTGGTTTAGTTGGAGGACCACAACTCCTATTGAACTCCTCCCTCTGTGCCTCTAAGCCAATTTGGGTCCCAGCTTCCAGACAGTCAAGGCTTGTGGTTTCCAGACTCTCAGTATCAGCAGGGTTCGTTTCATGGTCCTCACTTCCAGGGTAACTCCCAGTATTAGAATCAGCATCCTTACTCCGGGAATCAGTTCAGCCAGGATGGATTTATGCAGTTTCCTGCTAGACAGCCTCAGTCTCAAGGATATATGTCTCAGCCTTCAATGGATTCAGCTTTTGGATTTGGCTCATCATCTATGCAACATCCGAGGTCAACTCCTTACATGCCTACTAGTGCTTTTCCGCAGAATCAGAATTCTCCAACCGGTCAGTTTAACTATTTGTCAGCTCCAACTTCTGGAACAGCTTAGCTGTCTTTCTTCTAATTGACCAGTTATGAGCCTTCTTCAACTACTGCTCCCGCTCTTCCTCAGCTTCTCGGGATGACTCCGGAAGTAGCTACGCTAGTGAAACAGATGCAGCAGCAGATTGACAGGTTGACTGTAGGGTCAAGTGGACTCAAAGTTGTTGATCCAGGACAAGTGAAGCCTCTTCCGTATAAGTTCAAGATGCCCAAGATACAATTTGATGGCTCAGCATGCCCGAAAACTCATGTAGACACATACGTGATGACTATGGGGGCAATGGGTTGTACCCCCGAGTTTATGGCTCAGCATTTTCATCTCACACTCAAGGGACCTGCTTTGACATGGTTTCTAGCTCTTAAGCCAGAAGCTCGAACTACTTGGAATCAGACCACTGAGGCCTTTCTTGAAAAGTACCGTGGGAACCTTGAATGGCGCACAACTAGGGATGACTTGGTCGGTACAATTCAGAAACAAGATGAGTCAATCACCGAGTTCTATAAGAGGTGGAATGCTAAGTTGAATGAGCTGTCTAAACCAATCCCGTTGCAGGATCAAAAAGACATCTTTTTGTCATGTGTGAAGCCAGTTCTCCGTGAAGCTATTGGGAGTGGTTGGTACCCCGATTTAAGAGAGATGGTAGGCATGGGAGCTCGCAACGAGAATCGACTCTTCAACCTTACCCCGAAAGCCAAAGCCGGCAATGTTAATGGTTATGGGTCCAAGATGGTCAATCCAGTTTCCCGGGTCCCAAAAGACAATAGTATCAACAACCTTCAGAGGGGACTGGCCCAAGCAGTGGGAAATTTCAACCTCGTCAGCCACGAAAGTTTGACGATCTTGGCATGACTACGTAAGAAGCATTTAATCGTCTGGTTAAGGCGGGAATGGTCAAGCCCCTTGATAACTACAGCCCTATGCATCGCAACCCAAAACTGGACACGAGCAAGTACTGCTGCTACCATCAGTTTCCCGGCCATGACACCAATGATTGCATTCCCCTGAAGATGCTCATTCAGAAGCTTGTGGACGAGGGTAAAATTGAGAAGGCTCACCCCAACGAGGTCACCAATCTTCTTCCATGATTCAAAGAGGCCCTCCCATCCAAAGACGGCAAAGTCAATCAGTCAGCGTCGTAGGTTCTAGAATGTCTTTTCCATTGTCATGAGTCTGTCAAAGTCCATGTTATGAGTTTACAGTAATAAAAATCTTCATTTCTTTTCTTGCTAGACTCGAGACATCACTTGCACACCCACATTACACTTAATTGAAATGGTTTTATTCCACATGATCACTTGTGTTGCTCAATCACTAATGCATTGAAATGATTAATATTTAAATTAGTCGAAGTGAGAAAATCAATTGATATCTTTCTCAAATTGGGGCTTACCAACTCCCCATCTCGCATCTCATATGCTCACATCCCTTTCATCATCCTCGTCATCTCGTTGCTCGATGAATTTGCATGGATCTTCCTCAAGTAAGCTTACGCAAGCAATGAAGACTAAATCTCGTTTAGGTTACCCGGTAGGAATTGTGGTTGAAGCCTTTCACCCATAGGAAAACCATTACCTCACCCTCACCAAATAATACCCTTTCATTTCAAGATCCGCATGTTTTGAAACCCCGTTTAGCCATCACCTTTGCTCCATGCTAAGAGAAGTCCAAGCAATGCCAAGAAGTTAGCTTCGAGAATCGGCGGTGCGCAAAATACTCAAGCCATGAAGGAAGGATAAAGATAATCCTCAAGCTCCTCAAGAGGCCTTCCAAGTTATCAAAATAAGGATTCCAAATCCTCACAATTCAGCAAGAGTCCTCAATTCCTCAAGAGGCCTTCCAAGTTTCAAAAGAAGGACTTTAGATCCTCACAGTTCAGCAAAAGTTCCCGACTCCTCAAGAAGCTCTCCAATGTTCAAAAGGAGCCTGAATCCTTACAAATTCACCAAAAGTTCTCAACGGCATGGATGTCCCTCACCATTACCGAAACCAATCCCAAGCCGTCCTCTCGATTTTAGAGGATATTCCCATTCCCATTACCCTTGCCCTTGGCAAAGCCAATTTTGACCTCTCATCCTCAGAGGCAATCAATTCCCTCACCTTAGAAATCCCAAACACATCCCTGCAAGCCAACCTCTCATCTTTAGAGGTTCAGTCAGCAAAAAGTCCAGCCGACCTCTCACCTTAAGAGGTCATGATGTTCCAAGTCACCCGAGGGCCGATCGAAACCCTGAAATCCAGTTGCATTTCCTATCGGCTAACAGTTTCACTTTAATTTCTTCGAGATCTAAATAAGATTAATGCTTCATTGCTTGCTTAGATTGGAACCTAATCCATCTCCGTTTGAAAGATCATCAATCCAAGATTATGCAAATTCAATCCATCCATCTGACATTTCATGTGGGCATATTTCGTTTCTCCTCCGCAAACACTTGCCGTGAATGTCCCACTGGGGCTTCGCATCCGTGTCTTTCATTGACACTCCAAAAGAGCATGTTCTTCAAATCGTCAATCCTCAAAGACTCTCTTCAATCGGGATAAGCCCAAACTACGGTGACCTAAGCTCCTCCCGAGGAGAGGAACGTAGGCAACCACAACTGGTCCGGTCGAAATCACAAACAAATCTCAAAAATCCGGTCTCAGCAAGGGCCGTCCCTATACACTTTCCATCCTTCCGAGTTTGATTCTCGATATCAGTTGGTTTTCTCCTCGGGATCAATCAAAATATTTGTTCATATCTGGATTAGTGGTTGAATAACCCGAACATCAATAAAGAGTTTTAAGCAGCCTTGTGATCATCACGAATAAGACAAGTTTTCAAGTGTCTCGACAAGTCTTCTCTTTCTACATCATAGGAAGATAGAGCCAAACACGATTTCAGTCAGCAGGGGCTTCCATACACCTTTCCACACCTTGCGATGCTTATACTCTCCCAAAAGAGTCAAACCCAAAAGTGAGTTTGTCACAAATTCGGGATCCATTCCCACCTTCGAAAGATGTGCCCCTGCACGTAAACATTTCTGAGTCTTGTCCAGTGATCGATTGACTGCTGTGTGAAATGATGGATTGCCTCCTCGGCCACAAGATGATACTGTCTGCAATAAGGCTGCATTGAATCTCATCAAGCTGAGGCTTTGCTATGTTGTTCTCTCAGGACCAGATTCCCCTCGGGTTTACTTCGCATTATCAACTGGGGCTTCACCAAGCTGGGATCACCCTCTGCACGTTCTCTACTGCTTGCCGTCTCAGGCGCGCGATGCACTTTGTACTCATCAGCAACGAACCAATCTGCTGCAATCTGTACTCTCGGGAGCGTCCCCGACTTGCCTAAGCTGCACCATATCATCCATCGCTCATACATTCCTCAATCATCACTCATACATTTCCCCACCTCATGGGAGAGGGTCCAACCCATACACCATCACATAAACACTTTCGTTCCATACACAATCCATCATAGCACAACTGCTACATACATATCCGCTCGTCAAGTCATGCAAAATCCTCACTTCTTTCCCATCCCCAGCTGAGATGGACTCGTGCAATAAAGATTAATAATGCATAAGCAAAAAGTCAAATAAAATGCAAAGTGCCTTGAGTGTTGTGTTTCCCCGCAGGGTACAATAATCAAAGTGATCATGATCTGATCGTGAGGACGGCTCCTCAAATCACAATCTTGGACAAGGATTCCAAATCCTGCAGGTGGCAGACCCCGCCTTTATCATCTTCATCAGACCCGTCATCTTCGGACTCATCAGCATCATCTGAAAGAGCCTTAGTTGCCTTAGTCTCCAAGCACTGCTTGTCAAAAAAGAGCTTCAGCTGCCCCAGTATCCAAGCAATAATGCTCACCAGTCTCGACGACTTCAAAGCCTATTCTGCATGACAAATCATCAACAAAGACCGTCCCGTGAATGGCCACCCAACAATCATCGAAAGTGGTATAGGTCCCTCCGGCAGCGACGATTATCAGCAATGGGAGCATAAGACCCTCCGGCAGCTACAACCCTCCATAATCATCAGCCGTAGCATCAGTCCCTTCGGCAGCTACAGGTAAGCACAGCACAGGTATGAAATCATATCTCAGTTAATTACTTTGCTAGAAGCAATAATCTCGTTCAAGTCAAGAGACCATCAAATGATCTCATTTAGGTCAAAAGACCTTCAAATGATCCATTTCAGGTTGGATGCCTTCAAATAATCTCGTTCTCAGGTTGGATGCCTTCAAATAATCTCGTTCTCAGGTTGGATGCCTTCAAATAATCTCGTTCTCAGGATAGATGCCTTCAAATGATCCCTTTCTAGGTTTAGATGCCTTCAAACGATCTTGTCCAGATCAAAAGACCTTTAAATAATCCCTGTCAGGTTGAGATGCCTTCAAATGATCTCGTTCAGGTCAAGAGACCTTCAAATAATCCCGTTTAGGTCAAGAGACCTTCAAATAATCCATTTCAGGTTGAGATACCTTCAAATGATCTTGTTCAGGTCAAGAGACCTTCAAATAATCCCTTTCAGGTCAAGAGACCTTCAAATGATCCCTTTCAGGTTAAGATGCCTTCAAATGATCTCGTTCAGGTCAAGAGACCTTCAAATAATCCCTTTCAGGTCAAGAGACATTCAAATGATCCCTTTTCAGGTTGAGATGCCTTCAAATGATCTCGTTCAGGTCAAGAGACCTTCAAATAATCCCGTTCACGTCAAGAGACCTTCAAATAATCTATTTCAGGTTGAGATTCCTTCAACTGATCTCGTTCAGGTCAAGAGACCTTCAAATAATCCCTTTCAGGTCAAGATGCCTTCAAATGATCTCGTTCAGGTCAAGAGACCTTCAAATAATTCCTTTCAGGTCAAGAGACCTTCAAATGATCCCTTTCAGGTTGAGATGCCTTCAAATGATCTCATTCAGGTCAAGAGACCTTCGAATAATCCCTTTCAGGTCAAGAGACCTTCTAATGATCTCTTTCAGGTTGTGATGCCTTCAAATGATCTCTCACTCAGGTTTAGACACCTTCAAAAAGTCTCCCCCATGTTCAGACTCCTTCAATCAGTTTCCTTCGAACTACGACCGACTTGATTCCCTCCAGGGATACGTAGGAATCCTTTCTCCAAAGGTCCAGCCATCCGATCTCCCAGATCATTGTCCAGCCCTCCGTCATATCCCCAGCCGCTTATCGGGATTGGGTCTTATTTTATCGACAACCTCACTTCTTCCATAAGTGACGTTGCTGAGGGGCTCTGTAAGTACGTCAATCCAATTCGCTATCCTTTTCGGTGCATTTTAATACGATAAAATTGCATTAAGGGGCATTTTGGTAAATTCCCGGTCCGTTCCGAAACTTTCGGGAGCTTTTTATAAGTTTCTCGCTAAGAAAGGACCTACAGGGAATTAATTGCTTTGGAACTTTAAGAAATTATCTCAGAATGTTCCAGAAGCAGTTTTGGCGGCAGAAACGGTTATGGTCACCTTGTGTCATGCGACAAATCAAAGTATGGAAATTGGATACAGAATGCCGTGCGACACAACTGGACCATGAACTGCAGCTATAAATAAGACCCTCTGCCTCTCATTTCAGGATCCTTTTTCCACTCCACAACGTCACTCTGCCAAATTCACACCAGAACCTCTCTCTCCCCTCCTTCCACACAAAACCTACACCAATTCCTCCCAATTCAACCTCCCTCATACACAAACCACCCACTTACCTTCACACAATCCATCCCAATTGAAGATCCAAGTTCAGAGGCATCTCCTGTGCACTAATTCATGTACTACAGCTGAATAGAAGGCCATTGCACCTGACTTGGTGTAGTGGTGGTGGATCTACAAGGGTAACAACTCCCTTCCCCTCTCTCTCAATCCTACTTTGTCAATTCACTCAATTTTGTTCCTCCACCTGATAATTAAGTTCCATCTGCTTTAATTATCAGGTGGCAATTGTCATCTCTCTGTTTAATCTGCTATGTTGGTATTATTGATGTTCATGACGTGATTTGCTTTGAATTTGTTGATTGTTGATCAAGGGAGTGTGGATCTCCCCATATCCACACCCCCTTGGTGAATCTATTGCTAATTCGTGCTATTCTGAATTGTTTTGGTGCATTATTTGGATCTGTTTTGTTCTCCTTTGGTTCTGATTTCAAAGTTGTAAAGTCTCCGCAGATGGTAAGGTTATGTCACGCGACACAACGGATCTCATCAGTCCTGTGTAGCGCGACATAACTAAGCCTATGCAGAGACTATAATTTCAGTTGTAATTCGTATTGCCTAGTCTACTTGTCACTCAAGATAGAGTGTGGATCTTCAATATCCACATTCACTTGAAGTGTTAGTGTAGATATCTGTCAATCCTGCGCATAAATTGTAAGGTTTCTACATATGTCAACTTGTGTCACGCGACAGATCCTGCAAAGCAGATCCTGTGTCACGCGACACATATTGTCAATATGCAGAGATCAATTTCGAGTTTTAAGTTGTTTGTCCTCATTGTAAAATGGGATGTGGCCTCCCAGAGTCAATGGTTCACAAGTTGTATTCCCCTGAGTTGAGCAATAAAATGAAGCATCAATATGGATTTTATACATATCTTGTCTCACACAATTGCACACGCTTTTAAATATTTTGGATGTTGAACATAGAAAGACTAGTCTACGGACGAGGCGTGTTGGGTGAACTCTCGATTCTTTCCAACACGTAACCTGACCTCCGAACTCATTTTCTCTTTCAAAGATTTTCAATGTTTCCTTTAAAACGGCGTGACGACTCCTAAAATTTCATTATTTTTCGACAAGCGTTCATTCACACATACGTGATGTCATGAACCTTATAGAAGATAAGAGATAGCGAGTTTTGTATATAAGAGTTGATAGATGGCCCATATAAAAGTAACGATAGCGATCATGGCACCATAGATCGTTAACTCTGAACCATCTTATAATTATAGATGAGTCAGAGTAGAGAGATGCCCAATGATGGAAATCGGACTAGACAAGTAGTAGATTATATTGGAATTTCTAAATTAAAATTAATTGGTGATAATAATAGTAGATTGTCAAATCTATATATCAAACCATATTTAATTTTCTAGGAGATGTGGATATTGGTCTAACACAAACATGTGTATATGTGTAACATAATGAGTTTTCACTTACTTCAATTTTGTTTTAGATGAGTTTTGCGCTAATTGTAAACAATATGATTATAAATTTTATTTATTTTGATATATATTTGAACTTGCATAAGACGGATATTAAAATGTTTATTGCAAAATAAAAAGGAGTATATATATATATATTAAAGTCACGTAACAATCAACTTTTTCTCAAAACATATAAAAAAAGGCCTTAATTTAAAAATGATTTGGGATTGATCAACATGAATCTATCATCCGAAGAAAAAAAGAAGCTAAAAACTACTCCCTCCGTCTCAAGAAATGCTTCACCAATTATTCAAAGGGTGTCCCGTTTGAAGCTTAACCTTTCCTAAAATGGAAAAAAATTATTAATATTCTATTATACCCACTAACTATTTCCTCCACTCATTCTCTCTCCTAATTCACTATTACACTTACAACACTTTTCAAATTTACTTTTTCCTCCACTAATTCTCTCTCTTATTTTCAAATTACACTCACAACATTTTTTCTTCCCACCTATTTCCTTAATTTGCATGCCGAGCCTAAAATGGTGAAGTATTTCCGGAAACGAAGGGAGTATCTTAAAAGAAAAGAAGAAATAGCTGGAAAGATAATTTTGGGAAGTAGAGGAAATTAGTCTCTTTTGCTTTACAAAGCAGTTTTGGTAAGGTGGTATTTATTAGGGGTGAGCTTGGTCCGGGTTGATTTTTTTTTTTAAAGAAAAGAGAAAATCGGAATCAGACCAATAGTCCAGTTCTCAAAAAAATTAGAATCGGAATCAACCCAATAGGTGTGAGAATCAATACATTTGTCCGATCTAGAACCATCGAAGACGTACCAGAATCAGGACCAAACCAATACTATGTTTTTTATACATTTGACTATTTAATACAAATATATAGTGAAATTTTAAATAGTACTCCCTCTGCTTTTGCATTTATTTTTCTACTACTCCCTCCATCTCAAAATGAGTATCCAAAAAAAAAAAAATCAAATTTGCTCCGAATTTAGGGGCGGAGGGAGAAGTACACTATTTTGGGTACAATTGTTTTTATACTAATACATGTGATAGTAAAAACCAGCTTTGAGATATTTCTGTTGCTCTGATGCTATTGTTAATGTTAGAAACATGTGTTGTCATATATGTTGTCCCTTGAGTTATATACCAGTGTTATCACAGGTGTTGCCACAGGTGTTGCCATTTGAGATTTGGCAACACCAGAATAGTTACTGTATTTTTCATAAATAATAACGTGATAATTATTTATATGATAATAGTAGTTAGTCTGCTTTAGATGAGGTTGAACAGGTCAAGAGAAATTGTCCAGGCGTTATTTACAAGTTATTGAAGAAAGTTACACATACACACATGTTTATGGGTAAAAGTGATGACCAAGTAAAAGTATTAGTGGGTTAGCTATTCAGGGGGAGCTAAGGATAGCTGTACAAGGCTGCTACAGCATTGGCGTACAATGAAGAGAAGCCAAGAAGATCAAGTCTTCTACAAACAAGGAATGAAGGCTATTTTGAAGAAAACAAACCTTGGCTGTTTTCTAGGTCAGTTGGAGTAGGCTCCAAGTCCTAGGAGCCTATAAATAGTGCAAGGACTCGACATCAACATTCACCCAATTCAGAAATCGATATTTGCACAAGAAAAGAACTCGTCTCTTCAGTGTTGCCATTTGAGTGTTGGCAATACTTCATTCAACACCAGTGAGTGATCATATATAACATTCATATTTCGAGAGTTGCTGAGTGTTAGATAGATTGTGATTGTCAAGAGAGTGTTCTAGAATAGTCGTTTCACTAATCTTTTGATAGAATATCATTATGGAACTTTTCGACCTTGTATTTAATTCTTTATATATATTGAAAGGTCTTGCCCTCCTGGCACCCATCATGTTATATATTTATTTATATATTTAACTTGATAAAAATTATATTTCTTGTGTATCTTTATTTATTCTTCCGCTGCTATTAGAATTATTTCTATTATTCGATTTTTTGAATTGGTGTGAATTGTGTTGTTATTAGTATTATCAATACTATTGACAACACTTATGAGTTTCATCTCACTTTTGCTAAGCCATAGACATAACTTTTATAATAGTGCAAACATAGATATAACTTTCTTCTATTCAGAACAGGTAGTAATCATCCTTAGGTGAAAACATAGAATATACCTACCACTAACCTGAATTATCTCCTAAATCAATGTCTTCACTTTCATCACTTGTTCCTTCACCCGTGTCAAACTCGTCCTCGCTAGTATCATTCATATTTTCGGCAATGTCTTCATTTTCATTCACGTCATCTTCAAGCTCAACAAATGCATTATTAACATCATTTAAACGGACATTATCAACATCGGCATGCACGGAATCATGTATATCAATGGTTTCCTCTTGAAAGGAGGTCGGTATGGATTCCTCAATGAATTTAACAGTTGACCGGGCTTTAATCTTACATACAGCCCGCCAATCTACTTTGCCTCGTTTCAAACTTGGATATGAGCAATAATAAACTTGCATAGCTTGGGTAGCGAGTATAAAAGGTTCGTACTGATTTAATTTACGATTGTGGTTTATCTCTACAAGATTGTAGTGAGGATCAACCTTCGTACCCGAAGCGATAGGATCAAACCATTCACAATTGAACAAAACGACTTGCTTAAGCGGTAATCCTGGATATTCAAGACTAACAACTTCGCCCAAGCGCCCATAATAATCACTCTCACGTTCATCGTAGCTTTAACCTTTAACACAAACACCACTATTCATTGTAGCTCTATTTGAACCATGATGAATAGTGTGGAAGCAATATCCGTTCACTAAATACCCAGGATATGTGTCCACACGTCTGTAGGGGCCTTTAGAAAGTTCCTTGATCCACACGTTCGTAATGTTATTCGTTGGATCACTTGCCTATACAGATTAAAAAAAACTAACTTATAGAAATTAAAATGTCTTAAATATAATATGAGATAGATGAATGGTTGAAAAATCTTACATATTTCTGAAACCACTCCGAAAATTCATTATCCAATTTCTCACTGAGTCAAGCATCCGTAATGGCTGGTTCACTTTTCTTTACATGCTCAGTGTATGGCCTTTAACCAATTACAATTACAAAAAATTTAGATGGCTACTAAAGATATATATGTAGGTTGGGTTTGTTAAAAAAGAGAAAATACGTACTCAATGTATTGAGAAACCTCGTCACAGTTCAATAAACATATGCTCTTGCTGCTTTGTATTCCTCGTCAGTGAGAAATCGATTTTTCTCCTTCCCAAAAGCTCGACCCAAATTTTTAAATATTGAAATTACATCTTCTTGCTCATCTTCACCAAAGCATTCATTAGAATTACGAGGCACATTTCTGCTTTTTGTTCTAATATGATCCTCAAAATATTATGAACAAAACATTGATGCCTCTTCCATCAAATATGCATTTGCAATGGATCTCTCTACTCTTGATTTGATGCATAACCATCTAGGAATTTAAGTTTATTCACCCAATCACACAAACAAGCTTTAGACTGTTTATCCAACATGTAACATGCTTTCGGAAACTTTCCAGTTGCATCATCACGCTTCAACTCGGGTCTACGACAATAATTATTTAGCTCCTCTCTAGACTAAGGAGTGTCCTTAGTCTTTAGTGGCACATTCATAACCGTGTTAAACACATTTTCGAACACATTTTTTTCTATATGCATAACATCTAAATTATGTCGAATCAAATTAGAGCTCCAGTACGGCAAGTCCCAAAATATGCTTCTTTTTTTCCAACCACACATTTTCGAAATTGATGTGTTAACAACATCTGCATCTAGCTTCGTCACCTTTTTTAAACCCAAAGTTTCCAACTCGCTAAGAAGTTCCGACCCTTCACGTACAGCGGGGGGATCTCTTGTAACTGTTTGTCCCTTTATGAAGTTCACCTTATTTCTCCTATATACATGATCTTGTGGAAGGAACTTTCGATGGTTGTCAAACCAATATTGCTTCTTGCTGCACTTTAGCGTGAATGCATCAGTTTCTTCCATGCAATGCGGACAAGCCAACCTTCCAGCTGTGCTCCACCCCGACAACATCGAATAAGCAGGAAAGTCACTTATTGTCCACATCAAAGCAGCTCGCATTTGGAAATTTTGCTTCTTGGAAATATCATATGAACAAAAGCCTACTTCCCACAATTGCTTCAACTCTGAAATAAGAGGTTGCAAGTAGACATCCAATCTATGCTTTGGGTTATTTGGCCCTGGAACCAACACGGTCAAGAACATATATTCGTCTTTCATACAAACACCGGGAGGCAAATTATATGGTGTTATAATCACCGGCCATGACGAAAATTGTTTCCCTGACTGACCAAATGGCTGAAATCCATCAGTGCACAATCCTTACCTGATATTTCTACTTTCAGCGGCAAACTCTGGATGTATTTGGCTAAAATGTTTCCAAGCCGGTGAATCTGAAGGGTGATGCATTACTCCATCCTCAGATATGTGTTCGGCATGCCACCTCATCATTTTTGCTGTAGCATTAGATGTGTACAACCGTTGCAGCCGAGGAGTCAATGGGAAGTAATACATTTGCTTGTACGCAATATTGGTCTTTTGGCGCTTCATACCCCCCCCCTCGCCGAGCCTTTTTAAATCGAGGATGATCACAAAATTTGCAAGTTGTTAAATGTGAATCCTCACCCCAATAAATCATACAACCATTATAACAACAATCAATCTTCTCAATCGGTAACCCCATCCCGCGCATCAGCTTCTTACTTTCATAGAAGTTAGAGGGAACAAAATTATTTTCAGGAACAATCTCCTTCATAATCTCGGTCATCTGATCAAAACATTTTTCAGACATTCGATTCTCAGCCTTCAAACTCATCAGTCGAGCTACAAGAGATAATTCAGAGTGCTTCACTCACCTGGGCCACAACTGTTTTTTAGTAGCTTCTAACATATCATAGAACTGCTTAGCCTCAGGATTTGGTGGCTCCGCAACATCGTCATCAACACTAAAATTTGGTCCATTTGCATCGAAAACCATAGTGGTGTACGCATCTTGTACATTTTCACCAACAGGTGATGATCCCCCGATCTCTGTATTTCTGTTCTCAGCATGCTTTAGATTTCTTTCTCCTTGGCATGCCCAAATATAGTAATTGGGAACAAACCCATGTTTTACCAAGTGGAACTTCACCATTTCCACATCAAGAAATCTTTGGTTCTGACACTTAGCCAACTTGCATGGACACTTAATTTTAGCACCATCCATCCATTCAGTTTGACTAGTAGCATATTCAACAAACTTCTCAACTCCCTCAACAAAAGTTTGTGATAAAAAACCATTTTCAGAGCATTTATACATCCAACTGCGATCTAAATTCATTTTCTGACACCTAATATAACAAAATTAAAGACAACAACAAAAGAAATGCATAAAAAAAGGGATTTGAACAGTACACAGTATAAGAAAACCAAATAAAAGTTACTGTAGCACATACGAATTAGAACCACCAGATCAAACTCAGAAAAGATACTAACCTTGAATAAGGCAAGGAAAATCTTGGCTCAAATTTGAAGAAAATAGGCCAAGCAGAAAAGCTTAAACAACTCTTCAATGGAGGAAAAACGAGATGGAGAAGATGAGTAGCACGAAATCCAAGCTATAAAGAGCAAACACAGAAACGATAACAAATTCATATCAGTATGAGCAACACAGAAACGATAACCAATTCATGAATCGAGACTTAGGGTTCAAAAATTCAGAATTAGGGTTCCTTAAAATTAGGGTTCCTTTAAAAAATTGGGGAAAAGTTAGAAAGGGGGAAAGCTTACCAGGGGTGGAGCGATGCTGTTGTCGACAGACGAACGGTGTGGGATGAAGACCGGCGAGTTGTGAGAGAGAGAGAAAGAACGAGAAGCGTCAGGGACGATTACCAGGGGTGGAGCTGTTGTCGGCAGAACGGTGTGGGAATAAGAGAAGACGGGCGGAAGGGTGTGGGATGAAGACGGCGAGTCGTGAGAGAGAGAAAGAACGGAGAAGAGTGAGGGACGACAGAGTGAAAAGAGAGAGAAAGGGACTTAGGGTTCATAATTTTTTTCAATAAATTATTATTATTTTTCATTAAAAACATGTGATTTTTTAATGAATATTTTTTTTGTAATAATGGGAGACTAAATTTTAAGTATAATTTTTTTAAAATAAAATATATGACTATTTTAGACAAATTAAAGCATTTAAAAAAATGGGACGGACAAATATACATTATATATACGGATATCATATGCATCATATACGAATACTCTATACCACATACCCAATACACCGTATACCCTAACTATACCATATACTATATATATCACATACTCTATACCTTATATTATATACACCGTATACCATTATACATATACTTTATACACCATGTATACTCAATATACAATATACCATTCATATACCCTATACACTATATATATATACCATACCATTATACTATATAACATCATGTGCCCTATATCATATACAATATATACCTATATCCTATATCATATTATATATAAACCAAACCCTATACCATATATACATAGACTTTCTATACAGAGGAAGTAAAAAACCCGTTGTCCGATGTTCTTTTGAATCAGGATCAACTTGAAGTGAAAAAAACTCAAGACTCGCGACTGACAAAGACCGAGAGAGGGAAGCTACCTTAGATGAACCCGTCGCTACTTTCGACAGCCTCCCATTCTCAATCCCGACCTACACAAGTGGTTTTCCCACATTTGAAAAGTTATGTTAGGTTCTTAGTAGCCCTCGGCAACCTTTTTTCTTTTACTTCACAAAGCTTTTCGTCTCCAGCACATATCTTGTACCTATAAAGCATATATACCCAAACCCTATACACCATATATATATATACTTATACCATATACCCAATAAATCATATACCAAATTAACATAATGTTGTTTGTGAACCAGCGGTTTATGATTTTCAATATTCCAAATAAAATATGAATTCAAATAATTTTATACTTTATAAAATTAATATTTGATATTCACTCTTCAAAAGATATATATTCATTTTAAAAATATAAATTACAATTAAATAATATAATTAACTTATTAACATTTTAAGAATGTCACATATTTTTATCATATTTGGCCTTACTTCATTTACATTTGAGGTAAACTTAACAATTAGGTATTAATAAACATGCATTAGATATATATTAAAAAAAAAACAAATCCGTCGGTAATCCATCGCTATTCCGCCGCTATTTCAAAAATAAAAAATATTATTGAAAAATTCGGTCGTTAATCCGTCGGCAATTGAATAAGAAATAATATTTATTTATTTTTTACTTTATATAGCGACGGAAATTATCCGTCGTTATATTATTTTGAAAATTCCGTCGTTAAATGAAATTGAAATAATATTTTTTTAATTATATAGCGACGAAATGCATCCGTCGGTAAAAAAATTTTGCAATCCCTCGTTATTCCCTCGTTAATCCGTCGGTAATGAATAAGAAATAATATTTATTTTTTTCTTACTTTATATAGCGACGGAAGCTATCCGTCGTTATATTATTTTCAAAATTCCGTCGTAGATCCGTCGCTAAATGAAAATGAAATAATATTTTTTTAATTCTATAGCGACAAAATATATTCGTCGGCAAAAAAAAAATTGCAATCCCTCGTTAATCCGTCGGTAAACCGTCGGCAAAAAGAGGCGCAATTTTTTGGCGCCACTTTTACGACGAAATAGTGACAGAATCTTGTCCGTCGTTAAATCCGTCGTTAAATTCGTCGATAAAGTTGTCGTTTTCAGCTTAATTTATTTTTATTTTTTATCCGTCACTAATCCCTCGCTATTCCGTTGCTATTAGCGATGGAATTGTGTCCGTCGCTAAAATTCATCGCTATTTGACAGTTTTCTTGTAGTGATTGTTAATGTTAGAAACATGTGTTTCCATGTGTGTTGTCCCTTGAGTCACATATCAGTGTTGCCACTGGTGTTGCCATTTGAGATTTGGTAAAATCAGAATAGTTACTGTATTTTTCAAAAATAACAACGTGATAATTATTTACTCCCTCCGTCCACATACTTCACACTTTCTATTTTGGGCGTCCAAATACATACTTCACACTTTATTTTTTTACTTAAAATGAAAAGTTTATATCATTAAAATATTAACCCTACCCCACTCATTATCTCTCCTACATTATTTTAATACTCACAACACCATTATAATTTACTATTCCCTCCACTCATTCTCTCTCCTATTTTACTTTTACACTCACAACATTTATATCATTATTTTTTTTAATCCCCGCGCAAACAGTAACTGTGAATTACTTATGTGGACGGAGGGAGTATATGATAACAGTAGTTAGTTTGCTTTAGATGAGGTTGAACAAGTTAAGAGAAACTGCCCAGGCGTTATTTACAAATTATTGAATAAAGTTATATATAAACACATGTTTATGTGTAAAAGTGATGACCAAGTAAAAGTGTTAGTGGGTTAGCTATTAAGGGAAAGCTAAGGATAGCTGTACAAGGCTGCTACAGCATTGGCGTACAATGAAGAGAAGCCAAGAAGACCAAGTCTTCTACAAACAAGGAAAGAGGGCTATTTTGAAGGAAACAAACCTTGGCTGTTTTCTAGGTCAGTTGGAGTAGGCTCCAAGTCCTAGGAGCCTATAAATAGTGCAAGGACTCGACATCAACATTCACCCAATTCAGAAATCGAGATTTGCACAAGAAAAGAACTCGTCTCTTCAGTGTTGCCATTTGAGTGTTGGCAACATTTCATTCAACACCAGTGAGTGATCATATATAACATTCATATTTCGAGAGTTGCTGAGTGTTAGATAGATTGTAATTGTGAAGAGAGTGTTCTAGAATAGTCGTTCCACTAATCTTTTGATAGAATATCATTAGGAAACTTTTCGACCTTGTATTTAATTCTTTATATATATTGAAAGGTCTTGCCCTCCTGGCACCCATCAAGTTATATATTTATTTATATATATAACTTAATAAAAATTATATTTCTTGTGTATCTCTATTTATTCTTCCGCTGCTATTATAATTATTTCTATTATTCAATTTTTTGAATTGGTGTGAATTGTGTTGTTATTAGTATTATCAATACTATTGACAACACTTGTGAGTTTCATCTCACTTTTGCTAAGCCATAGACAATCTCAGCTATGTTTCATAATTCAATTCGCGTCAGTTAATATATTCTTTTTCTAATCCTTTTATGCAACACTTTACAAGATTCGAGAGCTGAAGAAACTGGTTGAAGAGGGTTAGATGAAATATGTTGGTCTTTCATGGGCTTCAGCTTCAACAATTAGAAGGGCTCATGCTATTCATCCTATAACAGCTGTATAAAAGTATTTATATTTTTCAATTAGGGTTTTATTTTGTAGGTAAAAAATAAAAATTATATATATATATATATATATATATATATATATATATATATATATTGGTCTGGTTCGATTTCAGAATCGAATTTTAAAATTCAAAATCGAGATCAGACCAATTATTCAATTCTTCAAAAATTTTGGATCAAGACCAAATTAAAAAATTGGGTCGATCTAATTTTCATTGATCCGATTCAATTCTTTGATCCAATCCAATTTTTTAAAAAATCTTGCTCACCCCTAGTAATTATTACAATATGTCCTTGTTTGGATTACAAATGTCATTAATATTTACCTAACGTGTGTTTTAGTATAACATTACACGTGATGGTAAGTACAATCTTTAAATAATTTGATGGGACATTATTTGGATTTATTTAGTTAGTGGTACACTAATTTTGATTTAAATTTTATATTTTATTCTTGTATACAAGTATTACATTAAATATCGAATAATCTTATTCGAATCATACGTACTCCCTCCGTCCCATGTGATTACAAATTAATTTTTTGGGCACAATAATTAAGAAGTATTATTAAGATAATGAAAATGTGTGGTAGGAAATGAAGAGAGAGAATGAGTGGAGTTGGTTGAATAAATTGTGTGGTAGGAAATGAAGAGAGAGAATGAGTGGGTGGGGTAGCAATATAAAATAATAAATAAATTTATTTCCATTTTCGTGCGATTTGTATTCACGTACCTGATCAACGGATCAAATAGGAAATAAGTTTGTATTCACGTGGGACGGATGGAGTATATAAGTCCATAAATTGAATCGACACTAAAATTTAGATAAATTTTCGTGGTAGACAATCAAACTAAATCGAGCTTTTAAATCATTCATGTTTTAGTTTAGACTTCTATTTTATTGTGTTGATGACATAAATAATTTATATTATTTTATAATTTTATAGTGCATTAATTACACAATGCTTCTTATGTAAGGCTTCTTATGTCAGACGAATTTGCTTAAAAAGGATAATAGAATTCTTATATTCCATAAACAGGGTTAATTCAAATCAAAATTCCACATATCCTTCGATTCTGTGTCTTTTGTTTAATAAAACTTCAAAATGTCAAAAATCCTTCTAGTAAAAACCCTAACCCCCTCTTCTCCATCCCATCAACGTCATTTTATCTCATCTATCCTACTTTCTATAAATGCGCACACACACACAAAATCTCTTTCTCTTCAAGCCCTAACCCTGGCGGCCCTCGCTCTTCGTCATGCATAGGCGCAACCCTTACCGCCATCATTTCCCTCTCCGGTAATCTTTCAAACTCTGACATCATCTCCAATCTAACTTCGTTCACCTTTCGATTCTCAAATCTGGCCGAAATAAGGAGTGGCAGTTGACCGCTGGTAAGTTTGTTGATGTAATGCCCTAGGCTTTAGTTATGTTTAACTTAAACCGTTATGTATCATCTTTATCGTTTATTATAGAGAAAGTTTATTTGGTTCATTATATGTTTATATCTTTATTATATTGAACTTGAACTGCGTCCCTAGTTGTTGTGAACAACTAGTATAAGTTGGTAATGAATAATCATGGAGATGATTATATGCATGGAGATGCACATTACACATATGGATACTTGCTAGAGAACAAGTATTGGACTTGACCTACTTATGAGATTTATGACATGGTCTGTTGTCATGATTAAATCTCGTGATAGTCGTGTTATTGAATCATTTATACCTGAGATTATCATCGTCTTCCACGTGATAAACGTTATGTTTAATGTAGTCTAACACTATCTTTAGTCGGATAGCAATAAGGGCTATGTTAGCACGATTGGATTCTTGTAGGGAAGAATGATAAGTCAAGATGGGATTTGTCCCTCTTATGAAGAGAGATGTTTGCTTGGGCCCCTCGATGAATAGTGTTGATGAAATGTCTGGCCATACTCAAGAGATTTGATAGAGATCAAATGCACTTGGATTATCAACATATTCGGAATCGAGAAAGCATTGAGCGGAATGAGTTGACATAGACCATGACTCATGTTCAATTGGACATCGTGGACAAAGGGATTATGACATGGGAACTATCAAGGAATCAAGCTTTGATGTTATATTAATTGGGTGGATATAATGGTTTGCTAGAAACCACTTATATCTTGTGAGGTCGATGTTTCGACTTACTACCAACATAAATATAATTCCTATTTGGGTCACACACAAAGAGCGAATTTGATTCCGACTGAAAAATTGGAATTGGAGTACTGGCTAGTTGTGTGGTGCGACACAACCTGCCACTGGCATGGTTCATTGCGCGACAAACTTGGCCTGGCACGACTCGTGATCACGACTCGTGCCCAAAGAGAAACGACTTGTGTTTTGGTTCGTTTTGATCAGAACGAGTTGGGGCTTTGGGAACGACTCTTGGGCACGACTGAATTGCAAAGGGCACGACTCGTGCCAACGGCGAATTTCAGTCCGTACCTTGTTTCCTTGGCTAAAAGTGTTTTGGTTCAACTAGGATTCTACCCTAATGGTTAGGGATTTTATATATGATATAAATACTATCCTTTGTCAGTAATAAACAAGTTAGTCAAACAAGGTATTTTGGGGTTTATGAAACATCAAAATAGAGATCTAGATTAAGAATCAAAGATCAAAAATTACTCCAAGTAAATTTCATATTATTGGCCATTGATTATTGAAAGATGTTTCAATAATCGGAAGGATCATCTAGCAATCCAACAAGAAGCGTTCTTGGTTTGTTCGCATGTGGATCACCATTAGAGGGAGGTTGTTTTATCTCCTAAAGCTTGAAGACCTCCATTGTTGATTCATCACCAAGATAGAACAAGGAAGGAGAAGATCCAAGTTTCATCAACGGTTCAAGCATTCGAAGGTTGTTCATCGATTCAAATAAGATTTGAATCTAAGATCCATTTTGAAATACTAACATAATCGCATTAAGGTATGTAAATTCTATTTCATGGTTTTAACTATTCATGTTAGATGGATTTCAAGGGCTAGGGTTTTGTTGTTATTTCTAAGTCTTCCGCTGCGTTTGTAACTCCAAAACCCAACAGTGGTATCAGAGTCGTGTCTTATCATAATTAGGTTAAAATTGGCATGCTAGATTTAATGTGATTAAATGCTTTACATGCTATATGTGAAATAGATCTATGATTTTATGTGTGTTGTTTTGAGAAAAACAAGTATATATGATATACCATTATTATGATTAATAATTGGTTAATGTGATTAATCTTTTACTTGGGATATTGGTCTATTTAATGTGACTAAGTAGATTGGTGAATTCTCAAAATTGAAACAAATTGTTTGTTTATGATTTGATGTTCGTTTTAATATGATTAACATGATTATTTGAATCCGCATATTTTGAGAATGGAATAATTATGTAGTTAATAGTTGTTATTTATTACATGATTATTGGTATGATCCTAAAGTAGGATTTTATGTGAAAATTCCATGTTCATGATGATGTACACATAAGTTTCATATACAATCATGCGATGTTTGTTATATGTAAAACCTTCTAAATATTTAAGTCTTATGCCATTCCTTGATTAGAACACTTGTGAAATTTTAGGGTATTTTGATGTAGTTTCAGCCAAAGTTGGGTGCGTCTTTATATCTTAATTTGTGAGAAAGATGAGATTATGGTTGATGTAGTTTTGGCCATAGTCAGGTGCATCATTCCATGTCTCGTACGTTTGAAAAATGTTTTGACTTAATTGGTGCTTTCAAATGTGATTTGACCCAAGGCATAGATGAGATTTAAAACATGTTTTGACATATGATGTCTAAGGAAATCTCCTAAAAGATCTAAGAGTCATATAGAGATATGATTGATGTTTCTACCTAAATAGCTTGATTTCGGGTATTAGCTCAGTTAAATCGGAATTAAGTGAAATATGGATCTTAGCCCACCACAATTATATGATACATGCTTGTATTAGAAGGTGTATAATTTAGTTGGAGTATTTGTGAAATACATTATTTGCTCTTAGATGGTACAGATAATTTTGATTGGATCAGAAGCCTAAGAATGGTTCTTAGGAAAATGTGTACGTTCTTGACGAATCCATTCCTGCTGAACCCACTGCAAATGTTGCAAAGGGCAGATAAAGAGCAACATAAGAAATATAGTGATGATTCCTATGATGTTGTTTGCCTTATGCTTGCCACCATGTGTAAGGCTCTTGAGAAGGACCTTGAACACATGAAAGTTACTTTTGTTCTAGCTCAACGCACAAAGGAAATTTTCCAAATGCAAGCTAGGCAAGAGAGGTTTGATTGTGTTAATGGTTAACACAAGAAAGGGGTTTAAAAGGAAACACAAAGTAGGTAAAGCAAAGGTTGCTAAACCTAGGGCAAAAGTTGCCAAAGTCGAAGAGGCTAAACCCAAAGTGTCTCAAAAGGATGCATTTTTCTACCATTGTAATGAGATTGTCATTGGAAGCAAAGTTGCAAGGCTTATTAGGAAGGCCTAAAAGGTGAAGAAAGGGCAATATGATTGCTACTACATCAAGTATCTATATGATAGACATTTTCCTTTCGACTTCTTGTTCTTAGGTATATGATACAGAATATGAATCCCACATTTATTTAAATGTGCAAGGAACAAAGAATAGAAAGCTACTCAAAGAAGGTGAATTAAACCTATGCATGTGAATGGAGCAAGAGTTGCTGCATTAGCCGTAGGGACTTATGAAGTCAATTTACCTATTGGACTAGTACTTGTTTTGAACAAGTGTTACTATGTTTCGGATTTGAGTAGGAGTATTATTTTCGTTTCTTATATGGATGATGAAGGATATAATTTTCTTATTGAGAATAAGAAGTTTTATATTTACTTAATGATATGCCTTATTGTATTGCATATGTCATTGAATGGTCTTCATATTCTTGATGTTAAGAAACAAAATAATATTGAAGATATCTATAATATAAATGAGAAATCTAAACCGAATAATATGAACAACACGTTCCTATGGCATTGCCGGTTTGGTCAGATAAATAAGAAACATATATCTAAACTCCATTAACATAGACTTTTAGACTCATATGATTATGAATCAATTGAGGAATGTGGATCTTGTTTATTGGGATTATTGACCATACCACCCTACACTAAGATTAGTGGGAGGGCTAGTGACTTATTGTCCCTAATACATGAGATGTGTGTGGACTATTAAGTAGCATTGCTAGGGGAAGATTTTGCTATTTCATCACATTCACCGGTG
This sequence comes from Adenophora triphylla var. japonica, assembly GCA_022495995.1. Classification (NCBI taxonomy): domain Eukaryota; kingdom Viridiplantae; phylum Streptophyta; class Magnoliopsida; order Asterales; family Campanulaceae; genus Adenophora; species Adenophora triphylla. Next base: position 108,760 of record JAFEMH010000702.1, read on the forward strand.
ACTTATCTAGATATGGCTATGTCTATCAGATGAAGTCCAAAGGTGAATTGTTTGAGATGTTTCAAACATTTCAAGATGAAGTACAAAACCACTTGGCAAAATATTAAAGCACTTTGATCCGATTGTGGTGGAGAATATTTGAGCCAAGAGTTTGATAATCATCTCAAAACTGTGAAATTGTTTCAAAGTTGACTCCACCCGAAACACCACATTGTATGGTGTGTCTGAGAGGAGGAATTGAACCTTGTAGGACATGGTTCGTTCAATGATGTGTCAAGTTGCCTTTTCTATTTCCTTTTGAGGATATGCATTAGAAATAATGCAGTTACACTGAATCGAGTCCCTACTAAATCGGTTCCTAAGGCCCCACATGAGATGTGGCATGAAAAAAAACTTAGTTTGTCTTTCATGAAGATTTGGGATTGCAAAGCTTATATGAAGAGACTTGTCTCTGATAAGTTAGCACCAAAATCTGACAAGGTTATTTTCGGATATTAATTTTACAACCGCAAAGAGAACAAAATGTTTGTTGCTCTGTATAATTCGTTTCTTGAGAAATAGTTTCTCAATAAAGAATCTAGTGGGAGTAAAATTAATCTTGAAGATGTTCAAGAACCTGAAAATGACATGGAACCAAGAGTAGAGATGGAACCAAGTTCACAAGGAGTTGTGGAACCGGTTCAAGATGTACAAGTCCATCGTAGATCGGATAGGTTACGATCCGAACTCAAGAAATATTGATTTCTCGTACCGGAAAGTAATAAAGTGAAAGTCGTTAAGAATGACGATCCTACTTCCTATCTTGAGGCGATGTCCACTCCTAATTCGAATAAATGGTTAGGAACCATGGAGTCCGAATTACAATCCATGTTTGATAATCAAGTTTGGAACTTGATTAGGCTACCTGAAGGAGTAAAAACTAAAGGGTGCAATTAGGTCTTCAAGACCGACATGGATGGGAAGGTGTATACTTTCATGACTAAGGATTGTAGCAAAGGGATTTAGGTAAATTCATAGTATTGACTATGTTGAAACCTTTTCGCCAGTTACAATGTCGAAGTCTATTAGAATTTCAGTTGCCATAATCGCATATTGTGACTATGTGATATGACAAATGGATGTCAAACGGCTTTCTTAAAATGAAAAGATTCTTGAGGATGTGTATAGTACACAACTCAAAATTTTATCGATCCAAGAAATTCTAATAAAGCATGCATGTTGCAAAGATCCATGAGATGGGTTGAAGCAAGCTTCAAAGAATTGGAATCTTCATTTTGATGAATTGGTCAAAGAGTTTGAATTCGTCAAGTATGAAGATGAACCTTGTGTATGCATGAAATTCAGTGGGAGCGTAATATTATTTCTATTGTCTTATTACAAAGATATCTTACTCATTGGAAAACAAAATTTTGATACTTAAGACTGTTAAGTCTTGGTCAAGGAAAGGTTTCTCAACGAAAGATATGGGTGAAGCCGCTTACATCCTTGGCATCAAGATCTATAGAGATAGATCTAAAAGGATAAATTGGTTTGAGTCAAAATACTCACATTGACAAGGTTCTTAGATGATTCTAAGAAAAGTAACTTGTCAATGGGTCATGGTGTTTCTCTTAGCAATACTCATTGTCTTATGATAACTGGTGAGCAAAAGGGAATGAATGAAGTTCCATATGCTCCGGCATTTGGATCTGTCATGTATGCCATGATTTGTACTAGACCCAACGTCTCGTATGCTATAAGCATGACGAGTCGATATCAATCTGATCCTGATGTGAACCATTGGATGACAGTCAAGATGATCCTTAAGTACTTAAGAAGAACTAAGGATATGTTCTTGATATTCGAAAGGTTGGAAGTTAATCTTGTTGTAAGGGTTACATAGATGCTAGCTTCCAAACTGACAAAGTTAATTTAAAATCGCAATTAGGATTTGTGTTTATGCTTATTAGAGGTACGATTTTATTGGAAGAGTTCCAAGCAGAAAATCGTAGCCGATTCTACTACTAAGGCCGAACTTGTTGGGAAATTTTATTATATAACAATAAATAAGGCTTTCTTGGATTTAACGAAATGACAAATAAATAATGATCCATAAAGTAATTAACGGGGCAGGAAATAAAGATAAACTAGAATGCAAAAAATTAAAGCAAACCGAGTAATTAAAGAAGTCGAGTCTTGTGTTTGACACAATCTCCGCAAAAAGATATTGCCCCGCACTGGTGCTTACGAATTAGCGGCAATCTTCTCTCAAGATGAAACGGCTTTACAATCGTTAATAGGAGCACTCCAAATTAACGACTTCGGCGAACAAAGTTCGTGTTTGACACTTCCAGACTTTGAAGAAGACTTATGCAACGAGATGCTCTATCTTCTAACAAATGATGTTAAGAATTCCGTTGAATTCTGTGACTGAATTCCAAATTCAGTTAGATATCTAACCGAGTTCGTTAACTCAGTTAAATATGTGAATCTGTGCTCCTTGTGTGAAGAGAGAAGTGATTGTGAATGAATTGAGTGAATAGATTTGACAATCAGGGGGTCTATTTATAGTGTATGAAGAGATGTGGTACCCTTTAGGAATAAACACAATTGGTGCCCTTTAAATCTAGACCGTTGGATCTAAGTAAATTGGATGGAGGAGATCTGCTGGTCAGCCCTACAGCCTTGACCCGCCTATTTGAAAAGGCATGGGTCACGCCCCACCTTTTCAAGAACCATCACAACCCAAACTGCTCCAATCCGAATCCACCGGCCCACCTTTGCTGAACCCAACTGGGCCTCGGCCCAATCTGCCAGATTTCCCAAGCGGCCCAAGTCCACTCGCCCAAGCCACGAACCGAACTGCACTGAGCCAACTTCCGTCAAAAGTTTAAGGCTCCAATAGCTCCTAACGATGATGCGCACGTGCGAAGTGTAAAGTGCGCCCTAAACCGCCCATTCCGCCCTTTGCGCGCTTTGCGGGTTGTGGGTCCATTTTGAGCTAGAACAAAACTAGCTTAATAGCCCACTTGGATGCATGGTTGGTCCAATGGTCCAACTAGGTTGGCCCAAGGAGATCAACTTGATGACTCCTTCCTTGGATGGTTCCACTTAAAAACAAGCATTAGTTTTCTTTCTTAAAGCAATGTGGGATAACTCTTTCATATCCCATAAACTCTTCATAAACCCATTTCATTTTGGATACTTTGAGCATTAATTTCTCATTCACCACAAATTGGTTTTGAGAAAGTAAATATATCAAATTAATCTACTCCAAATGTAGATTATTAATATGCAATCAAATTTCATTTTCCCAAAATGAAACCTTATGGAATTCTTGGTCAAAAGTCGGTCAAACCTTACTTTTACAAAACCAAATTCCAAAAATCCCCACATGAATGACAAATTAAATGCATGCATGAATGCAGACTCGTCTGGAAGTGTCGGCGAACTATTATTGCATCGAGATAGGTATCTTATGGCCTTGAACCTTCCCTAGTGAAATACTATCGGATATACTAGCCATATGGTAGCGAGACGCTTTGAACCAGTGGCTGTATAGTGTATACCAAGACAATAGTACTCACACAATAACAGCTCTAACACATTTTGTTCTCACGTTTTGTCCATTTCGGCCATGTACTGTTCTTGATTCATAAGTGTTTCAATTTAGAAGTGGCGTTATTACTTCTCACTTATATAGGTGATCTCCCATAAAGAGTATCATGCTATACTCCACCACTTAGGTATAGTAATCATTAAAAGCTTTAAGCTTACCCTCATCACACGTCATCAGGTGTTTTAGCACTTAGATGGCTTCTGAGAATGAGTTATAATGAGTTCTAAGCGCACATACTAGAATTTCCCTAATTTAGTTGTCTCAATGAACCAAGGGCATGGGATTTCCAATTCTCAAGGTTGAGTGTCGACTATGGATTTCTTTGTTTGTGTGGGTTTTTTTAACTTCATACCCCTTACCAAACAATTTGATCTCTTATTCATACATTTTGGTATACGGATTCGTTTTTGACATCACATGGCCAGTTGTGATAGTCCCATTTGAGATCGATTGTCTTATGGTAATATGTCAATGACCATTGTGTCTTGACTTACCACGATGTTCTACACCTTTTCCTATTTCTCATTATCGTCACAATGCCTTAGGTCATGTAGACACAAACTTATTCCACAAAGGAATATCTTCCAAGACCATTCAACTTTTATCTTTATCTAACGCTATCGACTCAGATTCCTTATTGAATCGAGTTGTTCATGTTGTCTTGGAAGTTTGACACCGCTGCTCCATTTATTGTGAACACATTTTTCACCTTGGAGTTTATTTGTGTCTGATATCCAATCATTATATCCTTTTCATACTATTGAATATCTAATTTATTGTAATCTGTAATCACAAGAATATCTTTTAAGTACTCCAAGTACTTTGACTATACTTAGTGATTTATTACAATTTTTTAATTAGACTTTTAGTCTCTCTAGAATGGTCAATCCTTTCGAGTGATCAAATTCTTCTATCGATCAGTTTCTTCGAGTGGTTATCATCTTTGTACCGATCCGACTTCCCAAGTATTCAGTATCTCTAAGTGGTTTGACCTCCTTAGAGTCTACCTCTCAGGAATCTACCTTATAGAGATTACCTCTCAAGATTCTATCTTATAGATTTCATCTCTCAAGAATCTATCTGTTACTTCTCAAGAATTTAGCTTATTTGAGAGTTTATCTCGGAGAATTTATCTTACTCTTATGATTCTACCATTAAAGAGTCTATTACTTTAAGAATCTTTTCTCTTCAAATTCTATATCTCAAGAGTCTTACTTTCGAGATCAATAATCTGCCTTTTCAGATTAAAATCTGTCTCAATAGAGTTTATTTCTCAAGATTATTTATTTGTTTTTTTAGAAATCTATCTTTTGAAATTATAACTCCCTTAACTACACTTCTTCAAAGTCTTATCTTTCAAGAGCTTTCCGTCTTATAAATTCATCTTTCAAATATTTCCTTTTAAGGACCTATTTGCAACTCAACGGTTCGCATTATGGAAGAAGATCAAACAACTTCCAAATGTATGATGAACTATTCATTTAAATGTTAACAATATTATTTAACAGTTTTCGTTAAATTTTCTACCATAGAAAATTAGGACCAAAAGACTAGCTTCTTTTGTCCACAAACTGTGTCTTAGTTTATCTTACTATTAAGATAAATCTTTTACAATTTTATAAGTTCTCTTCTTAAACTTATATTATTTCCTTTTTACTTCAAGGAAACTTGATTTCAAGGAATACCAAATTCCTTGTCTTTGGCTTAAGTACTTTTACTTTAGCTCGTACCCCCACACTTAAAGTATTTATAAAACGTCTTACGATTATGCCATAATCTGTAATTAGTTTTATCAAATCCTTTCTTGGGTATCTCATTAAAAATGACAGCACAGCTTCCCCACAAATTCGGTTAAGCCAGAGCTTATTGCATTTATCATCTCTTTAAGGGTATGATTCTTGCATTTAGCTCCTGCATTAGACTAAGTTGAATATGTTGCGATCGTTTGATGAATACTGCCGGAAACCTCACAAATATCCTCAAACGGCGCCGCATATTCCCCTCCTTCTAGCGTTTCAAATCTTCTTTACATTAAGTTGATTCGTCAACTTCATTCTTATAACTTTGGAAAGCCTCCAAGGCTTCATCCTTCCTTATCCATAGATATTTATAGCAATATCTTGTGCAACCATTTATAAAGTAATTAAATACTTTTTCCCACCTCGAGTTTGCACTAACTTTAGATCACAATTATTTGAGTGAGCTAACTCAAGAGGTTTCGTGTTTCTTATTACTGAAGAAAATGATGACTTAGTATAAGTACGCCAATCCAATTCGCGAACCTTTAAAAGTGCTTTTTAATGTAATAAAATTGCACTAGGTGTGTTTTGGTAAATTCTCAGTCCATTCCGAGACTTCCGGAAACTTTTTATAAGTTTTTGTGAAGGAAGTGCCTTTAAGTCATTTTTCCAGGCAAAAGGACCTGCAAGGAATTACCAGTTTTGGACCTATTGGGAATTACCTCGAAAGGTTCCAGAACAGGTCGTTGGCACCAAAAACGGTTACATGGCCAGCCAAGTCGTGCGACACAACGAGCCAAGGAAAACTGAAGCGCAAGGTCGTGCGACACAACTGCCCTCATCAGCAGCCTATAAAAGAGACCCTCCCCCTCTCATTTTAAGGATCCCTTCCAGCCTCCCTACTGTCACTCTGTCAAAATCAACCAAGAAACTCGTATATCTCCTTCTTTCATACCAATTCAATCCAATCCCCTCAAATCACTCTCTCTCTCTCTCTCTCTCATACACAATTCAACATACACTTCATATACACACCTAGAAGCCTCAGAATCTAAGTCACCTGAGCATAATATCAGCAGCTGAAGCTGATATTCGAAGCCTCCTATATCTAACTGGATATAGGAGTTGTGGATCATCAAGGGTAACGAGCCTTCTCTCTATTTATCTCTCTCTTCCTCTCTTATTCATGCAATGTTACTTGTTTAGATCTAATTATTAGCTGTGGTATCATGTAATTGTTTGGTTCTGATTATGATATGGCTGTTCTAATCCTTGGATTTGTAGATCAATCATGATTTACATTGCTATTGTGTGCCATTGAATCATTTTGATGTGGTTTAGCTCAATCACTCGAGATGAGTATGGATCCACCATATCCATACCCTCTTGAGTGTTAAGCTCTGACTTATGTAGTATCTCATATCCATGTTATCATCATGCATGCTTTGAATTTGTAGTTCCTCCTATCTCATTGCTTGATTGTTGAATCATTTAGTGTTGTTTTGCTTGTTCATGAAGATGAGGGTGGATCTCTCATATCCACACTCTCTTGAATGATTAAATGCTGATCTACATGGTCTATAGCATACATATACAACGTAACTTGCCATTTTAGTTATCTAATGTTTCTGTAATTTGAAGCTTGTGAAGCCTCTTCAAGGTGACTGTTAGTGTCACGAGACACAACTGGACATTTGTTGTCCTGTGTCACGCGATAAAAGTAGCCCCTTGCAGAAGGTTCAGATCAGTTGTAAGTTCCGTTCAATCTTCCTTATATTTGGGATGTGGCCTCCCTTAACAAAGGGTTCACAAGTTGTAATTCCTCAGTGTTATCAATAAAAGCAAAACATATTTATCATATTTTAGTCTTACACATTTGCACACACTTATGGATGAATTGGATGTTATATTGTTGAAAGACTCGTATTACGAGGCATGTTGGGTGAATTCTCGATTCTTCCCAACATGTAACCTGACCCCCGGACCCATTCTCTATTTTCAAAGTGTACCTTAAACATGGCGTGGCGACTCCCATTTACTTATTTTTCGGCGAGCGTACATTCAGTGGCGACTCTGTTGGGGACTTGAAACTTGTTTTTCAAAAGTGGGTCAAACTTTCGTGCTGTTTCAACATTCATCTCATTCATTTGTGTGTGCATTGTGTGTGATACTATGTGATATGTGCATATTAATGCTTTGTGGTTTCCTTCTCCTTCCTTGCTTCCTGTTTTGTTGCACTGATTGCTTGGGGTTTGAGCTATTGATTTGAGCTTGGAGGCTAGGGCTGGTTCTGTTTCTTTTGTTCAGATTCTGGAAGCATGGCTCCTTCTGTCACACGACAGAACTTGCCATAGCTGTCCTGTGTCACGCGACAGTTGTGGCCACTTTGCGTGATTTGATTTCTTGGTGCAGGTTGTGATTGTGGGCAGTCCCCATGATCAAAATTCATGGTCATTTGATTATTGTGCTATTTGGGGTTGGATGTGTGTGTGTTGTTTTCCATTTTCTCACCCCTTTTCAAAAAAAAAATCATTTTTGCAAATAAAGGAACATAGTCATCCGCTAGGGGTGTAAGTGGTTTAAGCTCAAACCGCGGTTTGAGACCGAACCGAGCTAAACCGTGGGGTTTAGCTCGGTTTTTTTATTTAAGTGGTTTAGCTCGGTTTATAAAAATTACAAACCACATGGTTCGGTTTAGCTTGCGGTTTGAGGGTGCCAAGCCGAACCGAGCTAAACCGAACCGCCAAACCGAGCTATGGAAACGAACCGCCAAACCGAGCTATGAAACCGAGCTAACTTACATTATAAAAAATCTGGTCAACAAGGGGCCAAAGTGCAATTTGCTAGAGATTTTCCCACAATCTCCTTACCCTAGCATTTCTTTCGCCCCAAGCTCTCTCTCTCTCTCTCTCTAAAATTTCTCTCATCAAACCACAAAATCATTCCTTCTTCCTCACTAAATATTGATTCCCATCCCATATACTTCTTTTTATCCAAGATTATCAAGCTCGAATCATCAATTTTGAGCAAATATTTGAAGAAATTTGAAGTTTGAAGAGTAAATGGGTTTTGCGATTTGTTTCTGTTGAGCTCAATGAGGTACTAAAGATTGTTTTAAGATTGTTGTTTGGTCCGTAATCCATCTTTAAACCGCGGTTTAGACCGAGCTAAACCGAACCTTGGCGGTTTAGCTTAGCTCGGTTTGAATTTTTTTGTGGTTTAGCTCGGTTTGGAATTTCTCCAAACCGATACTAGAGGTTTAGCTCTAAAATTTCCCCAAACCTAGCTAAACCAAACCATTTACACCCCTATCATCCGCAAACTACATCACATAGATCTAGAACCCATTTGGTGCGATTGACGGCATCGCGGACGTCCATGTAATTCGCCTACGCTTGAGCGCCTGAAATCAAACCTTTCCCCCTCGCGCATCATAGGTGGAGCCACACTCTTTAAACTTACCCAACGGTTGGTTTTTGACACAACATTTTCAAAATGTACTAAAATGAATTGTTTCAAAATTCATAATAGGCTTTCGTACCTATCCCAAAAGCTAGCACGTATGGGCATGTTGCCAATGCAAAATGGTTTCACGTATGGACATGTCGCCCCCACAGCATGTTCTAACGAGAGATCATACCACATTGTCAACGTGCACCGACGAGAGGTCATGCCGGATTTTTTCTTGAAATTCTTCAAGAATACCCGTCATGCTGCCCAAATTTCCCCAGAAATTGGGATTGCTCGTCTGTCCCATAAATGCTTCAGTTTTATTTAGGTATCATTTCCTATTATTAATTTTTAATCAATACATTTGGTGTATTTTTGGATGGTGTGTCCCTAGGTTCCCCCGAGGTTTAGAATGCGAAAATAAAGGTTTCCTCTTTTTCCAACCGTTCCTAGGACTTAAAAGACACTAATTTCTACTTGAACATAAATAAAATGCTTGCATGAGTCTGTCTCATTTCCCATTCTTCCCTCTCACATATCTTCTCAGGATTCTCTCCTCTACCACCTTATCAATTCCCATCCACCTCGGCAACTATGGCAAGTTGGGTGCGTACTCTGGTTCCCGGCATTCGTTTGGTTCGTATTCCCGAGGCGAAAGCAGTTCAAGTGCCCGAGTGGCCATCCATCTGATTCGGAATCCAAAATGTTCGGTGCGGAGAAGATTATGTCCCACCAGTCTGGAAGTTCGTATCCCATAGGTCAGCAGAGTGCAAATGGTGTGTCCATTGAAAAATTGCGGGTTACCCTTGAAGCCGTTTTTCCTCATAAGCGGAAGGCCCAATTGCTTGCTCAGATTACTAAAGCTAAGGAAGACGATTTGTGAATGATAGAAAGATTGAAAAGGTTCCTCACCCCATCAATGTCAACGTGCCTTTCCTCGCTCATCCGAAGTTGATGCAGTCAATCAGTCTTCGTAGGATCTAGATTGTCTGTCACGTCATTGATGAATGTTCGTTGTTGAGTATTGAGTCTGTTAAGTCCAAGTTAGACCAGTCTTTTTCTTTCAACAATAAAAGCCTTTGTTTCTCTTCTTGCTAGACTCGACATCACTTGCACACCCACATTACACTTAATTGAAACGGTCTTGTTCTACATGATCAGTTGTGCTGCTCAGCTACTAATGCATTAAAATGATTAATATTTAAATTAGTCGGAGTGAGAAAATCAACTGACATCCTTCTCAAATTGGGGTTTATCAATTCCCCATCTCGCATCTCATATGCTCACATCTCTTTCATCATACTCATCGTTCCACTGCTCAATGGGTTTGCATTAATCTTTCTCAATTAAGCTTAAGCAAGCAATGAATCCTTAATCTTGTTTAAGTCCTCCGGTAGGGATTGCGGTTGAAACCTTTCACCCTAGGGAAGCCATTACCTCACCCTCACCAATCAATCCCCTTTCATTTCAAGATTGACATGTTTTGAAACCCTATTTAGCCACCATCCTTTCTCCTTGCTGAGAGAAATCCAAGCAATACCAAGAAGTTAGCCTCGAGAAATCAGCAATGCACAAAGTACTCAATTCATGAAGGAAGGACAGATATAATCCTCAACTTCTTAAGAGGCCTCTCCAATTATCAAAAGAAGGATTTTTATCCTCATAATTCAGCAAGAGTCCTCAACTTCTCAAGAGGCTTTTCAAAAGAAGGACTTTAGATCCTCACAATTCAGCAAAAGTCCCCGACTTCTCAAGAAGCTCTCCAATGTTCAAAAGGAGCCCGAATTCTCGCAAGTTCACAAAAGTTCTCGATAGCTTGGACTTCCTCTCACCAACACCTTCCATCACCTTTCAACCAATTCCAGCCATCCTCACGATTCTAGAGGATATTCCCATTTCCTTAACCAATCCCAAGCCATTCTCTCATTTTTAGAGGATACTCTTATTACCATTACCCTTGCCTTTGGCCAAAGTCAAAATTTGACCTCTCATTTTTAGAGGCAGTCAATTTCCTCACCTTAGAAATCCCAAACACATCCCCGAAAGCCAACCTCTCATCTTTAGAGGTTTAGTCAGCAAAAGGCCCAGCCGACCTCTCATCTTAAGAGGTCATGATGTTCCAAATCACCCGATGGCCGATCGAAGCCCTGAAACCCAGCTACAGTTCCTAACGGATAGTAGTTTCATTCTAATATCTTCAAGATCTAGATTAGATTAATGTTTTATTGCTTGCTTAAGTTGGAACCAAGTATCTTCAAGTGAGCATATTTCATTTCTTCTCCGCAAACACTTGTCGTGGATGCCTCACTGGGGCTTCGCATCCGTGTCTTTCATTGGCACTCCAGGGAGACATGTTCTTCAATTCTCCAATTCTCAGAAAAAATCCTCAAAGATCCTCAAAATCCTCAAAGGTTCTCAAACTCTCGAATCTCCGCATTCCTTCTCTTTCAGTCGGGACTGGCCCGAACTACGACGACCTGAGCTCCTCGCCATGAGGGGAACGTAGGCAACCAGAAATGATCCGGTCACAAGCACATTCAAATCTCAGAGAATTCGGTCTCATTAAGGGCTATCCCTATACACAGATCCTCTTTCAATCTTTCCAAATTTGATTCTTGATATCAGTTGGTTTTCTCCTTATGATTAATCAAAATATTTGTTCATATCAAGCTTAGTGGTTGAATAACCCGAACATCAATAAAGGGTTTTAAGTAACCTTGTGATCATCACGAATAAGACAAGTTTTCAAATGTCTCGACAAGTCTTCTTTTTTTTACATCATAGGAAAATAGAGCCAAACACTATCTTTCTGTCAGCAGGAGCTTCCATACACTTTTCCACATCTTGTTGTGCTTATACTCTCTCAAAAGAGTCAAACCCAAAAGCAAGTGCATCATATAAAATCGGGAGTCATTCCCACTTTTCAAAAGATGTGCCCCTACACGTATACATTTCTGAGTCTTGTCTAATGACTGATTGACTAAGGACTGAAATGATGGGTTGCCTCCTTGGCCACAAGATGACTCTATAGGGCTGCATTAAATCTCTTCAAGCTGGGGCTTTGCTATGCTGTTCTCTCAAGCTCTCCCATATCAGCTCTTCAAGTTGGGGCTTGGTTAATCTGTTCTCTCAGGCTCTCCTTACCAGATTCCCTCCGGGTTTGCCTTGCGTTATCAACTGGGGTTTCGCCAAGTCACCTCCTCAAGATCGATGCTTCACCTAGTCATCTCTTCAAAGCCAGGATATTCTCTGCACCTTCTCTGCTACTTGCCGTCCTAGGCGCGCGACACACTTTGTTCTTATCAGCAACAATCAACATGCTGCAATTTGTACTCCCGAGAGCATCCTTGACTTGCCTAGGAGCACCTTGTCATCTATACACTCCTCAAATGCGTGGGAGAGGGTTCAACCCATACATCATCATATATACACATTCATCCCATACCCAATCCATCATGTGCTATCAGCTCGTCAAGCCATACAAGATCCTCACTCCTTTTTCATCCCCCAGCCGAGATGGACTCGTGCATCAAGATTAATAATGCATAAGAAAAAATTTCAAATCAAGCTAAAATAAAATGCAAAGTGCCTAGAGTGTTGTGTTTTTCTCCCCACAGGGTACAATAATCAAGTGATCATAATCTGATCATGGGGATTGCTCCTCAAGTCAAAATCTGGACAAAGATTTCAAATCCTACAGGTGGCATATTCTGTATTCATCATCTTCATCAGTCTCATCATCTTCGGATTCATCAACATTATTTTAAAGAGCCTCAGCTGCCTCAATCTCCAAGCAATAGTGCTCATCATGTCTCAGCGATAGCAAAGTTCATCTGGCATGGCAAATCATCAGCAAAGTCCATCTTGCAATGGAAAATCATCAGCAATATCCGTCTTGCAATGGAAAACCACCAGCAATACCCATCTTGCAACGGCAAATCGTCAACAAAGTCTGTCTTGCAACGGCAAATCGTCAACAAAGTCTGTCTTGCAATGGAAAACCACCAGCAATACCCGTCTTGCAACGGTAAATCATCAAAAATACCGTCTTACAACGGCAAGTCATCAGTAGAGCCCGTCTTGCAACGGTAAATCGTCAGCAAAGTCGGTTTCCCAGTAATCTTAATAGCAAAGTTCGTGTTCTACTTGGCAAGTGCTTCCAAAGTCAGCCAATCACCCCAAGCCATCACCTCTCATGTATACAACCCTTGCAGGTAAGCACAACACAGGTATGAAAGCATATCTCTACCATTGTTGTCCCTGGAATCTTCCTATATGTCCCTTAAAAACAAAATTTCGGGTGACTACCGCATAGTCAAAGTCTCGAGTGACTACCGCATAGTCACAGTCTCGGGTGACTATCGCATAGTCAAAATCTCGGGTGACTACCACATAGTCAAAATCTAGGGTGACTACCGCATAGTCAAAGTTTTGGGTGACTAGTGCATAGTCAAAGTGTCGGGTGACTACCGCATAGTCAAAGTGTCGGGTGACTACCGCATAGTCAAAATTTCGGGTGACTACCGCATAGTCAAAGTTTCGGGTGACTACCGCATAGTCAAAGTTTCGGGTGACTACCGCATAGTTAAAGTTTCGGGTGACTACCGCATTGTCAAAGTTTCGGGTGACTACCGCATAGTCAAAGTTTTGGGTGACTACCGCATAGTCAAAGTTTCGGGTGACTACCGCATAGTCAAAATTTTGGGTGACTACCGCATAATCAAAGTTTCGGGTGACTACCGCATAGTCAAATTTCAAACTACGATCTGGCTTGATTCCCTCCTAGGGATACGTAGGAATCCTTTCCAAAAAGGTCCAGCCATCCAGCCCATCAGCCGCTCATTGGGCTTGGGTTCCTTTTTATCGACAACCTCACTTCTTTCATAAGTGACGTTGTCGAGGGGCTCTGTAAGTACGCCAATCCAATTCGCGAACCTTTAAAAGTGCTTTTTAATGTAATAAAATTGCACTAGGGGCATTTTGGTAAATTCCCAGTCCATTTCGAGACTTCCGGAAACTTTTTATAAGTTTTTGAGAAGGAAGTGCCTTTAAGTCATTTTTCTAGGCAAATGGACCTGCAAGGAATTACCAGTTTTGGACCTATTGGGAATTACCTCGGAAGGTTTCGGAACAGGTCGTTGGCGCCAGAAACGGTTACATGGCCATCCAAGTCGTTCGACACAACGAGCCAAGGAAAACTGAAGCGCAAAGTCGTGCGACACAACTGCCCTCATTAGCAGCCTATAAAAGAGACCCTCCCCCTCTCATTTTAAGGATCCCTTCCAGCCTCCCTACTGTCACTCTATCAAAATCAACCCAAAAACTCGTATATCTCCTCCTTTCATACCAATTCAATCCAATCCCCTCAAATCACTCTCTCTCTCATACACAATTCAACATACACTTCATATACACACCTTGAAGCCTCAGAATCTAAGTCACCTGAGCATAATATCAGCAGCTGAAGCTGCTGATATTCGAAGCCTCCTATATCTAACTGGATATAGGAGTTGTGGATCATCAAGGGTAACGAGCCTTCTCTCTATTTCTCTCTCTTCCTCTCTTATTCATGCAATATTACTTGTTTAGATCTAATTATTAGCTGTGGTATCATGTAATTGTTTGGTTCTGATTATGATATGGCTGTTCTAATCCTTGGATTTGTAGATCAATCATGATTTACATTGCTATTGTGTGCCATTGAATCATTTTGATGTGGTTTAGCTCAATCACTCGAGATGAGTATGGATCCACCATATCCATACCCTCTTGAGTGTTAAGCTCTGACTTATGTAATATCTCATATCCATGTTATCATCATGCATGCTTTGAATCTGTAGTTCCTCCTATCTCATTGCTTGATTGTTGAATCGTTTAGTGTTGTTTTGCTTGTTCATCAAGATGAGGGTGGATCTCTCATATCCACACTCTCTTGAATGATTAAATGCTGATCTACATGGTCTATAGTATACATATACAACGTAACTTGCCATTTTAGTTATCTAATGTTTCTGTAATTTGAAGCTTGTAAAGCCTCTGCAAGGTGATTGTTAGTGTCACGCGACACAACTGGACATTTGTTGTCCTGTGTCACGCGACAGAAGTAGCCCCTTGCAGAAGGTTCAGATCAGTTGTAAGTTTCGTTCAATCTTCCTTGTATTTGGGATTTGTCCTCCCTTACCAAAGGGTTCACAAGTTGTAATTCCTCAGTATTATCAATAAAAGCAAAGCATATTTATCATATTTTAGTCTTACACATTTGCACACACTAATGGATGAATTGGATGTTATATTGTTGAAAGACTCGTATTACGAGGCGTGTTGGGTGAATTCTCGATTCTTCCCAACACGTAACCTGACCCCCGGACCCATTCTCTATTTTCAAAAGGTTTTTCAAAGTGTACCTTAAACATGGCATGGCGACTCCCATTTACTTATTTTTCGGCGAGCGTACATTCACTTATTCATTTTATCTTCTACGCAAATTTCACACTTGTCAGTTTTCAAATTTATTCATAAGAATTAATTCTTGTCTTACTAACGTCTTAATTGTGTTGAAATTTACGTAACCTAATTTATCATACCATAAATTAGAACCTTACAAAAGGTAAACATAAGAAACACCGTTGTTCTTTGCCTCTAGGCAAGGTACCCTTTACCGAGAAATAAGTTTTTCTTGGTTAATACAATTTTATCTGACTCAAATACTTGTCTAAATCCAGCCTTGCTCAACATTGATCTGGAAACTAGGTTCTTGTGAATGTCTGGGACATGCAGCACATTCACGAGTCAGTTGTGTGGTTGAATACATCTTTATTACAACCTTTCCAAGTCCCATAACGTTGGAAGTTTCAGAGTTTCACATATACACCTTCCTTCCATTGGTAGGAGTGTATGATGAGAAGCTCTCTTTATCAACATATATATGGTGGGTAGTTTCAGCTCCAGTGTCTATCCACCATTCTCATGGGTTGACCTTTAACTTGCAAAGTTGTCTTCAAACCCCATTAATTCTTAATCAATCCAATTCAACCTTTCGTTGACGTTGGCTTTGATTCATGTTGTCCATTTCCCTTCTTGAAATATGACAATCTCTTGCTAAGTGATTGGTCTTACCATATCTTGTAACAAATCTTGGAGATGGTTGCTTGAACCTTATAGTCCGTTCCAAAGTGTTCTACAACTCTTTGGTTGTCCCCACGAGACAGTGCTCTTTGAACGGGCATCATTTGGTCCACTCATTATGTACGTCCTACATATGAGATTTTCATGATTCCATTCTTCTGCGGCTATCTGTCTTTGCGGATTGACTATCTGTCTTTTTGGATTTGGATCTTCATCATCCTCCTTTTCGGTTATCTGCCTTGGAAAATCTGGATCATCATCCTCTTTCTGTTCGGTTATATGCCTAGGCGAATCTTGGTTATTCGATTATAAGTCCGCTCCATGTTGTCAACAATTCTTTGAATCACTTCCGGGATTATTGTTGACCTTCTCGTTATCTTCTAGTTAACTTCCAATGCTCTTCTAGTTATCCTTCCTTAGAAACCGTCATTTTTCTCGTTAAGTCTCTAACGATAATGTCCTTCGGTTGTCCATCATCATTGGCTCGTATTTGTCATAAAAACAAGAAAACGTAAATATCTTCTTGCGATTGTTTGGAAAATTTATTATATAATAATAAATAAGGCTTTCTTGGATTTAACGAAATGACAAATAAATAATGAACCATAAAGTAATTAACGGGGCAGGAAATAAAAATAAACTAGAATGCAAAAATTAAAGCAAACCGAGTAATTAAAGAAGTCGAGTCTTGTGTTGGACACAATCTCCGCAAGAAGATATTGCCCCACACTAGTGATTAGGATTAGAAGCAATCTTCTCTCAAGATGAAACGACTTTACAATCGTTAATAGGAGAACTCCAAATTAACGAGTTCGGCGAACAAAGTTCGTGTTTGACACTTCCAGACTTTGAAGGAGACTTATGCAACGAGATGCTCTATCTTCTAACAGACGATGTTAAGAATTCCGTTGAATTTTGTGACTGAATTCCAAATTCAGATAGATATCTAACCGAGTTCATTAACTCAGTTAAATATGTGAATCTGTGCTCCTTGTGTGAAGAGAGAAGTGATTGTGAATGAATAGATTTGACAATCAAGGGGTCTATTTATAGTGTATGAAGAGATGTGGTACCCTTTAGGAATAAACACAATTGGTGCCCTTTAAATCTAGACCGTTGGATCTAAGCAAATTGGATGGAGGAGATCTGCTGGGTCGGCCCAACAGCCTTGACCCGCCTATTTGAAAAGGCATGGGTCACGCCCCACCTTTTCAAGAACCATCACAACCCAAACTGCTCCAATCCGGATCCACCGGCCCACCTTTGCTGAAACCAACTGGGCCTTGGCCCAATCTTCCAAATTTCCCAAGCGGCCCAAGTCCACTCGCCCAAGCCACGAACCGAACTGCACCGAGCCTACTTCCGTCAAAAAGTTTAAGGCTTCAATAGCTCCTAGCGACGATGCGCACGTGCGAAATAAAAGTGCGCCCTAAACCGCCCATTCCGCCCTTTGCGCGCTTCGCGGGTTGTGGGTCCATTTTGAGCTAGAACAAAACTAGCTCAATAGCCCACTTGGATGCATGGTTGGCCCAATGGTCCAACTAGGTTAACCCAAGGAGATCAACTTGATGACTCCTTCCTTGGATGGTTCCACTTAAAAACAAGCATTACTTTTCTTTCTTAAAGCAATGTGGGATAACTCTTTCATATCCCATAAACTCTTCATAAACCCATTTCATTTTACAAACTTTAAGAATTAATTTCTCATTCACCACAAATTGGTTTTGAGAAAGTAAATATATCAAATTAATCTACTCCAAATGTAGATTATTAATATGCAATCAAATTTCATTTTCCAAAAATGAAACCTTATGGAATTCTTGGTCAAAAGTTGGTCAAACCTTACTTTTACAAAACCAAATTCTAACAGCCGAATTTTAGCAACATATGATGTAGCTAAAGTGTCTGTTTGGATCAAAAGTTCATTTAGTATTCTGGAAATGTTCCAAGTATCACTAATCGGTGGAACTTTTATTGTGACAATTGTGGTCCCATTTGTGCAAGCAATGGAACCAAGGTCACAACAGCGATCCAAACACACACTTAGACGTTTTTCGAGAATTCATAAGAATGAGAAGACGTTAAGATATGCAAAGTATCAACCGATGATGACATTAGGGATTCACTTACAAAGACCCTCGCACGGGCAGAAGCATGATGGTCATGTTAGGTCTATGGGTATTCGATACATAGATGGAGCCTAGTGCAAGTGGGAGATTGTTGGTGTAATGCCCTAGGCTTTAGTTATGTGTAACTTAAACGGTTATGTATCATCTTTATCGTTTATTATAGAGAAAATTTATTTGGTTCATTATATGTTTACATGTTTATTATATTGAATTGCGTCCCTAGTTATTGTGAACAACTAGTATAAGTTGGTAATGGATAATCATGGAGATGATTATATGCAGGGAGATGCACATTACACATATGGATACTTGCTAGAGAACAAGTATTGGACTTGACCTACTTATGAGATTTATGACATGGTCTGTTGTCATGATTAAATCTCGTGATAGTCGTGTTATTGAATCCTTTATACCTGAGATTATCATCGTCTTCCACATGATAAACGTTATGTTTAATGTAGTCTAACACTATCTTTAGTCGGATAGCAATAAGGGCTATGTTAGCACGATTGGATTCTTGTAGGGAAGAATGATAAGTCAAGATAGGATTTGTCCCTCTTATGAAGAGAGATGTTTGCTTGGGCCCCTCGATGAATAGTGTTGATGAAATGTATGACCATACTCAAGAGATTTGATAGAGATCAAATGCACTTGGATTGTCAACATATTCGGAATCGAGAAAGCATTGAACGGAATGAGTTGACATAGACCATGACTCATGTTCAATTGGACATCGTGGACAAAGGGAATATGACATGGGAACTATCAAGGAATCAAGCTTTGATGTTATATTAATTGGGTGGATATAATGGTTTGCTAGAAACCACTTATATCTTGTGAGATCGATGTTTTGACTCACTACCAACATAAATATAATTCCTATTTCGGTCACACACAAAGAGCGAATTTGATTCCTGCTGAAAATTGGAATTGGAGTACTGGCTAGTTGTGTGGTGCGACACAACCTGCCACTGGCATGTTTCATCGCGCGACAAACTTGGCCTGGCACGACTCGTGATCATGACTCGTGAGAAAGGTCACGACTCGTGCCCAAAGAGAAACGACTTGTGTTTGGTTCGTTTTGATCAGAACGAGTTGGGGCTTTGGGAATGACTCGTGGGCACGAATGAATTGCAAAGGGCACGACTTGTGCCATTTGGCACGACTCGTGCCAACGGTGAATTTCAGTCCGTACCTTGTTTCCTTGGCTAAAAGGGTTTTGGTTCAACTAGGATTCTACCCTAATGGTTAGGGAATTTATATATGATATAAATACTATCCTTTGGCAGCAATAAACAAGTTAGTCAAACAAGGTATTTTGGGGTTTATGAAACATCAAAATAGAGATATAGATTATGAATCAAAGATCAAAAATTACTCCAAGTAAATTCTATATTATTGGCCATTGATTATTGAAAGGTGTTTCAATAATCAGAAGGATCATCTAGCAATCCAACAAGAAGCGTTCTTGTTCGTTCGCATATGGATCACCATTAGAGGGAGGTTGTTTTATCTCCTAAAGCTTGAAGACCTCCATTGTTGATTCATCACCAACGTAGAACAAGGAAGGAGAAGATCCAAGTTTAATCAATGGTTCAAGCATTCGAAGGTTGTTCATCGATTCAAATAAGATTTGAATCTAAGATCAGTTTTGAAAGACTAACATAATCGCATTAAGGTATGTAAATTCTTTTTCATGGTTTTAACTATTCATGTTAGATGGATTTCAAAGGCTAGGGCTTTTTTGTTATTTCTAAGTCTTTCGCTGCGTTTGTAACCCCAAAACCCAACAAAGTTTCCCACATCTGGTCGCATATCTCTCCATCTGGCGACGCACCAACACCATAGCAGCCAACACCTCCGTCGGCCACCCCTCTCGTCATTCACACAACACACACACTCTCTCTAACACACACATACACACTTTCTCTACCAACCCCAACCTCTGGCCCTATCTTTCATCTTTCTGGTATCCCATCAGATTCTAGCATCCCTCCCCACAATAACAACCTCGCCTCACTTCTCCCTCCTTCACCAACCTATCTCCCTTCCCCACTCTATCCCGACATCAACACCATTGCGGCCTCGACATTGCATCCCTTTCCCAGCTCCACTAAATCTGCTTTCGGCTATCTCTCGCTGTTCATTTTTTAAGAAAGGCTTTTCTAAGGAAACACATTGAATGAATGAGATCTCCCAACCTCAACAACAATCAAATGTATTTGGAATAGTGTTTGGATTTGGTTGCCATTGATTAAATGAAATTGAGGAAGAGGTAGATGATGCACATTTGTTCACTTTTAAATGGTTAAGCTTACTGTTGGGTTTGATGCCATCTAACTTGGGAAAATCTTAGAGGATTAAACAAGGGGAAAATCGGTAATTTCGGTGACAGCAACAAGGGGGCGACCGCGTGGTGCTGAGGGAGCGACCGCAGCAAATCTCTAGAATGTTGGGGCGATCGCGCGGTGCCAGTTTGGGAGGACCGGGCAATTGCACCTTACAATGGGGCGATTGTGCCCTCCAATTGGGCGATCACGCCCTACCCCATTTTGGACCTGATCAGCAGCAGATTTGATGTAGGACTCTAAAACTTTGCAGGGTTATGAATAGGCAGTATAAATAAGCCCTATTTCCTAGCAGTTTTGATGATTTAATTCCTACTATGATAGAGATCAATAATTCTAGGTGTTTCAAGGGTTTTCTTGTTTCTCTATTTCTCTAGATCTAGGGTTTGCACAGCTGTGAATTCTTTGTCAAAAAATCGTGCATTAGATTAGAGATTGTATTTGGTGATTGCCAGTTAATAATAATATTCTTGCTCTCTGCTCGTGGACGTATCCAAGTTGGTGAACCACGTTACACGTATATCGTTGTGTTGTGTGATTGATTTATTTTAAGTCTTCTACATAGAATCTATTATAACAAATTGGTATCACAGCCGGTTAGGTTGATAAAGGTCTAGGAGTTTTCCGCTGCAGAAGAAGATGGGATCAGGAATCAAGTTTAATGGGAAGAATAGTTTTTATCTTTGGCAGATCAAGATGAAGGCACTGTTGAGAGACAAGGATTTATGGGCTCCGGTAGCTGCTGCAATTAGGAATCGACAGGATTCAAAGGGAAAAGCAGTAGCAGGTTCCATAGGTGTTGCAGCGGCTGCAAGAGCAGAGGGTTCGGGGAAAGCAGCTGAGAAGGAAGCAGAAGATCTGATCGCGCTAGATGAGAGGGGCCACTCTAAAATCATCAGGTGCCTTGATGATGACATTCTGGCGGACATTGTAGATACATATTTTGAAGGTGCTCTGTGGCTTGCGTTGGAAGATATGTATCTGAAACGATTAGGGATGACAATTTAACCGAACCCGATCCGTATCGATGGTGATCCGATTCGAATTTTTCGGATATGGTTTCAATTTTTTATGATCTGATCAGATTCAGATCGGGTCGGTACCCGACCCGACCCGAACACATATATATAAGTTGGAATTTATGTTTTAGCCCTTATAGTTTTAGAAAATACAAATAAGTCTGTGTATATGTTTTGGTCAATTTCTTGTACGTTTTGAAATTGAACTTTAGTGGAATGATTTCGGGCACAAATGGAATATAAGAATGAGAAAATTCAAGATGCTACACCAAGATATAACGAGGAAAGCCCTTGATCAATTGATCTCCGGCACAAAACCTCGAGAGATTTTAGGAAACCTACCTAAAACCAAAGATGTTTATAAATTTTGTTGAGTGAGTACAAAGTGGAAGTATATTGAGAGTTACAAAGTAGCCCTCTATGGCGCCTATCCCTAGCTCTCCTTTTATACCCCAAAAATAATAAAGAATTAATAAATAACCAAAAATCCCCATAAATTCGGACCAGGTTGCTGAAGATAAGGGACTGTTGCCATGATTTCATCTTCTGTTAGAAATGCATTTGAAATATGTGAGACTTGGTCATTGATCCTTGCGTAGTAATTATCCCCTGAAAAATAGGAACGGTTGAACCTGTATCTTCAAGTTTTCAAAAAATAAGGTGTCATGTTAACGATGCTTGAAGAATCAAGATGCTAAAGAACCATACTAGCCAAGATGTCAATGCAGTGTTAAGTAAAATTCTACCCCAAACAGTATATAAGTAAAAGTTTAGGGTTTTTGGAGATAGAAATTAGGGCTATCTGTGGCGCTCCTCTTTCTCTCCTCCACCAGCGTCGTCTCTCTCTGCGGTGCACCTCTCTCTCTCTCTATCTCTCCTCCGGTGTCGTCTCTCTCTGCGGCACTCCTTTCTCTCCCTCCCCGCTCATCTCTTTCTGCTGCGGCGGCACCATTACAGTTCTTGAACTTCCTCGGTTCCTCTGGTTCTCCTTTCTCTCTCCTGCATCGTCGATTTATTGAAGGTATTTATGTGTATGGTTTTGTTTTTGTATTAGTCTCGTATGTTGTATTTTTTAATTAATGGTTGCGGAATCTTTCTTCTCGAGAAGGAACAAATAGAAAAGTTTTATGGCCATATATTTGCTCTGATTATGTGTCTTAGTAACATATTCCATGGTAACATATGATTTTGCTATTGTGTTAGTTATGTATGTTGTATATTTATTCAATGGTGTATGTGTAGCTTAAATTATTTTCATTTATAATCTAAGGAACAAGTTCTGCATACTGCATACAACTAAAACAACACTACTTCCAGTGAACTTAACTGAACATATCATAAATAGATTTTCATTCTATTTATGTGTTTTCTCAAGTTTTTCATATGTGGACTAAATTAATTTTTTAATTTGATAGATTTCTAAAGAAGTTGTTCACGTGAATCCAAATGATAGTGATGATAATTTGCATATGTATGAAGACAAGAATAAACCAAGATTGTGGTGGCTCTCAAAGTGTTGCAAGCAAGACTGCAGGTTATTCTAGCCCTTCTTTGAATGAGAATGATTGTTATTTTAAAGGGAATAATAAGGGTTTAAGGTCTGAGGTTTGGAAGGAGATGACTAAAACAACAATGAATGGGAACATTTTTGCAATTTGTAACCATTGACATGCAAAACTAGCAGGTGAAGGTAGAAAGGGTACATCCCATTTGCGCAATCACTTAGAAAGGTGTAACAAGAGAAAGAATAGAGATATTAGACAAATGGTGTTGCAAGGTAGGGAGAAAAAAGGAGATGGTATAATGCAATATCGTCCATTTGTTTTTGATAAAGATGTGTCAAGGAATGAACTTGTCAATATGATTGTCTTACACGAATATCCATTGAGCATGGTTAATCACGAGGGATTTCGTGCTTTCACAATAAGCCTTCAACCGTTGTTCGGAATTGTTTCAAGAAATACAATAAAGAGTGACATTATGAAGATATTCCATTCTAAGAGAGAGAAGTTGGTTGAGATGTTGGAGAACTTGGATTCTAGAGTTTCCATTACTACAGAATACGTGGAGTGCAAAGCCAACCAAGAAAGGATTCATGGCAATTACTGCTCATTATGTTGATTCCGATTGGGTTTTGCAAAGTCGCTTAATAAGGTACGTTTTAATTTACTTGCATAAATTGTCTCTAATTGGTTTTATTATGTTTTTTTTGGCTTTAATTAGTAATATTTTTATTCTTTTGAATTTATGTTTATTTATGTTCCTCCTCCACAAAGTAATGATGTCCTTACAGAATACCTTGTTGAAGCTTTAATGAATTTAAATCTTGATAGTAAACTTTCAACAATCACCGTTGATAATGCAACTTTAAATGATTCCATGATAGAAAAGATTGCTGATAGATTAGATCCAAACACACTAATGATGAGGGAGAAAATTATTTACATGCGTTGTTGTGCTCATATCTTGAACTTGAATATGAAAGATGGTTTAGAAGTCATCAAAAGTGAAATTGAAAAGGTAAGAAATAATGTCGTGTTTTGGATAGGGTCTCGGGGTAGAATTCAAAAGTTTAAGGATACGGCCCGTCAACTATCAATTAAAGAAACCAAGTGTTTGGCTCTTGATTGTCCGACTAGGTGGAATTCAATTTATATTATGCTTGAAACGACATTGTTATATAAATTTGTATTTCCACGATTGAAACAAAAAGAAAGATCATATAATTGTTTACCGAGTGAGGAAGATTGGAGAAAAGTGGAAAGAATCACCGAGAGATTGAAATTGTTTTATGATGTAACGGTAATGTTTTCGGGAACTTCTTGTCCTACGGCTAATGATTTTTTTGTAAAAGTTTTTGATATCAAATTGGCATTAAATTCTTGGGTTAATGATTTCGAAACATTTATCTCGGATATGGCAAAAATGATGCTTGAAAAGTATGATAAATATTAGGGTAAATGCCATGAGATTCTAGGTGTTGCATGTGTTTTGGATCCAAGATTTAAGTTGAAGCTCCTCGAGTATTTTTGCCTCGTATTTATGGTGATTTGGCTTCCGTTGAGATTGATAAAATTAGGAATAGTTGTTATGATTTGTTGAATGAGTACCAAAGTAAGGAACTAGTAAATGAAAATTTTGAGTCTGGTACATCTTCTTCCAAATTTCCGGGTCTTGGGGTGAATGCAAGTGACCCTCTTCGGGTTATGACATTTTCATAAGTAGCACTTCTAGTCAAATGGATGTCAAATCGGAGCTAGATCATTATTTGAAAGAAATAGTATTGCCAAGGACTTCCAAGTTTGATATTTTGGGATGGTGGAAGACAAATGGTGTTAAGTTTCCAACTCTACAAAAAATTGCTAGGGACATCCTTGCTATTCCGGTTGCAAATGTTGGATCGAAATCGGATTTTAGCACAAGTGGAAGATTGGTTAGCCCACATCGGAGTAGATTGGCTCCTAATACCTTGAAAGCATTAATGTGCACTCAAAATTAGCTTCGAAATGAAAATAATGGTAACTATTTGAATTTGCTATCTTTTCATTTTTTGCAACTTGCTATCTTTTCATTTTTTGCAACTTGCTAATTTTATTTGTATATGTAAACACTTTTTGCATGTAGGACTTTCTTTAAAGGTGGAGGATGAGCAAAACTTGGCAACTTGCAATGATGATGTTGATGAGTGATTAAGTGGCTATAACTTTGATAGTTTAAGTTTGAAAGTGGATAGAAAAGGTATGTATTCATTTTTGCTTCTAAGTTTCTTACATGTAAACTTTATGAAGATGTCCCTTGAACGAAGAATAGATATTTATTTTGGGACGGAGGGAGTAGTAGGCTAACAATAGTGAAAATGGAACATGAAATAGGTTTGAAGATGTTCTTGTTTGGATTTACCAGAAGAAGGGTTGCTACTGCTAGTGGTCATTTTTGGAACGATTGACAAAATTCTGTCTAAACTGTCCACACTGTTTTACCCTCTCTCTAACAACTAAGAAAAATGTCAAGCTTCTCAGTTTTATGTTCTTTCTCAAAATAGTATGATGATCATAATCATAATTTTGCTATCTTAACATGTCTTTTATGGATGCAAATATAATGATAGTTTTTTAATTTGGCTAATAGTTTTGCCATTTCTTATTTCAGGAGAGTATTAATTTTCTCAGGCATATTGGTGTTGTTTTGTACATAAGTAATAGACTGCAAGAGGTATTTCATACATTTAATAGCATTATGTAAATTTATGCTTGATGATACAATCTTCAAGATAGATGCTACTTTGCCTGTACTATTGGAATTTGGGTCACATGTGCTTGTGAATATTATGGACTGACATTAATCAATTTTGTGAAATAATGTTCTCATGTAGAAACTTCCACTCATTCTTAATTAACATCAAACTTGTATGGAAGACTTTAATTCTGATGGGAACTGTTTCCAGAATCGGATTATTCTATTTGTTTCATGTTCCTTTTGTGAAATACTGCTGCTTATGAAACCAAAATGTTTCTTAGCTTTTCAGGATGTTACATGTTTAGAAGAAGAATTAAAGGACTGAGGCTAGAAACAAGTAGTGTATTTCATTGCAGATGATATGATTAACATTTTATTTATTTGTATTTATGTAGGTTTGTGATCGTTTTTGCTTGAAGAAGCTGTTGGATTGAATTATATTAGACTTGGTGAAGTTTAAAGAATGAAGCATTGAAAACTCTAATTTATGGTTTTAGAACATTTGTTGGAATGTAATATGTGTGTGGAAACTATTTTTGGTTTGTATTTATTTGGATTGTTTTGAGATTGTAGTTTGATCAATTATGTTTGTTTGGATTGCTTTGGAATTGTAGTAAACTTGAGAATGTAATATGTCTTGTTTGAGGGAAAATCAATCAAGGGAATTGTAGTAAAACTAGACTACAGCTTAGCTAAAAGAAAAAAAAAACTGAACTATAGCTTAGCTTTAAAAAAAAGGTGACAGGTTCGGATCAAATTGGGGCTCGGATCAGACACATTCGGATCGGATTGGGTTCGGTAATATTTTATAGTGTTCGGATTGGGTTCGGATCAGGTCGGATCCGATCCGAACCCGACCCGTTGCCATCCCTAGACACGATCATTGACCAACAAGCTGTATCTGAAGCAGAAGTTGTATTCTCTCCGAATGATGGAAGGTACGCCCATTAGGGATCATCTAGATCGGTTTACATCTTTATTACTTAAATTGCGTAATATTGATGTTAAGGTTGAAGATGAGGATGCTGCTCTTATGTTGTGTGTTTCCTTACCACTGTCATATGAGGGATTTGTGGATTCCTGCATTAATGGTAAGGATACGGTTACTTTGGAAGAGGTTAAGAATAATCTCAAGACTAGAGATCTGCGCCGCAAGGTGAGCGGTTTATCTACAGAATCTCAGTCAGCAGGGTTGCTTAGATAAGGTAATAGGTTCCAAGTTAGGAGAAACAATGGTTCTTCTAAAAGGGGTCCAAGACCTGAAGATGTCTGTACTTACTGCAAGGAAAAGGGGCATTGAAAACTTGAATGTCCCAGGTTGAATAAGAGCGAGCAATATGGGTCTACTGCAGCTATGGCAGAAGACGATGGGGAGGTCTATGCCCTAGTAACCGAAGAAGACAAAGGTATGAAAGATACGTGCATTCTTGATTCTGGGACTTCGTATCACATGTGTTCGCGCAGGGAATGGTTTACAACGTACGAAGAGACGGAAGGGGGTGATATTTATATTGCTAACGGTTCTGTCTGCAAGGTGGTTGGCATGGCTTCCATCAGGGTGCGTACTTTGGGTGGTAAGTTTTGTACATTGAACAAGGTTAGACATGTTCCTGAAGTAACGAAGAATTTGATATCGCTTAGTCGGCTAGACAAGATGGGATACAGTTTCAAAGGTGAAGGTGGAGCAGTAAATGTCTGCAGGAGTTCGAATGTAATTCTGAAAGGGGTAAAACAAGGTTCCTTGTACATCCTCTAAGGTTCTACGTTTTGGGTTTGGGTGTCGAGTATCGTACAAAGGTTATGATAGAGACACATATGAAGGAAGCATGTTGCGTGGCTTCTTGTGGAGTGGTTGACAAACAGGTAGAGCAGGAAGTTACTCAAGGTGGAGTTGAACTGGGCAAGCCTTGGTTAATAAGTCGACGCACAGATTTGTGAAGCGAGGAAGGAATCAAGGAAAAGGTATGTACTATTAGGAATTCCACGGATATGCCCGCTTCATTTGTTTGGGTTGGCAAGATCCAATGTCAACTAGATTTGCCCAATTGCCGGTTGGGGGCAATTTTGAGTGCCCACTGCAGTGGCACATTTGGATGTCTTTGAGACACATTGGTGTGCTCGGCACAGCAAAGTTTTGGTGTCCAGAGGGATACATTTGGGTGTCTAGTAGACACGTTTGGTTACTTGTTGAACGGGTCTGATCAACTTTTTCAGCAAGTCTTTTGGTGTTCGGTGTAACACATTTTGGGTGTCTAAGGAGATACAGTTTTTGGTTGTCCGGAGGAAAAGTTAGGTGTTTGGCATAACACATACGAGGCAAAGGGGAGTTTTAGTTTGTGATCGGGAGGTTAGATGTCAAGGTGGAGATTTGTTGGGTTTGATGCCATATAACTTAGGAAAAGCTTAGAGGATTAAACAAGGGGCAAATCGATAATTCCGGTGACAGTAACAAGGGGGACCGCGCGGTGCTGAGGGAGCGACCGCACCAAATCTCTGGAATGTTAGGGCGATCGCGCCCTAGGACGGGGCAATCGTGCGGTGCCAGTTTGGGAGGACGGGGCGATCGCGCCCTACCCCGTTTTGGACCTGATCAGCAGCAGATTTGATGTAGGACTCTAAAACTTTGCAGGGTTAGGAATAGGCAGTGTAAATAAGCCTTATTTCCTAGCAGTTTTGATGATGTAATTCCTAGTGTGATAGAGATCAATAATTCTAGGTGTTTCAAGGGTTTTCTTGTTTCTCTGTTTCTCTAGATCTAGGGTTTGCACAGCTGTGAATTCTTTGCAAAGAATTCGTGCATTAGATTAGAGATTGTATTTGGTGATTGCCAGTTGATAATAATATTCTTGCCCTCTGTTTGTGGATATAGCCAAGTTGATAAACCACGTATATTGTTGTGTTGTGTGATTGATTTATTTTCTTTCTTTTACATGACTCTGTTATAACCCTTACAATATTGTACTTTATTTTGTTCGAAGATTCATCTTCATAGTGGTCAATAATTTCCACTTGTCATTAAATTTCCATTGTGTTAAAGTAGTGAAAATGAGAGTGTAAATGGTATAATTTTGAATAGTTTTTGACTTTTTATTAAAAGTTAAATGCATGTGTGTGCATTTTGGTATTGTGTTTATTTAACTTTTTTATTGATGTTAAACCGTTGTAAAATACTCCCTCCGCCCCGCTAATATTAGCACACTTTCCTTTTTGGGCGTCCCGCTAATATCCGCACACTCCCAAAAAGGAAACTTTATATTAATAAAATATTCACCCAACCCCACTCATTCTCTCTCCTACATTATTTTAATACTCACAACACCATTATAATTTATTACACCCTCCACTCATTCTCTCTCCACTCATTCTTTTACACTCACAACATTTTATTAAAATATCATATTCCTTAATTCCCGCACAAACAGTGTTTGTGCTAATACTAATGGGACGGAGGGAGTATATGATAGATGCAACATTAGAGATTTTTTGAGGATTTTTTTATTCAATTTTTTATTTGAAAAAAACGAGTCTTATAGTTCAACTATAAGATTAATTTGAGTCTTATATATCGTTGAATATAAGAATCAATCTTAACTAAATATTAAATATCAGTGTTTTTTAATCTCTTAAAGATGTGAAAATTCTAAAGAAAAAAAAAAGACTAATATTAAGGAAATATCTCCTAAGGTTTCCTAAGTTACTTGGTTGTTATCTTTTTAGATTATTCTTGTATATATTCTTTTGTATTTAGAATAAGAAACTCAATATTGTATTTAGATTAGGAAACTCAATACTTTATTTAGTTGGTCCTCTCGCAAACAACGTGTCCTTGCCCGGTCTACTACTGAGGCCGAGTTTCGTGGGATTGCTGACACCACTGCTGAGCTTACTTGGGTTCGGAACTTGCTTACTGAGCTCGAAATTTCTCTACCATCTATACCAGTTATTTATTGTGACAACCTTGGTGCCACAACTTATTCCGCAAACCCAGTCTTCCACTCTCAGATGAAACATGTGGCTCTCTCGTTCCAATTTGTTCATGAATAAGTTCAGTCTGATTCTCTCCGTGTGCAACACATTTCTGACAATGATCAGCTCGCTGATGTTCTAACAAAACCGCTTCCCCGTATACGCTTCCAACAACTTATTTTCAAGATTGGTCTTCTCCACGGATCGTCCATCTTGCGGGGGCGTATTAAGGAAACATCTCCTAAGGTTTCCTAATTTAGGCTCCGTTTATTTCGACGTAAAACGTTTTTTGGAAATTATTTTCCGTAAATAACTCGTTTTTCGATGTTTGGTCATTTTTACGGAAAACGTTTTCCCCATTTTCCGATGTTTGGTTGTTTTTCGGAAAATGTTTTCCGTAAAATAACTCGTTTTCTGGTGTTTGGTTGTTTTCCGAAAAATGGAGAAAACGTTTTCCGAAAAACATTTTATGCCCTTCCTAAGTAAAACGACTTACGAATTTTTCCTAAGTAAAATATTTTTCGGAAAATGGTGCCCTTCATGTACAACTCGTATTTCACAAGGTACAACATTCTACTTCCTCATTCTATTCTCTTCCATATTTGCTTTATTCACGAAATGATTAACACATTATATATATATATATATATATATATATATATATATATATATATATATATATATATATATATATATATATATATATATATATATATATATATATATATTTACGACGATGGTTCAATAAATCAAAAAAGAATTAATCATTTTAAATTTATTTTTAACAACTCCCCACCCCACCACCAACCCCTCCCCCCGGTTGGGTCAAAAAAAAATTAATCATTTTAAATTTATTTTTAGATTATTCTTGTATACTCCCTCCGTTCAAGTACATGTTTCACAGTTACTGTTCACGCGTGGATTAAGGAAAAAAATAATGATATAATGTTGTGAGTGTAAAAGTAAAATAAGAGAGAGAATGAGTGGAGGGAATAGTAAATTATAATGGTATTGTGAGTATTAAAATAATGTAGGAGACAAAGTGTGAAGTATGTAATTGGAGGCCCAAAATAGAAAGTGTGAAATATGTAACTGGACGGAGGGAGTATATTCTTTTGTATTAATAATAGGAAACTCAATATTATATTTAGATTAGAAAACTCAATAATGTATTTAGAATAAAACTCTCTATCTCTTATACTATATATTTACAAATTGTGAATAAAAAAATCAATTTTTCCAATATTAATTATTATTATTTTTTTAAATGAAAACAATGTGAAAAAGAAATTAGTCTCTATGGGGCGAACTAGTCTTGTTATAATTAAAGTATACTCTCTCCGTTCCACGTGAATGCAACATTCTCTCTCTTTACTATTTCTCCCACTCATTTTCTCTCCTATTTAATTTTTCATACTCACAATATTTAACTTTTTCTCTTTCTTACATCACTTTTCCTTAATTCCCACACCCAAAAAGTTGGTTTACATTCACACGGGACGGAGGGAGTACTCCCTCCGTCCCACAACAATGCGCATTTTTTGGCTTGGTGCGAGAATTAAGGTAAAATGTGAAAAGGTGATGTGTTGTGAGTGTAGATGGTTGGATAGGAGAAAGAAAGTGAAGTAAATGGATAATAATTGTGAGTAAAGAGAAGTGGATCTCATTTTTATTTTAAAAAAGTACAGATAATTATGAAACGTTTAAAAGAAATTTATTTTTTTTTCCAGATAATGGGACGGAGGGAGTAGGAGCGGACACTGAAAAAGTAGTAGCATACATCATTATTGATCTGTTGCATGCAAGTACTCAGGTGTTTTAGCTTTCATGTCCTGTCCTTGTATTAAATACTACTCCGTCTCAATAAAAGCTGTCCATTTTTTGGGCAGCACGTAAATTAAAAAATTTGGGGAAAGTAAAAATGATGTGAGTGTAATTTGAAAATAGGAGAGAGAATGAGTGGAGAGAATAGTAAATTATAATGGTGTTGTGAGTATTAAAATAATGAAGGAGAGAGAATGAGTGGAGGAAATAGTGAAGATTCCTTTGCCAATAAAGGAAAGTGAAAGCTATTAATGAGACATCCAAAATAGCAAAATGAGAAGCTACTATTGGGACGGATGGAGTATTGAAAATTTTACTCCCTCCGTCCCAATCTAAATGTTCAAAAATGGGTCCGGTGCGGGAATTAAGAAAAGTGAGGTAGGAAAGAGAAAAAATGAGGTAGGAAAGAGAAAAAGTTTAAATGTTGTGAGTATGAAAAATTAAATAGGAGAGAGAATGAGTGGGAGGAATAGTTAGGAGAGAGAATGTTGTGAGTGTAAAAGTAAAGTAGGAGAGAGAATGAGTGGGTGAAATAGTGAAAAAAACTTTCCTTTTTTGAAATGAGACATTTTAAATGGGACGCCCAAAATGAAAAATTTGAACATTTAGATTAGGACGGAGGGAGTATGTCTTTATATTATGAAATACTCTCTCAGACTCTATTTAATGTTTTACTTTTTTTTTTTTGATCTATTTCAGTTTAAGATTTTTACTTACTTTATTTCTAAAATGATAAAGAGTCTTTACTATTTTTTCACTCATTCTCTTTTCTACTTTGCTTTTATCCTCACAACACCATTCAACCTATTATTCCTTCAACTCATTCTCTCTCTTATTTAATTTTTCATCATCACAATATTTTCATCATCTACACCTTTTTTTTAATCTCCACACAAAATTCAATAGAAACGTTAAATTGAGACTGAGACTAAGACGGGGGAGTATTCATTAGACGAAGACTAGCTCTTCTTTTATAGTACACCTAAGGCCTCATTTGGTGTTGGCGTGTAAGAGAATGATTGTGTAACTAGACGGAGGGAGTATTCATTAGACGAAGACTAGCTCTTTTATAGTACTAGATTGACCCCCGTGCGATGCACGGACAGTTACTAACAAATAACTGATTAATATTTATTTTCTTAGACGAAGACAGTAACAGTATAAACATTAATTGTTACAAAATAATACTACTTTAGCTAAAGAAAAAAAAAATACTATTTTCGTCCCAATGAATATTTTATAAAATATTATTTAATTTGTTAAAAAAATTAATGTCATATTTTGAAACAAAGGCATTAACATTATAAAATAGTACTTAATATGTTTAAAAAGTGAATGTAAAATTTTGAAACGAAAGAAATAACATTACAAACATTAATGTATATTTAAAAAGTAAAATTATGATTATTATTATTATCATTTATAATAAAAATATATAATTCACACTTAATTAATTTGCAAAAAAAAGATATTGAAAAATAAAAAAGAAAAATTAAGATAGGATAATTAAGAAATTTATATTTAAAAAATAGTGAATTTTTTTTTGTCCAAATTTAATGAAATTAGTCTCTAATTAAAGAGGAAAAAAAATTATGAATTTTGGTGTAAAATTTTTTAAAAAAAAAATTTTTTTTTTTATAAAATAATTGAGGTCAAAAAAATGGGAGGAAAAAAAAAATCCGAAAATAAACCAGCCAATCAGAGTGCGCCACGTGTCGAGGATTTAAAAAAAAAAAAAAAAGATCATACGCGTCACACGCGCCTTTGTCGGCGCGTGTGGCACACGCGCCCACTCCCCGGTTGCCACGTGTCCCGTCCGCCTTGATTATTGCCAAAATGTCACCGTGTGAAATTACTAAAATGCCCCTGACATTTTGGCTCCAAGGCTATGCTGTCTTTATATTACTTTAGACACCTAAGGCCTCATTTGGTGTAAGAGAATGATTGTGTGGGAAAATGGGAATGGATAGGTTTTTGAAATCCTAAAATGATATACTGTAGTAGGTTTTGTTCATAAGGAATGCCAAATGATATAATTGAGGATGACTTTACATTCATCAGTGAACAATATAAATCGAGATACGAACATGGGTTTGTTCAAGCTGGGTCTAATTGAATTGGGCCATGAATATTATCTAAATAACCAAGTATCAGGGCCGAGTAGGGTCTTCCTCATATGACAAGGAGCGTTTATCTCAGCCTTATAACAACATGTTTGGGCCGGTATGCAGCAAGAGACGAGGAAACTAAAGTTCTTACCTCGGCATTCTCCACCATGACGAGGAAACTAAATCATTTACCTCGGCATATCACCGTACCGGCCAATCTTCAAATGACGAGGAAGCAGAATCATTTACCTCGGTCTATTTGTTAAGGCCGAGGTAAAACATTTGTGTTCCTCGGCGTTCCGGTTAGCAGAACATACAATCCTTATACAACAAGGATTACACATTCATGATTCAATCCAGATTGTAATCAGCTACACCAATCCAAGTCAAACAATGACTCCTTAACAGATGTAATTCTCTTAAGATTACATCTTATCTCTTTACAAGTTTATTTCAACATGGATTCTATCAATCCATTCCTATAAATACAAGCCCCATGGCTCATTATTTGGTACGTTACTTTTTACATTGGAGAAACTCTGTCAATTTGATTTCTCTAATATCAACCGTGAACTTACTCTCACGCCGGAGGGCCTTTAGCCGGATCCGCCCCGGCTTAGTTTACGTGTTTTCTCTTATTTTCAGGCCTTGCAATCGCCGGAGCATTCAACGCTTGGATTTGGGCTGATTTGACGATTTTGGCATCATCAATTGGTTCCATTGCCGGGAAACGATTCAAACACCCATTGTTTGGCCTGGAAAACGCTCGCTTAAAGCCAATTTTCTTGCCGAATTTGTTCTTTCTTGGAACGGAATTTTTGGATCGGTAAAACTCTGTTCTTGAAGCCACCGGAGTTCGCAAGTTGTAACCGGAGTTTACCCAGATTCCGTTGAAGGCATTTTTGGCGTTAAAATTCCGACCCAGTTTTGGCTTGAGTTCTTTGCGTTAGAAAAAATCACAATTGGCTGTTTGTTTTTGGTTAAAATTTGCCCTAATTTTAGCCATAAATTCGGTTCTGGTGAAATTGTGATTTTTGGAAAATTTTGCACTTAATAATCTGTTTGTGATTCATAATGGACGGACAATTCACAAGTGTTACAGCTGAGGATCCCACCCAAGTGAATGGGGGAAACACTGGAACCGAGGAGCCACTGCCTCCTCCTCCTCCTCTACCTCAGACTGATGCCATTCCTCCCCTTGCCATGACTCTTCGTTCCATGGGTCAGGCAAATGCCGAGGGAGAGGGCAATGACCTTCCTCGTCCTACTCGTGCTCGTGGGAAGCAAGCAGGAAGGAAGAAAACAAAGAATGCCGACGCCGGTCAAGCAGGAGGATCTCAACCCGTTGACCGACGCTCTTTGTTACACAAACAAATGGAGACTTTGCAAAGGATGTATGAAACACAAGTTGCTCTTTTGCAAATGGACCCAGATCATTCCATGGCTCCATTCATTGTGCCATCAATGGGCCCACCTTTGAGAAAGGAACAAGGAGAGCATCAGGCTCCTCCCCTGAAGACTGCTGAACTACCAATGCCAGCCCCCAGGGATTCTCCTCGTCCTCGGCATACCAGTAAGCAGAAGGATCCTGTGGTCGACCTGAGAAGCCAATTAACTCCTAGGGAAGAGGAAGTGAACTCCAGGGACCTAAGGACAAGACTCAGCTTGAATAGGCGCCTATCCCCTGCTCGTCTTGTCATGACACCTAGGCGTCCCACGTCTCCTCGAGCTCGTCGACCAGATTCTCCTCGTCCTCGTCGTTCAGATTCTCATCGTCCTCGTCGACCGGACTCTCCTCGTCCTCGGCATCGAGAATTTGCTAGGCCAAGGACCCCAGAGCCCTACAGGATGATACTTGGCGCACAAGACCTGGAACCAAGACGTGATAAGGCCCCCTCCAAACGTGATGGCCACCGACATGAAGCGGAGCATAGTAGGGTGAATGATCGCCCCAAAGACAAGTCAGTCAGAAGCTCCCAACGAAGCACTCGCTCAAGCAGTGAGAAGGGAATAGAAACAAAGCAATGGGAGCTGTTGAAGCAAAGGCTGGATGATATGGAGATGGGAAAGAAATATAATGACGACGATTATGATTGGGCCACCCGTCCGTTTTCCTTGAGGATAACTGCTGCACCTCCCCATCCTAACCTCAAGCTCCCAAATTTCGAGAAATACAACGGAACCACTGACGCCAAGGACCATGTGCAAAGTTTCGAACAAACCATGAATCTCCTCACCACTGCTGATGACTTGCTCTGCAAAGCTTTCGCGAGCACCTTCTCCCAACGGCTTTGACCTGGTTCCGTGAGCTCAAGAAAGGTTGCATCGATTCTTTGGAGGGGCATGAGGAGAATGTTCTTAGATCATTTTGCCACTACTGGGAAGAGGAAGATAAGATTAACCGACTTGGCCAACATTGAGCAAGGGAAGGAGAGACCACCCTCAGCTACTACAATAGGTTCCGAAAAATGGCAGACCAAGTTGAAGAAAGCCTCACTGATAGGGAGGTCATAGTTTGCTTCAACTCTGGGTTAAAATCGGGCCCCCTCATTTATGAACTCTCAGCCAGGGAACCTAATTCCAAGGCCGAATTGTACAAGGTGGCTTATGCCATTTCCATGGTGAAGACAAGACAAAGAAAATGGGAGGCGACAAGACGGAACTGAAGCAACTAACCCCGACGAATGACAACGGGAACGGCAAGGGTTCCAAAGGAAAGAATAGAACGAGAAGCACCGAGAAGTCGGAGTTCACCCCTCTTACAAAGCCCATCTCTGAAATCATGCGGCTAGTAAACCTTCCTCCACCTCGTCCGCCGATCGATCACCCAAAATATCCCCGCAGAACAAATACGTGATTTTCACAAGGACAACGGGCACACCACCTGATGGTTCTTTGGGCCCTTAAGAAGATAATCCAACAATGGGTTGACGAGGGAAAGTTAGACCGTTATGTCATGAAGAAAGATGGCAAGCGAAAGCGGAAGCAAGAGGAGAGTGAAGATGACTCCAAGAGTGAGGATGAAGATCGAAGGCCTCCTAGGGCTAAACTACATGTGATCCGTGAAGAGGTGACCTCCACCAGAAAGCTAAGGGACCAGATCCACGAGCTAAGCAAAGTATACCATGTCCTGCTTGGATCCATAAAGCGGAAGAAGTCATTAGTTTTTCTCCGAATGAGTTGGCGGGAAGTCGAGCGGCTCGTGAGCGACCCTTGGTCATCAAGGGTCGAATTGACAATGTTGAATCCGAAAGACTTCTTGTTGACACGGGGGCCTCCCGTGACATCCTATACTATTCAGCCTTCCAACAAATGGGGTTGAAAGACACTGTGCTAGAGCCATATCATGGAAGGCTTGAAGGATTCACCAACCATAAGGTTGGAGCAAAGAGAACCGTAGAACTAGAACTCGAAGTCGGCGATCATCCCTTCCGAGCCAAAGCTACTGTCACTTTTATAGTCATGGACTTGACTAGTGACTATCATGCGATTATAGGCATTCCAAGTCAAGCCAAACTTGGGATGGTGGCCTCTCTTCCTCACCAACGAGTTAAATTTCCCACTCGTGCTGGCATTGGATGCGTGAGGGCAACCCCCAAAGATTTCTTGGAACATGTTGTCAAGAGCCGGAAAAAGTCAAAAAGCGTGGAGATAGATACGCCCGAGGAGAACATCAAGATCTCCAAATCCACGAGAAGACCACCGAAACTAGCTCTAGAATGAGCTATATCCGTGAAGTATGGGAAAGTGAGGAAGAGGAACCTATGGTCCTAGAAACTGTGGATGACCAAGGCATAGTTCTACCCATCTCCGAGGAAGACCCCATTCTCGTCAATGACCAGAACTCGGGGGCCAACCATGACTCAGGGAAGAACGATCTTCCAGACATTGATAAACTTATGGAGGAAGAAGGCCTCAATGTAAATGACAATGAAGGGAGGAGAATCAGAGAGATCATCATCGAATCCCTGGAATTTCGAGACGGACCGAGAAATGAAGCTTTGTAGATGAGCTAGAAGAGGTAGTCATTAATCCCGACTATCCTGAACAAAAATCAAGCTAGGAGGCCGGCTATCACGGGAAGAGAAAGAAAAAAATCATATCCCTCTTGAAAAACAGTCTCGCGTCTTTGCTTGGAGAGTCGAAGACATGAGGGGATCAATGAAGAAGTAGCCCTCCACCGCTTAGAAGTTGATCCTTTAGCGAAGACCATCTCCCGGACGAGGAGAAATTTTGCAAGGGACAAGGAGGAAGCTATAAAAGAAGAGGTGCGAAGTTACTCGGCGCCGGAATAAGTCGCGAAGTCAAATACCCCGTTTGGTTGGCTAATGTCGTTATGGGGAAGAAGCAAAATGGGAAATGGCGTATGTGCATAGACTTTCTTGATCTAAACAAAGCTCGCCCTAAGGACAGCTATCCTCTCCCCGGAATCGACAAGTTGGTTGACTCCATTTCTGGACACCAAACTCTCGGCTTCTTAGATGCCTACTCGAGGCTATCATCGGATAAAAATGGCGAAAGAGGACATCGAGAAAGGCGCCTTCCAAACACACTGTGGGGAATTTACGCTACATCATGATGCCTTTTGGGCTCAAGAATCTTTGGTGCCACTTACCTGACGGATGGTAAATCAAGTTTTTGCAAGTCGAGATAGGTAGAAACATGGAAGCTTATATTGATGACATGGTCATAAAGACCTTGAGGAAGAGCGGCCACGTTCCGACCTAGAAGAGACCATTCACAACCTCCGAGCAAACAACATGAAAGGCGAATCCAAGCAAGTGCGTGTTCGGAGTTCTTGCGAGGGAAATTCCTAGGCTTCATGGTTTCCCCGAAAGGGGGATTGAAGCAAACCCGAGAGAAAATCAAGGCGCTCGTTGACATGAAGGAACCTACCAACATCAAGGAGGTCCAAAGACTTAATGGAAGAATTGCGGCCCTTGGAAGATTCATCGCCAAATCCGCCGAAAAGTCATGCCTTTCTTCAAGGTATTGAAGGGTACCAAGAGCTTCACTGGACTCCTGAATGCTCGGAAGCATTCCTCCGGTTGAAGGAGTACTTGGGTTCCCCTCCCTTGCTTAGCGGATCCGACTAGGTGAGATGCTATACGTCTTCCTAGTTGCCCGATCATCTTTGTCGCATTGTCTTAGTTCGAAAGGATGAAGGAATTCGAAGCCCGTCTACTATGTCTCTAAGGCACTTTGTCCGATGTAGAAAGCGAGATATTTCAATGTGGAGAAGATAGCATACGCACTAGTCATTGCTTCAAGGAAGGCTGCGTGCATATTTTTACGCACATCCTATCACCGTCTACACCAACGAACCATTGAAGAAAATCCTTCACAAGTTGGATGGCTCGGGACGTCTCCTTAATTGGTCAATCGCTCTAACGGAGTTTGATATCACTTACCAACCAAGGAAGACCCTCTTAGCACAGCCTTTGGTTGACTTCATGGTCGAGGCGCCTTTATGGGTGAGCATCTCCCCACCTCCCGGAAGCAAACGCGCCGGAGGAAAAGACTCTCCCATTGAACTCCCGTCCAACTGTTGGATCCACGTATACGGACGGATCGGCTACCGAGGAAAGAAGCGGAGGCTGGAGTTGTACTAGCAAGCCCGGAAGGAGAATATACTATACAAGATGCCATCCGCTTCAAGTTTCTGCCTCTAACAACCAAGCCGAATACGAGGCTCTCATATTTGGCATTGAGTTGGCCTCCTTCTATGGAGCAACTAAGGTGGCTGCTTTACTGTGACTCCGGCTTGTTGTCAAACAAGTAAAGGGAGAATATAACACTCGAGATGTCACCCTTGCCAAGTATAGAGACCTGGTCCTAGATATGATGAAGAAAATGGAATTTTTCGAGCTCGAGCGAGATAGGAAGGGAAGACAACCAAGTCGCAGACGTTCTCTCCCAAACTAGCCACCATGGACGTGTCTCCTTCGGAGACCAACCCATATGTAGTTTATGCGAGGAACACCTGCGTATGAAAGATTACAAGTCATGCTTTTGGACGAGGAAGAGAGATCTTTGGATCGATGACTACATCGAATACATTGAGAAGGAGAAACTCCCGAGAAGATGATGCTCGAGCCAAGCTTATCAAGAAGAGGTCTCCAAGATTCGTGGTGATGAACGGAGTCCTCTCTAGAAGATCTTTCACGAAGCCCCTGCTAAGGTGTGTCTATCCCGAGGGCGAGAACCTCTGGCGAAGTACATGAAGGTGTTTGCGGCGGACACCGGGGGCAGAACCTTAGGCGACAAAATCATATCGCTAGGTTACTCGGCCAAACCTAAGGGAAGACGCGCACGCCTATGTTCGAAAATGTGACAAATGCCGAAAGGTTCTACGACATTCCAAGACTACTGCGGTCGAGCAAACACTCGTAATACCTACGTGGCCATTTGATATGTGGGGGATCGACCTCATTGGACCCTTCCCACCCGCCCGTGGTAATTGCAAGTACGTGATAGTAGGCGTTGATTACTTCTCCAAGTGGATAGAAGCCGAGGCATTGGCCAAGATAACGGAAGAGAACGCGATCAACTTTGTCCATGACAACATCTGGTGCGGATTTGGCCTTCCACATACAATTGTTTCGACCATGGACTCCAATTCTCCACGGCATTTACAACGAGGTGGGGAGAGTCAAAGTACGCCATGCAAAATCTTCGATTAGCGGACCCCAAGGCAACGGTCAGCGAAGGCCAAGGCGGGTCCTAACCGCCCTCACCAAGAATCTTGAAGGTCGCGAGGGAAGATGGTTGGACGAACTTCCCCTAGCTTTATGGGGGTACATTCGCATAACCACCGAGGGCCAACCGGAAACCCCATTCGCACTAACCTTCGGTTACGAGGCTATGGCACCGGCGAGAGATGGCCATCCCTACGGTAAGGAACTCCCATTATGACGAGCAAGCCAACAAGGTCAATAGGCTCCTAGACCTGGACACGATAGATGAAAAACGACTAGGCTAGCGCGAGATGAGGATGGTGAATTACAAGCAAAGGACCAAGGCATATCACGACAAGAGGGTCATCAAAGAGTATTCCAAGTTGGCGATTGGGTACTTAGAAAGATCGAGGCCCTTTGGACGGAAGGCGGTCGAACAAGCTCTCCCCAATTGGGAAGGTCCCTATATCATCACTCAAGTCATTCGAGAAGGGACCTACGGATTAAGGACCAAGGAGGGGAAGGATCTCAAGCATCCGTGGCACTCAGACAACCTTAGAAAATATTATCACTAGTCCAGTTTATTATGCAATAAATTAGCTCTTTATTTTTACGTCATTTATTTTCGGTCTTTTGTTTTACGCCTTTTTGTCTTTTTAGTTGATAGGATTGCGGTTCTATGTAATCGCATTTCGGTTCTACGAAAGCGGTTTCTTCCAACATGCAAAGCAACTATCAACTCTTCACCCCGGCCTTAGGAAGATGAGGACATTACCTCCGACTCCGATACACGACGGCAGACGAAGGATCTTCCTTGGCACGATGGCTTACCAAGCTGCCAAGACGAGATCTTCCTTGGCACGATGGCTTACCAAGCGGCCAAGACCGAGGATCTTCCTTGGCACGATGGCTTACCACGCAAGACCAAGGATCCTCCTTGGCACGATGGCTTACCAAGCTGCCAAGACCAAGGATCTTCCTTGGCACGATGGCTTACACAGCGGCCAAGACCAAGAATCCTCCTTGGCACGATGGCTTACCAGCGGCCAAGACCGAGGTCCCCCTTGGCGATGGCTTACCAGCGGCCAAGACCGAGGTCCCCCTTGGCACGATGAAAACTTACACAACTGCCAAGACCAAGGATCTTCCTTGGCCTGATGGCTTACACAACTGCCAAGACCAAGGGACCTCCTTGGCCTGATGGCTTACAACACATCCTGTCAAGGGTCCACCTTGACTCAGGATACCAACAGCCAAGACCAAGGAACCTCCTTGGCCTGATGGCTTGCAACACTTTCAGTCAAGGGTCCACCTTGACTTAGGAGACAAACAGCCAAGACCGAGGACTTTCCTCGGCCTAATGGCTTGACAAACCTCCTACCATGAATCAACTCCGATTCAGGATTACAACACTTTACAGCCAAGGAAACCCTCCTCGGCCTAAATAAATAAAGAGCATAGTTAAAGCCGATGAGTATTTCCTCGGCCTAACCACTTTGCCCAACATTTGGGAGCAAGGAACCTTCCTTGGATCCCGACTTCTTAAGTCTAGTGCCTCGGCCTAGCATACAAAAACATGAGCAAGTTATGGAAATAACATGAATCATGACAAAAGGATTTTCATTGATATTCAAAAAATTACAAAAGTTCTACCATCTATTACAAAAAACAAAGGAAAAAAGCTATCCTAAGATTGGTGCACTTCATCAAAAGGCTTGTCCAGCCAGTCTTCAGTGATAGTACCGGGGGGAGGAAGGACCGTTTGTTCAGTGAAGGCATTATTTTCCTCGGTCCCTCCTTCCACCTCGGCTTCTATGTCCTCGGGCTCTTCGGCGTCTTGGATCGCCTCCACCAGGTCTTTAATATTGCCGGGGACAACAGAGGCCGGCCTCCACACTTCCCTGCAAGCATGAGCATCCTTGGCAGCC
Source organism: Adenophora triphylla var. japonica (assembly GCA_022495995.1). Classification (NCBI taxonomy): domain Eukaryota; kingdom Viridiplantae; phylum Streptophyta; class Magnoliopsida; order Asterales; family Campanulaceae; genus Adenophora; species Adenophora triphylla. The sequence goes on from JAFEMH010000702.1 coordinate 150,907, forward strand.
ATCAGCTCCAAGTTTCTTTCAGAATAGGGGACCAAGTGATGGAGAGCCCTGACTTCCTCGGCATATTGATCCCTGCAAATTAGCTGGGCAACCTTATTAATGTCCAGACCGGTGGAAGGATCAGCCAAAATGCTCTGGGCTAAATGGAGATAGCCATCTTCAAACATGGTGGCCGTTTGCTCGTCCACGGCCTCTCTGAAGGCCGAGCTGGCCATCATCAGTTCCTTGAAAGCCGAGCTCTCCTTGAACCGAGCTACGGCCTCTTCCTCCACCCCAGGCCGGGAGTGTAGCTTCCAATCCCGGCATTTGGCCTCGGCTTCATCGGCCTTGGTGCGAAGCTCGGCCTTATCGACCTTTGCACAGGCAAGCTCTTCATTTTTAAGCCGGAGATGTTCCTCGGCCTTTGCCTTTTCTTCCTCGGCCCTTTTTACCTCGGTCTCAACCTTGGCCTTGGCCGCCGCAAGCTCAGCATCCTTGGCCTCTAAAAGCTTAGCCAAGGAAGACTTGTCTTTTTCGCTCTTTGCTTGAGCTGCCTTAGCCTCATTCAGACGCCTTGTCTTCTTCTTGGCTAGAACATTCTCGTACGCCGTGACAGAAGCCAGTGAAAGATAAATCATTATTAGAAAGGCAAAACCAATATCAAAGACAATAACCCGAAAAGGGATTAACATTTACCTCGGCGATCAAGAGTCCCTTATGGCGAGCAAGGTGTCCTCGTTGGGAGCCTCTTTACAGAATGCCTCGTAGGCATCCTCGTCCATAGCCCTTTGAATAGGAGCTCGGCCCAATCTCGCTAAGGGTCCCTCCCCTTGCCAACAGGGAGTCCCCAAGACGGGGAATGCGAGGGACATACTCTTGGCCAGCTCGTCGGCCTCCTCAACGATCTTGATGGATTGAACGGTTAAGGGAGGAGCATCAATATTGGGGGCTACGGCGACGCTTGCCCGTTTAGCCGCAGCTCCTCGGCGCTAACGGTTGGCGTTCTCTTGGAGCCTGATCTCCTTTGGACGAGGCTAGCTTCCTCGGTCGCCTCTTCCTCGGCATCAACATGGAGGCTATGCCCCTCTGAAGTTGATGGATTGGTTTGATCGTCAGCCGCCGGTTCCTCGGCATTCACTTCCCCGTGTAATTTAAGGGGAAGGGGTTGGTCATCTTGAACATTGAGGATGAGGTTACGGGCATTGGCATCCTCCCTCCTTTCTACCAAGGCAGCCTTCTTGCTCAGCCTCCTCTTCCTCTTCACTAGCTCTTGGGGGCTAAGTCTCTCCATGGCTAAAGCTTCTTCTTCCTCGGCTGTTAGATCTGCAAGGATGAGGAAAGAGAGAGTTAAATACGGGCAGAGGTAACAAGCATTTGAAAAGTACAAGTAAAAAAGAAACATTTACGTCCAACTATGTCGATGGCTTTCAAACATTGGTCCCGGGGACGCTCTGTCTTGCACGTAATGCAATCCTCGTGGAACACTAAACCGGGGTGAATTGTCCAGTCATTGAAGCGTCTCCCCCTCCTTACGGTGACAAGGGGAGATACCCCATCCTTCTTCCCCGGCATCAAACCCGCTGAATGTAATAATGGTCCGAGGACTCTATCACTGACCAATCGAGGACTCCCACCTCGGCAAACTCTTCTAGGCGTTTAATCAAGTCCTTGGTCCATTCATATTGTTGGACGGGAAACGAAGAAGTTGGACCTTTACAAGGAGACTGGAACTCCCATCCTTGGCGGCTCTCCACCCTTATAACGTGGTTATCCCAACCGGACTTTGCTAGACATTGGGAGGAGCAACTTTGGTTTCTTAGACGCACTCTTAATGACGAGGAGCCAGCTCTCCTTGACAAATTGGACATGGTAGAAATGCCTAAAAGCTCCCATGGTTGGCTCATACCACCTGCTACGGCAAAGGATGATGAAGGCGACAAGAACCCGGTACCATTGGCTCCTAGCATGGCCGGCACCGCCCTCGCGTCGTCTAGAAATTCGCGGATGAAAGGATCCGAGTGGAAGACGAAGTCCTTGTTGGAATTGTTTGAAGTAGAAGTGGACAAAGTCTTGGTTATAGTAAAAGTCATCCTCTTTCTTCTTTGTCTTGACTCCGTATGGCCCGTATAAGTTAGCTTTGTACTCGGCTTTGTCTACCCGTACTTGGAGTATAGCTTTTCCGGCATGGGATCCCCGGCTCTTGGGGTCCTCTCTTGCCTTTGTCCTAATCCTTGGCCTCCTCGTCCTCGGCCTCCTCTTCTTCGGGCCAAACGGCCATCGGTTTGTGCTTAAATCCATGAAAGCATCAACTATCGAGTAGACGAGGAGGGTTCTCCTTCTCTTCCCGTCATATACTGCATAAAGACGAGGAGACAAAATTAGTGACCTCGTCCATGAGGCGATTTAGGACGGGAAGGGAGATTCCCCTCCTCGTCATTTAATAAGGCCGAGGAGGGAGCCGTACCTCTCGAGGCGCTCACGCATTTCACGATCGAGGCCGGGTAGAACGGATCGATGTGCTCCATCATCTCGGCCCTATCCTCAAAAACTATAATGTTGGGTGAACCGGACTCAATCCTATCTATTCTTGTGGAGTCGGGGTATTGGAGGAATAGATGAGTTCGACCATAACCTCTTAGCGCTTGCTTACATCATCCAGAGTGAGCATCAACCATGGACCTCTCTCTCTACGATAGACCCTCAAATTTCCAGTATGATATCCATAACGGAATCGGGGAGAATGGTCCCAAGAACGAGCCATTTCTAAGGGGAATCAAAAATAAAAGGGGGAGTTCATTCAATATTCAAGAAAGTCCATATAAAATACAATGAAAATCAAAAAGTTTGAAGTTTTTTGAATTGATGAAGAAAAGCTTCATTCTTTAACAATGGAGGTTTGCCAGTTCTTGGTGTGTTCAAGATTCTTCCCAACAAACCCTAAGAAGATGGAAATCAGATTCAAAATGCACAAAAGGGGATAAATTTCATACCTGAGTTTGAAGAGGTTGATGGAATCACAACAGAAAGCTAGCTCGCCGGAAAGCCCAGGTCGAACAAGATCAAGGTCGCCGGAATTACTGTCGCCTGAACCTTGGTAGTTGCTCTCGAGTATTTGGGGTTTGTAAAGAGTAAAATGAGAAGGATTTAGCTTTTTATACCCCTCAATCGGGTTAAACCCATGGGTAAAGTAAACATTCCGGGTCGGGCGCCCCAAGAATTAAATGCGAATTGACGGTTTCAAGGCGTGACAAGGCAGGGGGCCCCGGAATGGCAACCGTCGGTTATATGAAGCGACGCCGAGGACACGTGTCAAAACCATTCGTATTCCATCCATATGACGAGGACGAGATGACTTTCTACTCGTCCTAATCCGAGCTAGAAAGTCGGGGGCCCTTTGAACAGTATAAATCGAGATACGAATATGGGTTTGCTCAAGCTGGGCCTAATTGAATTGGGCCATGAATATTATCTAAATAACCAAGTATCAGGGCCGAGTAGGGTCTTCCTCATATGACAAGGAGCGTTTATCTCAGCCTTATAACAACATGTTTGGGCCGGTATGCAGCAAGAGACGAGGAAACTAAAGTTCTTACCTCGGCATTCTCCACCATGACGAGGAAACTAAATCATTTACCTCGGCATATCACCGTACCGGCCAATCTCCAAATGACGAGGAAGCAGAATCATTTACCTCGGTCTATTTGTTAAGGCCGAGGTAAAACATTTGTGTTCCTCGACGTTCCGGTTAGCAGAACATACAATCCTTATACAACAAGGATTACACATTCATGATTCAATCCAGATTGTAATCAGCTACATCAATCCAAGTCAAACAATGACTCCTTAACAGATGTAATTCTCTTAAGATTACATCTTATCTCTTTACAAGTTTATTTCAACATGGATTCTATCAATCCATTCCTATAAATACAAGCCCCATGGCTCATTATTTGGTACGTTACTTTTTACATTGGAGAAACTCTGTCAATTTGATTTCTCTAATATCAACCGTGAACTTACTCTCACGCCGGAGGGCCTTTAGCCGGATCCGCCCCGGCTTAGTTTACGTGTTTTCTCTTATTTTCAGGCCTTGCAATCGCCGGAGCATTCAACGCTTGGATTTGGGCTGATTTGACGATTTTGGCATCATCAATCAGAAATTCTTTAAACTCTGATAATTTTTATTCAAGTTATTTTTATTACATTTAATAATTTTTATTTAAATTTCTTTTATTACGTTTTAATGAGGGGGCGGGGGTTAATTTTGTTCAAATCAATTCAGTTTGAAAATTTTACAAATAATTATAATTGAAATGCATATTGTCCCAAAATAATCTTCTCTCTCTTACTCTTTTTCTCTCATTTTTTCTTTGACGATAACATATTAGTATTCATGTTAGTTAATCTCAAATTATTTTGGAATAAGGATTTGTTTTGTTGTTGTTAGGAAACAGTTTGAGCAATAGTTGTCAATTTCGTCCCGTATCTGCCGATACATATTGTTTCAGTCAAAAATTGGTGCGAAACATGTAATTCACCGCCCCGTTTTATACACTAGTTTGAACCGGACTGTATCGTTCCGTACCGGCCGGTACACACCGGTTCGGCGAAACGAAAAAAAAAATATTTCTTAAAATTTTAAAAGATTCTTTTTAAAAAATATTTATATTTACAAATTTTGACTATAATCATAAATTTTATTTTATTAAATTTATATGAAAGATGTTTTTTATTGTATTATGAAAATTTTATGTTAAATAACTGTCAAATGTATCAATATATTATAAATGATTAAAAATAAAATAAAAAGTGCGCAAAACCCGTTACGGTACACCGGTATATTTCAATACCGGTACATACCATTCCAGAGCAAATCGGTGCGCTTGCTGGTACAGGATTGACAACTATGGTTTAAGCAATAATTTTAGATTAATTTAATTGTCCTAATAAACATTGAAAAATTGTTATCGATAATATTTATAAAAATTGTTATTGATAATAGTGGTGTATAAATAATACTCCTTCCGTCCCACAATAAGATTCTTACTTTTATTTTTGTTATGTTCTAGATTAAGGTTTTTAGTTGCTTTATTTATAAAATGGATATTGAGACACATTTGATACACTCACAATAATAACTCACTTACTATTTTTCATCATCTTTCTCTGTACCACTTTACTTTTTATACTATACTGACAACATTTATTTTTTCTGAATAATAGTGTGAGGACCCCGACCCGGAACCTACACGTGTCCCGAGCTGGAGCGTCCTCAAACTAACCCAAATTTCCTAAACTTTTTAAAACTTTGATTTAACTTACAACTTAAACATACTGAAAAAAATCATTTCCAAATAACTTCATTCCTCTCTACATGGAAGGAAGAGTGGAATAATTTTTAAAAGTAACAACCTGCTTTAATTACAAAAAATTTTATTTAATGTAGAAACTATGTTTTATACCCACAAACTCCATAGAAGAATTATACCAAAATACATTTTCTACGCCAACCTATATGTACCCCGACAATCCCAAAATACCACGTCCGAACTCCTTTCCGTCCTCACTTGGCCGGTCCGCCTGTCTCAGGATCTAAAAACATTAAAGGGAGAGGGGTGAGATTAAATCTCAGCAAGCTATTATGAATGCAGCAATATGCCAAATAAGATGCAACACATAACAAGTTGCATACAACACATTGGAAAAGCTGTAAACACCTTCCATTACCTTGGTTTACCTTTTCCCGTCTGAACAATAGTCGTACAACATTGGGTATAATAATACTCCAATCTTAGGTGAGCTGCTTAAGCAATACTCACATCTTATAAGACCCGTTTTTCAGGGAACCATATAAGATAGTAGCAACTCTGTAAGGCTTTTGGCTCACTACAGATGCTATAATCCCAACCTGTGGCCACAGAAGGGGACGGTCACAGATATAACATAATCCGATCACATTAGGTCACACTTCCATAATTGATCGTATTATGTTATACCCCCAACATCAGCTGATTAACAAATTATCAAGCACATAATAGATACTTGACATATAATCCACAAAGGGGATAAACAACATAGCCACATGGTAAAATATACTCATGTTCCATCAACATCACAGTGTAACATTTATGTAATTCACTAAGCATAATACAATCCATGAATATGTACTCAAGTAAGATAATGAGATATCATCAACCCATCTTACTTAGTCATTATACAACAATATATGATCTCTATAAGGATTCAAGTTAACTCTACCAAGTTGGAGTCACATTTAATAAACTGCCAAATGATTTCTAAGTCGGAGATAGAGTGCTTCCGTATTTCCATTTAAACCCAATTAAGGTACCATTAAGTGTTCTAATTATAACTTAAGTTAAAAGGACTAATTCATATCCGGTTTGGATTAGCTTCTACTACCTTATCATGGTTAGGGATCATTCCAAGTGATTACTAGTAAAAATCAGCAAGAAAGGGAACTGGGGAGGTTCTGGTGCTATGGGCGACCGCCCATAGCCACTTGGGCGACCGCCCAAGGAGATTTCAAAAGGGAGCCATGGTTCTGCCCTCATGGGCGACCGCTCAAGGCCCCATGGGCGACCGCCCATGAAGGATTTCAGCCAGCCATAATTCAATTTCCTATTTTTTTTCTATGTTCTTCTCATTAATAAATCTCTCCCATTTTAGGTGCTTATGAAGAAAACCCCAATTGTTCTACTACCTCATTCTCAATCATTTAAACCCAAATTAACCTAAACCTAAATTATTTACCACTAACTTTTTCACCAAATTCACTACCACATTTCTCATAAATTCTTTTAAAACTAACTCCACCCATTTCTAGTTTAACCCTTCTACCCCCTTTTCAACCATGTTCTTTCCTTTTTAACAACCTCCATGACTCAAACCTTACATCTAGATCATTACACCTTTCTCTACACCCATAAAGATTCCAAAGCATTCAACCAACAAAAGTACACCCGAATTTGAAATTGGAGGAGGATTCATCTTGGGAATAATTTGGGAGATGAAGCTTTCATGGGGAGGTTTTCCATGGAGATTGTAAGAGAAAATGAAGGAGGATGAGGAGGATGGAGTATGAAAAGTGTAAAGGAGTATGGAAGAGTAAGGGGAAAGTATGGGAGGGTATGGTCATCCTTGACTAAGGAGTGTAGGGAGGGTTTTAAGGGATATGGCCCCCCACTATTTTAATAAAAGGCTTTCAACAATACAACTAGGTCTTCCAATATACCAAAGCATTTAAACTAAATCCTCCTACTCAAATAATTTATCCCACATACTTTAACCTCCTTTTATATTTTATTCATTTTCTATTATTATCCTTTCCCCAATATACTTTATTTTATTTCTATAGAAATTCTAAGAATTCTAAATTATTTCCCAACCATTTCATCTTGAGATGAGAATTTAAAGACATAGAATAAACGCATAAAGTTAACCTTAATATTAAAAGCATATAATATTATACTAAATTAGTGCCTAGGGTTAGGGTCGTTACACTCACTCCCCCTTAAAGAAAATTCGTTCCGAATTTTAAAAAGACTTACCTAAATGTTCAACCAGCCTTGGTTACTTATGTATACCTAAGACTCCAATTCCCAAATAGTCTCTTCAATGCTGTGATTCTTCCCCAAGATTTCTAATTCCATTAATAATACGATATTACAACTTAATGTTCCAAGAATACCAAACAGATATCACTAGCCCGAATTTTCACGACCTCAATAAAAATACAAATAAATAAAAGTATTACAACTTATGTCTCCAAATACATTACGATATTACCTTTAAAACTTCAAATACTCTATAAGCTGCTCCAAGCCAGTCTATAAGTCAACTCACCAACCCTTTCTAAAACTTCAATTGGATTAACAAACTTTGGCGCCAATTTACCTTAGGCCTTGCTTCTCCAATCTCACCCCAACAAATTGGAGATCGATATTTTCTTTCCGAACAACGCCTTATACGGTTTTATCTCAATGCTAGAATGATAACTGCTATTATACACACCCAACTACTGGTAACCATACATCCTATCGACTACTAAAATCCATTGTACATGCCCGTAGCATATCCTCAACAATAAGAAATGATTCCTCAAATTTTCACAAGGTTAAACTTAATAGCATTCATACATTCTCAAAAGGACCTTACCAAATGGTGTCTATCCAATTCCTTTAATACTATGGGGTTTATACAATCAAAATATCCCCTAACATATATGAGGACTTGATCAAAGAATCTCATCACTATATACATATATAATGAGTAGAAAATACAATCAACTTTCTATAATCAAAACAACATACTCCTTTTTACTTCCAAGGTAACCCAATCACAAAATCCATCCTGATAATACTCTCAAGTTCAATCTAGAACTCTAAATATTTTAATAAATCTTCTAACGTTAATATACTATTTTCACATTTGCGACCAAACCGCCTTATGCCTTGACTCACTTGAAACGAGTTATTTCAATTATCTCGTCCGCAATTCTCATAATACAAACATTAAACAACTGCCCATGAAATAATAAGTATGAACATGCTAATAAGACTCTGATTCCATAAACGGAATATTAATCGACCATATTTCACAGTTCAATGCTCCAATTATGTTCAGGTCCAGTGACAGATCAATATCCGAATCAAATGGTTGGCCGCCCACAACGGAGCCGATCCAACTCCAATACAAAAATCGAGTCTACTGCGACCGTCACATTAATAACCCCACAATTTATCAAATCATTTCTCGGATCAAAACTTTAATATAATTAATCACTATAGGGGAACTAGGTTGCCTTTCTACTTGCTTCTGTACAAATTATATCTTTAGAATACCAAGTCTTTCTAAAATTTACAACATCTTTCAGAATTCCAAGGAATAGATAAAAAGAGATCCAGTGAGACTCGAATGGTTTATTTATTTAAAATCGGCCCATACCAGTTTTAATTAACTAAACCACTCACAATTTTTTTTTAAAAAAATTAAAAGATTGATAAGCTAACAAAACTAACTCGTGTGATTTAATTATCTACAACCGTCCCATACCAGTGGTAGATAATTAAATTACTCCCAGATTTTAATGTACACAACAACGGTTCACTGACCTTAATAAATCAAACTATCCCCGAAGGGCACAAATGCTCATACCGAAGTTCAATATACCATCCAAAGTTGTAAAGCACATTTAAAACAATTCTAACAAAATATTCTTGTTTGACCTCTATTTCTAGTGTAGCCACCACTAATAATATTTATACTTAGTCAAATTCTCTATAAGAAAACAAAATCTCGTAATACTAATACTATCTTCTATAATTCACTAAAACATTCATTAAGATAATAAACTTGGTAAATCATCCTCAATTCAATAATTTCTCAAGTTGAATATTCAACACTTTTACTTAATTTGAGTTATCTATTCCCTACCTTTGATATTGGTATTGTACTTAGTAACAACGTATTGCATACATCAAGTTTTCGATCAATTACCATGATTTCCTAATAAGAAGATATAATTGGACTCACATAGATCAAACATCCCCAAATTGCGATTAAACATTAACAGTAACTAACTTACCTCTCGATAACCATCAACAACTCAAAATCCGCATAACGTCAATACCTTTCCAAGCATCACCTCACTCTCTCATATGAGTCACACAACTAAGTCAACACATAGGGTATAATCATCCTAAAGTTTTCTGCCTTTCAATAAGATTTATCCTCATTTTACATTCTCAACTAATGATAATCGTTTCTCAAAACAAACCATATACATATATTACCAATTCCTGAAGTTGATCCTATAAGTCACCAATAACTACATCTATTATACTTCTTCACATTTACCCTATTTACTTCTCCATAACTAATACACAACCACAAGTCTAACGGTCATACTAGATATAAATGTTGTCTTAAGTATATCCTTGAAACAAATATTCACTGTAATTGTAACACCCCGAAAATTCAACTAATAACCATTGAGTATTCTACTAGTTTCTAAAATCAGTCATACAAATCATCAACAAGTGATAACGAATACTTATTATTTACAGTTACCAATTTGAGATCTCCATAATCTATAAATAACCACCAAGTATCATCTTTTCTAATTATAGTAATAATTTATCCCTACGGAGATTCGCTAAGTTTATTATCTTCTTTATCAATTAATTTCCCAAGTTGAGTCATCAATTTCATTATCTCAATTAGTGTCCTCTATATAGGAATCCGAATATCAAAGTAGTACCTTATCTCAACTCAAAGCCTCAATATCCTGGCATGATACCTGATGGGAACCCATTTTGAAACTCACATGAAAAACACCACTTAGTCAACTTATAGGGTAATATCACCTACAAGAATATCTGATTTCCTATTCAAATTAGTAGCAAGAATACAATCAATCTTCCATTAGAGAATATACTTATAGCACACAAGACAAATATATGTCAGTTCTATAAGAACTCGTACTCGCGATATCTTATAAACCACATAATCCCACTTAGACTATCACTTTCAATACTAGTCTCATCTATCTAGTCTCCACCACGAGACACCAATGTATAAATACTCACGCAAGTTATACAACCATAGACCACTCTTAATTAGGCCATATACCTAACCTCAACTAAGAGTTTACCAATTTATTTACCACCGGTACATGAGATATTTTGGGTGACCGTTACTCACGTCTATTACATAAACCAAATAACCCCCACATTCTTTAGACCATACTTTTGATCTTTAAGGCATATATGACATAATATCAAATAACGACTTATCCGCCTCAATCACACACAGAGGCAAATCAACATAGATAAGGAGACTCGCTTCTTGCGACAGTCTATCCCAACACAACAACTACTCAACCAATTCAGGTCAAGTATAACAATAATCACGGATTGGCATATCTATCACATCCACTGGCAATACATACCCACATGATCATGACTACCATGATAATCAAGTATGATTCGAGGTACTCTCCCATAGGAGTAGAAACCTACAGTACATAATGCAAATTCTTGGACAGTTTATGCAAATGAAAGCAAAAATATGCAATGCCACATAAGAATAAGATGAACTGGGATCCATAAAAGTATGACCCCTAACTCCTGAGATAGGTAATATACCTCTAATAACTGCGGATGAGTCTATCTCTCCATTCGGTCTCATCCTGATCCCATACTACTCACATTTCCTTGATTCCTTGGGAGACCATTACCATTTTCCGCCATTAGAACAAACTCCTGCATTAAACACTCGATGTCAGTTATCGCACACTCTCACTCAGCTAGACTCTACCCCGAGAATTCTAACCGAGCTCTGATACCAACTGTGAGGACCCCGACCCGAAACCTACACGTATCCCGACCTGGAGCGTCCTCAAACTAACCCAAATTTCCTAAACTTTTTAAAACTTTGATTTAACTTACAACTTAAACATACTGAACAAAACCATTTCCAAATAACTTCATTCCTCTCTACATGAAAGGAAGAGTGGAATAATTTTTAAAAGTAACAACCTGCTTTAATTACAAAAGACTTTATTTAATGTAGAAACTACGTTTTATACCCACAAACTCCATAGAAGAATTATACCAAAATACATTTTCTACGCCAACCTATATGTACCCCGACAATCCCAAAATACCACGTTCGAACTCCTTTCCGTCCTCACTTGGCCGGTCCGCCTGTCTCAGGATCTAAAAACATTAAAGGGAGAGGGGTGAGATTAAATCTCAGCAAGCTATTATGAATGCAGCAATATGCCAAATAAGATGCAACATATAACAAGTTGCATACAACACATTGAAAAAGCTGTAAACACCTTCCATTACCTTGGTTTACCTTTTTTCGTCTGAACAATAGTCGTACAACATTGGGTATAATAATACTCCAATCTTAGGTGAGCTGCTTAAGCAATACTCACATCTTATAAGACCCGTTTTCGAGGAACCATATAAGATAGTAGCAACTCTGTAAGGCTTTTGGCTCACTACGAGATGCTATAACCCCAACTCTGTGGCCACAGAAGGGGACGGTCACAGATATAACATAATCCGATCACATTAGGTCACACTTCCATAATTGATCGTATTATGTTATACCCCGAACATCAGCTGATTAACAAATTATCAAGCACATAATAGATACTTGACATATAATCCACAAAGGGGATAAACAAACGTAAGCCAGCGTGGTAAAATATACTCATGTTCCATCAACATCACAGTGTAACATTTATGTAATACACTAAGCATAATACAATCCATGAATATGTACTCAAGTAAGATAATGAGATATCATCAACCCATCTTACTTAGTCATTATACAACAATATATGATCTCTATAAGGATTCAAGTTAACTCTACCAAGTTGGAGTCACATTTAATAAACTGCCAAATGATTTCTAAGTCGGAGATAGAGTGCTTCCGTATTTCCATTTAAACCCAATTAAGGTACCATTAAGTGTTCTAATTATAACTTAAGTTAAAAGGACTAATTCATATCCGATTTGAATTAGCTTCTACTACCTTATCATGGTTAGGGATCATTCCAAGTGATTACTAGTAAAACTCAGCAAGAAAGGGAACTGGGGAGGTTCTGGTGCTATGGGCGCCCATAGCCACTTGGGCGACCGCCCAAGGAGATTTCAAAAGGGAGCCATGGTTCTGCCCTCATGGGCGACCGCTCAAGGCGACCGCCTATGAGGGATTTCAGCCAGCCAGAATTCAATTTCCTATTTTTTTTCTATGTTCTTCTCATTAATAAATCTCTCCCATTTTAGGTGCTTATGAAGAAAACCCCAATTGTTCTACTACCTCATTCTCAATCATTTAAATCCAAATTAACCTAAACCTAAATTATTTACCACTAACTTTTCCACCCAATTCACTACCACATTTCTCATAAATTCTTTTAAAACTAACTCCACCCATTTCTAGTTTAACCCTTCTACCCCCTTTCCAACCATGTTCTTTCCTCTTTAACAACCTCCATGACTCAAACCTTACATCTAGATCATTACACCTTTCTCTACACCCATAAAGATTCCAAAGCATTCAACCAACAAGATAATAACAATGTCAACCTTCAATAGCTCATGAACATTTAAAGAAGAGAAGGGTCATAATAACTCACTTTAGGAAATAAGAGGTGGATTAAGGATTTTCTTGGCTTGATCAACTCTCCTAGATGCACCAATCACAAAAGTACACCCGGATTTGAAATTGGAGGAGGATTCATCTTGAGAATAATTTGGGAGATGAAGCTTTCATGGGGAGGTTTTCCATGGAGATTGTAAGAGAAAATGAAGGAGGATGAGGAGGATGGAGTATGAAAAGTGTAAAGGAGTATGAAAGAGTAAGGGGGAAGTATGGGAGGGTATGGTCATCCTTGACTAAGGAGTGTAGGGAGGGTTTTAAGGGATATGGCCCCCCACTATTTTAATAAAAGGCTTTCAACAATACAACTAGGTCTTCCAATATACCAAAGAATTTAAACTAAATCCTCCTACTCAAATACTTTATCCCACATACTTTAACCTCCTTTTACATTTTATTCATTTTCTATTATTATACTTTCCCCAATATACTTTATTTTATTTCTATAGAAATCCTAAGGATTCTAAATTATTTCCCAACCATTTCATCATGAGATGAGAATTTAAAGACATAGAATAAACGCATAAAGTTAACCTTAATATTAAAAGCATATAATATTATACTAAATTAGTGCCTAGGGTTAGGGTCGTTACAAATAGTGTATAATCAAACTAAAAAACTTATTATGTGACATAGTTAGTAAGTCTTAAGGTTTAATTTCATTTTCAACAATTGTACTTTACTTCAACTTTCACTTCAACCACTATACTTTGTTTTTTGCACAAAAACCATAAAAGTTTCGGAAAACTATCACTTTAGCCACATATCCGTGCCTAATCCGTGGCTAATTCGTGCCTTAATTCGCGAATTTGTGGCTAAAATAATAATTTTTCAAAACTTTTGTGATTTTCGTGCTAAAAACAAAAAACAAAGTAATGGACTAAACTAATCCCTTTCATAAAGCAATAGACTAAAATAAAGTATCAATGGAATTATATCATCTTGAAATTGGAATTTAGAGTACAAATAGCAATTCACAGTGTTTCTCCCATCTTCTACAGTTCAATCAGCCCATTTCTAACATCATTTAGAGTTGAATTTACCCAAGTGGAGACAAACTACAAAAAGATTCACTGTATAAGTAGAGAACTTGTACACATTCATACATGACAAAATGTACAAAATACCTTGTCAATTTGTTTCGGTCAGTGAATTGTATAATTCTTCACTCTCTAATGGCTTCCTTCTCCTAGGAACTTCCGGCGGTACATCGCAGAACACTGAGCTCTTCCTAGCAACCACCCTTTTCACCTTCTCCGGTGGCGGTGGCCGAGGTCCCAATGAACTTTCATCAATACTAGCACCATATTCGTCCGACGATCTGATAACTGCATCAAAAGCTTTGCAAGAAAGCTTCAAACCTTCATTTCGCGCCTTCACATACAACTCATAAGCTAACCTTGGTTTCCCATCGTTCGTAAGAGCCTCAATGGTCATCTCATAAGTTATCTCATTCGCCTCCACGGTTTCTTCCTTTTTGATGCGATGAAACCACTCGTATGCGGGTCCCCCCATGTCATTCCGCGCATACGCACTGATGATTGCGTTGTACGTGATGATTGTGGGCTCCATGTCAGCTCTACGCATTTCTTGAAGGGTTGATTCCACTTTGTCGAAATTTCCTTGCCCGGCTGCCATTGAGGCCATGATTGTGTATGCGTGTAAGTTTGGCTCCACGCCAACTTTTTTCATGTGTTCAAACACTTGAGTAGCTTCGTCGTAGAGTTTCCCTTTTGCTAGTGCGCTTAGGAGAGCTCCGTAGGAAATGATTGTTGGCTTTTCACCTCTCTCCACCATTCTCTTGAATACCTCGACGGCAGCTGCAGTTTCTGAAGCCTTGGAACAAGCAATAAGAACCGAATTCCACTCTTTGCTTCCTGGTTTTAATCCCTTCTCTTCCATCTTGTTCAGCAAACGAATACCCCATCTCCAAATCCCTTTTCTACGGGCAGCTGAAAGTAAAATATTGAAATGAGATACAATTAACTCATACGACATGTTATCAGGCTTCGGACCTTTATCCAACATATCTTCATAGATTTCCAAGGCTGCCCACCACTTTCGGGCCTTCCCTAATATCCAAATGACATGGTTACAAACAGATGGGCTTATTTCAGAGTCTATTTTTCTTATCCTAATATACAGTTCTTTTGCTACAATGTGATGTTCGTCCCGTGTACATGCCCACACAAGGCGTTCCATTTCAGTCCGGGCAGGTTGAAGCCCAGCCTTGTCCCTCTCTCCCAGAAAATCCAAGACACAAGTACTTAAATTCTTTTTCTTGATGAGCCAACGTCGCATCACTTGGTAGCAAATCCGAAGCATGAAGTTCTCAAGCTTAGCATACTCTGTCTCCCGATCTTCAATTCCATCTAATGCCTCACCATTTTGATACTTCTCTCTGAAATCAAGATAGAATTTCAACGCTCCAAATCCATCTTCTAGTCTCTGATGAGCCAACAGGGCAGTCGAGTAGGATGCAGGGGTTGGAGATAAACCCTTCTCAATTATCTCTTTAAAAAGTTTTAAAGCCTTAGCTTCACGCCCTTGGTCTATGTAAATTCCCATCAAAGTGTTGTAAGTCACAATATTAGGAAGAAAACCTTCTCTCACCATATCATCGATAATTTCTCCTACATGTTCATGATCTTTATTTTGCTTCATTGCACCCAAAAGACTATTATATATGAAAAGGTTAGGGCCAATGACACCATTATTTTCCTCCTTCTTCTCCTTTAGCCACTCAAGAAGAGCAATTGCTGAGCCCACGTTCTTGTCTTTGCCTAACCCTCTAATCACTGCTGTGAACACCTGAGGCGGAAGTTCACCCTTGTCTTTGAGAATCACTTCTACATCCTCAGCAGTTTTCGCTAATCGCAAACTCCATGCAAGTGCACGAGTATCAATCATCGGAGCACTCTTCTGCTCCTCTAATTCATTCCCACTCTCTCCCTCAACATTTTCTTCACTTTTACTAACAGGTGAATGAACACCTCTAAGACCTTTACCATCACTCACAGGCAATTCATCTAGCAAGTTCAAAGCATATGTAACAACTTCACCCTCACTTTTATTGTACCCCCTCACAGGCATTTCGTCGAGCAACTTCGAAGCATCTTCAACAACTTCACTCTCACTTTTATACCCAACAGGCGAATTAACATCATTAACGCTCTCCTCATCTCTCACAGGCAATTCATCGAGCGAATTCAAACCACCGTCAACAACATCACCATCAACTGCTTGATTCTGCAACCCTAAAGCTAACGGCACAAGACCGGCAAAAGAATCTTGACCCGGCTCGCCAAACACACCAAACTTAACAATAGAGTATTTACACAGAAACCCAAATCGCAAACCGTGATTCCTGCTTCTAATGTGACATACAGCATCAACAGAAGTTAATCTTTTTCGGATTTTTCTTGAAATTGGGCTAGAAATAGAGCCAATTTCAGTATGAAAATGGGCAATTACATAATTTTCGCTCTTGGGAAGCGAAATACCACTCAGAATTTGCATAATGTTTCAGTTAACGAGTACCATTAGAGAGCAAGAATTGAAGATTATGGTGTGGGGATGCATCCCAGTTCTTAGAAAATGAAATCAAGAATCAGTAAAGATTGGGTTCTGACCTCGAAATTGAAATCGGAGTTTATTGCTTGGTGATGATGCTCTAGGCTGCTTCCAACCATTCAATTGCAGCAGACAGAGATAGGCATAATAATACCCGAAAATATTATCAGAAAGAAAATCCCAAAGTTATTTTTATCATAATATTACTTCTTCCCATAAAATAAAGAGTCGGTCTGGGGAGAAACGTCTTACGAAGAAGCGGGGGCATTGCACGTGTGGCAATAATAGGTTTCTGGATATCTTTAAATCAGCACGGATATCCAGGAAGCTTTGAGATATCAGAAGCTTTGGAAAGGATATCAGAAACCAAATATTTTTACGGATATTCTTTCAAAACTTCTGGATATCGAAACATTGAATATGGATATCAGGAAGTTTTGGAAAGGATAGCGAGAAAAATATTTGGTTTACGGATATCCTTTCCAAAGCTTCTGGATATCCTTTCAAAGCTACGGATATCAGGAAGTTTTGGAAAGGATATCCAGTTGTGGTGGCTAAGTATGTCGCGCGACAAAACAAGCCCCGTTTCTCCAGAAGCGACGGAGAAACGCGTTTCTCCCCAAATTTTGTGTAAAATAAATCACTCCTAGCTCCAAATGCATTATTTGATTTTAATTATTGTATTAAAAAAATTGGTTTTAATAAAAAATATCATAAAAATATCTTATTATTCACTTTCAAATTTTCAGTTTTACAAAAATATACTCCCTCCGTCCCAATAAGTGCTTCACCCTTTTGGGTGGGCACAAATATTAAGGAAATGGATGAAAAAAAAAATGTTGTGAGTGTAATTTGAAAATAGAAAAGAGAATTAGTGGAGGAAATAGTAAATTTGAAAAGTGTTATAAGTGTAATAGTGAATTAGGAGAGAGAATGAGTGGAGGAAATAGTAAAAATTCTTTGCCAAAAAAGAAAAGGTGAAGCATCTAACGGGACATCCATTTGGGTAATTAGTGAAGCTTTTATTGGGACGGAGGGAGTATTAAACTGAAAGCTAAAAAATTTGAAAAAAATACTCCCTCTGTTCCGCCCGAAGTGTCCCAAAATTATTCATGCACGAGAATTAAGAAATGAATATAAATAATGCAAAATATAGATGATGAAATAAATATTGTGAGTATGAAAAGTAATGTAGGAAAGAGAAAGTGAGGTAGGGAATAGTTAGTGGATATTTATTGTGAATATGACAAGTGGGTCCCACAAATAAAAAAATAAAAAAAAAATTCCTTTTTTAAATTGAGACATTTTAAATGAGACACCAAAAAAAAATCGAAACACTTCAAGTGGGACGGAGGGAGTATCATTTAGAAACAAACTTTTTTTAAGGAAAAGTTTAAAAAGCGACTCATTTGGGGCAAAGATATAATTCAATTTGAGAGAGAGAGTAATATCTATTTGAAAAAGAGAATTGTTATTCATCCACGAGTTTACTTAATATTCCCGCATAACTAAATTTATTTTTAAAAATTAAAACTACATCCCCATTATTATTATACCCTTTATACTAAAATAAACTTATTTGGAGACGAGTAATTGAAGACCAAGACGTTGGACGCAATTTAGAGACCACCAAATTAAATATTGTAACCAGCAAATGATTGCCAATTATGTATCAGATTTCAAAAAAGATTGGAGACGATAAAGTGGTCTCTATATTATTAACGCAACCACCCAATTAAATCGAGACCAAATTACGTCGCCACACAAAATGGGGGGAAAATGAAAAAAGTTAGCGGGAACCAAAATATTTGCGATCACCAAATTAGGTCATTTCCAATTTTTTATTGCTACCACTGAATGGTGTCCAATGCTGGTATATAAATACTTCAAATGTAAACCTAATTTCTCCCCCTTTCTCAAATTTACACCGTTTCCCTCTTTTTAGGTCGACGGACGATATCGGCGCTAACGATCTCCGTCCTCATCTACGCTACTATTCCGGCCAACCGCCGTGGTCTCGATCCGTGGATTGTCCACGCCGGTGGTGCGGTTCAGGCTGTTCGCCTCCGGTGAGTAGTCCGCCGTTCCTTCTCTTTCTTTATCTCTCTTTCTCCTACATTCAATTTTATTCTGCTGAATCACATATTCTTCTCGCTCCTTTCTCGTAAATCAATTATTCTGCTGCAATTATTCACTTCGAAGACGCTATTCTCTTGTACTGTTTTGTGGAGATCTTCTCTATTATATGTGAACAGAGGCCATTGGCCTCAAGTAATTTCTGTTTTGTGGATCCTTTTTTCATTCCTTTCGTTCCCCTCTTTCTATCTGCAGTTTAATTTGCATCAGTTTTGAATGGTTCATGAACCCCGTGCCCGTATTATGAAGCTAGAGGCCCTAAAATTCTGTTATTCTCATTATGGAACTGACCGTGCTTATCTTCTTTTTTTAGTTTCTATAAATTTGGGAATGGATTTTAATTCACTTTTGTTCCACCAGTTGTAGCATGTCACGTATTCAGGCATGGTTTCTTTGATGAGCTTTTTGTTGCAAATCTTTCTATGGATTTTTGCTGTCTCTGTAAATTGATTTTCCTTCACATTCTTACTTGTACAGAAATTGCAATCAATTGGAAAAATAATAGAGAAACAGTAGTACAAGGTGAGAGGCTGACTACTGTTTTAAGCATACCTTTCTCGGCCTTTTGGCGAAGATCAAGTGTAGTATCTGTTCTTATCAGTTTAATATCTGATATGTGTGCCATTTGTGACCTGTCCACACGATATTAATCTTATTTATTGAGGGGGAAGGCCTATCACAATAGCTTGCTATTGGGGACTTCACGAGTCGCTCATGCCTTACACTATCGCAAGGCCCTGGCTCGCCCCACCAATTCAAAAACCAAAGCTTTCACATATAAACTGATGTTCTGAAAATACATTAAAGTAGATAAATTTGATATTCACAATATCTATACATTCGTATGATATTTGCAATTCATACAATTGTGTATTTTGAGATGGGATAGAAGCCTAACCTCATTTCTAAAGCCTAAATAATAAGATTTATAGATAACAAAATTTAGTAGTAACATAAATGGTGTTGTTGATGAATGTAGGTGTTATTAATGGCGGGAGAAGATCGTAGTTGGATGGATAATCGAAAGGTTGTTGGAATGAGAGGATGCACAGAAGAATTTACAAGAGGTGTGAAGTATTTTGTAGAATTTGCTAGATCACATCCTGAATGTATACGTGATGGAATGCTTCGATGTCCATGTAGTAGTTGTTGTAATCTCAAAGTCCAAACAGATGGTCGTATTAAGTTGCACCTTATGAAATTCGGGTTTGTTGGTAACTATAAGAGGTGGATATTGCATGGTGAACCAAAGATTGCCTTTAGAGATGTTCAAAGGCATCCATCCGTAGCTACGAATTCCATAAATGTAACTGAGGCAAGAGGTGATTGGAAAGAATGGGAGGGTGGTGGTGAGCAGTGGTGACAATAAAGATGATGGCGACGATGGGTGGTGGCGGTGGTGGGTGGTGGATGGTTGCTGGAGTGGGTGGTGGTGAGCCGTGGTGGGCAACATATTAGTGAGGGTAAATAAAGTTATTTCAATTAATGACATTTTTTTAAAAATAGTAATGCTGGAATATTAAGTAAACTTGCGGGAATAAATAACAATTCTCTTTGAAAAACTAATCAAATTTAGTAATAATTTTATAAGGCCCTCCCACCAAATTATTTTTCATAGTAGTCGAGGTTAAAAAGTACTCAATCAAATATATGCCTAGATCAAAATTCCTTAAAATCTCAAAATATAGTTATAAGAGTAATTTAAATTTTATACTTATGGTTATAGAAGTGGATTACTTAATAAAATATGAGGGTTTTTTAATTAATTTTTAAAAATGATGAAAATTTATGTAACAAAAAAATACTTTTATACCTACGTATACAGTAATTTCAGTTTTATATCTTTGGGTATAAGAGTGACGGGCAGAGGTAATGATTAAGCGTGAATTTTTATGAAATTTTGCATCTCGTGGATTTTTGTGAAATTTTACATCTTTCCTTAACTTTTACGGGTTTGTTATATCGCCAATGAATTCTTGAATTCATGACCCTTAAATTTAGTACTCCTTCCGTCCCATTTCAAATAGATCATGGCATTTTTGCACGCTTTTTAAGATTTTTTTTTAAATGAGTAAAGAATTGAAAGTGGGTAGAAGATTAGAGAAGAGAGAATGTAAAAGTTAAAAATATTTAATAGGAGAGAGAATGAGTGGGAGATATAGTAAGTTAATGAATAATTTTTTTGTAAATCTATAGTATAAATGGGAACTCCCCCATGAACAGTTCTTTGAACAGTTTCAATGGGGGAATTTTCCATTTTGCCCTCACTATTTGGCCCCTTTTCCATTTTGCCCTTAAAAAAAATTTTTTTTAATTAAAAACAAAATAAAACAAAAAAACAAAAAACGTGGCCTTGTACACGGGCTTAGGCTAGTATGTTAATATTATAAGGATATAATGAATGATTTTTTTTGTAAATATATACTCCCCCCGTCCCAGAAAATTCGTCACTTTTTACTCAAAATGGCGTCCCGTTTGAAGCGTCACCTTTTCTAAAATGGAAATGTTTTATTAATATTCTATTACACCCACTCACTATTCCCTCCACTCATTCTCTCTCCTAAAACACTATTACACTCACAACACTTTTTAAATTTACTATTTCCTCCACTATTTCTCTCTCCTCTTTTCGAATTACACTCACAACATTTTTTTCCCACTTTTTTTCTTAATTTGTGTGTCGGGCCTAAAATGGCGACACTTTTCTTGGGACGGAGGGAGTAAACATTATGAGGGTATAAATGTCCGAAACACTGTTCACTTCTTTCCATTTATGGAATGGTCCATTTGAAGTGGAACGTCCCAAAAAAAATAAGTGGCTCATTTGAAGTGGGACGGAGGGAGTATTTAATTTCTATCTCTGTTTCTCACGAAAATATATTTTTACCAAAAAAAAAAAAATCATCACTCACATAGTAATAATATTTACTCCCTCCGTCCCGCTAATATTAGCACACTTTCCTTTTTGGGCGTCCCGCTAATATCCGCACACTCCCAAAAAGGAAACTTTATATTAATTAAATATTCACCCAACCCCACTCATTCTCTCTCCTACATTATTTTAATACTCACAACACCATTATAATTTATTACACCCTCCACTCATTCTCTCTCCACTCATTCTTTTACACTCACAACATTTTATTAAAATATCATATTCCTTAATTCCCGCGCAAACAGTGTTTGTGCTAATACTAATGGGACGGAGGGAGTATATATTTTGTCCATTAAATTTTATAAAGAACAAATAATTTCAAACTATTTATAAATAAAAATATAATATTTATTATAAGAAATATAAAATAAAAATAAATCTACGAAGGTTTAATTTTCATGATACATCTATTTGTTTGAATATATATAAATAAAAAGATTTCTTTCGAGCCAAAAACTTGTAAAAAACGCGTTTTTTGAAGCTTAACAAAAAACGTGTTTTTAGACTACGTCGTCGACTCTTCCACTTTCTTCATATCGTCTCTCCCGCCCCGTCACTGTCAACAATCGCCATTGAAGAAATCGCAATTGTGAATTCAGATCATAAATTCGATCTCAATTAGTGTTATCTCAAGGTTCGAATTTGCTTATTGGGAGTTAATTAGGGTTTTTGTTTGTTGATTTTTACGAATTTATGAACGTTGGGAAGGATTTGCTGTTGGCTTTGATTGAATGGATTCATTGTGAATTTGTCAAGAATGGTAATCGATTGATTGATTGATTTTGTTGGAGAGGGAGAGAGTGAAGAAGGGGTGTAGTGAAGTAGGGGTGTATTGCTGCTTGCTGTTGTGAATTTATGAATGTTGGGAAGGATTTGCTGTTTGCTGTTGGTGGGGATTTGATGTGCCAGTGTTAGGGATTTGATGTGCCAGTGCTAGGGATTTGATGTGCCAGTGCATGTGTTTTGAGTGTCAGTGCATGTGGGAATTTGAGTGCAGTGTATGTGTTTTTGAGTGCCAGTGCATGTGTTTTCAAATGCCAGTCCATGTGTTTTTGAATGCCAGTGCTTGTGTTTTTGAGAGCCAACAAAAATTATTACCAGTGTTTTTGAGTGCCAGTGTATGTGTTTTTGAGTGCCAGTGCATGTATTTTTGAATGCCAGTGCATGTGTTTTTGAATGCCAGTGCTTGTGTTTTTGAGAGCCAGCAAAAATGTTAGTGTAACAGAGTGCCCGTTGTAGTATCAATAAGTGCCAGTGTAAAAAAGTGCTAGTGCATGTATATTAAGTGACTTTATAAACTAACACTGACACTTGGTTACACTAACCTGGCACTTTGTTACACTAACACTGGCACTTTGTTAAACTAATACTGGCACTTATTTTACACTAACACCAGCACTTTGATACACTAACACTGGCACTTTATTACACTAACACTGGCACTTTTTTACACTGGCACTGGCACTTTGTTACACATGCACTGGCACTAAGTTTCTGGACAAAGAGAGCTTTTAACTGGCACTTTTTTAGACGTGCACCGGTACATTTTTACCAGACGTGCACGGGTACATTTTTACCATAACCCTGGCAATTATTTATACAACTACTGGCAATTATTTAGAACAAATTCACATAATTCCCAATTGAATTGACCCAAACTTCAGCAAATTAAACCCTTTATCCACACCATTGAAGGACATTATGTTTATCCAACGAAAAAACGAAGAGCTATGGAATCAAATCACGCAGTTATCTTCAATTAATTATGTACCAATCAATAAAGTACCAATTAATTATGTAACGAAGCATAGTTGACAATGGACATTACTGGCGGAACTAGGGCACGAATTGTAGGTTACAAAATACTCAAACTGAGTGAACGCCGGAGAACGATCGGAGCTTGGGATGGCCAGAGAAGATGATCGGAGTTTGGGATGACACGAATTTGTAATATTAACACTGACATTTATCATGGTTGCCAGTAATTACAAAAATGCCACCGTTTGTTTTGAAAACACGTTTTTCCTTATCTTAAGAAAAAACTAGTTTTTTATAAGACCAACTCTTCTTTCGGGCTGTCTTTTCTGGCCCAATAATGAAATAACATATTAAAAACATGCTGTAATATTTATTTGGCATTGGCTAATCACAAAAAGCTACTATTACACCAACGAGCCATGGCTTCAGTGGCATATATAGCCCAGATTTTCCTTTTTTAGGGTTCAAATCTTTCTCTTTCATGTTGTAATTGAAATGTTGAAATTTGTTTAAAAAAAAAGAATAAAAAGCTATTATTATTATTATTATTATTATTATTATTATTATTATTATTATTATTATTATTATTATTATTATTATTTATTGTAGCAATAAATTTGTAAATTTTTAATCACTAGACGAAAATAAAATATAATGTGTGCATTGGTTTTCATGAATCCAAAACAGAATAGCAAGCCTTTTAATTTGTGCCACAGACCCGATTTTGCTTGCTAAAATGCTGCTCGGTCTAATCATATTGGCTTTTGTATTGATCTCAAAAATCCCAATTACTTTCAAGCTTCAACTTGTTTCCAACATGTTTGGTATTTTGTAAAACTGAAATTTAATCAGTAAAATATAGAATTGAAAATATACAGCTGAAATTACTAACTTTTTAAATTAGTATCTTGAGTTTATCCGACAAACCACATACTAGCAGAAAACTCAATTGAGCTCTCAAAAAAGTATTTAAATAATTCATGATTGTGTAATAATTTTACACCAGATGGATGTGAAAACAAATTTCTTGAATGTAGAGCTATATGAATAAATTTACATGAAACAATTTAAAAGATTTATAGTTTCTGATAAAAAATAGAAGGTGTGTAAACTTGTAAAGTCATTATATGGACTAAAACAATCACCTAAACATTGGCATAAGAAGTTTGACAAAACAATATTGTCAAATGGATTAAAGATAAACGAATATGACAAAACATTATATGAGAATTAGCTTTGGTTAGTAAGTTGGCTTAGATAGGCCCTAGATGGTGGTTTGGTCGAGAGAGGTTTGATCTAGGTGAATTTTTGGCTGAAGGGTGTTAGAGGTAAAGGATCTAAACTATGGATGGCTTTAAGACTAAGGGAGCAGACTATGGATGATTCAAGAGATGAGAGGTAGAACTTTGAAGGGTCCTAGATTGAAGGATAGTTATGCATTTTATTTACAAAAAAGTCCTCTATTTTTATAGAACCTACTTTTGGTTGGAAGGGATACCCCTTTTTCGAAACTAACTAAAGGTCCTAAAGTGGTGGATCCTAACGACTAATCGTCTCATATAGACACTTAATATGATATTTATGGGAAGTACTACAACCTTATGATAGGACAAGATCTTTTAACAATCACTCAAACTTACATGGCACGTTCTTTAAAAGGAAATCAATTTTTTAGTGCTCTTTTCTCTCTATAGATCTTGACTTATCACTGATTCGTAGTGACTTAACATAAAGACCTTATTAATTGTCTGCATGAAAAAGCTAGTCAAACCAACCTGTCACAGGGAGTGTACTCCTAGCAAAGTGGGTGACACAAGGGTTAGGTTTCAGGCTCCCACCGTGCAGCCGAAGCGCACTGATGAGTGGATGGCCAAGTGAGACTCGGAATGGAGGCGGCATGATCACCACACTTCCCGCACTTTGGTTTCTCCGACGGGTTAAGGGTGTCTGTACAGTGTGACACGGACAGTGGTAGTGTGAGGTAAAAAAGTCGAATTCTTCTTAAGGGAAAAAGAGAAAGATTTTTTTTTGTTTTATGAGATGCATGCATGCAATGCAACAGTTAAGAATAGAGAAAAATAAAAGAAAGCGAAATACAACACCATAAAGGAAAACGAAAGTCTGACCCACTAAGTTTGAAAAAGTTCAAAACACTCCCCAGCAGAGTCGCCACTGTGAATACCCCGTCCCGATGCAACGCGCATTCGGAAGTTTAAAATTGATAATCATATAAAGTCGGATCGAAATGAGATATTCATCAAGTGACACTCACTTTAAACCATATTAAAAATATTAGTTTAATTTTTTGAGAGTCGCCACGCCGCTTTGATATAGCCCAAAGCATTGAAAAAAGGCTAAGCATGTGATTGGGTTCGGGGGCCAAGTTACAACAGAAGAAGAAACGTTATCACTCCTATTGTCCGACAGATCGGTCTTTCTAGTATGTGGGGTGTTGGTTGTGTGCGGTGTTTACAGGAATAGATAAAAAAAGCGGGATCATGCATAAGGAGGAGGGAAGAGAAAGAATTAATTGATGATCACACCCTAGAACCTTTGATTTAGGCCCTCAGAAGGTGCACTAATCAATGTTCATCCTTGGGGAATTTTTGATCATGGGATGATTATTACTAAGGTGGAAGGAAAGAAATAGTTCCTAGATCCATCGGGTTTCTTGGACGAAACCTTAGATCATCCTCGGCTATACATACTTAAATATATTAAAACAGTCATAAATCTAGCATATAGGCATAATTAAAACATATTAAGCATACAAATAAATCATTTAGTATTGCAATAATAAAAAATGGAATAAAAGACTTACCAATTGTGGCAAGGCTTTGGGGTCAAATCTAGCAAGATTCGAAGAATGTTGGGAGAGGTGTGGAAGAGAAAATCAAGTCTAGTCTTGACTTCTCCCTTGGAAAGTGTTGTGTTGAAATGTGTACCGAGTGCACGTATTTATAGTGCTTGGGAAAATGGGCTGTACTGAGGAAAGGGTCGATCGGCACTTCTAAGAAGGGTCGATCGAACCTGTTAAGAAGGGTCGATCGGCACTTCCAAGAAGGGTCGATCGAACCTTTTAAGAAGGGTCGATCGGCACTCCCAAGAAGGGTCGATCGACACTTTCTCCAGGCGTGGCTTTCACGCTAGCTGCTGACGGCGCGAGAAGGAAAAATACATTAAAAGATTAATTAGGTTTTTGGTCAACCCTAATCAGTCCAAACATTTAAAATGTCTTTTTTTAGGATCGGGTACTAACAGCCGCCGACTCTCGAAGCTAACTTCTTGGCATTGCTTGGACTTCTCTCAGCAAGAAGCAAAGATGATGGCTAAACAGGGTTTCAAAACATGTCGATCTTGAAACGAAAGGGTATTGTTTAGTGAGGGTGAGGTAATGGCTTCCCTAGGGTGAAAGGCTTCAGCCGCAATCCCTACCGGATGATCCAAATGAACTTAAGTCTTCATTGCTTGCTTAAACTTGATTGAGAAAGATTCATGCAAATTTATTGAGCAACGAACTGATGAGTATGATGAAAGAGATGTGAGCATATGAGATGCGAGATGGGGAATTGATAAGCCCCATTTGAGAAGGATATCAGTTGATTTTCTCACTCCAATTAATTTAAATATTAATCATTTCAATGAATTAGTAGCTGAGCAGTACAAGTGATCATTTAGAATAAAACCATTTCAATTAAGTGTAATGCAGGTGTGCAAACGATGTCTCAAGTCTAGCAAGAAAAGAAATAAAGATTTTTATTACTGCAAAAGCAAATCTGGTCCAAAGCGGACTTGACAAACTCATGACAACGTAAAGGACACTCTAGAACCTATGACGCTGACTGACTGACTTCTCCATCTTCGGATCGGAGGGCCTCTTCGAATCATGGAAGAGGATTGGTGACCAAATTTGGGCGAGAGACCTTCTCAATCTTTCCATCATCAACAAGTCTTTGAATGGCCTTCTTTAAAGGGACGCAGTCATTGGTGATGTGGCCCGGATACTGGTGATATTGACAATACTTGCTATGATCCAAGTCAGGATTGGGTTTGGTGGGGTTGTAATTGTCAAGAGGCTTAATCATTACCTTTCGAACTAACCCATTAAAGGCCTCTTCAGAAGTCATTCCGAGATCATCAAACTGATACTGTTTATGGGGCGGAAACTGTTGCTTATTCTGGTCCCTTCTCTGGAGATTATTGACACTGTTGTCGATAAACGTCTCCTTTGTTTTCGGGGCTGCTTGAGTTGTTACTCTGTACCGAAATCCACCATCATTGCCGACATTGGTGTTTGATGTACTGTTAAAGAGTCTGTTCTCGCTGCGGGCTCCCATCCCAACCATCTCTCTTAAATCGGGATACCATCCAGTACCTATGGCTTCACGAAGAGTTGGCTTCACACATGATAGAAAAATGTCCTTTTGATCTTGCAGCGGGATCGATTCAGACAGCTCATTCAATTTAGCATTCCAGCGCTTGAAGAAATCGATGATTGACTCATCACTCTTTTGGATGGTGCCAACCAAATCATCCCTGGTCATGCGCCACTCTAAATTCCCGCGGTACTTATCAAGAAAAGCCTCAGTGACCTGACTCCAAGTAGATCAAGATTCTGGCTTAAGAGTTATAAACCATGTCAAGGCAGGTCCCTTGAGTGTGAGATGAAAGTTCTGAGCCAAAAACTCGGGAGTATAACCCATTGCCCCCATGGTCATCACATATGTGTCAATATGGGTTTTTGGACATGCTGAGCCATCAAATTGTATTTTGGGCATCTTGAACTTATAAGGGAGAGGCTTCACTTGTCCTGGATCAACAACTTTGAGTCCACTTGATCCCACAGTCAACTTGTCAATCTGCTGCTGCATCTGTTTTAACAACGCAATCACCTCTGGGATCATTCCTGGAAACTGAGGAATAGAGGGGGAAGCAGTTGAAGAAGGCTCAGAACTGGCCAATTGGAAGAAAGACGGCTGAACTGACCCAGACGCTGGTGGTAGACTGAAAGATGCTGGAGCTGACAAATGATTAAACTGACCAGTTGGAGAATTCTGGTCTTGCAGAGAAGCACTAGCAGACAAGTAATGAGCTGGCTCCGGATGTTGCACAGTGATGATCCAAACCCATAAGCTGAACCCATTAAAGGCTGAGACAAACCTCCCTGAGGTTGAGGCTGGCTAGCAGGAAACTGCAGAAATCCACCTTGGCTGAACTGATTCCTGGAGTAAAGGTGCTGATTCTGATACTGGGCGTTATCCTGGAAGTGAGGACCATGAACTGACCCTGCTGATATTGAGAATTCAGAAACAACAAACCCTGACTGTTCGGAAGCTGGGACCCAAATTGGCTTAGAGGCACAGAAGCATTGGGAATTGGTGAGGAGTTCAAATCATAGAATATTGGCTGAGGTCCTCCAACTAAACCAAAACTTGTTTGAGGGCATGACCTCACACCCTGACTCGAAACTTGAATTGGATGGGATGTTGGAGCAAGGGGAGGAAGGGAGACATTTCTGGCTTCAACATCAAACTTGTTGGCATTCGTAATCTCCTCATAAGTCCCATCAGAACATCGGATCACATCAATACCACGGCTTCTCATTGCTTCTACGAACTTAGAGTGTGCTGCCTCTTCTCTAGCTTTAGCGGCTTGAGCGAGTAGCTGAGCCTCATGCTCTCTAACAAGAGCGGCTTCCATAGTAGCCCTCATATCTTCCATAGACAGATCATGCATGCCTTGTTGACCCGTGGCAGATGAACTCCCAAATTGAGTAGTCATACCATTCTCTGCACTAGACATCTCTGAAACTGAATCGGATGCAAGCTCTGCTGAAACTGCAACTGCCTCAAAGACGTGAACCAAATGAGCACGGGGAATCGGAGCACACACCCAACTTTCCGTAACTGGAGAGGAGAGAGTGTGTATAAGGTGGAGGATAGAGAAGAGTCTTAAGGAGGTGTGGGAGAGGGAAGTCGTGCAACATCTTATTAATGTTCAAGTAGAAATCGGTGTCTTTTAAGTCCTAGGGACGGTTGGAAAAGGCTAATCCTTTATTTTCGCAATTTAAACCTCGGGAGAACCTATGGACACACCATTCGAAAATATACCAAATGCGTTGGTTAAAAATCAATAATAGGCAATAATACCTAAATAAAACCTGAGTATTTATGGGGCGGATGAGCAATCCCAATTTCTGGAGAAATTTGGGCAGCATAACGGGTATTCCTGAAGAATTTCAAGAAAAAATCCGGCATGACCTCTCGTCGGTGCACGTTGACAAGGCGACATGATCTCTCGTTAGAACATGTCATGGGAACGACATGTCCATACTTGAGACCATGTTGCAATGGCAACATGCCCACACATGCTGGATTTTGGGATAGGTACGAAAGTCTATTAAAAATTTTGAAACAATTCATTTTAGTGTATTTGAAAATGGCGTGTCAAAAACCAATCGTTGGGTAAGCTTTAAAAGTGTGGCTCCACCTATGATGCGCTAGGGAAAAAGGTTTGACATTAGGCGCTCAAGCGTAGGCGACATACATCACCGTCCGCGATGCCGTCAATCGTACCCGAGGGTTCTAGATCTATGTGACGTAGTGTGAGGATGACTAGATTCCTTTATTTGCGAAAATGATTTTTTTTATTTTTTATTTGAAAAGGGGTGATAAAGGAAAATCAACACACACACACACACACCCACAGAGGACAATAATCAAAATGATCAATAACTTGATCATGGGGATTACCCACAATCACAACCTGTATCAAGGAAATCAAATCCTGCAAAATGGCAACTTCTGTCGCGTGACACAGGACTGATGACGCCAGTTCTGTCACGTGACAGAAGGAGCCATATATCCAGAATCTGAACAATAAACAGAACTAGCCCCAGCCTCCAAGCTCAATGCAATAGCTCAGCCCCAAGCATCAGCATACCAAAATGGGACACAAGAAGGAAAAGGAATAAAGCAAAGCAATAAATGCATTTACACACATATAATGTCACCAACAATGCACACACAAATGAATGAAATAAATGTTGAACAAGCAACGAAAGTTTGACCCACTTTTGAAAACAGGTTTCAAGTCCCCAGCGGAGTCGCCACTGAATGTACGCTCGCCGAAAAATATAAATTTTTAGGAGTCGCCATGCCGTTTTAAAGGAAACATTGAAAACCTTTTTGAAAAGAGAATTGTGGGTTCGAGGGTCAGGTTACGTGTTGGGAAGAACCGAGAGTTCACCCAACACGCCTCGTCCATAAACGAGTCTTTCTATGTTCAACATCCAAAACATTCAAACGTGTGTGCAAATTGTGTGAGATGAGATATGTGATAAAATGCATATCGATGCTTTGTTTTATTGCTCAACTTGAAGAAATTACATCTTGTGAACCATTTACCTTGGGAGGCCACATCCCAATTACAATGAGGATGAACAGAACTTACAACTGAAATGGACCTTCTGTAAAGGGCTACTCGTGTCGCGTGACACAGGACACCACATGTCCAGTTGTGTCGCGTGACACTAACAACCACCTTATAGAGGTTTTACAATTCTCAAATTACAGCAACCTCAAGTATCAAAATATCACATTACAACATAAATTGAACACAGAGATCAACACAGTTACTTCAAATGAGTGTGGATATTGAGGATCTACACTCTGTTTTGAGTGACAAGTAAACTATAGGAATGAATTACAACTGAAATGATAGTCCTTGCAGAGTGGCTACTTGTGTCGCGTGACACAGGACTCCACATGTCCAGTTGTGTCGCGTGACACAGGTTACCTATTTGCAGGAACCTTACAATTTGAAATACAGAATGAACAGATATCCCATTAGATCCAATTAGAACACCAACTTAGCTCAGAGAATCAATGAATCAACCACGAATCGACCTAGGGGGTGTGGATATGGAGAGATCCACACTCCCTTGGCAACCACGTCACAATTACAATAAGATCACATCGTGAACACGCAATTAAACCAAGCACATTGAATTAAACAGAGAGATGGCGATTGTGACTTGATAATCAGAGCAGATGGAGATTAATTATCAAGTCAATGGACAGGAATTGCAATGAATTGTGCAAGTAGCAAATAGATGAGAGAGATATGAGGGAAAGGGATTCGTTACCCTTGTAGATCCACGTTCTCTATACCAAGTCGGTATAGGGAACCTTCAATCAGCTTCAGGATGTGGATTCGAGCACAGATGGAGTGCTGGTCTTCAGATCTTCAATGGTAGGTGGTGTATGAAGGTAGAGGGGTGAGGTGTTGTATGAGAGATGAGGGAATTGAAGGAATTGGTGTGGGTTTGTATGGAAGGAGGAGAGTGAGGGGTTTCTGGGCGTATTTTGGCAGGGTAACAATAGGGAGGTCGAAAAAGGATCCAGATATGAGAGGGGTAGGGTCCAATTTATAGGCTGCTGATGATGGCCAATTGTGTCGCACGACCTTCTGCTTCAGTTTTTCGTGGCTCGTTGTGTCGCGTGACACAACCTGCCACTAACCGTTTTTTGGCGTCAACAACTGATTTTGGAACATTCCAAGATAATTCCCAACAAGTCCAAACTGATTTATTCCTTGTAGGTACTTTTGCATGGGAAAAATACTTAAAAGTACTTCCTTTGTGAAAACTTATAAAAAGTTTCCAAAAGTCTCGGAATGGATCGAAAATTTACCAAAACGCCCCTAGTGCAATTTTATTTCATTAAAAGGGCACTTATAAAGGGTCGTCAATTGGATTGGCGTACTCACACTAATATCCTTTTTGACAAGTTAAGACATCATTGCATAGCTCATATGCTGTACTAGAATTAGAGTCAAAAGGGGGTTAAAGATGTACTAGGTAAATTAGGTTTTACTTGCTTGAAAACTGATACAGAGGAAACAGGGCAGGGCACGGCTCGTGCCCCACAGCACGAGTCGTGGCACTCAAAAGCATCACGAGTGCACCAAACTGCATGACTTGTTGCCATGACTGGGGGAAGGGGACGACTCGTGACATAGGGCACGATGTTAGAACATGGATTAATAATATGTGTTATTTAATTCCATATGTTATAATCATTTAATAATGTTAAAGTATAGACCAAATATGTAGAATTCCATTAGGTGTAAGTACCATTAAATGATGTGCATAATGGTAACTTCTCACCGCCTTCTTTACGAAAGGGTGTAGTCCCTAAATGAAGTGCCCCTTCTCTATCTATATAAAGGCTATCCATCAGCCATTTAGAGACACTTATTCATTCACTAAATTCAGTCACAAATCTTCTCTTTATTCACTAAGAAGATCAAGTGTGGGCACTATCATTTAGAAGATCTACTCTTCCCTACTTCGAAGTACTATCTCCCTACTTCCTTCTTCTACTCAAGAACAAAACTAAGAACAATCATGGAATCACAAGGTACACGCTTCCGTATTATTCTTCTTCTTCATCTTCTTCTCATTCTTAATCTAGTTGTGAGTCGGTTCATGGTTTGATGGATCGTTTTTTGTTCCATCAATTGGTATCAGAGCCTGCTCATATACTAGATTGAGTTTGATTTTCTTGTAAAGCCTTATGCTTTTATTTCTTGAAAAGATTCCATGTTCATCATTGTGATGTACCCGATTTTTGAAATCAAACGGAGTCGCCACGCCATTTTTATTTTGAGGGCCAAAACTTTGAAAAAAGCCCGAGATCAGAGATTTAGGTTCGGAGGTCATGTTACGCGTCGGGAAGGACGTTAGTGTGCACCCGACGCGCCTCGCAAAACGAGTCTTCCAAACATTCAAAATCCTTTGTTGTGTGTGTGTGTGTGTGTGTGTGTGTATGTGTATTTTGACCAAAATAATTTGAAACTGAGAAAAGTAAAAATTGGGATCTCTTTTTAAGACTTTGAACAATCCCCAAGATTTTTGGTATGATTTTTGGGTTGAGTCTTGGCACTCAAAAGATTTTTGGGAGTTGAAAAGCAATTCTGCCAGAATGAAAAAGGCAGCTGACCCTTGACTTTAAAATAGACTTAAAGGCTTCAAAACCTCAGAATCTGGGGAAAGTCCGAGAATGAAAGTTGCTTAAAACACCCTAAATAGGGTTTCTGAAAAGGAACTTTCCATTTTGGAAGTAATTTGAGGGGTCAAAACCTTCTGGAAATCTCAGATGTGAAATCTGGATTTCCAGAAGCTAATGAACTGGCCTCTAAGAGAAAAATTGAAAGATTGGGTTTTACTCACGCAAAAAATAAAGTAAAAATATGTATAGAAAGATCTGGATGTTTTCTACAAAAAGTATTTTGTAGTCAACACCAAATTCCAAGTTTATCTATGTCCAAAAAATTAGACCATGGACTGAGGTCTGAGAAAATTGCTACTGGACAGCAACTTCTCAAGAAAGAAAATATGATTTTAAAGGGGGTTTTGCATCCATGCTTGTCCCCATTTCCCTAGGTTTTGATTAGTGATCACTTGACATTTTAGTGGTGAATCAACTATATCAAACCATCCTTGGGGTACATTAGGACTAAGCACTTCATTTGCTTGGGAAGGGGAATTTTATCCTTTGAAAATGAGATTTGATGTATGAAAATGATTTTTAGGGTTTTGAAAATGTGTTTTCTTTGCAAGAAAGTAAGAACACTTTGAAAATAATGTAGATCCTTGTAGAAGATCATCCATGGAGATGAACTTCCATGGTGATCTTCTTGGATCTAAAGCAAGAAGATGAATAAACTACATTTTGTAGCTTGAAAATGCATGCATGGATGAATTTTAGGGTAAGGAGAGGGAGGTTATACCTATCTTCCTTGTGTTTTGTGTTTGAAGGCTTGAATGTGAGAGTGTTTAAATCTTGAATATGAGAGTGTTTGAGGGTGTTTAGGGTTGATGATTTGAGTTGGTTAAAGAGAAAACAAGTAGATAACAATGAAGTCCTCTATGTTTTCTCTCTAATCCTCCTCCTATAGGGTGATTTGAGCTTGGATTGGTGTATGTATGAGAGTATGTATGAGAGTGATTTGAAGTGTTTGTGAGTGAGTGAGATTTGGGAAAGATTGGAGAGAAAATGGTGGCAATCTAAGGATTCCCACTGTTTTCTCTCTATATTTCGCGAGAGTTTCGTTGCTGTGATCAAATTGTGTTATGTAACTGAGAGAGGAGGGTTCAATTTATAGGCCCCTCGAGATGCAATCCCATCCGCGCGGAGGGTTCCGTAAACGTGTCTGGTGCATTAAATGCTGCTCCAGGCTTTGAACAGGAAGAATATTATTCAAAATTCCAGCAGTTTTTGCTGTTCAACTTCCCTAATTCAGATTTTTCCAATTTCTTTTGCTTTTTTGATTCCTTTCTTGGTTTAACTTAAAGTGGCAATCCCTAATCTACCCTCACTTTGTTAGAAATGTTAGGAATTGTTAGAAATGTTAGAAATGTTAAAACTTTCGTTAACTTTCTAACGAAAAAAGCTACCGACTCAAATTGGAGTACTTACAGTAGCCCCTCGGCGACGGTGCTTTCGAAGGAAGCGGGGTCGTCGATAAGAGTAAGGCTCCATATTTGACAGGACGATCAAGTGATCGAGTGGCTGAACCTAATCAATAGGCTACCTACGTATCCCGAATGGGAATCAAGCCGGTCGTAGTTCGGGTCTTTGACCCTGGAGATGATGGCGTTTTAGGTGCCTCGATCCTGATGAGCGAGTTCTGCAGTCGGCTGCTGGAAAGAAACTCTGCTGGGGATAAGAGATGACCATTTTCGGTCTGATGGCTATCCTCTCTGCTGGGGATAGTGTAAGTACCCAAATCTGGCTCATGCCTTCCGGTTAAATTTCCCGGCAATTTCGGTAAGTTTTCCGGTAATTCCCCAGACCTTCCTAGTGTTCCGGAAACATTCCGGAACTGTTTTTAATTAAATAAAGGCTGAAGGGAATCCTTCCTAATTAAGAAACACGTTTTTCTTAATTAGGAGGGAAGGTTCTAGAATAATGCCACCTTGCATGGTTCTAGAATGCTGAGTCACAATGGATAAGCCCGCACGGCTGCATTAGCTCGCTGCCTCTAACCGCACGGCTTCATTAGCCTTATCCAGACTGCCTATAAATAGAGCCCTCCTCTACCCATTTCAAAACAACAACAATACATACAATCCATAGCAATACAATCCCACTCCCAAGACGTGAAGAATATTGGTGAAGGCTCAAGAAGGTGAAGAAGAAGGCCAAGAAGCTCCCTCCCTCCTCCTTGAAGATCCAAGACCAATCTCTCCTCCTAGCTCCGACCAAAGAAGCAAAGGAAGCAATTGGTAACCTCGCACACCCTAACCTTGCATTTTAATTGATATACTTGCTCATTGCATTCATATATCTTGCTTGGGACTTGACATTTATTCATAAAGATCACATCTTTATCACCCCCTTTCCCTTTTGCATGCATTAAGACCTCATTTGTCATAAAAATGTAGTCTTTTTTCATAAAGGTGCATCCTTTGCACCTAAAACCCCCATTTTCAAATAAAAATGTCATTTTTATGCATCATTTGCACATAAAAATCCAATCTTTTCAATAAAAATGCATCCTTTGCATTCAAAAACCTTTTCTAATACATCATTTGCATAAAAATCCTATCTTTACGCATCACTTGCATAAAGATCATTTCTTTCAATCAAAAAAGCATCATTTGCTAAAACCAAAAATGTCATCTTTTCATTAAAGAGTCATTTTTCATCATGCATTTCCCTTTCCCCAACCTTGGAACGGACCGGTGTAAAAAGATCCTATCTTTACATCGTTCCTTCCATTAAAGGTTCACGATTTCTTTAGAAAGGGACACCTTGAACCCTATATCTCCGATTATCGCTTAAGAAAGAGTATGAAGCCTCTATACGAGCTCGACCGTCTTAAAGCGTAGGATTGATGGGCTAAGGACCCTCCTTTTCTAAAGAACCTCATCTTTGACCAAAAGAGAGTCATTCTCTCGATCACGCAAGTCCCGAGGGTCCCGAGGTTTAAAATGCGATGATCACAAGTCATAAGATGAGGACGGGATCATAATCCCGAATACATAAAATTCCAAGGAATCCCGAGCGACAACCAACAAATGGTTTGTACGTCCGGAAGACAACTTGGGACATTCCCCCCTTATTTTCAAACACATGCACACAAGAAAGCACGCAAGCAAGCACGATTAATGAAATCATGGGAGACTTGCTCCGGCAAGGCACTTTGGGTGAACGCCAAACGTTCTTCCCAAGGGGTAACTTAACCTCCGAACCCATAAAACAACCTTTTTTTCAAAGTTTTGAGGTAATCAAAATGGCGTGGCGACTCCGTTTTTCAAATAACTCGGATGTCTTCAAACTCGCGTGAATCCAACACAAAATTTGGGCACCACATTCACAGTTTGGCGACTCCGTGGGAAGTCCCAAAGGAGAAAAGCTTTTATTTTCAAAACAAAAAAATCGATACTCGGTATATAGGTGGAAACCACTTGCCCTTCCTGTACACTCCCTGACGTGGGAGTTGGGATAACCGGTGGTTTAACAATCCACGTACCATTATCCCTTTTCGAAAAAAAAAAACAATTTTGAAAAAAATAAAAGAAAGCTTTTCCCTTTGAGCGGGTTAGACTCCCATCGCCGATTTCATTAATCATGCTTGCTTTCTTTACCATGCATTGCATCATTTGCATCTTGGAATCTGCAGCATACTTTGAACGGGAAACAACCCGAAAAAATAGCAAAAGGAGTGGAACCCGGAAAATTGATCCATGCGGCCGTACGGCTCAATCCTCCTTGGATTCTCGACCGGGCGACCTCGGCAATTCCACCAGGAAAAATCATGGTTAACCTGGCGCCCTAGCAGCTTGGGGCTACTCAGCTCCATGACTGACTGGGGCTCCCAGAAAATTTACGTGCTTATGTGTTGCATTCTTCCCCGTCCCGAAAATCATTCCTTTAAAACACATTTATGAAAATCTCTGTTTTAACTCAAAAAGGAACATTTTTAGGAGACCGCACACTACGCGCACCTGATATATCCTGTACACTTTTGCACGCACGTCCTTCAAACCCGAGGGTGGTTCCACTGCACACGGACAGCCTTACGATGCTCCCGGCGCGCACGGAATCATCCCAACCTCCCCATGGCAGCCGGGTCGACCAATGCACACCCGTGTCACACGTTTCAAAAAAACCGTGACTTTTGGTTGGTTTTTGGTCTAGTCCGTGTCATATAGCCCAGTTGCATACCCACGTAAAGGTCAAGCCTTAGCTCATAACGGAAGCCAAGATTTTCGCTCAAGCGAAATTCTGCCGAAATTCCGACAAGGAAAAATCGGTGGGATCTTGACTCCGACATTGACTATTGACCTTGACCCGCACGGAATGCGTAAGAGTCAAGACCGAGTCTTTGCCAAAAAATCAAAAGATCTTTCGCTCAAGCGAAGCTCTGCCAAAATTCCAACAAGGAAAAATTGGCAAGATCTTGACCGGCATTGACTTCGATTTCGACTCACGCACTGCGTATGCAACGAAGTTCAATGTGACACTGTGTCAGCCGGTTTTTACCGCCCGACCCATGCCTATTATTCTCTCAGACATTACCGAAAGTCAAAAACCGTCATTCGCTCAAGCGAAACTCGTCAAAGATCCGTCAAGGCGCAGAGACGAGACTTTCCCGTATTGCCTTGACTATAATCCGCATCGCTCGTGCGTTGAAAAGTCCTATGACCCGCTAGACCCGATAGGAACGTTCTTTACTCTTCGGCCGGTGGGATCCGCGTGCCCTATAGGACCCTCGCCCGGGCCGTCCACCCCGGGAGGTCGAAATACAGGTGGAATACGAGGGGCTTATAGACGTAGTGACGGAACCCACTCGATCCAGGATCTAGAGTAGTTGTGAAAAAGAAGGGCGTAACCCCTTTTCCAACCAAATAGATATTAATAAAAGACACTGTTTTAAGTAAACTTGAAGATTCTAATTTGCATATTGCCCGAGCCTTCACCTAAACACCTACCCCGAGTCTAAACCTTTCCTATCCCTTTCCCGCAGCCGAGAAAGAAGTGGGTGAGAACACCGGTCGCCGACTTGTTAGCGCGTAATCCTCGACAGTTCGCCGAGAATCCTCGGTTTCGAGAGTCGAATGGCCGATTTGACAGAGAACAGGCCGGTTTGGGTAACCAGATGACTAGGGAAGAAGAGCTAGCCTATAACCAATGCCCTCCCCATCTTCATATAACCCATTGCCAAAGACTGTCCCTTCTCGCCTTCTCCAATACCCCAAGCCGTTAGGGTCCCGACACCCTCGCTTCCTCCGAATCCCCCACGGGACCTTTTTCCTCCTTTCAGCCTGAGCCTACTTTGGAATCCCAATACCAATTTGACCTTTCCAATTTTGTCAACGCCTGTGAATTTGCCTACCTCTCTGACAAACACGGTGAAGAGTCACGGAAACGAGAATAGGAATGGATGGATTTACAGCGATGATGACAGCTCAAGAAAAGGAATGGACTTGGAGCCAACGGAAGTGAAACCCGAAGGGCAAGATGAGGCAGAAAGCCACGCACTGAATAGGGATGAAATCACTTCAAAGTGTGTCTGCAGCCCCTACGCAAAGGCTCGGAGAAGGATGAGGTAGTGTATGAGTCCTATATCCTAGAGTTCAATACTCCGTACAAG
Organism: Adenophora triphylla var. japonica; assembly: GCA_022495995.1. Classification (NCBI taxonomy): domain Eukaryota; kingdom Viridiplantae; phylum Streptophyta; class Magnoliopsida; order Asterales; family Campanulaceae; genus Adenophora; species Adenophora triphylla. Next base: position 190,154 of record JAFEMH010000702.1, read on the forward strand.
GACTTGGTAGGTGAATGGAGAAACTTGATCGAAGCTTTAGCCAAAAGAGGGAAGTGGGCTCCTCCCACCGATCTAGAACATGTAAGCGTCGCCGAAGCCAAACTCTCATCGTGAAGGGTAGACTCTATCACGGTGTTAGTAGTCACTCCCGAAACTTGGTCCGAAGAAGAATGTATGGATGCCTTGGAAAGAGTCCTCGAGTTTAGAGGCGACCCCTGGGCCCCTTTATGTCCTACGATGATAATGATGTTTTCCTGGTAATCCCTAAGCCCGAGGAAGAGTCTCGAGATACCCCTCATATGGCGTCAAGTATCCCGACCTCGCTTTTGCCCTCATTGGTCATCGTAGTCAAGGCGAAAGTTCCCACGAGAACTACCGTAGTGACACCGATGAAGACACAAATAAGTGCCTAAGGAACAATAGAGGAGTGGTTAGCCCGTAAGCCAAAAAGCCCGTAAAATCTCTCTCGACGAAGGAAAAGGAACCCGCCATGAGGTTTGACCCCGCAGAAATCCTTATTGATGATGGAATTTCCCACTTCGTAAAATGTTTGGCCAACGTCAAAGATGTCGTCGAAGATTGACCCTGTGGAAAGAAAAGACATGCTTGATGCTGATGAGGAATGTGATCCTACTCGCTAAAGAAGTTGCTAAGTTCGGATGAGAAAGCCATTTGCCAAGCTCCAAACTCCGTAAGTGATAATTCTTGTTGCATGCCGACTTTGAAAAGTTTGAATGAGACTCGTGAAAGCTTTAAACGGAGAAGGTGAAGTTGAAATCAGCCAGTCAAACTCGAAAAGGTCAAAAAGCCCAGAACTCCGGGACCAGATTTGGGAAGCCGCCTATGCTTCCTAAGCAAAGACCGTCAATCGATCAATCGCCAGAATTGGCCATACGCCGCAAGAATCCGCCTCGACTTTGAAAGAATTGACAGAATCCTCCAAGAGGAATAATGACCAAGGAAAATCCAATGTCTATGTGATGACTCTGGCCTGGACAGATGAGTATTGAGCAGCCTAAGGGTGACAAAAGGAATGCCGTCTCTGAGCCGAAGACGTATAAGAGGCCTTATAAGCCTAAGCGTAAAAACCAGCACTCGACAAAGAGGATCCAGTGTTGACTCGCTTGAAGTGTACCCAAGCCAATATCTCCTTATGGTCCCCGTTGACCTCCTCATACCCTCATAAGTTGAAGCTAGAAGAAAGTTTGGCCAAGACCACGGTGCCCATAGATGTCACCCCGTATGAGGTCGTCCAAATGATTGGAAATATCCACTACGGAAACATCATTACCTTCACCGACTTAGACCTCGCCAAAATATGGGGCTAGTCACAACGAACCTCTTTACATCACAAACCCAGCTTAGAAGAGCGTCGATTGCCACGAGTATTAGTCGACGGAGGATCTCGCAATGAATGTCTTGCCGCCTAAGATGATGGATTTATTGGATCTAAAGCCAACCGTACTTAAAGCCTTCTAGTCGACTATTAAGGCCTATGACTCCACCGCACGATCGCTTGGGGATCGCCACTCTCAAGATGTGGTTCGGAAAAAGGTCATGGACGTTGACTTTCAAGTTATTGATATTCCGATTTCATTTACCGCTCATTGGGACGGCCTTCGATCCACCGCATAAACGGGGTAGCCTCTACTTTGCATCAAGTACAAATTTCGCCGAGTGATGGAACTATCACCACCATTTATGGGGACAAAGTGTCACTGTAGAAGGAACCAAGACTGGGATATCCCGATATTGGAGATCAAGCACGATGATGAAGGGTTAGCATTGACCGGATTCTCCGTAGCTTCTTCCAAGGCACAAGTGTGTTGCACCGACCTCACCACTACTTCCGATAAAATTCCTCCCGCCATGAGAATGATGCGAAAAATGAGTTATCTTCCGGACTTGGATTGGGTAGAAGACTTCAAGGTCGTAACACCATCATTGATGTGAAGGAACAGACTACCGTATATGGCTTGGGGTACAAACCGAACTCTCTGATGCCGTAAAAGCTAAAGGCACGAAAGGTGAAGGGGTCCACTCCATCCCTACAGCCTATCTCTCTCGACCCATTACTTTACAAAAGGAGGGACACAATATGATGAAAGTGATCGCCAAATCTCCTTGCGTAAAACCCTTCTAGAGAACCTTAAGAAAATTAGGGAAAGCCACCAATCCCGTTCGAAGAATGTTCCTTGATTTGCCGTATATCCTCGGGGCTACCACTACCGTTCGTAATGAGTACGTCTTCAAAGGAAATCCGGCCGGCAAAAAGTCGCATCCGGACAATGGACTTCTCCGCCTTTGAGTTAGCTCTTCCAAAGATCAGCCAGATAGAAGCCGCCAAGAGCTGAAGACAAGCCAATGGGGTTTGCAAGAGTTGTTTGACGAAGAAGCACAAATCCCGCACTTGATCGACTTCGCCTGCATGATGAGATAGTTGCCGTTATTGGAGACGATGGTGAAAGTCATTTTGATCCTCGCACTTTGGTAACTAAGACAGAAATGCCATTGAAGAATTGGGAGACATTCTCGTGGCCGATAGCCGCCGACAAAGAAATGATCACGGAGCTTGGAATGGTACCCCGTCCTTCTCAACCCGCCGTGTCAAACACCCCGTTGTATATTCGCTGAGTCAGAATCTTTGAATTCCAGTCCTCGTAGTCATCCGAAGGCCTCACGCCCGAGGATTATGAAAATGTAATCGATGTCATCTTTCCCCTTATCTTGAATGAAATGACAAATCTTTCGATTATCCTCTTATTGCCAACTTAACAAATGATAAATTAACTCAAAACTTAACAACAGCTTAATAATGAATCATTTGAACAAGATGCAAACACACTAAACGAACAATACATTAAAGAAATCTTTAAGGTGTTTCGTAAAAGAGGAAAACCGGGCCCAAGCCGCGAGGAGGTTTTGATAAGTGTGAACTTGGGTACTATTGAGGAACCTAAAGAGACACAGATTGGAAGCTTCTTCCAGGGGTTGAAAGGGATAGATTGATCGAGCCGCTCGTAGAATACGTCGACGTGTTTGCATGGTCATACAAGGATATGCCGGGCTAGACAGCTCGATAGTAGAACACGTAATCCCTCTAGCACCGTATGCTAAGCCAAGAAATGTAAACCGAGAAAGATTAAGCCGGAATGGTCTCTACAGTCAAAGAAGAAATTGAGAAGCTACTGCGGGTAGGGTTCATCGTAGTTATTGAATACCCGACATGGTTGTCCAACATCGTGACCGTAACCAAGGCCAATGGGAAGGTGCGCCGCCGTGTGGATTTCCGAGATCCGAACAAGGCCAGCCCCAAAGACGACTACCCTCTCGCCAAACATAGACATCCCGGTGGACTCCACTGCCAACTACGAAGTCAAATCCTTCGTTGATGGTTTTGCAGTGCTACAACCGCATCAAGATGGCCGAGGAAGACCAAGAAAAGATGCCTTCACCACACCATGGGGAACCTACTGTTATACAAGAATGCCATTCGGGCTCAAGAATGCCGGGGCTACTTACCAAAGGGCAATGACCGCGCTTTTTCATGACATGATCCACAAGGAGATTGAGGTCTACGTAGATGATATGATAATACACTCCAAAGGAGAGGGTGGGCAGCACTTTGTTGACCTACGAAAATTCTTTGAGAGGTTGAGACAACATTCCATGAGACTAAACCCCGCCAAATGCACCTTCTGAGTGACAAGGGGAAAAGTGCTTGGGTATATGGTCACTGAGCGAGGTATAGAAGTTGACCCCGAAAGATCAAAGCCATCATGGATATGAGGCCACCTCAAACCTGCATGTAAGTCAAGAGCTTCATGGGTAAATTGCAAGACATCGCCGTTTCGCCAATCGCTGACCACTATGTGCGAGCCCATCTTCAAGCTCATGAAGAAGAATGTGGACACGTAATGGACCGAAGAATGCCAAGATGCCTTTGACCGCATCAAGGCATACTTAGTACATCCCCCTACTATGCCCCCACATAGACAAAGCCTCTTCTCGCTTCTATCTCACTGTCACGTACACGGCTGGGGCTATGCTTGCTCAGAAAAGAAAGACTCTCGTGGAAAACGCCATTTACTTTGTCACCGGAAGCTACAGGGAGCGAGCTCAATTACTCAAGATGTGAAAAGACTCGTGCAGATCGGTCCGGGTAGTCGGCAAATTGAAGCATTATATGCAAGCCCACCCCGTGAATTTGGTCTCGAAAATGGACCCCATCAAGTACATCTTTGACAAGCCTTCCCTCTCAATGCGTTTAGCGAAGTGGTCCTTCTTCTGGCGTAATACGACATCAACTATGTGACCAGAAGGCCATCAAGGGTCAAGCATTGTCGATCACCCGGCGAATTTCCCCAAGAATGAAGACAGAGGGCCCGAACCCCAATTTCCTGATGAAGGGATCTTTGCAACTTGAGCCTCGAAAATAGATGGCAATTGTTCTTTGACTGAGCCGCTAACAAAAGAGGAAATGGTGTAGGAATGCTATTGGTCGATCCGAAAGATGAGCATACCCCCATAGCCCTCAAGTTGAACTTTCCCGCCACGAACAATGTCGCCGAGTATGAAGCCTCGCATTGCCGGGTTTGGAGGCCGCCTTAGAAAGAAATGTCAAGGAGCTCGAAGTTTACGGAGACTCGCCCCGATCATCAACCAAGTCTCCAACAAGTGGAAGACCGTGGACCCTAATCTACAACGATATCATGCCCATATGGAGGAGTTGATCGGACAGCTTCGTAGAAGTGACTTTCCACTACTTGCCGAGGGAAAAGAACAGATTCGCAGATGCCCTAGCTACTCTAGCCTCATTGGTAGAGATCCCCGAGGGAAAAGCCATAAAGCCCTTCAGAGTGGGTAGAAGAGAAGCCCCACCTTCGTTGTGAAGTGGACCCGGGACCCGAGCCCATAAAGGAACCTTGGTACAAATCCGTATTTACCAATTCCTCAAAGACGGAGAGTCGCGCTTTCAGAGACGAAGAAGGTAGACCAAAAGAAGGTGTCGAGCCAAAAGCTTGCGAGCCCCGAAAAGGTTGGCCTTCCCATTATGTCATTCTAGGAGGCAACCCGTACAAGAAACGCTATCAAGGACCACTCCTCTTATGTGTCACTCAAGAAAGAGCCGTAGAGTTGATGACCGAAGTCCACAATGGTCCTCGCGGTCCTCACATGAATGCCAGCCCCGATGCAAGTGATCCTCGTAATGGGTTACTACCGGATCTCCATGGAGACAGATCGCGTTCAAAGACGTCCGAACCTCGCGACAAATGCCAGCGGTTTGCCAACCTCAACCATCTCCCACCTCATGACCTGTACCGCATGACGACTCCTTGGCCGTTTGCAACTTGGGGCATTGACGTGATAGGGAAAATAACCCCGACAGAAGCAATGGGCACGAGTTCGTGTTGGTAGCCATCGACTACTTCACCAAGTGGGTAGAGGCCAAGTCCTACAAGGTCCTCACTTCCGTAAAAGTGGCCCAGCTTCATCAAAGAAAACATAATGTGCGTATATGGGGTGCCCAACGAGATCATTTCGATAATGGGTCACACTTCGAAGGAGATCGCGATAGACCGCCGTCGTAATTCAGTAGTTACTCGCCACAAGTCGTCCCCGCATGCACCTCGCACCAATGGAGCCGTGGAAGCCGCTAATAAGACACTCGAGCGGATCATCCGAAGATGGCCACCCGTGGTCGTGATTGGCCCGAAAAGCCGCACCTAGCACTCGGGGCTACGTAACGTCCGTCGTAATGCCTACAGAGAAACTCCTTTTGCCCTAACTTACGGATGGAAGCAAAGGTTACCAAAGGAGTTGGAAATCCCGTCATTAAGGGTCCTCCCGGAAAACATAGTGTCAATGAAGTGGAATGGTTGCGCAGCCGGCATGATGAGTTAGCCCCGCTGACGAGAGAAGGCTAAAAGCCATGGAACACACCCGAGCCTACCAGAGGCGAATGGCCGAGCGTTTGATAAAAAGTCAAGGCCGTAGACATCAAAGAGGGTGACTTAGTGCCGAAAGTAAAGCCCCTACCGTAGACAACCCCGGGAAAATGGGAACCCGTCTGGATCGGCCCTTATGTGGTGCGTAAGATATTATCTGGAGGAGCCATGAAGCTTGCAGACTTGGATGGCAATCCCTTTGTCCACCCAAACCAACGGTGATAAACTCCGAAGATACTATGTCTAATAAAAAAAAAAAAAAGGTGCAAAAAGAGTAATACCCAAACTAGGGCCGAAACCTCAAAAAGGGCGGTCTAGGCAAAAGACGTGGTTGCACATATAAAAAAAAAAAAAAAAATCTTAGTGCAAAAAGAGTAATGCCCACTAGGGCCGAAACCCCAAAAAGGGCGGTCTAGGCAAAAACAAGGCCGCACACGAAAAAAAATTGGTTCACCGTAATGAACTACGTAGACCTCGAGCCCCTTAGCCTTTCTTGTAAAAGGGGAACGTAGGCAGCCATATATGGTTCGGTCTAAACAATAAAAAGGACGATTAAGTTTCCATGAAATATGTCCCGATCAATAAAAAAAAAAAGACATTTGAATTTCCATGAAATGTGTCTTGACTAATTTCTAAAATGATATTTCTTGTTCATTACAAGTTAAAAACTTCTTGATGAGTTCAAGCACCCCTACCTCTTGACTCGCTAACCCGCTAAAAAGATCTAAAATACAATAAAATGCCTAAATAAACTAATGTGTTTGCAAAATGGCAATAAGGGAATCCTAAGAAAAGATCCGTCGCCGTCATTCGCCGAGTCTTCTTTGGTCTTCTTCCCTTTTCCTCGGCCCCGTCGAGTCTTCTTCCTTTTCTTGTCTATGATGCTCTGTATCCCTCATCCCGACCTCTCGGTATCCTCACCGGAGCCTCTACCAACCCCGTGTCAATGAGTGCTCTCTATCCGAGCACGAGTCCGCACCTCCTCCCTCCGAGCCTCGCCAAAGGAGCGACCTCTGACAACCTCTTGTACCGAGCCTCCATATCTCGACCAAATCACCTGACCGGTTATGGCAACTCGCCTTAGCCTCGCCTCCTCGTAGTCCTACTCGAGTCGCAGCCGCCTCCCAATAAAGCTCGACGTCTATCCTCCAAGATAACCCGAGTCGCTCCCATCTCCCTCTCGTACTGCTCCAAGTAGACAAGTGGTCAAGATGGTGCTTTTCCCGCTCCCGAAGATAGCCCCGTGGGAAAGCAAGATATGTCCAAGCCCTCGAGAAGAAAGAGAAGCCGGGCCGGATCTCTCATGTCCAATGACACCACCTCCATGGTCCGGATGTCCTCCCAATCACTCAATGGCTCCCGTAAAGCCCCAAACCGCCCGGATACCAAGCAGGTATGTAGAAGGACGACCAGCAGAATCTCGGAACCCTCACAACATAAGACTCCGAAATATCCTCCCGGTCCGCAACCTCCAATGTGGTATCCACCAACGGATGTCCGAAGTGGATAGCCTAGCCATCATCGCCTCCCGCCTACCCCGTTCCCGCCGCCTAGGCGCACCTCTCCGAGAAATCACCCAAGGGCACCGAGTCGGCAAAGCCCCAGCAAAGCCCCGAGCCTCTCCGCAGCCACGTAGTCAACATAGCCGGACTCCCGGACCTCATGAAACGGTCTCCCGAGCCATCCTGTCGATCCCATGAAATGTCTCTCCCAAAACCACGGGACAATATCCTTCCCAAACCCGCAGCCTCTCGACCATGTCCAAGAGGCCACTATGACAGATCCCCACGGACTCAAGCAGTTGAACAAAACAGAATACGCAGAGAATGAAAGCATCCATAGCCACCGTGGTCGCAGCCATATCTCGGAGACCCAAACCTGCCCGGGATATCGTAAAGGTCAATCCTATCCGGGCTACCATCATCCTCTCACCTCTCCCAAAGGAATCGCAGAAAGATGCAAGCTTTACCGTCACCGGCACGTCTCCGATCAGCGGAATAGATATAGCCTCGCCTCGGGACCCCCAATCAAGGCTCAAGTCTTCGTGCGTTGGGACAATTTCGTTGTAAGAGAAGCAAGAAACATGTCTCCGGACGTCCCGTAACTTTGCCGCGGCTCTCAACAGCTTCCCAATCGGGCGGGAGATCCCTCAAATGCCATAAAGACTTGATCTTGAAGGAAGAATCAAGCAGTCCCTTGTGATTTTGGAAGTTATGTCTCGCCCAAGATTGAAGACCGGATAGAAAATGGTCTCGCTTCCCTTTGCAACTGACGGGCTTCTCCATCGCAAAGTGTTCAAAGATGGTGCTTTTCGGTCCAAAATATGCTCTGGGAACAATTGGGACAAGTCTAGAGTGAAAATGAAATGAAATGGCCAAGCCTTGCTTTTATTCGTAAAATAACCAGCTCGTACAGAACCGTTAGCCGCACGGCTTCATTTTCCTCAAGGCCATGCCGCACGGCTACATTAGCCCTCTCGCAGAAAAATTCTGCAAAGAACCAAAGTTGCTGCCCAAGGGAGTTTTCACCCCACTTTTTCAACCAAAACCCGTACAAAAACATATCCGTAAGCCATTCAAGCATTTATATACCATTATAAATCATTTTGGCCCAGCCAGCCCCAATTCCAAGCAAAAAATCGCCCCAAGGCTCAAATAATATGCAAATTGAAAAAGCATAAATTAGAAAAGTAAATAAAATGTAAATACAATATTTTCGCCCCATCGGCGCCCAAATAAAGCAAAAATAAACGAAGTGTGCATAAAAATTGTTCATTGTTTGTTTTCGTTCCAAATCTATTCTAGAGACCTCCTAGGCCTCCGATTCTTCTTCCTCCTCATCGCTACTCAACTCATAAATGCTAGCCTCCTCATCAAGTCCTCCCGGTCGCTCACGTCGACAAATGGACATTATCGTGCCCGTACTCGCCACCGCTCCTGCATGTCGCCGTTGGGTCCCCGCCCGAGGCATGGCACCGGGAAGAGTACTCCGAGGCCGATGAGGTAGACGCTGTGCCCCGACGTGCCGTCTCTTGCGCCTGTGCTCCCGTGCATCCGCCGCCGCCTTCGGCGCAGCGCCTTCCTCGTAAGAGACCGGCACATGTCCTTCCAGCCCCTATTCTCGCCCGACCACCCTATCGTAAGTGCGAGCCGGAACCCGAGAAAAAGAAGAGAAAAATCTCGAAAATCTCAGAAAATTGCAAAAGCAGAAAATCTGAAAGCTAAAAAGGGAATAAGACCCTAAGAGTATACTTACAGTGCTATCAAAGCGGCAAGGTGTACCGGGGCTCCCTAGCATCGGGGACAGTATCCTCATCCTCCTCGGCACTCCATGGACCACATAGGACAAATGCGCAGGAGGGATCGGCGGGTCAAGAGGCTCATCCTCCCCATATCCCCGAGTGACCGCTAGCTTCACTAGCTTTTGTGGCGTCCTCAGCGCCGCTCCACAAACACAGCGTAGGGGGTGTCCATGTCAAAGTGCTCCTCTGCAGCCACGCCCGCCCGGTACCTCGCTATCTCATCCTCTCGGCCAATCCCCGGGCCGTAGCATCCGTGCCGGAGGATCCCGAGGAGTAATGGCGTCCAATGGAGGGACATGGCCATGCCGCCTCGAGAAACGGTCCCCCAAGTAAATGACATCACATGTCAGCCCAGTGAGCCACCTCCTCTGCCTCGTCACATCAATGGCATCTCCCAAAGAAAATCTCCTGATACCGCCCCAAGGGTAGAAGTCCACTCCGTCGTGCCCATCCTCGTTGATGACCGGCCTCACCATTTTGTAATCGAAGGTAATCCGGGTCTTCCCCGTGAATTTATCTCTCGCATCTCCTCCAAATAACCATAGCAGTGGAAGATGGTGACATCACTCGCCGGGTTCCAAGGGAAGAACCCGATCACCTCGCAAAACCAGCCCGCATGTTCAAAACATCAAAAGGTCATTCTCTCTCTTATAAAAGTCTCAAGACAAGAAAAGAGAAAAGAAAAAAAGAAAGGAGACTACCTCAAGGGCAAATGAGAAGCAGTCCATGGAAGCAGCTTTGTTCCGACTGTACATGTCCAACGAGAAGTACAACTCCGCCAATCCGGCCTCGCCCCAAGAGACCGTCCCTATCCCATCCACATCCTCCAAAGAGTCGAGGAGGCAAGTAATGGCCGGCGTCCTGCACTAGCAAAGATAGTGACTGATAGCATCAACCATATGAATGCTCTAGCCATGGCAGGGCCACATCATTAGCAAAGAAAGTTCTCGCATGCAAGTCCGAATCAAGCTACCTCGACGCCCGCGTCTCCATCCCCAGCCCTGGGAATCAGCTCAAACCCTACCAAAGCCCGGAACTCCTCAGGCCGTAATGTGGTCTCTCCAAGTCACGGGCCTCCCGTGAACCGTAGGCCGCAATAGCCGTGAAATCGGCAGAGTCACCGTCGCCTCTCCCCACCCAGGTGAAAGCTATGAGTACTATCCCACTGTAACTCGTAAAGGGCCTCGGACCAAGCCCTTGCTCTTAGAGGTGATGTGAACACCCCGCCGATGGCCTCTACAAACGCATCCAGCCGGTAGCCCTCACCAAATTCTTGGGGTTCACCCCATTCTTCTCAAAATCCGGCATCCTCTCGCCAAAGCTTAACCGCTATCTCCGATGGTCCTCTAGACTTGTTCTCCTCGTAGACAAGCACAAAAAAAAAGAAGTGTCACCCTTCATCATTTTCAAAAGCATGCATATATTCACAAAAAATGCACATGTTTTCAAAAGAAAATCATTCACAAAAGTTTTTCTAGCATTATTTGCATCAAAAAAGCGTCTTTCATCACTTGAAACGCGTCATGTCAAGTCCCGTTGCTTTCCTAAGGCACAAAATCACAATTTTCACAATTTTTTGCACATAAGCATTATTCTTTCAGAAATGGCATGCATGAATCATTTTCATCTTCCAAAATCATGTTTTCTCATTGAAAATTAGAATTTTGACCTAGTTCTAGCACAAGGCAAGAACTCCGTCTCATATTTTGAAAAATTCTCATTCTTACTTCATTTTGCGAGAAAAAAGTGAGTCATTCTCATAATTTTTGTCAAACAAGTTGCACATGCATATTCTTAGCCTCATAGGTTGTTCATGCATCTCAAAATCATTCAAAAAAAAAAATCATTCAAAAAAATCCTAAAATTCGGGTCAAGCCCTAAATCATTCAAAAATCAAGCAAAATCATCGGATTTGAGCAAAATGAGAATGCTTACCCCAACCGATCGCGGGTTCGTTGATTTATGCTCCCTTCTCCCCGGGTAAAGCTCCGATGGAGGCGTAAGGAAGTCATACTTCCTCTCCGTCTGAACGAGCTCCTTTCTCCTCCTTCTCGCAGCCGCGGAGATGTTCCTTCTTGCTTGCCTCGGTATGGGATTGCCCTCCGGATCCATTCCAATCGATAGAAGCAAAGGGAATTGAAGAATTTTGAAGAAATTCTCTCCTTTCTCTCTCTTCCTCGGCAGTTCTTGGGCGGCAATAATGCCCAATGCCCGTTCAAACCTGTTTTAAAATAACTGAAAAACAGTCTCTAGCCGTACGGCTCCTTTTCTCCATCTCATGCCGGGCGGCTTCATTCGCTCCGAGCGTAAATTACAATCCCGCCCCTGGACCTTCCACTTGGGCATGCAATTTCCGTTATCTTTTAACCAAGATAACATCTTTTCAGAAAATATCCCTTATCTCTTTAGCAATCAAGCTTTATTCCCAGTCGCCTCCGTTAATTCCGTTATAACGGGATAACGCTAGGTGACAACCTCCGAATTGTCAAAACTCTAAACTGAGCCTACCTCTATCCAGAATAGTGACGTATGCTAAGTTTCTATCAACTTAAGCTACCTCTATCCCGAATAGTGACGTACGCTCAAGTTTCTATCAACTTAAGCTACCTCTATCCCGAATAGTGACGTATGCTAAGTTTCTCTCAACTTAAGCTACCTCTATCCCGAATAGTGACGTACGCTCAAGTTTCTCTCAACTTAAGCTACCTCTATCCCGAATAGTGACGTACGCTCAAGTTTCTCTCAACTTAAGCTACCTCTATCCCGAATAGTGACGTACGCTCAAGTTTCTCTCAACTTAAGCTACCTCTATCCCGAATAGTGACGTACGCTCAAGTTTCTCTCAACTTAAGCTACCTCTATCCCGAATAGTGACGTACGCTCAAGTTTCTCTCAACTTAAGCTACCTCTATCCCGAATAGTGACGTATGCTCAAGTTTCTCTCAACTTAAGCTACCTCTATCCCGAATAGTGACGTACGCTCAAGTTTCTCTCAACTTAAGCTACCTCTATCCCGAATAGTGACGTACGCTCAAGTTTCTCTCAACTTAAGCTACCTCTATCCCGAATAGTGACGTATGCATTGGCAACCCATATCTCGATTCGAAAGAGATTGAGACGTATGCTCAAGGCTTTGGCAACCCATATCTCTCGATTCGAAAGAGATTGAGACGTACGCTCAAGTTTCTCTCAACCCATACCTCTCGATTCGAAAGAGATTGAGACGTATGCTCAAGTCATTGGCAACCCATATCTCGATTCGAAAGAGATTGAGACGTATGCTCAAGGCTTGGCAACCCATATCTCGATTCGAAAGAGATTGAGACGTATGCTCAAGGCATTGGCAACCCATATCTCTGATTCGAAAGAGATTGAGACGTATGCTCAAGTCATTGGCAACCCATATCTCTGATTCGAAAGAGATTGAGACGTATGCTCAAGTCATTGGCAACCCATATCTCTGGTTCGAAAGAGATTGAGACGTATGCTCAAGTTTTTCAAACTTTAGCAACCCATATCTCTGATTCGAAAGAGATTGAGACGTATGCTCAACTTCACCAAACTCTAGCTACCTCTATCCACTCGATAGTGACGTAAGCTCTAGTTTCAATCGTGTGACATCCTCCAAGAATTGTCAATCGTGTGACAGTCCTCCATTAATTGTCAAAATCTCAAGAATCCTAGACATCGTTCCTAACTATCTAGTGATGCTTGAACTACGATAAAGGCTTGATTCCTCCGGATACGTAGGTAGCCTTTTATAAAAGGTCCACCATTCGACCACTTTGGTCACCCCGTTTCTTTGTCACTCCTCGCTGATAAAGCGCCCTCATAGAAGTTCGTATATCCGACCACCTGGGTCACTCCTAGCATATCCCCAAGTAGGATCAATTGCTTGACCTCCTAGGTCATTTTCTCTTCTTTTTCCCCAAAGAAGAGACTAGTTTCTCTTCTTCCTTCCCTGGATCCTAATTCCGAACTACGGCTGGCTTGATTCCTCCGGATACGTAGGTAGCCTTCCAAAAGGTTCAGCCACTCGACCGTCTTGGTCACCCAATCCGTCTCGGCATTCGCCAGAGCGGATCCTTTTCTATCGACAACCCCACTCGCCTTGCAAGTGACGTTGCCGAGGGCTTCGTAAGTACCCAAATCTGGCTCATGCCTTCCTGTTAAATTTCCCGGCAATTTCGGTAAGTTTTCCGGTAATTCCCGTATCCTTTCCTAGTGTTCCGGAAACATTCCGGAACTGTTTTTAATTAAATAAAGGCTGAAGGGAATCCTTCCTAATTAAGAAACACGTTTTTCTTAATTAGGAGGGAAGGTTCTAGAATAATGCCACCTTGCATGGTTCTAGAATGCCGAGTCACAATGGATAAGCCCGCACGGCCGCATTAGCTCGTCGCTCTAACCGCACGGCTTCATTAGCCTTATCCAGATCGCCTATAAATAGAGCCCTCCTCTACCCATTTCAAAACAACAACAATACATACAATCCATAGCAATACAATCACTACTCCCAAGACGTGAAGAATATTGGTGAAGGCTCAAGAAGGTGAAGAAGAAGGCCAAGAAGCTCCCTCCTCCTTGAAGATCCAAGACCAATCTCTCCTCCTAGCTCCGACCAAAGAAGCAAAGGAAGCAATTGGTAACCTCGCACGCCCTAACCTTGCATTTTAATTGATATACTTGCTCATTGCATTCATATATCTTGCTTGGGACTTGGCATTTATTCATAAAGATCACATCTTTATCACCCCCTTTCCCTTTTGCATGCATTAAGACCTCATTTGTCATAAAAATGTAGTCTTTTTTCATAAAGGTGCATCCTTTGCACCTAAAACCCCCATTTTCAAATAAAAATGTCATTTTTATGCATCATTTGCACATAAAAATCCAATCTTTTCAATAAAAATGCATCCTTTGCATTCAAAAACCTTTTCTAATGCATCATTTGCATAAAAATCCTATCTTTACGCATCACTTGCATAAAGATCATTTCTTTCAATCAAAAAAGCATCATTTGCTAAAACCAAAAATGTCATCTTTTCATTAAAGAGTCATTTTTCATCATGCATTTCCCTTTCCCCCAACCTTGGAACGGACCGGTGTAAAAGATCCTATCTTTACATCGTTCCTTCCATTAAAGGTTCACGATTTCTTTAGAAAGGGACACCTTGAACCCTATATCTCCGATTATCGCTTAAGAAAGAGTATGAAGCCTCTATACGAGCTCGACCGTCTTAAAGCGTAGGATTGATGGGCTAAGGACCCTCCTTTTCTAAAGAACCTCATCTTTGACCAAAAGAGAGTCATTCTCTCGATCACGCAAGTCCCAAGGGTCCCGAGGTTTAAAATGCGATGATCACAAGTCATAAGATGAGGACGGGATCATAATCCCGAATACATAAAATTCCAAGGAATCCCGAGCGACAACCAACAAATGGTTTGTACGTCCGGAAGACAACTTGGGACATTCCCCCCTTATTTTCAAACACATGCACACAAGAAAGCACGCAAGCAAGCACGATTAATGAAATCTCGGGAGACTTGCTCCGGCAAGGCACTTTGGGTGAACGCCAAACGTTCTTCCCAAGGGGTAACTTAACCTCCGAACCCATAAAACAACCTTTTTTTCAAAGTTTTGAGGTAATCAAAATGGCGTGGCGACTCCGTTTTTCAAATAACTCGGATGTCTTCAAACTCGCGTGAATCCAATACAAAATTTGGGCACCACATTCACAGATAGGAATGATCATTTTCGGTCTGATGGCTATCCGCTCTGCTGGGGATTTTTGTGATTTATCGCTTTCCTAGTGATAGCGTCTTAGGTGCCTCAAACCTTGGAGATGGCGTTTTAGGTGCCTCGAACCTTGGAGATGGCGTTTTAGGTGCCTCGAACCTTGATGATGATGGCCTTTCGGTGGACTTCGTCTGCTGCCGAAGGAGAGGGTGACCGTTTTGGTCGAGGGGCTGGACCTAATGATAGGCTACCTACGTATCCCTAGCGGGGAATCAAGCCCTTTCGTAGTTCGAGAACTACTCGAGATTCCGTTGGCTTTTGGGATTCCGTTGACTTTGCTGGGGATTTTGTTAGCCTTTGCTGGGGAAGATCAGACGTATTTGTCAGGGAAATCGGCCTTACGTTTTACTGCCGGGGATGATTTTGATGAAAGATACGGGATTCCGTCATCTTTCTCGGGAGATCGGTCTTACGTTTCTGCAGGGAATTTCTTGTGAGAGGGTATGAACTCCAAATGGGAACTTAGTTCAGGAGTATGAACCTAAGTTGAGGTTCGGTTCAGGAGTATGAACCTAAATGGAGACTTAGTTCAGAGTATGAACCTAAGTTGAGATTTGGTTCAGATTATGAACCTAAATGGGAACTTAGTTCAGGAGTATGAACCTAAGTTGAGGTCTTGTTCAGGGGTATGAACCTAAATGGAGACTTAGTTCAGGAGTATGATCTAAGTCGGGACTTGGTTCAGGAGTATGAACCTGAGCTGAGGTTTCGTACCTGATGGAGGCTATTTGAAGGTGTTCTTGCTGGGGAAGACTCGGGCTTACGAGAACCATCGGGAAGAAAGGTGATCAATGTCGGTCAAGTGGATGGACCTATGGTAGGCTACATGGTTTGTCACCCAAGGATTGACTGTATCTGGGGGTCACCCGAGGATTGACTATTTTAGGGAAGTCGTCCTAGAGATTGATCAGATTTGGGAGTCACCCGAGGGATTGACTATTTTAGGGAAGTCGCCCTATGGTTTAACTATTTTTGGGAAGTCGCCCTATGGTTTGACTATTTTTGGGAAGTCGCCCTATGGTTTGACTATTTTTGGGAAGTCGCCCTATGATCTGACTATTTTTGGGAAGTCGCCCTATGATCTGACTACTTTTGGGAAGTCGCCCTATGGTTTGACTATTTTTGGGAAGTCACCCTATGATCTGACTATTTTGGGAAGTCGCCCTATGATCTGACTATTTTTGGGAAGTCACCCTATGGTTTGACTGTTTTTGGGAAGTCGCCCTATGGTCTGACTATTTTTGGGAAGTCACCCTATGGTTTGACTATTTTTGGGAAGTCGCCCTGTGGTTTGACTATCTTGGGGAAGTCGCCCTAAGATTTGATGATAATGTTCTTTTAGAAAAGTAGTTGACTAAGATATGCTTTCATACCTGTGCTGTGCTTACCTGTAGTTGCCGGAAGGACTGAGGCTACGGCTGATGTTGATGAAGAGTTGTTAGGTTGCTGTTCGTGGGACGGTTTCTGCTGACGATTTGCTGTCTTTGGAAGCATTTTGACCTGAAGGAGGAGTTTGGTTGAGTCTGCATCTTGCTGGTGATCGTCAACCTTGTAGAGGTGGTTGAGCTTGTATTCACATTGGGACTTCTTGCTTTTGAGAACTTGGTGTCTCTGACCGCATTGTATTTGAGAACTTGGCGTCCCTGACCGATTTGTTTTGGAGAGCTTGGCGTCTCTGACCTTCTTGCCTTGGAGAACTTGGCGTCTCTGACCGATTTGTATTTGAGAGCTTGGCGTCCCTGACCGATTTGTTTTGGAGAACTTGGCGTCTCTGACCGATTTGCATGTGAGGACTTGGCGTCCTTGATCGATTTGTATTGGAGAGCTCGGCGTCTCTGACCAATTTGTATGTGAGAACTTGGCGTCTCTGACCGACTGGCATTTTGAGAACTTGGCGTCTCCGACCGAACTGTATTTGAGAACTTGGCGTCTCTGACCGAATTGTAGACACTGGAGGTGGTCTTCATTGGGGGGCTGTTTTCATCCATTTGTGGACATTGGAGGTCGTCTTTAGCAAATTGCAGACGCCGGAGCTTGTCTTTGCCAAACTGTAGATGTTGGAGGGCGTCTTCATCCATTGGAGGTCGTCTTTGGTGAAGATCATCCTTGCCGAAAAAGGGGGATTTGATTTCACGTTTGAATTCCTGCATTCGTTAGTGAAGAGGAAGATGCATATATGGCATTCATGATGACATATGCATGCATGGAACCAAAAATGATTATGGGATGATGCATTTACTTGCTTTCGAAGATGCACTTAGCCTAAGCTTCTGGCAGGAAAATTATGATTTATGATCTTCGATGATTTAGGATTATTCCTATTGACTCAAGTTTTGTGCATGCTACATGAGCCCTTGGGAGATTTTTAGTGGGGATGCATGGGTATGGAGACTGCTTGGAACAGATTTTGAGCAAGTGGGGGGTGAGACCTCTCGATCGCGATTTAAACCGCGGTTGTTGATGAGGTTTTGTTAATAGTATCACATGGACCTCAACGAGATTGGATTCGGACCTGGTCCGGGTTGACAATTTCCCTCTCAATCTTGGTCATTGAAGCCGATGCCGACGTGCTCTAGGCGCGTTGATATGAGTGAAATCTCTTTCATTTGGGTGAGTCATGACTTTGGCCGAAACTTTGCTCGGAGAATGATTTGATGAAATTGCTAATGCCTGGAGAAACCCCGATCTTGAATTCCGATGCTACGGGAAGCCGCCGTACCACGTTACGTTCTGAAGCTGAAATTCTTTCTTGCAGCTTGATAAAATTCGGGTCCGAAAGACCATCTTGACAAAGCCCCCGGATCCTGAGTAGGCAAAGTCCGGATTTTGAAGAAGCGACTTGGCGAGTCTATCTCGTAGTGAAGAAACCAATGTGGTCCCAAAGATGACTATATAAGCCCCAGCTTGAAGAGCTACTATAGGAGAACCTGGGAGAACCGCTTAGCAAGCCCCAGCATGAAGAAATTCAGAGCAGTCTTATTGCCGACAGAGTTATCATGTGACCGAGGGGGGACCCATCTTTTCAGACCTTAGTCAACCAGTTACTGGACAAGACTCGGAAATGTTTACGTGCAGGGGCATATCTTTTGAAAGGTGGGAATGTTTCCCGAATTTGTGTATGACACTCTCGCTTTTGGTTTGACTCTTTTGAGAGAGTATCACAAGGTGTGGAAAAGTGTGTGGAGGCCCCTGCAGACAGAAAGACAATGTTTGGCTCTATTTTCCTATGATGTAGAAAGAGAAGACTTGTCGAGGCACTTGAAAACTTGTCTTATTCATGATGATCACAAGGCTGCTTAAAACCCTTTGTTAATGTTCGGGTTATTCAACTCCTAACTCTGATATGAACAAATATTTTGATTAATCACAAGGAGAAGGCCAACTGATATCGGGAATCAAGCTCGGAAGGGCGGAAAGTATATAGGGACGATCCTTGATGAGACCGGATTTTTTTTTTTGAAATTTGTTTGTGATTTCGACTGGACCAATTTCTGGTTGCCTACGTTCCCTCCATTATGAAGAGCTCAGGTCACCGTAGTTCGGGTCTATCCCGAATGAAAAGAGAACGAATGTTGAAATTCGAGGGTCTGAGGACCTTTGGGGATTTTGAGGATTGAATAACATATCCCCTTAGAGTGTCCATGAAAGACACGGATGCAAAGCCCCAGTGGGACATCCACGGCAAGTGTTTGTGAGGAGAAATGAAATATGCTCACATGAAGGGAAGGGTTGAATTTGCACAATCTTTGATTGGTAATTTTGGACCAAGATGGATTAGATTCCAATTTTAAGCAAGCAATGAAGCATTAATTTGATCCTGACATCGAGGATATTAGAATGAAACTGCTATCCGATAGGGACCGTAGTTGGGTTTCCGGCTTCGATCGGCCATCGGGTGATTTTGGGAAATTTTGACCTCTTAAGATGAGAGGTCGACTGGGCCTTTTGCTGACTGAACCTCTAAAGATGAGAGGTTGGCTTGTAGGGACGTGTTTGGGAAATCTATGGCGGGGAAGATTGATTGCCTCTAAGAATGAGAGGTCAAATTTTGACTTTGGCCAAAGGCGAGGGTAATGGGAGTATCCTCTAAAATAGAGAGGATGGCTTGGGATTGATTTAAGGTAATGGTGAGAGGAAGTCCAAGCTATCGACAACTTTTTGCGATCTTGCGAGAATTCAGTGCTCCTTTTTGATCATTGAGAAGGGACTTTTGAGGACCGACAGCTCTTCTTTTTTTCTTTTTTTTTTTTGTTTTTTTTTTTTTTTTTTTTTTTTTTTTGTTTTTTTTTTTTTTTTTTTTTTTTGACTTGGAAAGCCTCCTGAGGAGTTGAAGATTATCTTTGTCCTTCCTTCGTGGCTAGGGATATTTTGCGCATCGCCGACTCTCGAAGCTAAACTCTTGGGCTCGCTTGGACTTTCTCTCAGTATGGAGCAAAAATGATGGCTAAACCGGGTTTCAAAACACGCCGATCTTGAAATGAAAGGGTAGTGTTTAGTGAGGGTGAGGTAATGGCTTTCCTATGGGTGAAAGGTTTCAACCGCAATCCCTACTGGATGATCTAAACGAGATTTAAGTCTTCATTGCTTGCTTAAACTTTATATGAGAAAAGGTCCATGCAAATTCATCGAGCAACGAGATGATGATGATGAAAGGGATGTGAGCATATGAGATGCAAGATGGGGAGTTGGTAAGCCCCCATTTGAGAAGGATATCAATTGGTTTTCTCACTCCGATTAGTTTAATTATTAATCATTTTCGAAGAATTAGTGGTTGAGCGACAAGTGATCATTTTGGATAAAACCATTTCAATTAAGTGTAACGTGGGTGCGCAAGTGATGTCTCGAGTCTAGCAAGAAGAGAAAAAAGACTTATATTAAAAGTTAGGCATTTAACCACTATGTCCAAAATGGAGTACAACGACAAATGTCCAGGAAGGACTTAGGTGAAAGAAAAGTACTAGAACCTACGAAGGTTGACTCAAAAGACTATTTTAAAGATAGGTAGCCCCCAATCTAGCCGCTCTTTGCTGTTGAACCATTCATCTATTCTTCGACGCTGGAGACGGGAGCTATTGCAGACCTTTCCATCAGATTTCCTTGGCAATCTCTTTCTTAATCCAACCACTTTCATCGCCCGCGATGGCCGATTCACCGACCTCACAAAGGGGCGAGTCAAATTCCATTATGCCCACAAGTCTTGGATCACCAAACTCGACCATGTTGACACTCATGTTGTTAGGGAGCGGGTTATTGAGGGTATTAGGCCCTTCAGCATCTCTAACCTCCCTTGCTCAATCAAATTTTGGATTGCCTTCTTTAGGGGACACAATCATCTCGTCAGGTGCCCATGGTACTGCGATGAAAGGCACAATGCTTGGAGGTATCCAAAGGAGCGTTGGGGTTTCTTGGCTGATAATTATCCAAAGGCCGGAGCAAATCTTCTTTTACCAATCCTCTGAAGATATCGCTTAAAGGCATTCCAAGGTTTCTCAAGTCTTGGAGCCGGGATCTCTGATGCATCGGGCTTCTTGGGAACAAAGGAAGTGGCATTGTTACGGCCCTGTCCCGCGTAGCCGATCGCCTCTTTGCCTTTAGCGAAAGCGAGAGTAGTGTTGGAGGGAGGAGCCCGATATCCGTAGGCAAGTGCAGCCGGCCGCCGATTGTAAGCCTTTTCAAACTTAGCCCCGAATTAACCATTGCACGCAAGCCGCCGTAGGGGAAGTGGCCGAGGAAGCTCTCAAATGCGGCTTCAAGCATGACTCGAAAGATGTCTAATGCTCCTCGTCGAGAGGGAGGAATGGCCATTTCACCGAGCTTTAAGTTCCACCTCTTATAGAAATCCCCAATATTCTCATTGTGGCGCCGCATCGTTGTTTGCGAGTCAACTCGTTTGTCTCCCATTCCAAGTTGGCTTTGTACTTATCTCGTGAAAGTACCGGTAACTGCTCCCAAGTAGCCCTAGCTTCAGCCGCAATCGGAAAAACCATTTCAAAGCCCCCGACTTCAAAGAGAGACTAAAGTAATGTCCCGGGCCAATCGCTATTTGGTTTGTGCATCCCTTAGCCTTCATTGCCAAAGTATAGGTGTCCAAGTGAGTTTTAGGGCATGCACTCCCGTCAAACAATTCCAGAGTGGGCATCACAAACTTGTGAGGCAGGGGGGACAATCGAGTCGGGATCTCGTAGGCCGAAGAGCGGTGTTCTTTTGGCGGTCAATTCACACTGTGCTTTCATTTCCTTGTGTTGCTTCATAAACCAAGCCAATTGGGGATCCAAAGGTGGAGCCATAGCGTTCAAACCAAATGATCGAGCCGAAGAGAGGAGTTACCACCGGCGGCACATCTGGGTGGAAGGGATACCATATTCCGGGGCATAGGTGAAAACCTGCCTTGGCCCAAATTACCACAGGGAGTGTAGGTAGGAGCTTGGGCAAAAGGATAAAACCCGGCCGCTTGCCGTTGGCTTTCCATCGGAAGGCAGAGGCGGACCCGAGGTAGCCGGATAGCTCGGATTTCGGAGTGAGGCCCATAAGTAGGTTTGAGTGTAGGCTGTCCGTCCCGGGATTGTTGAATTGCATGGCCGCTCGTGGCGAAGGTGTGTAACTGTGGGATACCGCGGTCCCGGTGATTCGGATGACACCGGGATGGAGGCTTCGATAACCCATAGAAGTCTCGAGTGAGAAATGGATGTGTGAGAGCTGTGAGGAGCAATGAGCTAGTACCATTCTGAGGTGGGACTCCCGATTGTTGCCCCGAACCAAACCGGGGTGGTATCCCAAACCGTTGCCGTGAAGGTCCGGATTGATTGGTCCCGAACCGAGGTGGGATCCCCATTTGCCGTGGCATTCCGGTAGCCCCAAGCATGAGAAGATATTCCGTACCGATTTTGTCCCCACCGAGGACCGGGAATTGGCTCGTCTCGTCGGGTCCGCAGGGATCCAGTGGTCTCGCATTTGGGGAGCCGGGTCGACCCAGGCCGAGAAGCATGGATTCTCGGTGGTAGTACCGCTGGGAGGCCGGTGGTGGCATCTGGAGTAGTCGGGCCGACCAAGAGTGGGGTTGAGGTCTTCCTCTTCTTCCACGGTGAAGGTGCCATCCGGGTTGAGACCGGCGGCCGCACCATGGCTCTTAATAGCCTCGATAAGGCTATTCACTCGTGCTTCTGTCGCACTCTCATCTCGTTTCGCTAACCGATTCCATTGTTGTTGTCCGAGGAGTCCCTGGAGGCGGAGTGACGTTGTCCCCATCGTTACCGCACCGATGCAGACATTCTGAAACCCGGAGTTGAAACAAACGACGAAGCTGACGATGCGCTGACTCTTCCCAACCGATCAAACGGTGACCCGGTGCCCGAAACCAAGCTTTATGCGGAGCTCATGGGGAAAGACACGAGGGGTTCGATGGCGGGAATTTGAAGGTGGGTAGGTGTTTGGGCTCAAGGCTCGTGCAACATGCAATTATTTGTTCATGTTTACTTAAAACACGTTTTATTAACCTAATCGGTTGGAAAAGATTGCTCTTTTTTGCAAACTACTCGATTCTGGATCAGTGGGCCCTGGCCACTACGTCTATAAGCCCCTCGTATTCCACCCGTATTTCGACCTCCCAGGTGGACAGCCCCGGGCGAGGGTCCTATAGGGCAAGCGGGTCCCACCGACCGAAAGAAAAACGATCCTAGAAGTCTGGCGGGTAATCGAGTCTTAACGAGCATTCGATGTAAATTACGGACAAAGCTGACGTTAAAGTCAAGATCGTGTCCGAGGGCTCGACGAAAAGTCGGCATGATTTGGGACCGATAAATGTCCGCTATTGATCTTGACTTGTCGTCGCTAAGCCGTAATTAGGCATGGAATAACCGTTAATCCTTGATGACTCGGTGTCATGTCGGGAGTCGTGTATAATTTGTGCCGCCGAGCCGAAGTCAAGGCGCCGGTCAATATCTTGGTCAAAGTCTGCGGCGGAAAGCCGGCATGACTTCGACCGATTAGGGACCCGAATATATTGAGTCGGTATGCCGACAAAGGCTTGAAAGGAAAGGTCTATACACGAGACGGGGCATGACATGAGACGACTAAAAACCAACCGGGTCTCGGACAAAGTGTGTCACGGACAAGTGCATGGTCGACACGAGGCTCCATGGGATGTTTGGGTAGTCCTGTGCTCATCCGAGAGGCGTAATAAGACCAAACGGACCGCGACAAGGATTTCCCGGGTTAAGGACGTGAGTGTGCGGTACGGTCAACGTGCGCGTAGTGTGCAAGCAGTCTATCTTCTTTTTCTGAGTAAAATAGAATTTTTTTTTTTTATGTGTCTTAAAAGGCATGATGCATGATTTTTTTTTTTTGAAAATTTTCTTTTGAAAAATCTTTTTTTTTTTGAAAATCTTTTTTTTTTTTGAATTTTTTTTTTTTGAAATTTTTAATGAGCACATAAGCACGTAAGCACGAAAATTCCGACAGTTAGGGACATTATTCCGACAGTCAAAATTTTTACTTTCTCCGAGGCGGCCAAAACAACATGAAAACTGTGCAAAAATCAACACACACACAAAAAATGATTTTCAACGCCGGGACGGAAGCTTGACCCTCAAAAGCTTTTTTTTTTTGAAAACGGTGATACCGGTACGTGGGATTGTTAGACCACAATTTATCCCCGACTCGTGTTAGGAGGCGATAACGGGAAATTTAGTGGTTTCCACCAATATACCAAATACCATTTTTTTTTAAAAAAAAAACTTAGTTCCCCAGCGGAGTCGCCACTGTGATGTACCCGATTTTTGAAATCAAACGGAGTCGCCACGCCATTTTTATTTTGAGGGCCAAAACTTTGAAAAAAGCCCGAGATCAGAGATTTAGGTTCGGAGGTCATGTTACGCGTCGGGAAGGACGTTAGTGTGCACCCGACGTGCCTCGCAAAACGAGTCTTCCAAACATTCAAAATCCTTTGTTGTGTGTGTGTGTGTGTGTGTGTGTGTGTGTTTTGGCCAAAATAAGTTGAAACTGAGGTAAATAAAAATTGGGAACTCTTTTTAAGACTTTGAACAATCCCCAAGATTTTTGGTATGATTTTTGGGTTGAGTCTTGGCACTCAAAAGATTTTTGGGAGTTGAAAAGCAATTCTGCCAGAATGAAAAAGGCAGCTGACCCTTGACTTTAAAATAGACTTAAAGGCTTCAAAACCTCAGAATCTGGGGAAAGTCCGAGAATGAAAGTTGCTTAAAACACCCTAAATAGGGTTTCTGAAAAGGAACTTTCCATTTGGAAGTAATTTGAGGGGTCAAAACCTTCTGGAAATCTCAGATGTGAAATCTGGATTTCCAGAAGCTAATGAACTGGCCTCTAAGAGAAAAATTGAAAGATTGGGTTTTACTCACGAAAAAAATAAAGTAAAAATATGTATGGAAAGATCTGGATGTTTTCTACAAAAAGTATTTTGTAGTCAACACCAAATTCCAAGTTTATCTATGTCCAAAAAATTAGACCATGGACTGAGGTCTGAGAAAATTGCTACTGGACAGCAACTTCTCAAGAAAGAAAATATGATTGTAGTCAACACCAAATTCCAAGTATTTAAAGTGTATTGTTTAAGCTATTTGTTTACCCTAAGATAAATCAAATTGTGAGTCAATTCGCAATCCAAAGATTAGTCTTGATGTCATATTGATTATCGTTTATTTTGATGGAATTCATTTGATATAATTAATCATTGTGTAGTTTCTTATATATGTTTTGTTTCATTCTTGTTCTTCTCCTTCAGATTTGATTAATGCTTCATCCGTAACTACTGCTATAAATGATGTACCTTTGCTTACTGGGACTAAACTTAAAACTTAAAAAAAAAAAAAATATAACGATGATCTTAGGCAATATGGACATCGATCACGCATTTGGGGAATCAAGTCCCGCTGCTCTCACTAAAGGAAATACCGTTATAGAACGGAAAAATGTTGAGCAATGGGAACGGTCCAACCGCGTGAGTCTAATGATCATGAAAAATTCAGTTTCAGAGACATTTTTGGACAATGTCTCTGAAATCGAAAATGCTGAGTTTTTTCTTGAATTCTTGTGGAAACTTGTTTCCATTCGGTACAAGGGTGACGAAAATCTTCGGGAGTACATTATCGAATTATTTCATCTTTCGATCAAACTAAAAGCACTTAAGTTAGAGATTTCGGAAGATTTGCTCGTGCACTTAGTTTTGATCTATCTTCCTCCTCAATTTGATCCTTTTGAAGTGACCTATAAATGTCAAAAGAAAAAGTGGAATATTAATGGATTACTTTCACATATGACATTTAGGAAGATAGGATGAAATATCTTAAATTAGAAAGTACTCACTCAGCATTTACTTCTTCTCGTGGGATTAAGAGAAGAGGGAAGGAAATTGCGGTTGCAAGTAAGAAGCATAAGGGATCATTTTAAGATCATAACGTCAAGAAATGCTTCTTTTGCAAGGACCTTACTCGCATGAAGAATGACTACCATAAGTATCGCGAATGGCGAATTCAGAATGGTATGTCATTTGGTCTTGTTTGTACTAAGGCAAATTTGGTTTCAATTCCTTAATATACATAGTGGTTGTATTTGGTGCAACAACTCACATTAGTTCATGTATGCGAGGGGTTGCTCAATTACCGAATCTCCAGTGAAGATGAGAAATACATCTATATGGAAGCTGGAAATCCGGTTGAAGTTATAGGCATAGGGACTTTTAGATTAATGATAAGTACTGGCTATTATTTTGTATTAAATAATACATTCATTGTACCATCTTTTGATGGAATTTAATATCTATCACAATTTTGGACAAGGAAGGTTACTCTTGTTCTTTTGGGAATAATAAATGTGATCTTTATTTTAAATTCCAAATTTGTCGGTACTAGTACTTTGTCATATATCGATAATCTTAATTTACTTGACACTGTCAAGAAAATGAATGAGTCCCATAATAATGAAACCAAAACTAAAGGCACTAAGCAAAAGTTATCAAGTGAAAATTATTGTATTCTATGGCATAGGCGTTTGGGTCATATCTCCAAAGGGAGAATTGATAAAGCTTATGTCGGAGAGAATCCTAAAACAACTTGATACTCCGGATAAAACTTTGCATTAAGTGTTTTAAAGAATAAATTTACAAACATTAAAGGAAATAGAATTTTGAGAGTATCAAACGTCTTGGAACTAATTCATATGGACATTTGTAGACCATTCATTAATCCTTCATGGAATGGTCAACAATATTTCATTACGTTCACGGATGATTACTCTCGTTATGGATACATTATATTCTTCATGTAAAGTTTCAATCATTGAACGTTTTCAAGTTTTTTAAGGCATAAGAAAGACTATTAAGAACGTTAAAACCGATCATGGTAGTGAAAACTACGGACGGTATAACGTATTAGGTGAATAACGTCCGGGTCCTTTATAATCGCTATTTTGAAGAGTGTAGGATTGTCCCTCACTACGCCATGCCGGGCAAACCTAGCATAGTATAGTGGAGAGACATAATAGAATCCTTAAGGATATGGTAAGAAGTATGTTTTCTTGTACTTCTTTACCTCACTCATTATGGGCGAAGCATTAAAAACCGCAGCTTATATTCTCAATAGAGCACCTTCAAAAGCTACCGACAAAACCCCTTATGAGTTATGGACGAATAAGAAACCGTCCTTAAATCATCTTCATGTATGGGGGTGTCCAGCAAAAGCTAGACCTTATAGGCCTAATGAGGGCAAACTGGACCTTAATACTGTTAGTAGCTATTTTATAGGGTATGCCGAGAGATCTAGGGGATATAAATTTTATGACCCAAAAACTAGAACATTTTTCGAGACTGACAATGTTAGGTTCCTTGAGGATGTTGAATTTAGTGGATAAATAGTAATGTTTTTGAATTTGAAGAGTTAGAGGAACCACTCTATGTTCCTCAAACTTTAGTTCCTGTTGGAAATCAAGTAATTGTACCTGAAATTCAACAAAGAACATACAATTCAAATTAATATAGAGACTCCCGTAAATAACGGACAACATGGAAATGTTGGACATGAGGAAATTCAACAACCTCAAAATGAGGATGAACCAGTGCTCTTGAGGAGATCTACTAGAGAAAGAAGAAGTAATATTCCAGATATTTATGATATGTATCTTACGGAGAATAAGGACACCTTAAGTTTAGTGGGAGATGATCTAATCACCTTCCATGAAGCCATTAATAGTCCTAATTCTCATAAGTGAATCAATGCCATTAATGAGGAGTTAAAATCAATGAAAGACAATGACATTTGGGATCTTGTCCCATTACCCGAAGGTGTAAAACCTATTGGTTATAAATTGATATTTAAAACCAAAAGGGATTAGCAAGGTAATATGGAAAGATATAAGGCACGTCTTGTTGCTAATGGATTTACTCAAAAAGAAGGCATTGATTATAAAGAAACATTTTTTCCGATATCTTCTAAAACCTCTGTTATGATCATTATGACATTAGTGGCACATTATGATCTTGAGCTTCATCAAATAGATGTTAAAATGTAAATTTTTCTCAATGGCGACATTGAGGAAACTATCTATATGAAGAAACCAGAAATGGTGACTAATTTGGATCAAACTAGTCAACTGGTTTGTAAACTTGAGAAATCCATTTATGGGCTTAAGCAAGCATCTCGTCAATGTTACTTAAAATTTAACCAAATTATTCTTTCATTTGGCTTTGAAATGAATCTTGGTAAAGATTGTGTGTACCATAAGTTCAGTGGGAGTAGATTTATAATTCTGGTCTTATATGTGGATGATATTTGGATAATATTTTTCATGCTAGTAATGATAAGGACCTTCTAAAAAAAAAAAAAAAATTAAGAAATTTCTCAAACAAATTTGAGATGAAAGATCTTGGTAAGGCATCTTTTGTATTGGGAATCCAAATTCATCGTGATCATTCATGAGGTATTTTGGGATTATCACAAAAGAGCTATATAGAGAAGGTATTACAAAGGTTTAGCATGGAAAATTGTAAACCACATGACACCCCTGTCTCTAAGGGAGATAAATTCAGTTTAAAGTAATGTCCTAAAATTAATTTTTAACCCAAGTATATGGAAAATATCCCTTATGCACCGGCAGTAGGAAGCTTAATGTATGCGCAAGTCTGTACTTGTACAGATCTTGTATTTATTATTGGGATGCTTGGTTAATACCAAAGTAATTCGGAAAGAAGAACATTAAGTCGCATCCAAAAGAATGATGAAGTACCTATAAAACATTAAACTACATGCTTATGTTTATAAAATTGGATCATTTTGAGATCATTAAGTATTCCGATTATGTTTTAGTGGATGCAAAGATGTCAAAAGATATCATATGGTTATATCTCTTGTTAAAGAGAAATAAGTATAAAATGAACAAATAGATATACAACTTATAGGATCAAACTCCATGTTATTGGATCCATTTTGTAAAGCGTAATCTCTTTTGATGTTTCACGAGCATACTGCTCATATGGGTGAAACAATTTTGATAATGCTTAAATCAGTGGGAGTTTGTGTTGTTTTCTATTTATTTATGTTGTTTTTATTTATATTGATCTCATTTGGTTAAGTAGGACTAGTTGGAGAATATATATATGCATTCTTCATATTTATATTCATTAATATTCCATGCTACATATCTATACTTAATCTATGTCATTTAGTTGGATATATATATGTGATTAATGTGGGTTTAGTTGCGAATCAATTACAACGACTGCCCCTTTAGTCCCTATACTTATAAGACTAATGGACGGGATTGTGTTGGATGACAATAAACGTGCACATAAGGGTTGTCATTCATGTTATAAATGATTAAGGAAATTATTTAGTAAAAGATACATATTAATATTAATCCAAGTGGGAGATTGTTAGAACATGGATTAATAATATGTGTTATTTAATTCTATATGTTATAATCATTTAATAATGTTAAAGTATAGACCAAATATGTAGAATTCCATTAGGTGTAAGTACCATTAAATGATGGGCATAATGGTAACTTCTCACCGCCTTCTTTACGAAAGGGTGTAGTCCCTAAATGAAGTGCCCCTTCTCTATCTATATAAAGGCTATCCATCAGCCATTTAGAGACACTTATTCATTCACTAAATTCAGTCACAAATCTTCCCTTTATTCACTAAGAAGATCAAGTGTGGGCACTATCATTTAGAAGATCTACTCTTCCCTACTTCGAAGTACTATCTCCCTACTTCCTTCTTCTACTCAAGAACAAAACTAAGAACAATCATGGAATCACAAGGTACACGCTTCCGTATTATTCTTCTTCTTCATCTTCTTCTCATTCTTAATCTAGTTGTGAGTCGGTTCATGGTTTGATGGATCGTTTTTTGTTCCATCACACGAGTCGTGCCCTTCAGCAGATTTCAATACTGTTGTCAAAACATCAGCAGCCTAGGAAGAAAAATGACATTTTGCTCATACCATTTTGCCTCAAACATCAGTACCATCTCTAAACTTCAGTATACCACATCCCTAACCCTTTCAATTCAACCCAAGACCAATTCCATCATTCCAACTCCAAGCAAAATGTACCAAAACCATTTCCAACCAAATTAAAAGGTTCCAAAAAGGCCATGCACCTATATACCTCAATCATTCCAACATAAAACAACAATTTACTACTATCCTTTCACCCTAACAACAATACCATAATCAAACCTTACTTCAGCTCATTCAAATACATTTCCAACTCAAAGGAAAATATTCCAAAATACTAAGAACCATTTATACAACAATAATATCAACTCTAAACATGGAATGAGCAATAAGTGAAGGAAACCATAATAACTTACCTTAAATAATTCGAAAATAAGAAAAACTTCAATCGGATAGATGCGATCCTCTCGGCTTCCTCAACATTTAAATGCGAACGGATCGAAGAACGGAATAACACTTGATTTATAGGAATTTTTGGAATGAAAGAACCCTAATTGTTTTTCTTATGGAACAGAGCAAATGAACTTGCTGATGTTTAGAATTTTATGAAGCTTCTCAATACAAGAAGGAGTTATACCTTGGCCTATTTACACTCAAGCTCTTCCAACACTTTAGTTGCTACAACTAACAACCTTAAGATTCAACTTTGACACATAAGCACCTCAATACTTTTATAAACTTTTATTTAAAATTTCAAATATTATAATTTCACTACACAACTTCCTATTGGTTTCAATTAGGCATTAAATAATTAAAATTAATTTATTAACATCCTAAAATATTAAGTAAGTTATCAAAATATCAAAATGAACACATAAAACTAACAAATAGCATGAAATGCATAAATGAGATGTCACGCACCCCACCCCCACGTGCCCAACATGTGCTTAAAATGGTGCCTAGGATTTGGGTCATGACACTCACTCCCCCTTAAAGAAAATTTGCCCTGAATTTTAAATTTACGTACGTGAATGATCAAATAACCAAGGATACTTCTCATGCATTTCAGATTTCAACTCCCAAGTAGCTTCCTCAATGGTATGATTCTTTCATAAGATTTTCACAACTGGAAAGCTCTTGGTTCGAAGCTCCCGGACTTGTGATTCAACAACTCTCAATGGTTCCTCCACGTAGGTCATATCCGCCTGAACATCCTCGGGAGGAGAACTCAAGACATGAGAAGGATCATATAGATACTTTCGCAACATAGAGACATGGAACACATCATGAAGAGAGATGGAGGTAGAGCCAATCTATAAGCTAACTCACCAACCTTCTCTAAAACTTCAAATGGACCAACGAAACTCGGTGCCAACTTACCCTTGTTACTAAACCTCTTAATCCCAGTCCGTGGAGAAATTTTCAAAAATACGAGATCACCAACTTGAAATGACAAATCTCTTCTTCTATTATCGGTGTAGCTTTTCTGTCGACTTTGAGCTGTCTTCAATCTATCTCGGATCACCTTAATCTTTTCCATTGAATCCCGAACCAAATCTGGCCCCCAAAGTCTTGCTTCACCAACCTCATCCCAACAAATTGGAGATCGACATTTCCTCCTATACAACGCCTCATACGGTTCCATCTCAATGCTGGATTGATAACTATTATACGAAAATTCCACCAAAGGCAAATGATCTTCCCAAGATGAGTGAAAATCCATCACACACGCACACAACATGTCCTCAAGAATCTGGATAGTCCTCTCTATCTGCCTATTTGTCTGAGGATGAAACGCCATGCTGAAACTCAAGTTGGAACCCAAAGCCTCGTGCAAAGCCTTCCAAAATCTCGATGTGAATCTCAGGTCCCGATCTGATACAATATTGACCGGTACTCCATGAAGTCTAACAATCTCGCTAATATACAACTGTGCTAACCTCTCCATCGAATACTTCATTGACACCGGTAGAAAATGTGCCGACTTTGTCAATCTATCCACTATTACCCAAATGGCATCCATATTCTTCTAGGTCAGAGTTAATCCAGTCACGAAATCTATCGAAATTCCTTCCCACTTCCATTCCGTAATATCCAATGGTTGAAGTAGTCCTGCAGGTCTTTGATGCTCGGCTTTGATCTGTTGACAAGTTAAACACTTGGATACAAACTCCGCAATTTCCCTTTTCATTCCATTCCACCAATAACCCCTCTTCAAATCTTGATACATCTTCGTACTTCCCGGGTGAATAGAAATCTAGATTTATGGCCTTCCTCTAATACTTTTCTTTTGATCTCCGGTAAAGACGGTACACAAATTCTGCCTTGGAAGGTTAAAATACCATCTTTATTCAATACAAACTCTTCGGCCTTTCTATCTTGTAACTGCCCCAAAATTTTCTTCAATTCAGAATCATTTTGTTGAGCTTCCATAAGATCTCCATATAAGGTAGGTATAGCTCGGGCATTCGCAAGCAACATCTCACTTCGCGACTCTCGGAACATCAATGTTGATAAATAAGCCTTTCGACTAATCACATCCTCAACCACATTAGCCTTTCCCGGATGGTAGGAAATAACGCAATCATAGTCTTTCAACAATTCCAACCATCGCCTCTGCCTGTTGTTCAACTCTTTCTGGGTAAACAAATATTTCAAACCCTTATGATCGGTGAAAATCTCAATTTTTGCCCCGTAGAGATAATGCTTCCACTTATGCAACGCAAAGATAATCGCAGCCAATTCCATGTCGTGAGTAGGATAATTCTGTTCCGCCGGAGTTAACTTCCTCGAAGCATACGTGATCACTTTCCCATTCTGCATAAGAACACAACACAACCCTTCCTTTGAGGCGTCACTGAAGATCACAAAATTCTCGCATCCATCGGGAAGGGTAAGAACCAGAGCTGTAGTCAATCTCTTCTTTAACTCAGCAAAACTAGCTTCACACTTAGCATCCCACACAAATGATATATCCTTTCGGGTCAACCTTGTTAACGGAGTTGCATTTCTCGAAAATCCTTCAATAAATCTTCGATAGTACCCCGCCAACCCAAGAAAACTATAGACTTCAGTCACTGTTGAAGGCTGTTTCCAGTTGACCACGGCCTCAATCTTCGAAGGATCCACAGCAATACCCGAACTTGACACCACGTGACCCAAAAAATGAAATCTGCTCGAGCCAAAATTCACACTTACTAAACTTCGCGAACAATTGTTTCTAACGAAGCACAAATAAGACAATTCGCAAATGCTTCTCATGATCTTCTCGAGACTTTGAATAAACAAGAATGTCATCAATAAAGACTACAACAAAGCTATCAAGATAAGGCTTGAAAATTATGTTCATCATATCTATAAATACCGCCGGTGCATTTGTCAATCCAAAAGGCATAACAATGAATTCATAATGGCCATACCTCATTCTGAAAGCTGTCTTGGAGATATCATCTGATCGAATCTTCAACTGATGGTATCCGCTACGCAAGTCAAGCTTGGAATAGATCACAGAATCTTGAAGCTGATCGAACAAATCATCAATGTGCGGAAGAGGATACTTATTCTTGATAGTAGCTTGATTCAACAAACGGTAATCAATACACAATCTCAAGGTACCATCTTTCTTTCATACAAACAAAACCGGTGCTCCCCACGGTGAAACACTCGGACGGATAAAGCCCCTATCCAACAACTCTTGCAATTGAATCTTCAACTCTTTCAACTCAGTCGGTGCCAT
The DNA here is from genome assembly GCA_022495995.1 of Adenophora triphylla var. japonica. Lineage (NCBI taxonomy): Eukaryota > Viridiplantae > Streptophyta > Magnoliopsida > Asterales > Campanulaceae > Adenophora > Adenophora triphylla. The sequence continues at coordinate 223,362 of JAFEMH010000702.1, forward strand.
TTTATAAGGTGCTTTGGATATTGGTGAAGTACCTGGCACTAAGTGAATATAAAACTCCACTTCCCTATCCGGAGGCATAGAATATTCAGTTGAAAACACATCTACAAACCCATTCACAACCGGAACATGAGATAACTCGGGTGACTTCTTACTCGAGTCTAACACATAAGCCAAGTACCCTTCACACCCTTTAGACAACAATTTTCTAGCCTTTAAAGCAGATATGACATGAATACCAATTAAGGACTTATCCGCATCAAACACAAACATAGGCAAATCAGGCATAGAAAAGGAGACTCGCTTCTTACGATAGTCTACCAATGCATGACAACTACTCAACCAATCCATGCCAAGAATAACATCAAAATCACGGATTGGTAACTCTACCAAATCAACTGGCAATACATGCCCACATATAACCACGTCACAACCATGGTAAACCAAAGAAGATTCAAGGCACTCTCCCATAGGAATAGAGACCTCCAACACATAAGGCAAAATCTTAGGCAGTTTATGCAAAGTAAATGCGAAATGCAATGCCACAAAAGAATGAGATGACCCGAGATCTATAAGAATATGAGCCTTAACTCCTGAGAGAGGTAATGTACCTCTAATGACAGCTGTGGGATCTACCTCTCCATTACCCAAGGCAAAGACTCGACCTTGGACCTTCTCCTTCGGTTTCCCTTCATTATCTCACTTCGTACCACCCCTCGGTTGGCCACCTTGCTGTCCACTTCCCGAAACTTGACCCCACTGCAACCTTGGACAATTCCTCCTAAAGTGTCCCACTGCCCCACACTCAAGGCACTTGCCTTGCTTGCTCCAACATCGATCTTCGAAATGCCCCACTTTCTTACAAACGTTACAAACAATCCCAAACTGACTGGATATTGGACGAGTTGTAGGAGCTGTAACATTTCCTCCTTGAACCACCCCTGGAAATGAAGACCTTGGCTGTCCTCTATTCTGCCCTGAGCCTTGTCCTTGAAACTTTGGCTTGCTTCCACTACCACCTTCGGGTCTGCCACGGTGCTCCTCAATGTCATTCTCAATCCGGTACTCCCTATTTACCGGTGCTTGATAGTCTGTAAAGTCATGCGTCAACAGTTGCTTCCTGAACTCGAGCCGCAAACTTTTCACGAAATGGTAAACTCTTCTCTCCTCCTCCGGTACCAATTAAGGGCAATACTTAGCCAACTCCGTAAACTAGGATGAATATTGAGCCACCGACATAGTTCCTTGCTCTAGACGCAAGAACTCTACTTCCTTCTTGTCACGAGTAACCATTGGAATAAAGTGTTCTTTAAACTTTCGGGTGAAATTCTCCCAAGTCTGGGGCGTATGATCCCACTCCCAACTTTCCTTCAATATCTGCCACCAATGTTCCACTGGACCTTCAAGCTTAAAAACTGCATATCTCACCTTCTCTTCATCGGGACTTTCCATAGCCGCAAAGATTTTGTTCATTGCCTCTAACAATCTTTTCGCCTTTAAAGGATTTGGGTCTCCATTAAAACAAGGTGGATTCATCTTCACAAACTTTTCCAATCCATGGCCTTGACGTCCCTCGGGTTGATTCAGAGTTGGTCCCCGATTTTCCATATTTTGTAAAAAGACTCGGAATAAGTTCATCATCTCTTCATTTTGATTTCCTCTTGCTCCCACATTACCCACATTTTCTTGAGCCCTTTGTTGATCATCATCATTTCTTGCCATTCTCAAACCCACTGCATCAAACATTCTTCGTCAGTTATCACACACTCCCCCTTTATCTAGACATCTACCCTTGACTTTTAAACCGTGCTCTGATACCAATTGTGGGGACCTCAACCCGGAACCTTAGCCCGTTCCCCGAGCGGGAGGGTCCTCTTACTAACACAAACCACTTTAAAAAAACTTTTGTTTAACTTGAAAAGTAAAAACAAACTTTCATAAACCAACATAACCCAAATATATACATCTCCACTTGGAGGCAATTTTTAGTTACAAAATAACCACAAATGTAAAGTTTAAAATAGAGTTCTATATACAATCTCTCAAAGAGTAACATCCAAATACTACTCCCAACCACAAACCATATACATACCCTGACAACCCAAAATAAATCTTGTCCAAACTTCTTCCCGACCTCACTGGTTTGGTCCACCTGTCTCAGCGCGATCTAAAATAGTAAAGGGAGAAGGGGTGAAAATAAATCTCAATAAGCTAATATGATGCAACAAGATGCCATATAAGATGCAATGCATAACATGGTTGCTCACAACACATTGTTAAAGCGGTAAACACATTCGGAAGGGACTTTTTCCGAAGGGACTATTCCGAGTCTTTCTTTATGATCAATTTTACATGGCTTTATTTTGGTCAAAAATAAGAAAGACCACCGAGTCAAAACCGACCGGTCACGGAGTGATCCTAGAAAGACAATCTATATGATATGTGGCGATGCAGGGCTGGAAGGCTAGGCTCCCCGCGATTGGCAATCTAGGTGGATTGAATATGCGGAGTGGGATGATCTAACTTCGGAGAGACCGGCGACTAGGTGGTTACCGTCATCCGTCCTTAGTGTGGGTCCCGGGTTAATAAAGGGCATGAAGTGCAATGACAGATATAGCATGAGTGCGTGTGTGTGATAGTTCATCTAGGTGATAGAACCTCAGTTTACCTTTCCTGTCTGAACAATATGTCGTACAACGTGGGAGTAAAACTCCTCTCTTTTCTGAACTGCTTAAGCATATTCACTTCTTATAAGACTCATTTCTCAGAGAACCATATAAGATACTAGCTATTTGTAAAGGATTTTGGCTCAATACAGAAGCTATCACCCCAATCTGTAGCCACAGAAGGGGACAATCACATGTATAATATAATTCGATCACCTTATAGCACATTTTCCTTAATTGATCATATTCCATTATACCCCTAAACATCAACTGATATAATAAACACATTCAAGCACATAATAGATACTTGAAAATAAATATACACTTGGGATATCAATGCAACAACATGGTATTAGTACTCATGTTCAAACCAATAAAATAGTGCAACATATATTTCATACACTATTGAACAACAAACCATGAATATGTACCCAAGTATGGGCACAATGTATCACAAGCAAACCCTACATATTCACTATACAATATTGAGTACCCTTTATAAAGGTTCAAGATCGATTTACCAAGTTTTGAACAACTTTGGCTAAGTTCCACATTATGCTTTTCAACCATTTTTAAGACAATATTTAAGCATCTTCCTAATATCCTTTTTGACAAGTTAAGACATCATTGCATAGCTCATATGTTGTACTAGGATTAGAGTCAAAAAGGGGTTAAAGATGTACTAGGTAAATTAGGTTTTACTTGCTTGAAAACTGATACAGAGGAAACAGGGCAGGGCACGACTCGTGCCCCACAGCACGTGTCGTGCCACTCAAAAGCAGCACGAGTGCACCAAACTGCACGACTCGTTGCCACGACTGGGGGAAGGGGACGACTCATGACATAGGGCACAAGTCGTGCCCTTCAGAAAATTTCAATACTGATGTCAAAACATCAGCAACCTTGGAAGAAAAATGACATTTTGCTCATACCATTTTACCTCAAACATCAGTACCATCTCTAAACTTCAGTATACCACATCCCTAACCCTTTAAATTCAACCCAAGACCAATTCCATCATTCCAACTCCAAGCAAAATGTACCAAAACCATTTCCAACCAAATTAAAAGGTTCCAAAAAGGCTATGCACCTATATACCTCAATCATTACAACATAAAACAACAATTTACTACTATCCTTTCACCCTAACAACAATACCATAACCAAACCTTGCTTCAACTCATTCAAATACATTTCCAACTCAAAGGAAAATATTCCAAAATACCAAGAACCATTTATACATTAATAATATCAACTCTAAACATCGAATGAGCAATAAGTGAAGGAAACCATAATAACTTACCTTAAATAATTCGAAAATAAGAAAAACTTCAATCGGATAGATGCGATCCTCTCGGCTTCCTCAACATTTAAACGCGAATGGATCGAAGAACGAAACAACACTTGATTTATAGGAATTTTTGGAATGAAAGAACCCTAATTGTTTTTCTCATGGAACAGAGCAAATGAACTTGCTGATGTTTAGAATTTTATGAAGCTTCTCAATACAAGAAGGAGATATACCTTGGCCTATTTACACTCAAGCTCCTCCAACACTTTAGTTGCTAAAACTAACAACCTTAAGATTCAACTTTGACACATAAGCACCTCAATACTTTTATAAACTTTTATTTAAAATTTCAAATACTATAATTTCACTACACAACTTCCTATTGGTTTCAATTAGACATTAAATAATTAAAATTAATTTATTAACATCCTAAAATATCAAGTAAGTTATCAAAATATAAAATGAACACATAAAACTAACAAATAGCATGAAATGCATAAATGAGATGCCACGCACCCCACCCCTATGTGCTCAACATATGCTTAAAATGGTTCCTAGGATTTGGGTCATGACAAGAAGGATACTTTGATATCAGTTGGATATCTGACACGAAAGACTATAATTCCATAAGTGGATATGTATTCACATTAGGTGGAGGAACGGTGTCATGGAAATCCTCCAAACAAATGTGTATAGCCATATCCACGATGAAATCTGGGTTTATAACTTTAGATAAAGCTGGAGAAGAAGCAGAATGGCTTAAAAATTTCTTGGAGGATATTCCTTGCTGAAATAAGTTTTTGCATGTTGTACTAATACATTGTGATAGTCAATCAACAATAGCAAGGGCACAGAGCAGTATGTACAATGGTAAGTATAGACATATTAGTCGTAAACATAATACTATCAGATAGTTGATCAAAAATTGTGTTATCACAATTGACTATATGAAGTCAAATGATAGGATAGCGGATTCGTTTACAAAAGGTAAAAATAGAGATCAACTGTATAAAATGTTAAGGGGAATGAGTTTAAAATTCACAACAAAATAACTCATAGTTGACACTCAACCTTAAGAATTGAAGATTCTAAAATCTTGGTTCAATGAGACAACTAAGTTATGATGTTCGGTAGAAACACTTGAAACCTGTTTCATTCTTATTCCTAAAACATACAAGTGTATGTACCTGCAACAATGGTGAGGTTAAGTTGAGAAAACTAATAACGATTCATATACCTACGTGGCGCATTATATCAGGATATTCTTTATAGTAGAACCACCTATATGAGTGAGAAGTAATTAAGCTGCTTCTAAAAGGGAACACTTATGAATAAGATACGATTCAGGACCAAAATTGACACAACGTGAGTACAAATAGTGTTAGAGCTATTATGGTGTGAGTACTATTATCTTGGTATATACTACAGTCACTAGTTCAAAGCATCACACTACTAATTTGCTACTATATCCGACAGTATTTTACTGGGGAGGGTTCAAGGCAATAACCTATCTATCCGATGCAATAATAGTTTGCCGAAACTTTTGGACGAATCTGCATGCATGCATTAATTGTCATTCATGTGTGGAATAGTTGGAATTTGGTTTCAAATATTGGGTTTGACCAATATTTGACCAAAAAATAAATGTAATTTCATTTTATGTAATCGAAAATAAATCGTATATTTGTAATTTACATTTGGAGTAGATTAATGTGATACATTTATTTTCTCAAAACCAAATTGTGGTGAATTAGAAATCAATGCTCAAAGTATGCAATTGGAAATGAGTTTATGAAAAGTTTTGTGAATATGGAAAGTCACATCCCACATTGCCTAGAAATCACAAAGTAGGAGAGTTTATAAACTCATCAACTTCAAGAAGGTAACAATCAAGTGTTATCCTCTTACCATTCAACCTAGTGGTCCTTTTGTCCAACCATGCACATAATGATCCAATTGTGCTAGTTTTGGACTAGCTCAAACTTGAACCACGAGGATGATGTGAAGCACCATCCGAGCCCGAGCCTTCAAAGCATGCAATGGACACATTGGGCACTTTAGTTGGTTTGGCTCGTGGGTCAAAGTAGGGCAGTTCAGTGCGGTCTAGTTCAACATGGTGCATGGTTCGGTTCGGTTTAACGCAACCCAGGTAGGGCGGGCCGTGTGTTGGGCCGAATATGTGCTTGGGGTAGATCAGATCCGTGTCAGCTCGTGTATGGGGACGAATCTGGTGGTACTTGGAGCGGTTAAGGTGATACAATCGTTCATACTGGCTCTGGGCGATTCGCTAAATTTGGTTAATCGATCAAGTGTGATCCGACGATCAGGATTTATCCGATCTAAATTGTGTCTATTCCATAAAAGGCAACACAACTCTTGAAAAACTATAAATAGCCCCCCTCCCCCAGGATTGTCAATTTCATTCAATTCAGTTATCAATCATTCATTAGCAAGTTAGAAAGGGAGCATATTGACGCATTAATTCGTTTCAAGTTCAGAAATTTCAAATATTAAAATTTGTTCGCCGAAGTCGTTAATTTGGAGTGTTTCTATTAACGACAATTAAAGTTATTGCATATTACGAGAATATTATCAGTAACTGTTATCAGTGGTGTCGGGCAATTAATTATTACTGAGATTGTGTCAAATATAAGCCTCAACTTTTCGAATTTCAATTTTTTAATTTTGGATTTCATTTATTTTCAATTAATTTTTAAGAAAGCTTTTTCCAGTTTCCATTATATTTTTCCCAACATAACCATCATTGGCATGCTTCAACTTGATTTTGTGACAAGCATAATGCCTAAAATATCACACCTGTGCGCGTATAAAAATCATCAAAGTTAAAATGAACATATTTAATCAAGGAAAAATTCCTTAAGGGCCCTCATGTTCAGATTTTTCTCCATTTTAAGGAGTGGCTATTTCGAAATCTCAAATAGGTAGTTCAATTAAGATTGAAATTCCAAGGACACCTCTCACTTACGTTGACCAGTCAAATAAAATCCCTAAATATCGAAACTACCCCCAGCCCTCAAACAATACCCACCTAGACCCCTCCCCCTCCCTCATTCAAACACACGTTCTCTTTCTTTCTCACACACAAACATATTTCTCTCTCGAACTCACATTTCTCCAGCCCACCACCTCCCCTCTCCTCCGACCGGCGAAATCTCCATTCTCGATAAACTTCACCATTTTATTCTCTATTTTATTATGGTGATGCTCGCTCTCTCTCTCTCTCTCCCTCTCTCTTTCTCTCTCTTACTCACAAGTCTCAACCACTTTTCTACTCCGACATCATCTTCTCCGGCGAGCCCCTTTCTTCTCTGGCGGCTCTCGATTTCTCCGGCAACGACTCCACGGATGTTAATCTTAGATCTGGCTGCTTCTCTCCTGCGAACCTCAGATCTACTTTGACTCATCATCATCTTCCTCAAATCTGTTCAGTGTTCTCAGATGTCAATTTCAGATCTGTGCGGTGTGCTCAAATCAACGCCCTTCAATTTTTTAGTCAATGATGTAACAAAAACAAATGTCTAGATCTTTACCTAGTATTTTTTGTAACAAAAGACGGTTGGAAAGGAACTTGGCTCTCCACCTCCTCGTCTGACGCTGCCCTTGGCTTAATCGCCGATCACTCTCGTTCCGATTCCGTCCTCACCATCGCTCTCCGCCAGAAAGTCCTCGTGAGTTCATGATTTATGCAAATTAGTTTGTTTTGAGTACATCAAACTTTAGTTTCTCTCTACCAGATCATCTCACCGAATCTGTACATATTTTTGTATTAATTTTTGAATAAACATTTACATATATTTGTAAATGAATTTCTGCATCAAACACTTAAAAGTTGATGAACGGGCCACAATTTGGGCATGAGTTAGTGATTGCTTACTGTTGGCTTAAGCATGCCAACATGGTTGAAAAATTTGTCTTATAAACATGCAACTTATAAGAGTTGTAATTTATAAGAGTTGTAAATGTGTAAATTATAAGAGTAATTTGTTGTTAATAATTAAATTTTTAATTTTTTTGATTGAAAAATTTGTCTTATAAGTCAATTATAAGAGACAAAGTAGTCTTATAATTAACTTATAAGAGTTATAAATATGTAAATTATGAGCTCAATTCGTTGTTATTATTGAAATTTTTGATTTTTTTTGTTACTTATATGACTTTTAAAAAAGTCTTATAAGTAACTTATAAGACTTTTTAAAAAGTCTTATAAATAATTTATATAAAGACTTTTTAAAAAAGTCTTATATATTACATATAAGACTTATTAATAAGTCTTATAAATAATTTATAAGACTTTTTTAATAAGTCTTATAAGTAACTTATTTAAATTTAGATTTTTTGTTACTTATAAGACTTTTTAAAAAAGTCTTTATATAAGTAACTTATAAGACTTTTTTAAAAAGTCTTATAAGTAACTTATAAGACTTATTAATAAGTCTTATAAGTAACTTATAAGACTTTTTTAATAAGTCTTATAAGTAAAAAGACTTATTAAAAAATGTCTTTTAAGTTACTACTTATAAGACTTTTTTACAACATAGTTCTCAATGTTCAAATAGGTCTTACAACATAGTTTTCAATGTTCAAATAGGTCTTATAAGTAACTTATAAGACTTTTTAAAAAGTCTTGTAAGTTACTTATAAGACTTTTTAATAAGTCTTATAATTAACTTATAAGACTTTTTTAAAAAGTCTTATATGTTACTTATATGACTTTTTAAAGTAGTTTTATAAGTAACTTATAAGACTTTTTAAAAAGTCTTGTAAGTTACTTATAAGACTTTTTAATAAGTCTTATAAGTAACTTATAAGACTTTTTTAAAAAGTCTTATATGTTACTTATATGACTTTTTAAAGTAGTCTTATAAGTTAATTGTCTTATAAGTCAATTATAAGAGTAATTCGTTGTTATTATGAGAGTAATTCGTTGTTATTATTGAAATTTTTTAATTTTTTTTGGTTGAAAATTTTGATTTATAAGTCAATTATAAGAGAACTTATAAGTGTTGTAAATGTGTAAATTATGAGATTAATTCGTTGTTAATATTTAATTTTTTTAATTTTTTTTTTGGTTGAAAAAATTAAACTGAAACTATTCTGAATCTAATGATTGATTTAAAATACTTGAATGTCTAGTGACCAATATTTAATTCCCAAAGTTTCAGTGACTAAAGTATAATTTGAATTTTGGACTTGCCTTATAGGCAGTAACTTACGTTCCTGTGTACTTGAAGAAGGGCATTAAAGTCATTGTGTCAAGAAGGGGTGTCTTTGAAATTTTCAAAATATTATTTCTTAAATTGGATTTAAATCTCGCATGAGGGGCTCCAGAGGAAGTGGACCTTTAATCAACCATAAACCGTTATTCGATTGGACTGTATATATAAGTGGCAGAGCTTCATGAATACAAAAGGGACAGTAGCCCATTTTAATTTTGTAAAATGTCAATTTTTTCCTTTTTAAATTTAGAATATGTGATATTTTATCTCTAAAATAATACTACCTCCGTCCCAATTTAAACGTTAGGGGTGTAAGTGGTTTAGCTCAAATCGCGGTTTGAGACCGAACCGAGCTAAACCGTGGAGTTTAGCTCGGTTTTTTTTATTTAAGTGGTTTAGCTCGATTTATAAAAATTACAAACCACATGGTTCGGTTTAGCTTGCGGTTTGAGGGTGCCAAGCCGAACCGAGCTAAACCGAACCGCCAAATCGAGCTATGGAAACGAACCGCCAAACCGAGCTATGAAACCGAGCTATGAAACCGAGCTAACTTACATTATAAAAAATCTGGTCAACAAGGGGCCAAAGTGCAATTTGCTAGAGATTTTCCCACAATCTCCTTACCCTAGCATTTCTTTCGCCCCAAGCTCTCTCTCTCTCTCTCTCTCTAAAATTTCTCTCATCAAACCACAAAATCATTCCTTCTTCCTCACTAAATATTGATTCCCATCCCATATACTTCTTTTTATCCAAGATTATCAAGCTCGAATCATCAATTTTGAGCAAATATTTGAAGAAATTTGAAGTTTGAAGAGTAAATGGATTTTGCGATTTGTTTCTGTTGAGCTCAATGAGGTATTAAAGATTGTTTTAAGATTGTTTTAAGATTGTTGTTTGGTCAGTAATCCATCTTTAAACCGCGGTTTAGACCGAGCTAAACCGAACCTTGGCGGTTTAGCTTAGCTCGGTTTGAATTTTTTTGTGGTTTAGCTCGATTTGGAATTTCTCCAAACCGATACTAGCGGTTTAGCTCTAAAATTTCCCCAAACCGAGCTAAACCAAACCATTTACACCCCTACTAAACGTCTCAACTTTCCTTTTTGGGCGTCCCACTTAAAATGTCTCAATCCCAAAATGAAAACTTTTTATTATTTTTATACTCTTTCTACCCCACTCATTCTCTCTCCTACTTTACTTTTACACTCACAACATTCTCTTTCCTAACTATTCCTCTCACTCATTCTCTCTCCTATTTAATTTTTCATACTCACAATATTTAAACTTTTTCTCTTTCCTACCTCACTTTCCTTAATTCCCGCGCCGAGCCCATTTTAGGACATTTAGATTGGGACGGAGGAAGTAATTTTTATTAATTTTGTCCCCGTTTTGTACCAAAAAATTTGACTATGTAATATTTTTGCTTTATATCAAATTTATCTTATGATTTTTACCCTTATAAATTTTTTGTCCCCTTTGTATAAAATTCTAACTCCGCCATTAATCGTAAAATCTAGGGAGAAGTTTCTCCATAAGTTATGGAGAAACGGGTTACGGGTATCCAGAACCTTTTGAAATGATATCCAGAAATTTTTTGTATTGGCCATGACCTTGTCCCATGGTTACTTCTGGATATCAGTCTCAAAGGTTCTGGATATCCAGAACCCTTTGAAAGGATATCCAGAAGCTTATGAAAGTGATATCCAGAAACCTTCAAAATGATATCCAGAAACTTTCAAAATGTTTCTGGATATTCATTTGATGGTTTCGGATATACATTGAAGGTTTCTGGATATCCGAAAAACCTTCAATAAGCAATTTCTGGTCTTGACCTTGGATTTGACTTCAAATCTATTTTTTACGGATATCCGCCCAAAGGCTTACGGATATCCGTTCCAAAGCTTCCGGATATCCGTAACCCTTTGAGACTAATATCCGTAAATTTTCTTACGGTTATCAAACGTATAAACACATTTATTAAAAACGCGTTTCTCCATAGTTATGGAGAAACGCGTTTCTCAGCAGACCTACTCGCCATTAATAATATTTATAAATGTATAGACCCCGTAAAATAAAAATAAATAAATTATAGATCCCAACATATAAACTCCACAAATCCAAATTTTTGTGGCATGCGAAAAGGAAAGAATCAAAATTGGTTGGCTTTGGAATGTGGACCATTCATTGGCATGCTTCAGAGTATTTTTATTTTCTTCACGTGTAAATCTTCATATCTATTTTGTGCTTTGTGAAATCTGTCAATTTTATTTTAAATTAAGTTCTTGGTGTACTTTACAACTTTACAACGTAATTTATCTTAGGATTATGTTCCCATAAGCATTATTAACTACGGAATCTTAATTGCATGTCTTCTTGGATTTTAAATTCTTCCATTATTCTATTAATCTAGAGATTAACATTGAAAATACACAAAATCTGGGGAGAAACGCATTTTTCCATAACTTATGGAGAAACGGGGCCCGACTTGTCACGCGACAATGCAGGCCAAGGCTTCTGGATATCTAGAAGCTTATGAAAGTGATATCCAGAAACCTTCAAAATGATAACCAGAAACTTTCAAAATGTTTCTGGATATTCATTTGATGGTTTCTGGATATACATTTGAAGGTTTCTGGATATCCAGAAACCTTCAAAATGAATATCCAGAAACTTTCAAAATGTTTCTGGATATTCATTTGATGGTTTCTGGATATACATTTGAAGGTTTCTGGATATCCAGAAACCTTCATTTCTGGTCTTGGCCTTGGATTTGGCTTCAAATCTATTTTTTCTGGATATCCGCCCAAAGGCTTCTGGATATCCGTTCCAAAGCTTCTGAATATCCAGAACCCTTTGAGACTGATATCCAGAAATTTTTTTCTGGTTATCAAACGCATTACTTCTGGCTATTAAAAACACGTTTCTCCATAGTTATGGAGAAACGCGTTTCTCAGCAGACCTACTCTTGAAAATAAGACAAACGTCTAAATCTGATAACATGCTATTTTAGCTTAATCATCAAAGGTCTTAAGCTCGAGCCTAGAAAATGCGACAACGTTAAAATTTTGTTGTAAAATCTTTGTTGCCCTTTTGATCCTAATTGGCTCGAATCAAATTAGTCGACATTGGCATTCAGATGTGTTGAAAAAATATGTTGTGTTTGAAAGAAATTGTATATTTTTCATAAATGAATCATTTGTCGTTTGACAAAGATTATTTTGAATTCATGTTACACTCCATGTGAACATTGAAATGATATATTTAGGAGTTTTTTGTTTTTTTTAAGTGATAAGTGCTGAAATCTGATTTCAGTTCTGAAAATGGCTGAATGATTAAGAGGCAGCAACTGAAAACTGAATTGAATAAGTTGTTTGATTTTCTATCTGAATTCATTTTCTGAAACAGTTAAAAAAAATAAAAAAAAATTAAAAAAAAAATCGTCAAAACCAAATATGAAACAGTAAACAGTTTAAAAAAAAATTAACCAAAACCAAATATGAAACAGTGGCTTTCAGAGGCTTTCAGAGGCAATTCAGCAACATTTTAACCACTTAAAATTAAGAGGACTTTAAGAGCCTAACAAGCCTTATTTCAAAAAAAAAAAAAAAAAAAAAAACACACTTATTTCTCTAATCCTCTTAATGAATAAGTGTTAAGAGGCAAACAAGGCTGAAAAACTAAAAACACACGCCCCCTTAGATGTCCAATTTGAGATTGGATAAGAAAGATATGATAGCTCAAACTTGATAGGTTGAAAGTGTAAATTTTATAATTTAACACCACTATTGATGTCCCAAGATTTCTATATTAATGATGGATTTATAGAGATCATTACCTTGGGATTATGGGTTACAAAGTGTGGAATTAAACCCCATTAATACAAGTTAATGACTCTCATATTAATACAATGATTAATTGAGAATTTATCACATGATTACTGAATCTATAAATAGATAAACTCACAACAAAACAAATGAAAACAACTTTTCTATCAATCTTTCTCCTGTCCTTTGTAATTTGTTCATCTTCTTTCTTTTGCCTTCAAGAAATTTATTCATACTGATTTTGTCCAATCATAGTGAGATTCGTCGTAGATTCTAGTGTGCGAGAATAGTCCGGTCCGTCTGTTTTATCATGGGAGGAGAAGTCCAAAATAACCTTAATCACAACTCGGTGAGGGGGTGAAATTGTTTTAATGAGAGTGTGTTAAACACGACTCGTACAAAATTGAGACGATCAACTTACGATTTTCTACTAGTTTAATTTTACGTAGTAAATTGTATTTCAATATATTGTAATTCTTTTCTCTTTTTGTGATTATTGTATAATTTTGTCTAAAAATCTTAAAACAAATTCTCTATTTGAGAAAGAATTACATATTTGAGAAATCTGGTGGAGCGGCAGTCACGGGAGAAAAGACAGAAAACGATGGAAGAGACAGATGTAAGAAAATTCCATCAAGTTTTTTCGCAATAACCAGATGCGGTAAAATTGTGATTCTCAATATGTTAACCGTTGTATCGAGCTCAAATTTGGTGAGCAAGTTCTAAACTCATAGAAGAACAATCTGAACGGTGAAGATCAAAATCCTTTATGTGGAGATGAAGATAAAAATTTCGGAACAGAACAGTTTATGAAAAGAATTTTTTTTTGAACATATAATAAACTAACGGAAGAATATCAAAGATGTTGCGACGATTGTGTAAAATAGTTGTGGCGACGCACTTATAGTGTTTATAAAATGGGTTATATATCTCTTATGGTTAATGAGAATCATAATGAGAAAAATCGAAAAGTTCGTTGGAACTAAGTTGAGGAATTGAACGTTGAAATATTTAGTATTTAACGTTCTTATGATTCACAAAATTCATAATGAGAAAAATTGAATAGTTCATTGGAACTAAGTTGAGAAGATGAACGTTAAAAGATGTAATCTTTAACATTGCATTTTATCAATGATGTATTTAAAAAGATGATAGGGCTTTTTGAAATTAGTTGTTAAATTCTATTATTTTCATTAGTGACAAAGTTACAAAGATAAAAAATAGAGTTTTTTTTTTTAAAAAAAGTTGTTGAATTCTATTGTTGTGATCATTGACAAATATTACAAGAACTAAAATCATATGGATTTTTGGAAGAAGTTGATAAATCCTATTAGGAAAATATGTGACTAATGTCATAAAGATGAAAACAATAGAACTTCTTGAAGAAAGTTGTTAAATCCTATTGTTATCAATGATGACAAATGATACAATATTTAGAAGGATGACTTCTAAAAGAAATTGTGTATTATTTAAATGAGAATGTAACTGTTAGAAATATCCGCCCACTTAGGGTGGATAACCCAATTGGATTGGGTTGGTTATTTGGTCAACCTAGTTTGAAAGAGTCTTATCTAGGATAAGCTCTTATGAGTTGGTTACTGTATTTGAATTAGAATACTTATCTAACCAAAGCATCTCATCCCTTTATCCCCATATAACATTCACGTGTTATACTCATAAAGAACAACAAAAAGAAAAGAACTCAGTTTTTTCTTTTTTCCTATCTCTCTCTATATTTTCTCATACTCAAGAACAATCACCAAGGTTCTTGGACTTGGATCGTGAAACTCTGTGCACGACTCTAGTAGCCGGGCACTTCATATCCGCGAAGAATCAAGGTTGTACGAGGAAGCAAATCGGATCGAAGCTTGTAGAGGCCGTAGCAACAAGTTGGTTCAAGATCAATTCGGGTATTCATCAAGAGGTAATCCGCAAACCCGAATACGTATTAAATGTTTACATTGGTATCAGAGCCAGGTTCTCTGTTGCTCGCCAAAAATGCATGCTTTCTTTCGTTTGCTATGAGTTTTTGCTGGTTTTTCAAGAGAATGAACATCAACTGGGTTTGCAAATTCGTGACTCAATTACTTGTCCGTTTTGTTCGATTTTTGTATGTATACGCAGATAATGATGTATAGAACAAAACACTTAAAAATCTTTGAATTTCGTTGAGTATATTATGAGTAATTGCAAATCTATTTTTTTCGAAATTGTATTTTTTTTTTCGAAAGTTCAGAGCTATTTTTGACAATGTTAGACTCAGATTTGTTGAAAAGTGTCTGAATGTTATTTGTTCTACTCTGTAAGGGCTTTCCATAGACTATTTAATCTCTGATTTTGGTCATATAACGAAAGAGATATTGCATCTCGAAGTTGGGTTCGCAATTTTTAATTGCTGGAAACCCACTTCTCCAAAGTTGCTCATGAACATCAACAATGACGGATATACTTGCTGCACCACTTGCGATCGCGGCGCCCGACGGTTGAACCACATGAGGATCCCGTCTGAGCAAGAATATTATACCGTTAGAGCCTCCTTGAACGGACGAACGCAACATCGCTGGTTGCGTCGCCATCGGAGTTCAGACGAGCAGTGCGTGGCAGCACGCTCCGCAAATGTGCGTGATGCAATGTAGCTGCCCCTGGTGGTCATGAAGAACAGGTTCTATTTGGGCAGAAATTGTTTTGGAGAAGCCTGACCAAAATTGAATTCCCTCATGTATTGTCTTCATTCATGCCCATAGACTTGTTTTACAGTAGGGTGAATTTTTTTTGTTCAAATTTTTTTTCCACTGTCAGCTTCTTAATAATAATAGGATGTGTATGACTTGTTTGTATTTTTTGTTCACTGTGAATAAATTATGTGTTGCATGAAGAGCAGTCATTTTTATTGTGTATGATTTGTAGATTAAATTTTTAATCCATTTTAATTACACTTAAAGAAAAATTGGTTGGACTGTGAGCATTATAGCAACTTCATTCATTTATTGATCACTTTATGTATTGTTTGTTTTACATGAAAATTATAAATGGATGAATAATAATGTTAATTTAGTGCCCGTTGTTATAGTATGGCACTTAGACTTCATTATTATTTTGTATGCTATCTATGGAGTACATGTTTAAACAGGTTGTGTACCTAACATTTATGGTTATTTATTCAAAATTAATTAAAACATATTTTTCTTATTTACAAAATTGAGAGATGATTACGAGTTTTATCAAATTTTCGATCTTGATTTGTGGAAAAGAAAAATATTTTTTAATTGGATTTTTGAATAAATTTAAAAGATGTGTATTTAATGTCAAATTTGCGCTTTAAAAATGTAGAAATGACAACCAAATCAATTGTCGCTGACCTTAACAAAGACTGCAAGCTTGATAACAAGAACTATGACATGTGGCATAGGAAGATACAATACCTATTGCATGAGCAAGAGCTCGTGGAACATTTGTCTGGGGCAATGACCCAACCTGAGGAAGGGCATACGGCCCAACACCGCCGTGACTTGGAGGCATTTTAGACTTGGTCCAAAAAGGATCGTAGTGCGCGCTATATCATGTTAAGCAGCATGCATGATGATCTTATTGGAGAGTATGAGAACTTTCCTACTACCAAAGAAATGTGGGACCAGCTCAAGTTTGATTTTGGTGGTACATCTACCACGAGGCTTAGGAGCCTTGTTCTGAAGTTTGAGGTGTACAGAAAGGACCCCAAGCACACTATGTCCGAACATCTTAGGGTGATGTCGGGAATGATCCGGGATCTAAAAGCTGCTGGGAATGTCCTCACTGATGAGCAGCAGGTCCAAGCTGTCATAAGATCCCTGCCTGATTCATGGCTTCATATGAAGCAAATTATGACACACAATGATAATATTGTAAACTTTGCTGACATATCACGTCATGTTGAGCTGGAGGCGGAGCGTGAAGTCACGAACCATACTGCAGCCGCTGCCCTTCTAGTACATAGTGGTGCACGCAAGGCACCTGTGCCTAAGCGCGATTGGAAGGGCAAATCAGGCAAACAGGGAGGGGCTAGCAAGACTGCGCCAAAGACAGGTAAATTAACCAAGCGCCAAAGGGGCAAGCGTGGTGGGAAGAAAGATATGGCAAAAGTCAAATACTATAACTGTGGAAAGATGGGACACTTCGCTCGTGACTGCACTGAGCCGAAGAAGGTATCCACTTTACTTAACCCTAGTTACATTTCTGTATGTACACATGTTTTGTTTGCTGATACTTTCCCTGAATGGATTGTAGATACGGGAGCAACAAGACATGTAGCTCGAGATCGAGCAGGGTTCGTAGATTATCGCCGTATTCCAGCAGGCACCAACTCTTTATGGGGAATGGAACCAGTGAAGAAGCACTAGGAGTTGGCACGTACCATCTATCCTTACGCACTGGGCGCACATAGCTTTTGCATGATGTGCTTTATATGCATGAGATTACGCATAATCTTTTATCAGTTACTGCACTTTTAGCTTTTGGATATTCTTTTAATTTTGGTGGTAGTAGGTTGGAAATAACTCTAGATGGTATTGTTTTTGGACATGGTTATCTTTCGAATAATTTTTTCAAGATTGAATTAAGTGATTCTGTTTCCCCTTTATCTTATATGGCACATTCTAATAAAGATGTAGACTCTGTTACATGGCATGCTAGACTAGGACATATAGGACGGGATCGGATGACTAGGTTAGCTAGAGAAAGCCTTTTAGGCCCACTCGCTAAAGTCAACCTACCTATATGTGAGCCTTGTTTAGAAGGCAAGGCATGTAGAAAGCCTTTTGGAAAGGCTATTAGAGCTACTCAGCCATTACATTTAATCCACTCAGATATTTATGGACCAATGAATGTGAAGGCACACCATGGCGCTTCTTACTTTCTCACATTAATAGATGATTACACGCGGTACGGTTATATCTATCTGTTAGCTCGCCGTTACGAAGCTTTTGATGTTTTCAAACGCTTTGTGGCTGAGGTTGAGAATCAGAAAGAAAAGAGTTTAAAAACTCTTAGAACAGACCGAGGACGCGAGTATTTATCTGATGAGTTCAAGGAATTCTGTGTAAAGAAGGGGATACGCAGGCAACTCTCTATTCCCAGAACTCCGCAACAAAATGGTGTTGCAGAAAGAAGGAATAGGACACTAATGGACATGACTAGGTCCATGATGGCGCAAGCAAACCTTCCAATATCTTTTTGGGGGGATGCACTCTTGACTGCTGCCTATGTACTTAATAGAGTGCCTTCCCAGTCAGTTTCCTCAACACCTTATGAACTATGGAACGGCGAAAAGCCCAATTTGGAGCATTTGCGCCCTTGGGGTTCGGCAGGATATGTTCACAACACTTCTCATAAGTATGGGAAGTTGGGCCCTAGAGCTAAAAAGCATATCTTCATAAGATATTCTGATAGTTCAAAGGGATACGTTATGTATGGTGAGCATCCAGATGGGGGAATGAGGTCAGAGTCCCGCGATATTGATTTCATTGAGAATGATTTCCCTAGCATAGGCGACACTGATAAGAATCTTGACCTCTATGAGTTGGAGGAAGATGAAGATATCTTACCATCTTCCAGCGAGGGAGGGGAATTAGTTGACCATCCCATAATCGCTGAAAGAAGTGAGAACGATCTTCATCCAAGTGGGAGTGTACCACCAGTTCCGAGTGGGAGTATACCACTTGGATGAAGATCGTTCTCACTTCTTTCAGTGATTATGGGACGGTCAACTAATTCCCCTCCCTCGCTGGAAGATGGTAAGATATCTTCATCTTCCTCCAACTCATAGAGGTCAAGATTCTTATCAGTGTCACCTATGCTAGGGAAATCATTCTCAATGAAATCAATATCGCGGGACTCTACCTCAGTGCGCGTGACTTTCATGCGACATCGGCCCAACGTCCCACACTCAGGCTCTGGTAGGAACGTGGATCTTCTAAGCCCATCTTAGGAACCCAATATAACCTTCTGGTTGGACGGACCTGTAGGGCCCGACTCATAGGTAGCCCTTGCCCAGTCTTCAAGATTCTCAGTTGCGCAGGAGTAAAAGAGGGAATATTCCCCGACGTCATTTTGAGTGTGACGGGGATATTCTCTTGTGTGCTCCAATTGATGAAGAAGAGCATTCTTCCTTTAAGGAAGCGCTATCTTCATCTGCTAGTGATAAGTGGATGGCTGCTATGACTGATGAGATGAGCTCTATGGCTAAGAACAAAGTCTGGGAGTTAGTTGATCTTCCGCCTGGGCGCAAGACCATTGGAAACAAGTGGGTCTTGAAAATTAAATGCAAGGCAGATGGTTCAATTGACAAGTACAAGGCACGTCTAGTGGCGAAAGGATATACCCAACGAGAGGGTATAGACTATGATGAGACATTCTCCCCGGTGGTGAGATTTGCCTCAATTCGCCTAATCTTAGCTATTGTTGCACATTTGGATTTAGAACTTTTTCAGATGGATGTTAAGACTGCATTTCTCAATGGAGAACTAGATGAAGAGATCTATATGGCTCAACCAGTTGGGTTTGAGACTAAGGGACAAGAGCGCAAAGTTTGCCGCCTTAAGCGTTCCATTTATGGTTCCATTTATGGACTCAAACAATCGTCTAGACAATGGTTCCAAAGATTTCATCATTCCGTTACCTCAGTTGGTTTTGAAATGATTGAAGAAGACCATTGTGTGTATCTTAAACGATCCAAGAAAAATACTCTAATCCTCTCTTTGTATGTTGATGACATTCTTATAGCTGGGAATGACTTGGATTCCATTATCGCCACAAAGAAGTGGCTGTCCTCTACTTTTGAGATGAAGGACATGGGTGAAGCAGATTTCGTGCTTGGAGTAAAGATTACAAGAGATCGTTCCAAGAAGCTACTTAGTTTGTCTCAAGAGACTTACATCAAGAAAGTTCTTGAACGTTTTCGTATGCATAACTCCAAACCCATAGACACACCGATGGATAAGGGATGTACCTTGAGCCTAGACCAATGCCCTAAAAATAATGAGGAAAAGAATCAAATGTCCAAAGTTCCTTATGCTGCTGCAGTAGGGAGTCTTATGTATGCTACTATGTGTACGCGTCCAGACATCTCACATGCAGTAGGAATGGTTAGCCGCTATCAGAGTAATCCGGGTATTGCTCATTGGAAAGCAGTAAAGAGAATTTTGCGATACCTGCGAGGAACTTCAGATCTCGCTCTTTGCTACCATGGTGGAGACTTGAGATTGAAAGGTTACAGCGACGCAGACTGGGCCGGTGATAGGGATGAGCATAAATCCACTTCAGGATATACATTTATACTCGGAGGTGGATCAGTTTCTTGGAGCAGCAAGAAACAAACCTGTATTGCCCTATCCACAATGGAGTCCGAGTATGTGGCTTGCTCCGCAGCAGTCCAGGAGGCAGTTTGGCTGAGGAGATTCTTCCTATGCCTAGGCATTACAGCACATGCAGGCGATGCTGTCCTTATACATGTAGATAGTACATCGGCTCTAGCGTACGTAAAGGATCCCAAGTATCATGGGAAAGCCAAACACATTGACATTCGTTTTCATTCATTAGAGACATGGTTGCGCAAGGAGAAGTAGTCTTAAAACACATCTCTACTAGTGACATGGTGGCTGACCCTCTGACTAAGCCTATAGCTAAAGATGCTTTCGTACGCCATGTCAGGAGTATGGGACTCCGTAGGATTTGATATGTTTTTAGAACTTCTTTGATATTTTGACATTATTATTATTGATATTAGTTAATAATATGATGATTTGTATTCCTTATATTTTTTTTATGGATTAAAATCGTTTACGCATCTTTTGAGATATGTCACCGAGCTCGAATCGACCCACTCACACGGGTGATTCACCTTGACGCTGAGAAAGCGAGCGAGATGAGACATCTATATCTTTAGCGCTTGGAACGCGAGAAAAGATAAATACATATGTCGCCTTAGTTGGAGCTAAGATGAGACGTCATCGAGGTTAATCGTAGAATATTTCCATGATTCTATGAAGCTTGTGTTAAAAGTCGAATGTGAGATTCAAGATAGGAGCTTAGAGATGGCGAATGTGCTAGAACTCAGGTTAGGCGCTTTAGTAGCGACTTAACTAAGATTCATATGGCGTTTATTATATTTTAATATATATAAGTGACATGCCCACGTAATGGGAATACGCCATAACATACATTTCATACTGTATGTGCTATAGCCAACCGATAGTGGGAGTGATGAATTAATCCTTGCTTCATCATTGTGTGAGCCACTAGGATCACTATGTATTTGATCCTAATTATACCCTAGTTAACTTGAGACTATGTCATGAAGAGGATACACAATGACGCTACTTTAGCATGTTTTCCTAAGATCAAGAATGATGCGGTCCTAAGGGGCATGACTAGGAAAGCGGTTGTATTGAATTTAATTGACATGAGAACTTAGGGAAGACAATTCGATAATACACCATGTTTTGTGACTCATAGCCGGCCAGCGTCTGTGTTGTATATGTTATGATATTAGTCATGAGTACATAACATATTTGGGGTTTAGCACTGCTATTACGAGGGATTTAGGGTGCTATATCCGGTGCAGTCGAGATTGTCTGGGGTATATCCGAGACGCTTCCTAGTGATGCACTTTTGTTAGTCTGGTGATGACTTAATAAATGTGCTCCTTTGACATACAGTTTTCTCGTGGGTTGCACGTTCCATTTCATGTATGATGAGATGAGAAATTATGAGATCGAGATTATAGGCTGATGAGCTAGTCCTATGTGGGCGAGTGGGAGATGTTAGAAATATCCGCCCACTTAGGATGGATAACCCAATTGGATTGGGTTGGTTATTTGGTCAACCTAGTTTGAAAGAGTCTTATCTAGGATAAGCTCTTATGAGTTGGTTACTGTATTTGAATTAGAATACTTATCTGACCAAAGCATCTCATCCCTTTATCCCTATATAACATTCACGTGTTATACTCATAAAGAACAACAAAAAGAAAAGAACTCAGTTTTTTATTTTTTCCTATCTCTCTCTATATTTTCTCATACTCAAGAACAATCACCAAGGTTCTTGGACTTGGATCGTGAAACTCTGTGCACGACTCTAGTAGCCGGGCACTTCATATCCGCAAAGAATCAAGGTTGTACGAGGAAGCAAATCGGATCGAAGCTTGTAGAGGTCGTAGCAACAAGTTGGTTCAAGATCAATTCGGGTATTCATCAAGAGGTAATCCGCAAACCCGAATACGTATTAAATGTTTACAGTAACTTTCTCTAATTTAGAGTAACTTCAATATGAAACCTTTGAAGTTTTGGAATAATTAACCTACAACTATAATTCCATTAAAGAATTTAGAGGTTTATAAATATGAGTGATTATAAAAAAATAAATTGTGTTAATTCTTCTATTGAATTAACAATTTATTCTTGAAGTTAATTATCTCATTAAGTTAGAGAGTTATATTTGTAACAACAAAGTTATAATTGTTAAAAATTAAAACCAATGTTTGGTTTGTATGGAGACGAATCTCTAATGGAATGTGGTTATTCCAAGTATTCCGAATCACCATAGTGAGAAGTTAGGAAATTTTGTTGGCCTCGACTTTAAGTGATGCCAACAAAAGATGTTCTACTTGACCACCTTAAACTTAGAGAGGTTTCTTATGGAAGATTTTATAAAGTTGGGTGAAAATGTGATGGATTTTCAAGCCGTGAGTGCAGTTGAAGCATGCGAATTTTCTTTATCGGAACTATATACTTAATGAATTGTCGGATTTAATATAAAACGTATATGGTACCAAGAAAATGGCAAAAGATTTGTGGGAGTCAATGGAATATAAATATAAAATCTAGAATGCGCGTGCAATGAAAATCATCGTAAGCCGCTTCCTTGATTTTAAAATAGTGGACTTTACAAATCGTAAAAAATCATACGAAAGAAGTGAAAATAATCTTTCATGAAAACCATGTCGAATGGATGGTGTTGAGTGAAATTCTCAAGTGATGACAATAATTGAGAAATTGCTTCTCACTTGAAGATATTTTAAAATCACCTCAAACATAATTGAATTGAAATGAATGTTGAAGTGTGTGCTATTTGTCTTTGTGTTGGAAAAGAGAATAGAACTTCGAAGATGAATTGTCTAACATTTCTTGTGCCGAAAGAAAATGTGATGAAGCATGTCGAAATGCTTAATACAAAGACTAAGTCGGTCAAACTTGTTTGAAATGTCAAGCTTGTGTGAAAAGTTAAAATGGTTTGAAAAGTCAAACTTGTTTAAAAAGCCAAACTTGTTTGAAAAAGTTGAACATATACCTTGTTTCTTGAGACACAACTGTGATGCCATCGAAAATGTTATTCATGATATTTAAATGAATGAAATGGAAGGGTGTTCAAGAGATTAATAATGATATTGAACCTCGTTATATGGTCAAAATAGATACTGAACGAAATAAAAGTGATGGGCTAGGCCCAACGAGCGAGCACAGTTATCTACCTATTATTGCCACCACGTTCTAGGTGGGATAGGCCCAAGGCCCATCAACAAGATCAGTCGACCTAGCTCATTGTCCGACCTATTTGGTCCAACCTAGCTTGGTCCGACATTACGATCCAGATGCTATTCGGGCGCGGTTCAGCCCTATCCATCAGTCAGGTCAACCTAGACTCAACAGGCGACCTTGACCTACATCATCACGTCGACCTACAGAGTCCTGGCATACCTAAAATCCTTTACATAACAAGACTCTCTACAAATCTGGAGTTATTTATGGATAAGATCTCCAAAACGTATCTGTTCCACAATTTAAGGGATTTCTGGCAATCCTACCAAAAATACAAACTCTCATCAACAACTATAAATACAAGGCAATGTCAACCATTCCAAGGTAATTGCTTTTGATTATTTGAGAATACATTGTTCCTTATAATTATTAAGCTCTCATACACCATACTTACTCTCACACCCGAGGGTCTTCGCAGGAGACCATTCCGGCTAGTCGTGGGTTCTGTTTTTAGGTCAAAATCAGGAGATTGATCTTGTAGCTGGACGCAGATTGATAAACGACACGATTCTTGCATCATCAGTTTGGTTCCATTGCCGAGAATCGTGCATACTTGACCTCAAAATTTCTTACAACCCACAATCATGGTAACTTCTGATGGACACATTTCTGAGGCCTCGGATGAGCAGAATGAGGGTAACACCCGTACTAATATGAATGCTGGAAACTGCAATGTTAACATGCCTCCTACTCCTCCTCTGCCTTGTCAGCACGCAAGGGTGACACGATCGAACAACGTTGCTGATGGTAGAGGCCTGCCTGATAATAGGAGGGAGAAAAGGCCCATGGCCGACCAAGGAGCACAGCCTCCTCCAAAGCGTCCACAAGCAGGGCGAATGGCTGCTAGCGACAGACCGGGTCCCTCAACCAATCCCCTTAGTAAGAAGGAGATGATGATGGAGCGGGCTAGACTGTTGGCAGAACTGATAGCGATGGAGGAGGAGCCTGAGCAAAATGACAAAAGGTCAGAAAGGGCAGCCCCCTCCCAGGTTTCTCATAGGCAGCCCGAAGGAAGTGCTAGGCAGAACGGGAGTGCCAGGAAAAATGGCGAGCAGCGGATAGTGCTGCGTGTTCGGTCCCAGATTCACGTCCCAAGCGACGACTTGAGGGCCAACCTCAACAGAAATAGAGAACAGGAGGCCTAGTCAGATCTGACGCAACACCTGGATGCCAGCCGAAGCATGCGTAGGTGATGGATATGTTTTCATATCCATTTTATATGTTCTAAATTCTATTTATTGCAATATTCCCGAGTAAAAATGTAGTTTAATTGTTTTGTTAGTATTGTTTTAATTTCAGGTTGAAATGGTGGAAATTTGGTGCTTTAAAATGAAGAAAAGATGAAAATATGGAGCAAAGCAGACTTTGGGGGCTTTAGAGGCATTTTGGAAATGCAAGACCTATTAGGAATTTCCATGGATAGGGTTTATAAGGAATTAAATGAAGAAGGGAGAACTTAGTCAGCCCAGCCATGTGGTGGCCCAAGTCCTTGGCCTGCATTTGTGCGGCCGCCCATTCCCTCTCCGGCGATCGCCCTTCAGCCTCGGCCTAGCTTCAGCGGCCGCCCTTCCCTCTTCAGCGTCCGCCCTTCATCCTCGGCTAGCATCGGCGACCGCCCTTGCCCTTGAGCGGCCGCCCATGTCTCCAGCGCCCAAAAGCCTTGGCCGGCCAGCTTCCCCTTTTCGCCAAGCCATTTTCAGCATGCTGCCTTGATTGATTGGGCTTCCCTTGTTTTTTTTTTTTGTTGGGCCTTCCTTGTTGTTGGCCCAATTTTCTTTAATCAGCCCCATCCCTTGTACCCTTAGTATAAATATAAAAGATGTTATAATTTTTAGGGTTCATCTTTATTTTAGGAACAAAAAGGAGGCAAGACTTAGAGAGAGAAAATTAGGATTTTATTTCTTCATCTAAGATAAGTTTTTTTTTATGTTTTTATTAATTAGTTTTGTTTATTTGATGTTTAATATGTGTAGCTAAACTCTTAATTTCATGGATTGGATGTAATTTTGTCACTATTGCTATGCCATTAATTATTTTCTGTAATTAATTTATGTCTTGTTCATCTTTGCTATTTTAATGAAAGTTTCTTGGATTCCTCCTCCTCAACACAATCAAAAGAACTATTATCCTGATCACACATCTTGGCAAAGAAAGAATCAGAAATATCAAGGAAATAACATTCTTCGATTTTAGCACATGAGTCTCTATTTTTAGACTTTAGAGGGAAAAAAGATTTTATTGAAGACACTGACCCCTTGTGGGATCGGTCTACACATTCTCTTTCAATCTCACCATCATTCAATAATTTTTCAATCTCATCACCCTCTCTTTCAAATCTCCAAGTCTCCTCTACACACTCCTCAATTTCATCCACAAAATTACAATCATTCTCATCATCTAGGGACCCATGTATGGCATTAAATACGGAAATTTCTATCCTCTCACTAGCCACGGTCATGGACAAGGTCCCATTTCCCACATTTATGATAGTGTTGGTTGTAGCCATAAAGGAACGCCCAAGCAAAATGGGTGAGTCCTGTCTACCACCCTCACTTTTTGGCATTTCTAGAACCACAAAATCTACGGGGACAATGAGTGAGTCCACCTGAACTAGAACATCCTCCACAATGCCCAAAGGTCATTTTAAGGACCTATCCGCCAATTGAGGGCCATTGTGGCGGGTTTAAGCTCGGGCAAACCCATCTCCTCATACATGTAATACGACAAAAGATTAATACTAGCCCCGAGGTCTAACATGGACTTCACCTTACTTGAATTACCCAAAGTAATAGAGATTAAGAAACTCCCGGGGTCTTTCAATTTAGGTGGAAGGGTATGTTGCACCACGACACTCGCATTTTCTCCCATGAAAACTTTTTCATCTTTCCCATACTTATGTTTCCTTGAGTTGATTTCTTTACAAAATTTGGCATAAGCCGGTACAACAATAGTGACAAAATTACATCCAATTGGGGGAGAGATCCCCAAGAAAAAGAAGAAGAAGTTAAAGGCCAAGAAAAGGCCACAAAAATCTCTTGGGCTCCCCCCGAGCTTATATCAAAGGGTGATTTTGTTTGGAAAGTGATGGGCATGTGTGCCCGTGAATGTGCAAAATGGGTGAAGGGGAGAAAATCGAAGGCCATATTTGATCCCCATTGAAGCGGGGATCCAGTCGAGCTAACGACCTTAACCAAAGCGCTAGTTGGGAGGCACACCAACATGGTATGATTTTACTTGCTTTCCGTTTTTAATTTTCCGTCTTTTATTTTATGTCTTTTACTTTTCATTCCCCCCCTGAATTTGAGTTTTGCTGTCTTTTGGTTTTCATGCCATGAGGACATAGCGCTATTTAGGTTTGGGGGTGGAAGTATGCTTATAATGTTAGTGTATGATTTCTTGTTTAGTTATGAAAAAAAAATCGAGTCAAATTGTGTCTTCCTCTCATATTGAGGGGACGTGTTTGAACTACGGTGACCTGAGCCTATTTCAATGAGTAGTCCGCTCATTGTTTTGGGGACGTAGGCAACCTTTGGTGCGGTCAAGAATTTGAAAATTGTGTTGCTCACTTTATAGTTGGGTTGCCACCCATGGTTTGTGATGGTGTGATGTTTGTTTTTGATTTTTGCATCTTATGTGCCATCATATTATAAAAGTAGAGTTGCATTAGGACATACCTATTTCGCTTATCTTTTCTCCACAACACTTTGCTTGCACGGGATTATGATCACCAATTTAAGTGACCGTTATGGGATTACTTTACATATCCGGGGTAGCTAGAACATGATTGCACAATTGTCAATAACAAGTCAATAGTTTATGAGATATTGGGCATGGCTTAAGTGGTCAACTTAGGAGTGTGGGATTGTAATGTTGATAAGGGGCAAGTATTTGATGTATTATTCATTGCAAAAAAAAAAAATGAAAAGAAAAGAAAATAAAGGTGTCTTCGTAAAGAAGAGTCATGGAATGGCAAGGATCAAAGCACAAAGAAATGTCAAGTTTTGAATCATGAAATCCTTGGTACCGATTCCTACTCCAAGATTGAATTAACTTTCTTGTACCTACGAAGACACTAATTTGTGCTTAGTTGTTTAACTTGCCCCTTGATTTGTCAAAGTTGAAGTGGCCATGAAAGGAAGATGGTAAAGCTACATTTTGAGTGGAAAGCTTGATTGTAGTGAGGTTCTAATGTAACTAGATAACTTCCTAAGCCATGGTCCCAATATGGATTAAGCGGGTTGATAATTGTGTGAAGGTGCTTATGGAAATCCTTCTATGCTTTGTGCATCATCATTCTTGATTTAGGATATTTCTTTAGTGAACCCATAAAGTATCTTACTTTGTTAGCAATGATCCCCCCTCACATCTCTTCACGGTGAAAAGAATCAAAATTAGTATGTGTTAGTGCAATGGTAAGTTTATGTTTATGATGGCACATGATTGATTGCAATTTTGGAAAGAATTTTGAGACCGATGGTGGCAAACTTTTTATATTGTGAACAACACCCAAAAATATGTTTTTATTTGCTTTGCTTGGTCATCTTAGTTTTAGAATCATGGGATAGTTTTTAATTATATTTCTGTTTTATTTTACCCGGGGACGAGCAAAAGATAGGTTTGGGGGTATTTGATGGATATGTTTTCATATCCATTTTATATGTTCTAAATTCTATTTATTGCAAAATTCCCGAGTAAAAAGGTAGTTTAATTGTTTTGTTAGTGTTGTATTAATTTCAGGTTGAAATGGTGGAAATTTGGTGCTTTAAAATGAAGAAAAGATGAAAATATGGAGCGGAGCAGACTTTGGGGGCTTTAGAGGCATTTTGGAAATGCAAGGCCTATTAGGAATTTCCATGGATAGGGTATATAAGGAATTAAATGAAGAAGGGAGAACTTAGTCAGCCCAGCCATGTGGTGGCCCAAGTCCTTGGCCTGCATTTGTGCGACTGCCCATTCCCTCTTCGGCGATCGCCCTTCAGCCTCGGCCTAGCTTCAGCGGCCGCCCTTCCCTCTTCAGTGTCCGCCCTTCATCCTCGGCCAGCATCGGCGACCGCCCTTGCTCTTGAGCGGCTGCCCATGTCTCCAGCGCCCAAAAGCCTTGGCCGGCCAGCTTCCCCTTTTCGCCAAGCCATTTTCAGCATGCTGCCTTGATTGATTGGGCTTTCCTTGTTTTTTTTTGTTGGGCCTTCCTTGTTGTTGGCCCAATTTTCTTTAATCAGCCCCATCCCTTGTACCCTTAGTATAAATAGAAAAGATGTTATAATTTTTAGGGTTCATCTTTCTTTTGGGAACAAAAAGGAGGCAAGGCTTAGAGAGAGAATTTTTGAGGTTTTATTTCTTCATCAAGATAAGTTTCTTTTATGTTTTTATTAATTAGTTTTGTTTATTTAATGTTTAATATGTGTAGCTAAACTCTTAATTTCATGGGTTGGATGTAAGCACAACCATTTAATCTATGCCATAATTGTTCTACCCAATTGATTTCATTCTAGCTCATCTTTGCATCTTCTTAAATTAGGGTTTGAAGGGTTGTATTTATGATTTAGTCTTAAATCACCTTTTAAATCATTTGATTCTTAATTTCTTCCATTGATTTGGGGATTTTTCTATTTTGATCAATGCTTTGATGAGAAACTCATTGTGATAACTTGATTGGAATCAAAGTGGGTTTTGTTCATACATTCCTTAAAGTGTAATGCTTTTCTAAATTAATTTTATAAACTTGATTTGTGAAGTAAAATTGGTTGAAAAAAGTAAGATTGCAATCCGGCCGTCTCACCGTCCCAATCTTTACCCAAGTGAATGAACTCTAGATTGGAATCAAGATTTTTATCAAAGTTGGCATGGATTAGTGGTGTGTTAAGTCCAATCCATGGAACCCCTCTTTTATTATTTGAATCCGTAGTATTAATTGTTCTTGCCTTTATTATTTTCTTTCTTGCTAGTATTTGTAGTGTAGTTTAAAAATCCCTTTTACTTGTTTTATTATTTTTGTTGAACATTTCTCTAATCGACTCAATCACCCAACAATTCTTCGTGGATCGACCCCTTACTTGTGTACGCTATCATTTCGACACTCATACACTTGGGAGGTGTTTTTATTACAAGTGGGAGTTTAACCCATCAGTAGGTCGCTCGCCAGAACTGAGAGGTCTCACTCTGTCAGAGATAGGAATGGGCGCAGGTCGCCAGTTAGAGAGGAAAGGCGCAGGTCGCCGGTTAATTCAGTAAGATCGCCCTCTCACAGGGATCGAAGGGGTAGAGAGGTAACTCCCCCTAGGAGTGACATGCATAGGACCAACTCAAGGAGGGAGCCTCACCGCGAGGAACGACTGAGATCCAACAATGTCTCCCAGGCAAGGGACGACAAGCCAGATAGGAATGGTTGCAATGGAAGAAAATGTTTGAACAATGGGAGGTCGACAAGAAAGAGGATGCTGGAAAGGGCGAACGAAACGACTTTACTCTTCGACACTTGTCTAAGGAGTTGCTCGACCGTCGAACTCCCCACGGTTTCAGGTTGCCCACTCTAGAAAAATATTCGGGTGCAACCAATGCCCAGAGTCATATACAGCATTTGGAAGCCACTATGTATTTTGTCTCCAATGAGGACCACATGATGTGCAAGGCACTGACTAGCACCCTCACAAGGGCAGCCCTGACTTGGTTTAACGGCTTGGCACCAGGATGCATTACAACATGGCATTATATGAGAAAGAAGTTTTTAGATCGCTTCACGACAGCTGGTACTCGGAAGCTGACGGTTATCGACTTGAATAATTTGGTGCAGGGGAAAAACGAGAGCTCGATGAGCAATTACACCAAGTTCAAGGAGATGGTCGACCAGATCGAAGAGGACCTGACGGACGGGGAAGTAATAAATTGTTTTAGAAATGGCCTACAACGTGGCACTGGCTAAAGAAAGAAAGGAAAAGAAGAATGGAAAAGCTCCTAAGTCTGAGGTCGCGGATACTGACAAGAAGGACTCGGCCAAGAATGCATGGGGGGAATAAAAAGAATGGAAAGAACAGAACCAGGGCAACCGAGAGAGTGCCCGAAGCTTTTACCCCCTTGACAGTAAGTCGTACTGAAATCCTGAATATCGTCGAGCTAGGGCCACCTGCCCCTATGAACCCAGGAAATAAGTTCAGAAGGGATAACAACAAGTACTGCGACTATCACAAAGATTCGGGCCACACTACGAAGGATTGTATGAGCCTGAAACGCATCATTCAAAAGTGGGTCGACCAGGGGAGGCTCGACATGTATGTGAAAAGAGCTCAGCCTGGCGGTGGTGAGAGAGCTGTTGGTGGACCGCAAGAGCCAAGACAGCCTAGATTGAATTTGGGAGTTATTACTATGCAAGCTAGCAACACCGCCCTGAAACACAAGATATTCCAGCTCAGTAAAGACCCTCACGTGCCACCTAGAAGCTACATCAGAGACGAGGTGATCAGTTTCTACCTAGACGAGCTAGCGACCAATGTAGTGGACAGAGAGCAAGTTCTCGTTATCCCAGGGTTAATTGATGGGTTTACGACGAGCAGACTCTTGGTAGATACTGGGGCCTGCAAGGATATTCTGTTTTACAAGACGTTCAAGGAGATGGGGCTATCCAAGGAGCAGCTTTCACAATATGACGATCGACTGGAGGGCTTCACCAACCACAGGGTCGATGCCAAGGGACATATCAAGTTGGACGTCGACATAGGCCAACATCCTTACAGGGTAGTCTCTAAGGTAATATTTATTGTTATTGATGTGAATAGTGATTATGCTGCTATTTTGGGTATCCCTAGCTAGGTCGTACTTGGAATGGTGGCCTCAATCCCCCATCAACGAGTTAAGTTTCCCACGCTAGCTGGAATCGACTGTGTGCAAAGTACATCTTGAGCCTACCTTGATCATGTCCTTCGAATGAGAAAGAAGAGGAGCTAGAGGTTGAAACTGAGGGATACTTGAAGATGTCAAAATATGTCACCACAACTTCCCGACTATCTACGATCACTTGCGTGGAAGAGGAGACCTATCACTCACATGACGAGATCATGACTAAGCCGACACGTCCCTCCCAAATCACCATGGTCGATTCAGATGCAGTTATAGTCGACCAAGTCTTCATAGGCGAGCTATGCCTACAGATCGACAATAACTCGGGGGCCACCACCAGTGAGATCGCAGCTGAGCTAGATGGCATGATCGTTGAAGAAGCTCCACACTTGGGGTCCAAAGAAAGAAAGAGGGTTTGAGAGATCGTTATCGAGACCCTACAATTTAGAGATGGTCCAGAGCTAGAAGCTGTGGACGAGCTAGAAGCAGTGATAACAAATCCTTCCTATCCCGAGCAAAAAATTCAGATTGGTAAGCAGTTGTCAGGTGAGGAAAGAATAGAGATCGTCGAGCTAATAAAGGAGAGCAGTGATGTCTTTGCTTGGCGAGTAGAGGATATGAAAGGTATCAAGGAAGAGGTCGCTGTTCACAGGTTGGAAGTCAACCCGACCATAAAGTACAAAGCACAGAAATTGAGAAGCTTTGCTCGTGACAAGGAGGAGGCGATCAAACTTGAGGTACAAAAACTTTTGAGTGCAGGTATCATCAAGGAAGCTACTCACACTACCTGGCTAGCTAATGTGGTCATGATAAAGAAATCTAATGGCAAGTGGAGGATGTGTGTCGACTTCACCAACCTAAATCTAGCCTGCCCCAAGGATAGCTACCCTCTGCCTCAGATTGACAAGCTCGTAGACTCTATAGCTGGGCACACCATTTTAAGCTTCCTCGATGCCTATTCAGGTTATCATCAGATCAAGATGCACGAGGATGATGTAGTGAAGACGGCTTTCCAAGCCGCTGGGATATTTACTGCTACAACATGATGTCGTTCGGGTTGAAAAATGCAGGAGTGACCTACCAGAGGATGGTGAACAAGGTATTTGCCTCACAAATTGGCCGAAACATGGAGGCCTACGTTGACGATATGGTCATCAAAACAAAGGCCGGATGTCACGTGGTCGACCTAAAGGAAACGTTCGTCAATTTATGAGCAAACGACATGAAGCTTAACCCGAGCAAGTGTGTATTTGGAGTAGCGGCTGGAAAATTTCTTGGTTTTATGGTTTCACAGTAGGGTATTGAGGCAAACCCTGAGAAGATCAAGGCTTTGGTCGACATGCATGAGCCCACAAGTATCAAGGAGATGCAGCAACTTAATGATAGGGTGGCAGCCCTAGGTCACTTTATAGCCAAATCGGCAGAAAGATCTCTCCCCTTCTTCAAATCATTAAGGGGGACGAAATTTTTTGAGTGTACGGCCGAATGTCATTCGTCATTCCAACATCTTAAGGAGTATCTCGCTGCTCCACCCTTATTGAGCAGCCCGACCGTTGGAGAAACTTTGTTCATATACTTGTCTG
This sequence comes from Adenophora triphylla var. japonica, assembly GCA_022495995.1. Lineage (NCBI taxonomy): Eukaryota > Viridiplantae > Streptophyta > Magnoliopsida > Asterales > Campanulaceae > Adenophora > Adenophora triphylla. The sequence goes on from JAFEMH010000702.1 coordinate 256,355, forward strand.
TGGGTGATCAATCCGTGGCTGCTGTTCTAGTTCGAGAAGAAGGGGGGCTTCAAAAGCCCGTATATTATGTTAGCAAGGCCTTGTCCGAGGTGGAAGGTAGATACTATAATGCGGAAAAGGTAGCATATGCCTTGGGCATAGCTTCCAGGAAGTTACGAGCTTATTTTCTAGCTCATCTGATTGTCGTGCTCACTAACGCACCCCTGAGGAAAATCCTACATAATTCAGAAAGTTCAGGCCGCTTACTCAACTAGTCAATTGCTCTCACAGAATTCGACATCGAGTATCGGATTCGAAAGGCATTGAAAGCTCAAGCCTTGGCAAATTTCTTGGTCGAGCTGACGTTCACCAAGGAAGATAGCGAGGTACGAGTTCAGAAGGAGAAAGCCAAAGGAAAGGAACCAGAGGTTCAGTCCGCCACCTGTCTACCCCACAATTGATGGAAAGTATACTCTGATGGGTCGGCAACAAAGAGCGTTAGCGGAGCTGGGATTGTGTTGATCAAACCAGAATCAGGGACAGTCTCTGAGGAAGAATTGAGATTCAAGTTCGAAGCTTCTAACAACCAGGCAGAATACGAAGCTTTGGTCACAGCCATCAAATACGCCAAATATTTTGGGGCGGCCAACATTATGGCTTACTGTGACTCACAGTTGATAGTCAACCAAGTCAGAGGAGAGTACGAGGTGCTGAACCTCACTTTAATCAAATACTGCGACCTGGTGAAGGAACTGATAAAGGACTTGGAATTCTGGGAAATTCAGAGGATTGGTCGAGAGGACAATGAATTGGCCGACCTACTCTCAAAGTTAGCTACTTCAGACGAGTAACATGAAGAACCCATCTCCTACCTCGAACATTCGGCTTACGAAAGGGTTCAAATTCAGTGCTTGGAGGATACTACTAGAAATTGGGTCTACACCAAATGCTGGATCAAAGAAATGGGAGCTTATTTGGAGACTGGTGAGCTACCTGATTACGAGAAAGCAGCTCGATCTATCAAGAAAAAGGCTCCGAGATACGTCATTCAAGGAAACATGCTCTTCAGAAGGTCCTACACCAAGCCGCTATTAAGATGCGTTCACCCCCAAGAAGTCACTCAATTAATGCATGAGGTGCATAGTGGGGTTTGTGGTGGACACCCGGGGGCCAGAACTTTGGCCGACAAGTTTATTACATTGGGTTATTATTGGCCACACATGAGGGCTGATGCTCACGACTTTGTTTAACAATGCGACCAGTGTCAGAGATTTGCCAACCTACCTCACTTGCTTATGACCGAGCAAACTCCGGTGATCGCTACTTGGCCTTTTGACATGTGGGGAGTAGATTTAATTGGACCCTTCCCACCCGCCCGTGAAAACTGCAAGTATGTGATCGTTGCTATAGATTATTTTACGAAGTGGGTCAAAGCCAAGCCATTAGCCAAAATAAAAGAAGAAAATGCCATCAATTTCATTCACGACTTCATTTGGTGCCGCTTTGGGATACCTCGAGCTATCGTGTCATCAACGGGCTACAATTATCCCGAGCTTTCGAGGAAGAAATGAATCGAGTAGGAGTCAAACATTGGCAGTCGTCTGTTGCTTACCCTCAAGGTAACGGACAAGCCGAAGCTACAAACAAACTCATCCTATCTGCACTTAAGACATGTTTGGTTGGTCGAGTAGCAACTGGTTGGAAGAACTCCCCCTTGCTCTCTGGGCAGTCCGCACAACCATTCAGGGGCCCACGGGGGAAACCCCATTCGCTCTTACATACGGATTAGAAGCCATTGCACCAGCCGAACTGCGATTTCCTACGGCCAGAGTAGTTTTCTTCGACCAAGAGCAGAATGACACCAACAGATTGATGGACTTAGATATGATTGATGAGAAGCGAGATACAGCTCATTTGCGGATGGTCAATTACAAGCAGAAGACAAAGAGTTACCACGATAAGAAAGTGAAAGTGAGGTCGTTCCAAGTAGGCGACCATGTGTTAAGGAAGATCAAGTCAACTGGAAGAAGGACTCAGATGAACAAATTATCTCCCAACTGGGAAGGTCCCTACATTGTCACTAGAATTATCAAGGAAGGAACTTACATGATCGCCCATCCAGATGGTGAAGAATGAAAGCACCCGTGGCATGCTACTCACCTTAACAAATATTACTTCTAGTTCAGCTTCAAACTTAGTTCAGTTTTAAAGTTTGAGTTTGTTAGTACTAGCTCTCCATTTTCGATGTAAGCATGCTTCTACTTCAATAAAAATTGCAGTTCTATTCAACCAAACATTGTGTTACGTTTTTACATCATTCCAACACACTCAATTCTTAATCAGTCTCGTTCATTTAACAGGTCCGACATCTAAGTCGTCCTCGTTCTAACAAGCTCAACTCTTAGTCAGCTTCGTTCATTTAACAGGTCCGACATCTAAGTCGACCTCATTTTAACAAGCTCGACTCTTAGTTAGCTTCGTTCATTCAACAGGTCCAATATCTAAGTCGACCTCGTTTTAACAAGCTCGACTCTTAGTCAGCTTCGTTCATTTAACAAGTACGACATCTAAGTCGGCCTCATTTTAACAAGCTCGACTCTTAGTCAGCTTTGGTCATTTAACAAGTCCGACTCTCAGTCGACTTCGTTCCAACAGACTCGATTCTTAATCAGTCTTGTTCATTTGACAGGTCTGACATCTAAGTCAACCTCGTTCTAACAAGCTCGACTCTTAGTCAGCTTCGTTCTTTTTAATGAGTTCAACTCTTGGTCAATCTCGTTTTCATGCAAGTACAAGGTCGACTGTGTTGTTTAAAAACTAGTCCGATCAAAAGCTTATGGCGACTCACCTTCCCTCTCAAATCTAGTTCGACGTTCAGACAGTATAGCCAAATCAAAGCAAGATTGGGTCAAGCAAAAGTCAACTACGATTAAAATAAATTAAAGTCCCCCTAAAGCGGGCCAGGACTTGAGTTAACAAAAAATTATGAGTTAGAATGCCTCCCAAAAAGTTGGGCCAAGGCATCAATACATACACAAAGAAAAAAATAAAGACTGTTTTGGGACTTGTTTCATTACATAATAACCAAAGGAAAGTCAAACAGACTGATCGACGTCAGCTTGGTCGCTTGCAGTAGTTAGATCACCCAGTTCTTTCTCTTGTTGCTGAGGGTCATCAAGCTTGCCAGATTTAGCGAATGTATACTTGGGAGTGTCTTTCTTAAAAGCTAGCTCGTCAGGTTCCTTGAACTCCTTCAAAATGGTGCTGAAATTAACAGGCTCAACAGGAGGAGGTACCCAAGGCTCTGCTGCAATATCTTTATCATCTTGGGCAATGGTAGCCAAGTCATTTTCATTATAGGGCACTAGATGGTGGACTTTACGAGCTGCTACATCGTATTGATCTTTTGAGGCCCATTTAGCTAGCTGCTCGATAGATATATCAAAGGAGGGGTCCACCAGGATGCGTCGAGCCATGTGACACCGACCCACGTCGAAGAATGACCTGGCTTTCTCTACGACATAGTCGTGGCATTCATCGCTTTCCTTGTAAGCCTTCACTGTATCCATGCTATCAGCTTACTTGGCAGCCTCCATAACAGTTCTCATCTCCTCTTCCCATTGTTGGCGAGCAGCCTTGAAGTCTTCAGTTTGCTTGGTCAGCATGGCGGTGCTCTCTTCCAAAATTTTGGTTGCAACTTCTAGGTCCTGGTCAACCTTCTTCTTGTCCTCCTTGAGGGCAGCTAGCTCTTTCTGGACACCCCCTAGTTTGCCCCAGGCCTCCTGCTTATCCTTTAAATCATCTTCTTTAACCAGCTTGAGAGATTCATATGCTGAGTCCAGATCAGAATGTTCTTCCTTTAGCTTGGCATGCTCCCCCTTCAACTCCTCCAGCTCATTATTCTTCCTGCTCAGCATTGTCTTGGCCAGTCTCTCCTGCTACTCAACCGCTTTCCAATGGCTGGTAGCCAGCTCGATCAAAAGACCAAAGGGTCAGCTCGAATAAAGGACTGATGGGAATATACGAGCCAAAAGAAAGCATGACAATTTTTAAAACTAATGTAAAGTATTACCTTGGAATGGATAAGCCCCGACCTGACTTGGAAAGTCTCTGCAGTTAGTCCCTTGCTAGGGAGCTTATTCACCAGGTCCTGATCAGCAGCTCGCCTCACTACAACCTTCCCAAACTCCAGCTCCGGATATTCTCTGCACAAGCTGTCTACCCCCATCAGCAAAGGAACATTGTTCAACTTGTCAACATGAGCCTGAATCAGCTCGAGGTAAGACACTTGGAGGGTGGGTGGTTGAAAGTTGCTAGTAGTAGCATCCCCTTGATCAGATCGAAGTTTGGGCTTAGACCTCTTCTTCTTGCTAAGGGGGGTATCGTCATCTTCTTCCTCTTCGTCCACATCAATAACAGGCGTCCTGGCCTTAGACTGGGCTCTAAACCTGAATTGAGGAACCTCTTTCCTTGTCTCCAGAGTTTGATCAACCTTCTCAATCTCAGCAGCAATGACCTCTTGGGGTCTCTTGGGCATCATCCCCAGCTAGCTCCTCCTCCAACTGCTCAAGCTCCTCTTCTACAGGGATGAACTTGTCAGTCTCCTGATCAACCCGTTTCAAAAGCTTCTGGCGCTCTACAGTCTCTCTCTCACGGCTCCTTAGGGCATTGGTAGCCCCGTAGCTCTTCTTGCTCTTCCTTATGTCAATAACCCGGCCCATGTTAGCCTCTTTCTCAAGAATCAGAACTGCCCAAGACCAAGATAACAAAGTGTTAGCTCGACAAATAAAAGTTCTACGTACGAGTTGAAAGTTCTACGTACGAGCAAGATATGTACGAGCTACAAGTTCTATATATGAGTAAACTATTTATGAGCTAAAAGTTCTACATACGAGCAATCAATAGACGAGTTAAGAGATAAAAGGCGAGTAAATACTTACCACCAAAATGGTCCACTTTGTACCTACAATAGTCTGGCTCCCTTTTGCATTCGTGGCATTGACTTTCAAACCTAAACCTGCCCCCCTCATGGGTGACCCAATCAGGATACCTCAAGCATCTAACAATGGGGACCAAGGGTGCTACATCCCCATTACCCAGCATCACCCCAGATTGGATATAGTTGTTCTTGGTAGTTCCTAAAATGTCCCAGCTAATGGTCCCCTGTTTGACACCTCAACTAACTTCCTATATAGCTCGGCGCTCCAGTCAGGCTCCCAATAATCCTCTTCCTTAACAACCTTGGATTCAGTAGTGGGCAAGGGGAACTCCCATCCTCTCCTACTCTCCACTACCATCACGTGAGAATTCTAGCCACTCACTTTACTAGGAAGGTTGACGAACAGCTTAGGGGCATTTGGTTTGGAGGGGGTGCTAATTCCTAGATCGGTCTTATCAGTTTTGACACTAAAAAACTCCTTAAAAACTCTCATACATGGTTTATAGCCCAGAAACCTACACACCATGGCAGAACACACCAAGAATCTGCAAGTGTTAGCTCCCAGTTGGAGAGGTAGGGCATTCATACACTCCATGAACTCATTAATGAAGGGATCTAATGGCAGTCTTAGGCCGGCCTCGAATTGGCCATAGAAGAAGGCCACCCTAGTGGGATCTTTAGTGAATGTAGCACCAATCAGAGACATGAACTCTTTCTTGCTATAGTGAGTCACATTGAACTCCTTCCCATCTACCTCGCAGAAATCGTAAATCATGGCTACCCGAGATTCCGAGTTCCTCTTCCCTCGAAGTGGTTTTGGGGGTACATATCCTCTTTCATTCCTCCCTGGTGCAACGGAGGAGTCGAACGCATCCACAATTCGTGGGCTCGAAGAAGTAGAAGTTGTAGCTCCCCCTTAAGCTGCCATATCTGTACAAGAAGAAGAGGAAACAGGGGAATCAGACCTATGCTCATGTTCAGACGACCTACCTAAGGACGACCTAGATTCCCCTGGGAAACCCTTTCTATTCCTAAGGAAGGAAGGCTTGTTGGGATCCTTGACATAGAACAGTGATATATGGTTGAGTAACTCATGGAAAAGATGAAAAGATACAACATTTGGGTCGTCTATTCCTAAATCTCCCAAGTTCTCTCCTATAGGCAATCCTATTTCGCTAAAGGCCAGTCCCCAGCTTGTCAAGATGGAAGCACACTCAGTTATGGCCATCTCCTTCCACACTCCCCCTATGTGCTTATACACTCGGTGATTAACGGTGTAATACCCATACCAGACCCCAGGTTCGCAACTAAAGGTTCTAGCCATGGCAGAAATCAAAAAAAAAAAAATCGAAAGAAGACAGAAAATCAAGGAAATCGAAGAATACCTTAAATTAAATTGGGGCGAAGGTCGTGCAAACGAAATAAAGGGCAAAGGGCACCAAAAACCAAGAGCTTCACCTTATCTGCTGCAGAAATTATACGCCTAGGTATGGAAGCTTCGTCAAATCCAAAGAGGAAAAGGTTTACTTTTTCCAAATCCTTGCTGAAAATGGAAAGTAAAGGGTTTCTAACGGTTAAACCACGATTAAATCCCGGACGATTTTTGAGGCAGTAATGATTACGAAAATACGGCGCTTTCAATGATCCAACTGTTCAACAGCCAACGGCCAGGATTGTGCCACGTCACATTTGGTCGACCCAACATCAACTCGAGCATCGACTTACAATCTACATCAAGCTTCATAAAAAATTCTATTAACTTCCTGGTCGACAAAGTCAACTCAGAAAGTTGGGGGCCACTGAACGGAATAAAAGTGACAGGCTAGGCCCAACGAGCGAGCCCAGTTATCCCACCATGTTCTAGGTGGGATAGGCCCAACTATTATAGGCCCAAGGCCCATCAACAAGATCAGTCGACCTAGTTCATTGTCCGACTTACTTGGTCCCGACCTAGCTTGGTCTGACATTACGATCCAGATGCTATTCGAGCACGGTTCAGCCCTATCCATCAGTCAAGTCGACCTAGACTCAACAGGCGACCTCGACCTACATCATCACGTCGACCTACAGAGTCCTGGCGTACCTACAATCCTTTACATAACAAGACTCTCTACAAATCAGGAGTTATTTATGGATAAGATCTCTAAAACGTATCTGTTCCACAATTTAAGGGATTTCTGGCAATCCTACCACAAATACAAACTCTCATCAACAACTTAAGTACAAGGCAACGTCAACCGTTCCAAGGTAATTGCTTTTTGATTATTTGAGAATACATTGTTCCTTATAATTATTAAGCTCTCATATACCATACTTACTATCACACCCGAGGGTCTTCGCCGGAGACCATTCCGGCTAGTCGTGGGTTCTGTTTTCAGGTCAAATTCAGGAGATTGATCTTGCAGCTAGACGCAGATTGATAAACGACACGATTCTTGCAACATCAGATACAAACAACACTTATCAAATATTTGCTTGAATTTATAATCAAGGCTTATTGATTCTTGAGATGTTAATATTGATCAAGTGATCAGTATTGAGATGTGAATATTATTCACATGGATGATGGTAAAATGTAAGTTTTTTATCTTTAACGTTGATTGCTAAAAAGCAAAATGTTAAATCTTATCTTTTTAAAGGAAAAGTTTAAAATCAACTTAATAAATAGGTAGTTATAAAATACAACTAAGTGTAGTTTGTGTATAAGTTATACTAAATACTATTGATTGCACATGTGTTGGGTATAATTACAATAGTTGTGATTATAGAATTTTTGTTTATAAATTCAAGATTCAATGTATATACAAGAATATTATAATTCAATCATGAAACACTTATTTCTTTAAAAGTATGTTTTCGTATAAATTAAGAGATGAGGCAAACTCATTTAAACGAATTCATGATTTAATAGAACAAGAAAAAAATTATCATGAGTAAATTATGAAAAAGGGGCGTGACCTCGATATAGCAAATGGGTAGGATAAGTAAATTTTATGGACCAAATTTTCTAACAAGTGAATTAAAAGGTTATATAGACATTAAGCTATTTGTACGGATGTTTGTGAAAAAAGGCCATTAAAAGTGAGATTGATTATATCTTGGAAAATCACACTTGAAAACTAGTGGATTTACCTACGAGTAGTAAATCACTAGCATATAAGTGAATTTTCAAAAAAGAAATGAAGACCGATGGAACAATCAACAAGTATAAGGCTAGACTTGTATAGCAAAATTTGAAATACATCAAATGAATATAAATAACCTTTCTAAATTTCGATTTAGAAGAGAAAATTTACATAGAACAACCTGAGGGGTTTGTTGTACATGAGCAATGAAACAAAGTGTACACAATGTATACCATGATCAAAAGGTGTTAATAATGAAAATTGACATTATTGCTAATTTTATTACTACCTCAAAAATGTGGGGGTGAGTATACTTTGGAAAATAATTACCTTTTGTAAAGGTTTTCCCAATAAAACATTGAGATCTGCATATGAAATATGGAAACGTATGCATATGTACACTTGTTAATCTAGGGTTGCTTTTTAAAGTAGAAAGTCCAATTAACAAAGAATTGAAATTGGTCAATAAATGGTGGATTATGTTTCAAGAATTATGTTAATAACAATTGTGAATATTGGTTTGTTATATATGATTAAATAAGTTTGAATATATATAAAAATCAAAAGAAAATAAAATCAATGGAAATTAAGTATTGATTTCAAATTCATTTAAGTGAATAAATGATACTTTGAATGAAATATATCAAAGTGTTGAAACGGTTCAAGAAATGGAAACTAAAAGAAAATGAGCTAGTTTGTAAAGTTATTTTAAACTTGAGACAAGTACAAAGATAACGACATCAAAGGTTTAATTGTGTGAATTTAAACAAGAGTGACTACGTCACTTGGTTAATTGAATAAAAAAAAAACGATATGTTAACTAAGAAATATTCTAGTCAATTGGATTCGTTGATTCAAATTTAATGAAAACTAATGAACTCGTTGCTAAACAAGTCATTAGGTGGATATTCTTGAAATTTTGAAAGGATCAATATTGAATAGCTAGGATTTAAAAGAATTTGAGTTAACAATTATCAAATGGATAAAGCTTGTTTTAGCAAGATTGTATATTGCTAAAGTCAATTTATGATTGAAGAGACATATAGCAATGTGTGTAATGGTAGTCTAGACATATATGTTTAAGACATAATACCATTAGACATCTACTTTCAACTAATTTGACTATGTGAGGTCAAATGATAAACAGATCCGTTAACCAAAGGGTTAAATCGAGAGTTAGTTGTAAATTTGGATGGGAATGGGACTTAAGCCTTTTAAAAGTTAAACACAGCGGAAAACCCAATTTAGATGACCGGAGATCCAAAGAACTAGATTCAATGCGACCACCTAACTGTTAAAAGACTTGTAGCGTTACTGTGGGGGAATTAACCCAAGTCTATTTCTATTAGTGACATCCCAAAAGGACAAGAATAAGCCTATGAATTTTAATGATTGTTACGCATCGAAAATTCGAGCGGGGTAATATGGGTTGCCTTTAAGAAATCACCTATGTGAGAGAGAAGTGGGGCCGCTTCGAGAAGAATTGTGTGATGCTTAATTCTTAGACCCTCCCACAGAACCAGACAAAATGTTCAGGGCCATGAATGAACATATATATGAGAATTGAACTATGTTATAACGATAATTATATCAAGCATATGATTGGCTACACAAAAAGCATAACGATTCAAGTATATCGCGTCTATCGACTTGCGAGTAGAGTAAATATGCTTGTGGGCATTCCCACATCTATTGTATATAAGTTTTCATCTTCCAGACTCTATCACCAAACTCGTACTCAATTTCCTTCATGTGATGGATTGTTGGAAAAATATGTTTTGTGTGAATTAAATTGTGTATTTTACTTAAATGAATCGTTTGTCGTTTGACAAATATTATTGTGGGCTCATGTTCCACTCCATGTGAATATTGAAATGATATATCTAGATGTCCAATTTTATAATTGGATTAGAAAGATATGATATCTCAAAGTTGGAGGGTTGAAAGTGTAAATTTTAGAATTTAACACCACTATTGATTCCCCATAATTCCTAGATTAATGAGAGATTAATAATAATTATTAACTTGGGATTAGGGGTTAGAAATTGTGAAATTAAACCCCATAAATAAAAGGTAATGACTCCCATATTAATATATAGATTAATTGGAAATTTATCACATGATTATTAAAGATATAACTATAGAAACCCACAACAAATGAAAACAACTTTTCTACCCTTTGCAATTTCACTACAAGAAAAACAGTTTTTTACGACGGCCAAAAGCCGTCGCGTAAAGCCTCAAAGCCGTCGCGAAATGTTAACGTGACTGGGAAAACAATCGCTAAGGCAGTCGCGTAAAGCCTTGTCGCGGAAAGCTAAGGTGACGGAAAACAGCCGTCGCCTTAGGTATTTGTTTTTCGCGACTGCTTTTCCCATCGCATAAAAGTTTTATTAATTTTATTTATTTAATTATTTAAATAACATTTGAAATCGCCTAAGCTTAGAAAAGAAGACGACAAATGCAATCGCCTTAGGTTAACAAAAGGAGATAGCAAATGCAATCGCCTTAGGTTAACAAAAGGAGACGGCAAATGCAATCACCTTAGGTACTTTAAATTTATATTTTTTTCCAGGTACTTTAAATTTATATTATTTTTTTCATTTCACTGACCCTATTTATAATTAATAATTGAATAAAAATTAAAGAAAGATTGATTAGCACAACATGAAAATTAATAAATTAATTGCATTTAGCACTATTATGGACCATAATCATCGTTACAAAATCCAAAAAAAAATCAACCTACTAGGTTTGTCAAGAAAATGTATCATCCTACTAGGTCAATATAAATACAAGGATAAGAATTGACATGTAAAAAACTAAACTCTAATGACTGTAGTCATCTAATGTTACATGACAGAAGAAAAGAAAATAAAAAGTAACTCCCAAAAATTTTAATGTCCTTCCCAGCGGGATTCACTTTCGGTAGTCTGCAAGAGAAAGGAGATAATATAAGAATTAGACTATAATCAATCAGATTAGAAACAGAAAAAGGAAAAAAAAAAAAAAGGTAAGAACTTACAGAATTCTCAGAGGAAGATGACTGAAACTGGCAAGAATAGAACCATTGACATAGTTGCGGGAGAGATCTCTGCATACATATAAAATTACAGGCTTAGTCTTCTTTCGGAGCATCATTAATTTTGTGTGGAGTTCTCATAATAGGAGGCAATTTCTCCCAAACTCAAAAGATAATTGGTCTTCTTTCGAAACATTTTCATCATTCCATGTGCAACAATAAAAAATATTAACGGGATGTTAAACAAGTATGCCTAAGCGACTACTACAACTACCAATCTTTGGTGCAAATCAATCAAAAGATAATTGGTGTCTGATCTTGATCATTCAATGAAAAGGAAACCAGAAAGAATAGGTGAGAAAGCGTAAACTAGAAAAATACCTTTCATTGATCTTGCTCCTTCGACGCTGCTATGTGACTGAATACTTAGACCTGTTGCATTCGCCTTATCACTATTCTTCCCATCTGTTTCCAAATATGAGATTCTCGATTCAGAAGAGATTAAACTCAATCAAAAAGTACACTTCAGATATTAAGATACCCAACTACACACCCGATTTCAAGAGGTTAACTTAAGTGCAAAACTCCTCTTTCGAACCTCAAACACCCCAAATTACCATTAGCAATCCCAATGTATAACAGACTAGAATCAAACACTGTTTAAAAACTCATATAACATAAACACACTTTCAAATTATAATAAAGAGAAACGTCACCAAATTTGGGAATTCAAAACCTCAAATCACCCAAATCCACCTTCCTTCCCATTCAAAACACAACATTTACAAGTCGCATACCCATCAAGGGGAAAAAGACATTAATAATCTGAAAATCAAATATAAAAATTACAAGTTCAAAACAATTGATGAATAAATTAATCTGAGAAAGAGAATTGTACCAGGTAAATTGAAGGAAGAGATCGATTTGGGACAGCGGAGGAGTCGCTCAACAGGAACCGAACGCGGAGAGGAGGGAAAACTATCTAGAAATAAACTTCTATACACCCATTGTGTAAATACTATGTTCATATAAACACTTCAAAGAACTCCAGTTTACTCAGACGTGACATGAATACTTAATCAGCTCAGATCATAGATAATAGTGATTGGCATACTACACATTTTTCAGGCATAAAATTCATGTATATAGTTCTCTAAAGTTTCATTTTGCTATTAACCAGTCAATTCCTTGAAATAAAACATATTCAATTTAGTGTCAAAGTTAAACTCAACAATAGCATGAAAGTGAAATATAGTATTCCTTACTTTCTACATATCAGCTTTTGAAACAAAGGAATTTGCTACATCATTCTCCAAACTGCCATTTAGCACTTCAGTAATGGCAGAAGTTATGGCCTCCGCCTGTTTTGAAGGTATACCTTGTGCTTCCAGACTCCTCACCTGTCACACACAAAATCCCCAATTAGTCCATCTCCTATCCAACAAATAAAAAAAATACTAGCCAAATCAATTTGATCTTACAGAAAAAAAATACTGATAATCTCCTCAAACTAACAACACATAATCATAAAAATAGTCCATAATTAGAAGATTAATTACTTGTTTCAAAAATAACAAAAAGAAAAAAATTGACAAGTGAAATTACCAGCGCCAATGTATCGACGAGGAAAAGGCGGTTGCCGTTAGGGTTAACAAGTTGAGAAATTTGTCGGTAATCGGATCAATTAACCACATGCGATGAATTTGAAGAGAACGAACCGTAAGACCTGAAAGGAGCGACGACGACGTCGGAGTGGAGGTGGTGGTGAGAAGTTAAATGTTTGGGTGTAGGAGGTGAAGCCGCTAAAGATTCGATCTGGTGAAGAGAGAAGTAAGTAAGAGGAGAAAGAGTCAAACGAAACGAGGGTTGAGAAGAGGAGGCGCAAAGAGGGAAAAACAAGAGCAAAGTGATAATTGGGAGGCTTATTAGGGTTTGAAGGGAGGAAAATGAATAATATTAATAAACATTTTAATTAATTTCCCCTTCTTTTTTCACCCAGTTATTTTTACTAAGGCGATTGTTAAACCCATCGCATTTAAAGTTTCACAAAAATTTTAAATGCCCGCCTCCTATTTGGTTTGGCCGCCTCAAGTGAAATCCATTTGTATATTTTATTACTGTGATGGATTTTTTTTTCATTCCAAAAAGTATGCGTAGTGTGACTGCTTTTTGAACCTAACTTGATGGCTTTTATTGCAATCACTTAATGGAAATCTACTGTGATTGCCACTTTTGCCATCGCAGAATGTTTAATGTAATATATTTTTTCATATAACGCGATTGCTAAAGCCATCGCCTTTGATCTAAATTAAAACGTGATGGCTAAAGCCATCGCCTTTGATAAAAAATTACAATCGTGCTAGAATTTCACATTCCCACTTGGACTACATTATTGGCGCCAGAGGGAAAAACATATATGTGATGGCATCCGTGACTGCTTAGCCATCACGCTAACCTAATGTGACTGCACTAAATGCAGTCACAAATGCCGTCTACTTATATAATCAAACGCGACTGCTTTTTTTGTCATCGCCAAAAGAAATCGCAAAAAGTCAGCTTTCTTGTAGTGTTTGTTTATATTTTTCTTTGGCATTAAAGAAATTTATTAATGGTGATTTTGTCCAAGCATAGTGAGATTCGCCGGAGATTTTAGTATGTGAGAATAGTCTGGGTCCGTGTGTTTTATCATTTTAGATGAATGTACAAAACAAACTCAAGTACAACTCGGTGAGGGGACAAATCTATAACTATATAATGGCACAAGTGCAAACACCATTTTCCCGTCTAACCAAAAACTCATTATTTTCCGTATTCCCAAATTGCCCCTCCTCATAGCGTACCTGATAAGCCTGCTAAGCCAGAGCCCTTTTATATTAAGAATGCTTTCGAACTCTCTCTCTACTCCCTCTCCGTCGCTGCAAAAAAATCCAAAAGCCCCTCTTCCCCAAAGCATCCCTTACCTCTACTACAAACGTCGCATGTCGCCTCCCCTCTCTCTTCTGCCATGGTTGTTGCCCCCCTCTTCTTCTCTGGTTGTTGCCGTTCTCTTTAATCCCTCCAAAAGTGGTCGATACAGGTTTCAAAAGTTGAAGGGCGAAGATCGATTCTAGGGCTTAAAATCAAACTCCAAATAGGAACCAACGGGAGGTAATCAATGAATTTTCTTCTTAGAGACTATACCAACTCCAATCATCGGACTTTCTCTTCGATCAATTGAACCGACAGTGTGTAGCGAGGACGTTAGGGAGTTATCTCCGACTTTATCAATCGTTCAGTAAGGTTAGTGAGCATATTCAATGTTTAATGTCGTTTCTCCACAATCGCTTTTCCCCAAAATTATGGCAAACTTTATCTCTCCCTCGGGCTGCCATTTTTCTTACTCGCCTCTCAAGCCCTATTTGGTTAAAATGGGTTTGAATGTTTAATGACGAATTTGACACTTTTACCGGACCAACATCAATAAAGAAGGATGTATGATTGATTCTCTTCAACTTCTTATCATAAGCTCAATAAAATGTGAGTTCTCTATGCATGCGTATCCATTTTCTATTGTTGGGTTTAATTTAATAATTATTTTGGGTACTTTGTGTTTTTGTGTGTGTTTAATTGAGAAATTGGTTATTCTAAGCCCTAATCTGGTACATAAGCCTGATGTTGATGTTGATGTTGATGTTGATGTTTACATGAAGGTAAGAAACAAGCTACATAAGACTTATTAGAAGTGAACCACATTTGTAATTACAATTTTTTTTACATCGATTATCATTAAGGACCAACATTTATATCCATAAATTTTCCTCGTACATATAACATGTTCACTTAACTGACAAAATTATCATTTTTCTTCCAATGATTTAGGTTGCGGCAACAGCAGGGCAAGAAACAACTGTGGTTGCAGATTACACCCTGAAGGTATTATATTATTAACAGAACATTTTCTCAGGTTATTAAAATTGGAAGAAATCAATGTGAACTAAATTATTTCATATTTTGTAAAATATTGCAAAAATTAGGGCTTGACATTTGTGCAGATACTCTGGTAGGGGATGATATGATCAGGGGTATATCTGGTGGACAAAAAAAGCGAGTCACAACAGGTAACAAAAATGCCATTTCTAATTTAAATCAAAATTGTACCTTTGTGGTTGTATGGAGACTAATTATTGGTTGTTTTAACTAAAAAATATAGGTGAAATGTTGGTTCGGCCATCAAAAGCACTTTTTATGGATGAGATATCTACTGGTTTATATCTCTTCCTGTAACCCTGTTTGCAGGATGTGACAGCTCCTCTATATACTATATCCTTGACGATTTTTTTCTTTAAGAATCTCCATTTCTCCTTTCTGACTATTCAAAGCACATTATGGAATGACATGGTAAAATTGGATGGTTTAAGGAATTGGATGTTTGTGAAGTAATTTACTCTTTTAAGAATTTCTGCTGCGCATGAGGCATCTTTGGCAATGCTTGGTGAATATACTTGTTCGATAACTGAACTTTATTATCACGTCTGATGTACTTGAGTTACTTGACTAACAATAAATGTATCTCATCTTGTGCATAATGAGCATGGCTTCAATTAGTTGTCTTGGTTTTGGTGTCCCTTCTTTTCACTCCTTGAATCGGAGGCTGAGCTATGGATGGCATAAAACCTAGAAATTGTTAGTTAGATTGAATATAACTGGGAGATGGTTGGAAAGATGCATGTGATTATAAAAAAAATAACTGTTTATTAGAACCATATAATTTTACTAGTGTTCCTTCTTGAGAGTTGATAAATTATGTAACTCATTGAATACTCCATTCATGGCATATAAAACTGCCCATGCTCATGATCTACTTTTTTTGGTTGACAATGCTTAAAAGCAGTACCAAGTAACAAAACACATAGCCTCCATTGTTTTCCGTTGTTTCAGATGTAATTGGTTTGATTCTAATTTTTCTTTTCCGTTGATAAATTATGTAACTCATTGAATACTACATTCCTGGCATATAAAACTGCCCATGATCTACTTTTTTGGTTGACCATGCTTAAAATCAGTACCAAGTAACAAAACACAGAGCCAACATTGTTTTCCGTTGTTTCAGATATAACTGTTTTTTTTTCTAATTTTTCTTTACCAATCATCATTATTCTAGGGGCATCTATGATACTTGCAGAGTTGGCAATGGAGGTTGGTTTACCCAATGGTGTTTTGAATATTGTTCATGGAACCAATGTATGTCATGGCTTACTTGTGTGTTTCTGAATTTTTTGATTCAGTAATTTTTAGAAGTCCTCTCAAATCGCTATATTAATTTTATTCTTTCTTTGTGTCTTTGTTATGGGGTAGGATATTGTGAATGCTATTTGTGATGATGAAGACATCAGAGCTATATCATTTGTTGTCTCAAATACTGTAAGTAATGTGTTTTGTGAACCAAAAGATTACATGATTCATTTATATATGGTTATTTATATCATACTTGCACCTATTTTGAAATGTTGTTATTCATCTATAGCTTAAAAATGTTGTTTGTTCACATACACATCATACTATTTTGTAACTGTAATGCTTTCTGATACTTACTCGACTTCTAATTGGATTTTTTTATTCTACTTCTCTTCAAAGGCTGGCATGCATATATATGCAAGAGCATCTGCTAAGGGGAAGCGTGTTCAGGTTTCTGCTGCCTTACCCTGTTTGACTGAAAGATATAATAATAACTTGATTGCTATCAGTTATTGAAGTTGCCGTGAACTAATGGTTTCATTGGCCACTTCATGCAGTCCAATATGGGTGCCAAAAATCACGGGATTGTCATGCCATATGCAAATATCGATGGTTTTGGTGGTGCAGGACAAATATGTATGGCCTTGAGCACAGTGGTTTTCATTGGAGACTCGAAAGAGTGGTATGTGTCTTAGTCCCCACATACATACATAGTTGACTTTTATATACTCCATTCAGCGTGTACCATGTAGCAGTTGAAAGTAAGCATAGAATCCGTATGTTTTTAAGCATTATAATTTATACATTACAAACATGCCCACCAATGCATCCTCAATTGTTTATGATGAAAAATTCAGTTGAAACTCAACTTTAGACTGTAGAAGACAGTGAGATAGGACCTATTAAAGCTCTAACTAACTACCCCCAATTTTCCTCCTTCATATAGGCAGGCAACATTATTTCCCATAGGATATTCTTACACTGTGTTAATCAGTTTTGTTATTTAAAGCTCCTCCACAGGATATTCTTTAACCTAGCCTGCAGAGCTAAGTTCAAGGAATCATCTGCAGAATCTGCAACTGAACCTCTACCCTTTCATTTATATGATGGATATATAGACAATTGTTGATATATAAAGTATATATAAGAGACATGGATGTTGGTGAACCATGTGGCTGTGCAAATATGTGTGCATATGATCGACTGAAAATAGAAGATGGAGAGGCGTAAATGGGTGGTAATGGTGGCTGGAGTGTGGAAAATGTATGGATCAATGACGATAGGTCGCTGCCCCTCCCCCCAAGCATCACAAATGGGAAGAAGGAGAAAAAAATAAATTAAAGATGTTATTTGAAGAAGAAAAGAACATAAACATAAGAGTGGGTATCTACCTCTAATAACATGATCTTTGATTTAATTATAATCTCCCAGTAGAATTTGTAGCATGAGTTTGAACTTCTCAGATTTGCTAGGATGCTATAGAGAAGAGCTATTCTCTTGTAAAATTTGGGACAAGTTAGTTTAGCTTTCAACTGTTTGCAAAGAATATTGTGTTGACTTTGATTATGTAGGTGAGATACCTCAATATAACAAGAGTCTATTTCTATTTTAGGGAAAATAAGCTAGTGGAGCGCGCCAAAGCACTAAAGTAAATGCTGGAATGGATCCTAATGCAGACCTTGGTCCCGTTATTAGCAAACAGGTAATTGATATGTTCAAAGTTCTCTCTCTCCCTCTCTCTCTCTCTCTCTCTCTCCATGTATGTTTGTATTGAAAGCAAACTGTGACTAGCCTATGTGAAGCCTTAAATTATAATTGTTCAGGGGCAATGCTATTTATCTTTTTTCTACAACCACATCTAAATCTGTTTTACATCACTGCTTAGAAATTCATATTGTTACCAACATTTCTCCTTCTGTAGGCAAAATAACAGATACACAGATTAATTCAGGATGGAGTACAAAGTGGGGCCAGACTATTACTTGATGGAAGGAATATTGTGGTATGTGTCTTTACTTTAAAGTTTCTTCTTATAGATGTATTTCTGGTTTCGTATTTATAGTCTTCTGGTATTTTTCGTTGGTTATATGCTCCTAGCTTTTTAAGTAAGACTGTAGTTGTTGCTGCCTTTATTTACATTGTGGATGGACTATGCTAAAGTTCCTGCTAAAGATGTATTACATAGAGACTCCATATCCCACTTTACTCCAGCTAAACCAAGCATACAATATCAAATCACCCAAAGAGCCTATCTAGGACAAATATTAGATAACTTACAAACTTGCACAAAAATAGCTAAATATGAACAAACACCATGGATAAAAAAGGAGAACAAACTTTTCATCCATTAAAGCAATGCTTGAGCAGTTGATTATTGTTGAATAGACTAAATTATCTTATTTCGAAAAATGCATCTCAAGAATAGAACTTAAACATGTATTTTCCTTTTATCTCTATCCTCAGCCATGCCCTTCGATTATGTACAAATTATTACAAAGGAAACTTAAATCTGATGTATGAAAGAGTTGAATATCATTTCAAGGTGTCCACAAACTCCAGCCCTGTCATTTTCCTTTTGGAGTCTGTGAGGCCGCAAAGAAATTCCGTTGCGCTCTTCTTTACTTCTCCCTCTGTCCCTAAATTTATGTCCAAATTTCTAAAACTTTTGTCCCAAAATGAATGTCTAAATTTTGGTGAATTTACTAAATACTTCATTATACAAAATTTTTAATTCACACTTAGATTTGCGATGCAATATAGTGAGATCATTAAGGGTTCTTATGTACTTATGATAAGTTAAACATTGTTGCAAATGTCCCTCAATGTGAAATTTGAACATTCATTTAGGGATGGAGGGAGCATTTACTTTGGCAACATGATTTAAGGAATTTCTCAATTGCCATCTTGATTGCGAAGGGATTAAAAACATTGCTCGAGAATTCCCACTTGTCCGGAGAACATTGCCTTCAAATGACCTGAATCGTATGTAGGCACCCCACA
This sequence comes from Adenophora triphylla var. japonica, assembly GCA_022495995.1. Classification (NCBI taxonomy): domain Eukaryota; kingdom Viridiplantae; phylum Streptophyta; class Magnoliopsida; order Asterales; family Campanulaceae; genus Adenophora; species Adenophora triphylla. The sequence goes on from JAFEMH010000702.1 coordinate 275,634, forward strand.
TGTATACCCTTCGGACCAAGCTTATGATTCTGAACTGTCAAATGCACTATTCTTATAAATTTAAATCTAAAAGGATATTGTAAATCTAACTACAAATTATTTTGACCCTACTGCTCTGCATCAACAGAAACTAGACGAGTCTCTTTTGGAAGTTGTTTGGACCTTATTGCGGGCTGGGAGACTGGAAGAAGCATGCAAGCTTTGTAGGTCTGCAGGACAGGTGGGCAAATCTTTCTTTGAAAGTGTGAGGTTGTGATAATTTTTCCTTCACTGATATTGCTTTAATGCCTGGATAGCCATGGAAAGCTGCTACATTAACCCCTTTTGGAGGATGTGGTCAATCTCCATCCATTGAAGCCCCGATAAAAATTGGTAAAAACAGAAAACTGCAAGCGATTGAACTGGAAAATAGTATTGGTCATCAATGGCATCTATTGAAATGGACTTCCTATTGTGCATCCGAGGTAGGAAGAAATTTCAATCGAAGAACTTTATTTACCTTCCACATCAAGTAACATTGCCTCATCCTTGACTTCTTCTACCCTGTCATGCTTCCAATATAGTCCAATGTTTTTATATTGCTGTACCGGTTTGAAATTCCACTTCTATAATTTATATATTGCATGACTGTATGTGCCTTCTGTAGAAAATTGCGGACATGAGGGTGGGAAATATGAAACAGCAATATGTGCAGCTCAATGTTGTAACTTGAAGCACATTCTCCCAATTTGCGCAGTCTAGAAGGTATCTTTCTACCCCTATATCATGCAAAAATATTCATGAATATTATCATTAATTTATGGAAAATCATTGTTTTACAACTATTATTTTTATCTTTATGTTTAATTTTATACATAGGTAATTTCTTAAAATTTCAACTTTCTTTGAAATAGTTTATTATCCGTGCGTTTAACGCACGGGTATAGCACTAGTTTGTATTAAGGACAGTGTGTTACACATGACTCGAAAAACATAACCACGATCAACTTACGGTTTTCTAATTGTTCAATTTTACGTAGTAAATTGTATTTAAATATATTGTAATTTGTTTTCTATTTTTGTGCTTATTGTAAAATTTTGTCTAACAAGATGGATATGACAATGCTCCTACACAACTTTTGTTGTTGCGCTGATACGTAAAAATTTACTAGCTCACGTGAAATTCCACTACAAAATGTAAAATAAACATAGCGCATGTAATAATTTTTTTTGGAGCTAATACATGTAAAAAAGTTAGTAGTACAAGAATAATTTCACCATAAACGTGTAAAATAGTACGACAAATGTAAAAACGGAGCTAACTCAGGAGTTAACATGCCAGCTCTTATACTTGGGAACTAACTCAAAAGCTAACTCATATATATATTTTAATTAAATCTAGTGGTACACGTAATAAAATTACTAGAAATGTAATGGAGTGTTTTGGTAGAAAAAACAATCAACGTAGAATTTTGACTAATTAGTATGTGGATTGTATAACTTTAGGAGGGAGCTTTGGAATTTGACATAAATGGATGTTAAACTATGAAATGCAAATAAGAACACAACGATATAACGATGAAAGCTCTTGAGAAAAATAATCTCGCCGGCATAAAACCTCGGGAGGTTAGGTCACCTTCCTTACCAAAGAATTCACTAAATGTTGTTTCTGTTACAAGATAATTGAGAGCTATGGAGATTACAAAGTGAGCGTGGTCAGTGTGTGCGTGTGTTTTCTCCAACGTCTCTAAGAATAAATAGAACTCTAAATAAGATAACAAACATCCCTATAAACTCGGCCTATGCTCTTATCCCTTCCATGCCTCTTGACCAGGTCTTCTAGAATTGATGGAAATGTCCCCGAGATTGTGATGTAATCCGGTCCAAGAAATATTTGACAAAGTCAAATAAGTTAATTATTTCTGTATTTAAATTAGTATTTTAGGATTTAATTTGGTTTAGTTTATATTTTATTTCTTATTTTCGTCGTTTATTTTAATAGGATGATCAGAGGTGATTTTAGAGTAGATTTTGAGGAGATTTACTAGTTTTTGAGTCCTATTAAGTTACCATATAGGTTAGAAGTAATTCTAGAAGGTTTAGGAGTGTTTTTCAAGTTTTATGGGCACTATAAAATAGCCTAAAGTTGTAATCTGAAAATTAGACAATTTTTGAAGAATAGATAAATTATTTTCTTCAAGGATTCTCTTTTCTTTTCATAAGAAAACTTAGTCATTCAAGGTTTTGTTAGTAATAATTCTGCTGCGTTTTGATAAAAATTTGGGTGTTGTTCACAACAAGAAAGAAGTTATTTGTGAAGATTTTTTGATCATTGTTGATCAAGGGGAGGAAGGGGAGGATGATCAACACAAGGAGGATGGGATGGATGGAATAATTTTATACCCGGAAGAGATCATCTTACGTCAATGTATGCTTAAGAAGAAGATTTATTCGAAATATATTTTATGTGGGACGGCACTTTTCAAAGATCGGATGAGGATTCGGGGCGAATCCTTTTTCAAATGGGGGTGAATGATGTAATCCGGTCCAAGAAATATTTGACAAAGTCAAATAAATTAATTATTTCTGTATTTAAATTAGTATTTTAGGATTTAATTTGGTTTATTTTATATTTTATTTCTTATTTTCGTCGTTTATTTTAATAGGATGATTAGAGGTGATTTTAGAGTAGATTTTGAGGAGATTTACTAGTTTTTGAGTCCTATTAAGTTACCATATAGGTTAGAAGTAATTCTAGAAGCTTTAGGAGTGTTTTTCAAGTTTTATGGGCACTATAAAATAGGCCTAAAGTTGTAATCCGAAAATTAGACAATTTTGAAGAATATATAAATTATTTTCTTCAAGGATTCACTTTTCTTTTCATAAGAAAACTAAGTCATTCATTGGCTTGCAAAGTAATCTTATTCGTTTGATTACTAGGATTATATCCTTTTGCGAGGAGTAATTCATATCCGTGTTCGTTGTCCGATTGTGTTAAATTCTTTTGCGAGGGTTTAATAATAATCGCTTGAATTATCTAATCTTCGTGTGAGGATTAGTTCTTAATTCAAGGTTTTGTTAGTAATAATTCTGCTGCGTTTTTCTCTATTTGTGGATCCGTTCTACATCAGATTGTCTCCATTTATTCACTATAAATATAAAATAAATAATTAAGTAAAAACAATTAATATTATGCAATACTCATAGTGGGTGAAAATGTTAACATGCAGACGTGCTGAAGATGTCATGCAGAAAATATGTCCATAGCAATTGTCCCCCAAAACTTATCACTTCACAGAATTCGATGGGGTAAGTATTTTCAAAAAGTTAATCGGAAGGATTTGACAACTACTTTTAATGCGGTTAAGGGCGGTTGTATGAAGTTTACGTTGAAAAGGAGTTTAAATGGAAATAGGTTTCTTTGGTTATCAACCGTCTTATCATTCTTATACTTCTAGGGCTTTCTCGCTCATCCTAAACGGCGCTTTACTGAAGGTAATTTTCCTTTTCTCTCTCCATACTTTTCGATTTCCTTGAGTTGTAGCCATGGGCAAACCTAGATGGAGTTCCACAAAGTTGAAAGGTGCAACAATCTCTAGAGAAACCGTTGATGTCGACATTGGTGATTTTGAGTCCAAAAATCTACTTTCCAAACCTGATGAAGAGATTTGTGTTTTCAATGATACCCAAATCAAGTCCCTAAGATAGCAACATAGCTTTCCTGAAGAGGCTGTTTTTCATCCGTTCCTTGTTAACCTAAGGTCTGACCACTTCTCCCCCAATTTGGTTTGCTTCTTAGAATACCCCTTTCTTCTAGGGTTTAGTTTTCTCTTTCCCTCTTTCGTTTCTGAGTTCTTTCAAAAGACGAAGTTGTCGTATGTCCAGTTGATGCTAATGGCATGAAGAATCTTCGCTTTTGTGTTGAAAGTGAATCGAGAGAATGGTTTGAACCTAGGTCTTAGTGAGATAGCATACTCCTATGATTTCCAACCTTTTGGGTCCGAATGGTACCTTCTTAAGAAAAGGATTGGGAGGACACCTTTGATGTCGACGACATCTTCTAATAACAGAGGATGGAAAGGGAGGTTTTTCTTCATTAGAAGGGATTCTATTTGAGGAGGATATGAGTTACCTACCAGATGGAATAGGGAAGGTATTTTGATTTCTGATTTTTGAATCCTCCTTTTCTGATTTTGACTGAAATTGTATTTTTTTCTATTTTGTCGCAAATATTGATTGGGGCAAACTATTCCCATCGGCAGAGGATACCTTGACCAAGATTGAAGAGTTTTTTCAGTTGTCCCCAGCCAAGAGGTCTCCCAAACGTTTGGCTGAAATAACTTTTGGTGAACCGGAAGAGGACAAGGTGTCGCGCTCTTTCAAGATGTCAACAAGTATAGTTGCTTTATTATTTCTTTGATTTATGCACATTTCTCTCTTAAACTTTTGCTTCTCTTGTTCAGCTTCCAAACTTGTCGCTTCGGGATCTGATTTTGACCTTGATGACATCAATTCTTTGATTGGAGGGTCCCATGTTAAGATATAGACAAGGTCGCCAATCGCTCCAAAAAAGGGTGCTATGAAGGAGGAGAGTGTAGGGATTGGCTCAAGGGTGAGGAAGAGGACGGCTATAATGGATGAGGTCATCGAAGTTGTGGATGCAGATCTTTTTGAAGGTTTGAAGGCGGGAGAGGTGAAGAAGAAGATTCTAGGATTAGTTACCAATGTAAGATGTTACTAAACTGTTCTAACTGTTCCATAGCTCTATTATTTGCTAGTTTGGAACTTACGGTGTTTTCTTAACATGCAATGGGATTTTTGGAATCCCAAGTGGAGGATTTGACAAAAATAAATGAACAAATGAAGAAAAAAGGGAGGATTGATGCAACTCAGGTGAAGAAAGAAAATTCTATTTGGGAGAAGAAGTTTAATGAACAGAAGGCAAATTTTGAGGAACAGGAGAATAACATGAAGGGCTTACTGGATAATTTGTCTAAGATTGAGGAAGACCACCTCAAAGAGATTGAAGAGGTAATAAGGTCTTGTAAAATGGCCACTGCCAAGACAATAGTGCAACTCGAATTCCAGATGATGAAGGATCAATTTGCTGGGAAATCTCAGCATTGGGACATCTCCAAAGAGTATGCTAACCTCAAGAAGCTGACAGGTGAAGAGGTCGATGAAGGTGAAGTGTCTTCTAGCCCTAAGGAAGGAGCAACAGAGGAAAAGAAGGATAAAGAAGATGGAACCCCAGAAACACCTGCGGCAGAAGCCAAATGAAGGAAAAACTGCTCTTTTTATTCGTAATTAGTTTCACGGTTGGTGACCCAAAAACAATTTTATTTTATGTTGATATGTAATAGATCCATAAGGGCCAAAAACAATCTATTTCCAGTGTTGGGTTGGTTCAATACTCTTGTTTTTATGCTTTTGGTATGTTGGCTCAGGCCAACAGAAGTTGGGAACATTATGGTAATTTTTAATGGTATTAGTGCTTTAGGTTTATAAAACTTTTGTGAGTAGTTAGCAAAAAAGTATCAGAGCATGTCATGCATCAAAAACTAACAACTATTAAGATGTTTTCAAAAGATGTTGACATGATAAAATGTCACGTTTTTCTGATTTCGTAAGATGACATAAGTATGCCATAAATGTATGTACTTCAAGATGGCATGAATATGCCATAACCAATTTTGAATAAAACTTATATCAATCTTTCGATTGAGTGGAGATGGGTAAGCTATATAATTTTACTCATATAGGCCCATCCCATATCTCAATCAAAGAGATATCATGCACTCTAGGCGAAGGTATAACAACCTAATATTCTTAGAAAGAGGTAACTAACTCTTTAAACCTTAAAAGGAATTGTGTACCTTAACTTTAGAAGAGATGGCCAGTCTCTAACGTAGGAGAGTTCATCGTTGCTCTTACTTGAGTACTTTGATATGTCCCCATTTCGATACGTCATCATCTTGCATGACAGAGACATGTTGACGCCCCTCCGCAGGTCGTGTTACTGACATTTTGATTTTAACTAATCATAAAAGAAAGCAAAAAATAACGAAAAGACGATAAAAAGGAATATTCATACTTGGTTGGTGAGGATATTAGGAGAATGATATTGTCTATATGAAGTACCTTTTGAGGTGAATGGCATTCCAGCTTCTTGGGATCATTTGGCCATCTAAGGTTGACAATCGATATTCCCCCTTTTCGGCCTCTGCATCAATCAAATAGGGGCCTTCCCACTTTGGGGCTAAATTGCATGCATTAAGCTCCTTTGTATTTTGGAATGCTTTTTCGTAGGACTAAGTCACCTACTTGGAACCTTCTAACCCTCACATTCTTATTGTAGGACCTAGCCACTGTTTGCTGATATGCTGCCATCCTTATTTTGGTCATATCCCTTAACTCGTCCACATTATCCAAATCATGTGCTATGATGTCGCCATTATGCTTAGGTGTCAACAAACCATATCTGGTCGTAGGCACTAGAACCTCCGCAGGGTTGACTGCTTCTGTCCCAAATACCAAAGAATAGGGTGTTTGACCCATTGCATTCTTGGATGTTGTCTGTCAGCCCATAAAACCAATGGCAACTCTTCTGCCCATCTCCCTTTCTTTTGGTCCAATCTTTTCTTCAAGTTGTTTATGATGATCTTATTGTTGAATTTCGCTTGTCCATTACCCTGGGGATGAACTGGTGAAGATGTCACCATCTTAACTCCCCATCTTGTCAGGAAATCATGTGTTTTTTTACTTATAAGATGTGACCCGTTGTCACTTATTATTTCTGAAGGTATTCCAAATCTGCTAAATATGTTCATCTTTATAAAGAAGATAACTTCTCTGTCGCGAACCTGCAGATATGCCTCAGCTTCTACCCACTTGGAAAAGTAATCCGTCATGGCTAGTAGAAACACCTTTCCTCCTGGAGCCCTGGGCAACTTTCCCAGAATGTCCACTTCCCAAATCATGAAGGGCCATGGAGACATGATAGGTTGTAACAATTCTGCTGACTGATGTCGGATGTTGCCATACTTTTAATAGGAGTCACATTTCTTGGCATATTCCGCAGCATCTCTTCACATAGTAGGCCAGAAAAAACCCATATTAAGAGCTTTAGTATATAAGCTTCTGCCCCCGGTGTGATTGCCACATTGCCCTTCATGCAACTCTCTCAGAACTTCTTGTGCTAAGTCTGCTTCTAGACATCTTAAGTAATGACTTGCAGCAGATTTTCTAAACAAGAAGGTATCAATAAGAAAATATTTTGATGATCTTACCCTGAATGCTCGAGCATTCTTCTCTTCAGGTGGAATTGTGTCATCTTGGAGTTATTTGATAATAGGAGCTGTCCAAGATGTCGCCTCTGAGCTGGAAGGGATGTCATTATCTATGCTGAATAGCTCGAGACGGTCGTATGCTGGGATGTCGACATGCATAATTGGGATATTGATCTGCGAAATACTTTTGAAGGCCGAACCCAGGTTTTCTAGAGCATCTGCTTGTGAATTTTCTTCCCGCGTCACCTGCTCCAATGTAAAAGTTTTGAATTTGGCCACTAGAATTTTCACAATCCCCAAGTATGTCATCATCTTTTCATTCTTTGCTTCATAGGAACCATTGTAGTGGTTGACAATTAGCAACGAATCAGTGAACACCTGGATGTGCTTTACGTCAAGATCTTGTGCCACTATTAAACCTGTGATTAGTGCTTCGTACTCTCCCTCGTTGTTAGTGGCCTTGAAACTGCAACTGATGGATTGTGGTATTTGTGACGATGTTGAAATTTTCCAACTCGCGGAAAAAATTTGATTTTTCGTTTCTTTGAAAACCAAATAAAAACCGGAAAAACGGAGTCGCCACGCCATTTTTGTTTTAAGGGCCAAAACTTTGAAAAATGCCCGAAATAAGAGATTTGGGTTCGGAGGTCACGTTACACGCCGGGAAGAACGTTAGTGTTCACCCGGAATGCCTCGTAAAACGAGTCTTCCAAGCATTAAAAACCATTTGTGTGTGTGTGTGTGTGTGTTACTTTGGCCAAAATAAGTTGAAACTCAGAAAAGTAAAAATTGGGAATTCTTTATTAGACTTTGGACAGATCCCATGATTTTTGGTATGATTTTTGGATTGAGTTTTGAGACTCAAAGGATTTTTTGAAGTTGAAAACCATTTCTGCCAGAATGAAAAAGGCAGTAGACACTTGACTTTCAAATGGATTTAAGGGCTTTAAAACTTCATAATCTGAGGAAACTCAGAGAATGAAAGTTATTTCAGACACCTTAAATAAGATTTATGTGAAAGAATTTTCCATTTTGGAAATGATTTGAGGGACCAAAACCTTCTGGAAATCTCAGATATGAAATCTGGACTTCCAGAGACTGAGGAACTGACCTTTAAAAGAAAATTTCAAAAAGGGAGTTTTACTCACGTTAAAAATAAACTAAAAATATGTCTGGAAAGCTCGGGATATTTTCTTCAAAAAGTGGTTTGTAGTCAACACCAAATTCCAAGTTTATCTGTGTCCAAAAAATTAGACCATGCACTGGGGTCTTAGAAAATTGCTACTGGACAGCAACTTTCTTAAGAAGAAAAACATGATTTTAAGGGGGGTTTGGCATCCATGCTTTTCCCCATTTCCTTAGGGTTTGATTAGTGATCACTTGACATTTTAGTGGTGAATCAACTATATCAAGCCATCCTTAGGGTACATTAGGACTAAGCACTTCATTTGCTTGGGAAGGGGAATTTTATCCTTTGAAAATGAAGATTTGATGTATGAAAATGATTTTTAGGGTTTTGAAAATGCATTTGCAAGTAAGTAAGAACACTTTGAAGAGAATGTTGATCCTTGTAGAAGATGAACCATGGAGATGAACTTCCATGGTGATCTTCTTGGATCTAGGGCAATAAGATGAACAAACTACATTTTGGAGTTTGAAAATGCATGCATGGATGAATTTTAGGGTAAGGAGAGGGAGGTTATACCTATCTTCCTTGTGTTTTGTGTTTGAATGGATTCAAAGGCTTGAATGTGTTTAGGGTTTGAAAGTGTTTAGGGTTGATGATTTGAGTTGGTTAAAGAGAAAACAAGTAGATAACAATGAAGTCCTCTATGTTTTCTCTCTAATCCTCCTCCTAAAAGGGTGATTTGAGCTTGAGTTAGTGTATGTATGAGAGTATGTATGAGATTGATTTGAAAGTATTTTGAGTGAGTGGGGTTTGGGAAAGATTGAAGAGAAAATGGTGGCAATTCAAGTGAATTCCCACTGTTTTCTCCCTATTTTTCGCCAAGGTGCAGTTGCAAATTGTGTTTTTTCTCCTTTTTTTTCTGAGACTGGAGGGCTCAATTTATAGCCCTCTGAAAACTTCATAACCATCCGCGCGGATGGTTCCTGCAGCGTGCACTGTTCATTAAATGCAGCTGCAGGCTTTGGACACAAAGAATATTTTTTTGAAAATTCAAACTGGCTGTGTTTTTCAACTTACCAATTCGGGATTTTCTTAATTCTTTTGCTTTTTGAGATTCTTTTGTAGGCTTAACCTTAAATAACAATGCCCACTTTGCCCTTGCTTTGTTAGAAAAGTTAGGAATGTTAGGAATGTTAGGAATGTTATAACTCTCGTTAATTTTCTGACGAGAATACTAACAACTCAAATTGGAGTACTTACAGTAGCCCCTCGGCGACGGCGCTTTCGAAGGAAGCGGGGTCGTCGATAAGAGTAAGGCTCCAAATTTGACAGGATGATCAAGTGATCGAGTGGCTGAACCTATTTAATAGGCTACATACGTATCCTTAAGAGGAATCAAGCCGGCTGTAGTTCGGGTCTTTGACCCTGGAGATGATGGCGTTTTAGGTGCCTCGAACCTTGAAAAGCGAGCTCTGCAGTCGGGTGCTGGAGAGAAACTCTGCTGGGGATAAGAGATGACCATTTTGGTCTGATGGCTATCCGCTCTGCTGGGGATAGGAATGACCATTTTGGTCTGATGGCTATCCGCTCTGCTGGGGATAGGAATGACCATTTTCGGTCGGATGGCTGAACCTAATGATAGGCTACCTACGTATCCTTAAGAGGAATCAAGCCAGTCGTAGTTCGGGTCTTTGGCCCTGGAGATGATGGCGTTTTAGGTGCCTCGAACCTTAATGATGGCGTTTTAGGTGCCTCGAACCTTGATGATGGCATTTTAGGTGCCTCGAACCTTGATTTGAAATGGCCTTTCGGTGGACTTTGTCTGCTGCCGAAGGAAAGGGTGACCATTTTGGTCGAGTGGCTGGACCTAATAATAGGCTACCTACGTATCCCTAGTGGGAATCAAGTCCTTTCGTAGTTCGAGATCTACTCGAGATTCCGTTGGCTTTTGGGATTCCGTTAACTTTGCTGGGGATTTTGTTAGCCTTTGCTGGGGAAAAATCAGACGTATTCGTCGGGGAAATCGGTCTTACGTTTTACTGCCGGGGAATGATTTTGATGAAAGAAACGGGATTCCGTTAACTTTCTCGGAGAGATGAAAGAAACGGGATTCCGTTAACTTTCTCGGAGAGATCGGACTTACGTTTTACTTCCGTCGAATGATTTTGATGAAAGAAACGGGATTCCGTTAACTTTCTCGGAGAGATCGGACTTACGTTTTACTGCCGTCGAATGATTTTGATGAAAGAAACGGGATTCTGTTAACTTTCTCGGAGAGATCGGACTTACGTTTTACTACCATCGAATGATTTTGATGAAAGAAACGGAATTCCGTTAACTTTCTCGGAGAGATCGGACTTACGTTTTACTGCCGTCGAAAGATTTTGATGAAAGAAACGGAATCCGTTAACTTTCTCGGAGAGATCGGACTTACGTTTTACTGCCGTGATTGAAATTGATGAAAGATACGGGATCCCGTTTCTTTCTCGGGGAGATCGGACTTACGTTTTACTGCCGTCGAAAGATTTTGATGAAAGAAACGGAATTCCGTTAACTTTCTCGGAGAGATCGGACTTACGTTTTACTGCCGTGATTGAAATTGATGAAAGATACGGGATCCCATTTCTTTCTCGGGGAGATCGGACTTACGTTTTACTGCCGTCGAAAGGTTTTGATGAAAGAAACGGAATTCCGTTAACTTTCTCGGAGAGATCGGACTTACATTTTACTGCCGTGATTGAAATTGATGAAAGATACGGGATCCCGTTTCTTTCTCGGGGAGATCAGACTTACGTTTTACTGCCGTCGAAAGATTTTGATGAAAGAAACGGGATTCCGTTAACTTTCTCGGAGAGATCGGACTTACGTTTTACTGCCGTCGAACTCTTTTAAAAGGGGGGCTAACTTTGGTTAACTCTGTTAAGTTGAGGACTAAACTGCAGAGTCCTGAAATTTTAAAGGGCAAAAGGGTCATTTTGACCCTTCAAAACCATCCGCGCGGATCTGGTTGAAAGTCAGATTGGTTTAAATGAGGGCCAACGCCCTTTCTTCTTCTTCCCCACAATTTTTTCAGTTTTCCGAGAGAGAAAGAGAGAAAAACGCAAAAACCGCCATTGTTGGTCCTAGGAGCTCCGAAATCTTCCGATTTTCTTCGATTTTCAAGCAATGGAACACGGGGGAGTTGCTTTTCAAGGCCAAGGACGCGGTCTGGTCGCGGAGAGACGATTGGAGCTTGTCCGAATGAGGAGGCATTATTCTCTTACCCTGATGCGTTGCAACATTGGGCCACTGATCCGAGTCTCCGAACGGTATACTTCGAATATTTTCCATTCTCTTTGTCGATTTTTTTTTTGTTTGAAATTGATTTTTGTGATTTTTCCCCTTTTTTTTTTTGAAAATTCGAAAATTGCAATGCTCTTGGCCTTGGATTTTGATTTTGATGATATGCATGTTGCAATGAGTTTATGGGTAACCCAAATGTGCATTTTGTTTGAAAAGAATGGGCATTTTGCCATTTTTTTTTTTTTTTTAATGTCCGAAAATTGTAGTTAAAATTCGAAAAATTTGTGTTTTTGACTTTGAATCTTGATTTTGATGATATGCATGTTGCAATGAGTTTATGGGTAACCAAGGTATGCACTTTGTTTGAAAAAAGGAATGGGCATTTTGCCATTTTTTTGAAATATGAGATGGTGATGAAAACTTGTTCGAATCCGGGACGGATTTTTTGTTGCAAGTAGGATTCTCGCAATGTCGATATGACATGAATATATGCATACATGCCCCTTTTTTTTTTGAAAATATGATTTCTTGTGAAAAACGGGACGAACTTTTGCTCCCGTTGATTGAATGAATGACTTGTGAAAAACTGTTTATTTGTGCTATTTCATGAAAAATGGGACGGAGTTTTTACTTCCGTCGACTCGATGTATGAATGAATGAATGGTGATTGTTTGAAAACTCTTTTCCTTTGTGCAAGAAAAATGGGGCTAGGTTCATTGTATGCTGTTATGCTGCCGAATTTTCTTCAAAATTTTATGATGCATGTGTGTGCTTTCTTTCTTTTTTTTTGAATGCAAAATTTTGACACTTTTGACATTTTTGTTTCCCTCTCTTTTTTTATTGCAGGGTGGAAACAATTTCGTGACGGAGCAGCTGAACAAGATGAAGACTCGAGGATCAGTGGAGTCTGTGATTGGTCTATGGGATCGGCTTCCAGATATGGGCAGAGGAGCGATGATGAGTCCTAGACAGATCGTCATTGAGACTGGCTTGTACGAGTTCATCGAGTGCTTGAGGGGGTTGGTCAAGTTTCCCAAGAGTAAGGGCCTGATTTTCGCTTTGGCACAAGATCGGTGGGACGTGACCCACACATTCCACTTCTTCCGGGGCGAGGCGACTGCTACGCCTTCGATTATGTTGTGATTACGGGCTTGTCCTTTAACGGACGGAGCATTGAGTGGAGAGACGTCTACGCGATCCTGATCTGCAGGCCCTTCTAGGATTTTCCCCTATTCCCAAAAAGGGGATGGGTATGGAGTACGCTGTGGTCGAGGGAAAGATTGTGGAGAGCATTGGGAGCTATGAGGCTGGGGACGAGAGGATAGGCGCTGAGCAGATTGCCAGGGCTTTTCTATGGTTTGCTTTTTCGAGCACCCTTTTTGGACACGCCGAGGGGACGGCTGTTTTTGCTTTGCTGCGGTCCCTGGAGGATGTGAGGATGGAGGTATAAGCTTTCCTTTTGCTTTCCCTCTTTTCTTTAAGCACGTATCTTTTTTCGCACTTAATTGATGTGATCTTTACCTTTCGCAGGTATGGGCGTTGGAGTTCTTTCACGTCACGATGTGGCGACAACCGGCGGAGTATATCGGGGCGTATCCGGCCATGCGTTCCTGGTCCAAGTATGCCCGGGAGAAGAAAGGTTCCAGAGGGCGCACGACCCTCGATGTGGACCGCCCGCCTTTGACGGGGCCGAGACGGATGAGGGATGATATTCTATCCCCGGGATCGTTTCGATGTGGCGCACCGAAGGGCGCCGAGGTATGGACCGTGCAAATGGAGGATTTTGAGGGGCTTGACTTGCGACGTGTATTATCTAGGGGAGAGAGTGACGCGCCAGCATGGCGTGAATTCGCCTTTGATGACACCGGTGGAGCCTCCTGCCGACATGATGCATCCGAGTGAGAGATCAGAGACCTTGGGTGATTACCGAGGCGGCCCGCACTTCTCGGCATTCGTGGCGATTGAGCAGTATTCGACATTTATCTTGAGGAGGCTGAGGATGCCCCAGGTTCTTGATAGAGAGGGATTAGGGACCCCGCGGTACCCTTGGACGGACTTTTCATATGTCCAGGATGGGGTTAGATTGACGGTGCAGATCCCCCAGCCTGAGCGGCTTCCACGAGCTTTCCGGCCTCGCCCGGGTATGAAGGTATGGCTTCTCCTTCTTCTTTTTTTTTGTCTTCTCCATTCTCGCTTCATCATTTTTCGCATCACTTTTTTTTTTTGACGACTTTCTTTCTGTGCGCCTCGGAGGTGGTCGTGGAGAAGCCGACGAAACAGTGATCGGGGCTAAGAGATTCATTAGAGGATGGTTGCTTGTGGAGCCCCTCAGGCCAGAGCGAGGCGAGCACAGCCGGCGCCTGTCAGGCGGGAGGTTTCCCCTATTCCTTCAGAGACTTCCTCCGAGACTCCTCTTTCTCCTCTCCTTGATCCCCGCGTGGTACTACCTTCGGATCACGTCATTCTCGGAGATCCTTATGGACAGGGACATGTCTGGCATCATGGTGGATCTTCTTCGCACGTCCAGGAGTCCGACGCATTAACCTTCGGATATGATTTCTTTGCAGATCTTGGCTTGCCCTATCAGAGCGTGTCGATTGGTCCTGACGAGCCTTCCTCTGGAGACGAGGATGATGATTCTGAGCCTGAGATCTTCATGGCTACTGAGGAAGCGGGCCCGAGCCGCAAGAGGGATCGGGGGAAGGCGCCGGCCACTGAGGACTCTGATTGAATGATTTCTGAGATTGATTATATGAGATTGTGATTGTACCTATTCAGACAGATACATCTTATTTCCATGCATATTTTTTTTTCTTTGCTTTTCTCTTTCTTTTTTTTTTTCGGAATGTAATGATTTAGGATTTTATTCTATCTTATCTATCATGAATGCAATTTTATATGAATGCATTGTCGCATGTGCCCTGGTTTTTTTTTTTTGCAAGGGTGTGAGTGTTTGGGTATGTGAACTGTTTGGGTAGGCTTTGCACAGGTTTCGAGCAACCGGGATGAAAATATTCCTCCGTGGTGCAGCAGTTTGGACTGTTGCAAAATTTTTTTTTTTTTGGGTGACAAACATGTCCGCGCGGATAGGACAGGAATCTGACATTGTCCTTTAATTTTGCTTCAGATCTGGTCTTCCTTTATTTCAAATTCAAACACCTTCTTCAACCACTAGTTCAAACAGCCATTTTCGGGGAGAAGGAGAGAAAAACCATGGAGAGAATTGTGAGCATGCAAAATCCATCCAAATTATCCCAAAATTCTCAAATGCAATTCTTCAACAAGTTTAAAGAGTGGTATCGGTAGATTATGCATGAGAGGAGGTCATTCTTTGAAGAAAGGTACAAGATACGATGCTTGTGGTCTCTCAAGGAATTGATTCCGGATTATGAGCTTTTGAGAGCTTCTTCCTCATTTTGGGACACTAGAAGGCATGTTTTTTGCTTCTCTTACAATGAAATGGTCCCGACTGTTGAAGAATTTCGGGCTTTGCTCGGTGGTCCTGAGGTGGAGGAGATTGCAATTCCTTTGCCCGGAGGAGCCTCTTTTGTTGACAAGTTGTGCAACCTTCTTCATCTTTCCCCGGAGGAAGCACAAGGTATGATCTGTGGTCCCGATCATTTTGATATTTCTGGTCTCCCTGATAGATTTAGGGGATTAGGCTTGCTTGACGATGCCTATTGGGATGCCTTTGCACTTTGCATGTTTGGTACCTTGTTCATGGTCTATTCGTTTGGGATCTGTCATCGGTCTCTGCTGGATATCGTTGTTCATTGTCGCTTGGGCAGAGATGTTGTACCTTTGATTCTGGGGGAGACTTTTCATGCTCTCGATAGGCTGGCTACCGGGAGACGGTATATGCACGGGGGCAGCCCGTTCCTCTTGACTTTGTGGCTGATGGAACGCCTGGGGGTTCTTCGGGAAACATCGGATATGATCAAGCCTTAGACATTCTCCAGGAGAGGGGTCTTGGTGGATTTTGATGATCAGGGCTCGTCTGAGCGATGGATGGCTGGTCGTCAGACTGAAGATATCAGATGGTCAGTGCCTCATTGGCGAGTGGAGACTCGGAGAGTGCTTCAGAATGGATCTCCCGTGGTCATGCTTCCGGGCTTTCTCGACCCGCCTTCTTCATTCGGCTTTGGTTCCGAGACGCTTCGGCCCTGAGCAGTTCCTTTGGAGGACTTTGATGATATAGCCACCAGGGTGGTGGCTTCCGCTTCTATGGATGATCCTTCCGTGTTTCCATTTCTTTCCCGAGTATGGAGGTATGACGTCTTTCCTCCTCGAGTTATCCTCAGGCGTCCGAGACCTGTGTTCTTGACCACTTGGTACCTGGATTGGTACGAGAGGCATTTGGGGGAGACTCAGATGGCTATTTTGGGACGGCGTGAGGCCATTGTGGGTGCGTAGGACCTGACAGTTTCGAAGAGGAGGAGGGCCGAGGCGAGGGCCAACCCTCACGGCAGGAGCGGAGATGTTGTGACCGACTATGAGGCTTATGTCAAGAGACAGGAGGGGAGGGCTCCTATGCTACCAGCTAGGCTAGAGGAGATGAGAGATGAAGCTAGGGCTACTAAGGCCCTGACAGAGGCTGGTTTGATAGATCCTGTTCCTATACCAGAGCTTGGTAGGAGGAAGACCGACATCTTTCCTGTTCAGAAGAAGACTCGAAGGGGGAAGAAGAGGGAGATGCCGATTTACGAAGTGGCTTGGAGTGACCTTGAGGTTTCCGACTATCCCTTTCTTGTCGTAGCAGACACATTAGTTTGATTATGTATCTTAGTTTTCTTTTAGCAGGTTGTCAGTTGTAGGAATGAACCGGGCTTAGACTCATCAAAAAGCTTTTAACTGTAATGAATATGTGAATTGCTTTAGAGTTTTTCGAGACGCTTTCATGGTCTGATCGGTGTATTGGTGTCGAGTATGACTTTTTATTTGTGCTTTAGACCGAACCGTTTCCGCCGCCTACGTTCCCTTCTGGACAAAGGGCCTGTGTCTCCGTAGTTCGACCCGGTTTTTTTTTTGTTTTTTTTGTTTTTGTTTTTGTTTTGTTTTTGTTTTTTTTTTTGTTTTTGTTTTTTTTGTTTTTTTTTTGTTTTTTTTTGTTTTTTTGGTGTAACCCCGTTTTTACCTAGGCCGCCCTTTTCGGGTTTTCAACCTAGTTGGGTATTACTCTTTTAGCACTCTTTTTTTTGACTCAGAGTTTTTACGCGTAGTATCTGCGCAGCTTGTCACCATTCACTGGGTGTACAAAGGAATTTCCGTCGAGGTCTGCAAGTTGCATGGCTCCTCCGGAGAAGATCTTCTGGACGACATATGGCCCGACCCAGACAGGTTCCCATTTGCCAAGCGGGTTGACACGGACCGGGGGCTTCTCTTTTAAAACGAGATCACCTTCTCGGATCTCCCGATGCTTTACTTTCTTATCGAAGGCTCTGGCCATTCTCCCTTGGTAAGCTCGGATATGTTCCATGGCCTTCAATTGTCGTTCATCTAGCAGGGCCAATTCATCATGGCGACTTTGGAGCCATTCGACCTCATTGATCTGACTTTCCAACAGCACACGGAGTGAGGGGATTTCTAGCTCGATCGGGAGCACGGCTTCCATTCCGTAGGTGAGGGCAAACGGTGTTTCCCCGGTTGCCGTTCTGACGGATGTTCTGTAGCCCCAGAGTGTCAGGTGTAGCTTCTCGGGCCAATCTCTGCCTCGGACAGCCATTTTCCGAATGATGTTTTCCAAAGTCTTGTTTGCTGCCTCGACGGCTCCGTTGGTTTGGGGCCTGTAGGGAGATGATTTGTGACGGGTTATTCTGAATTCCGCCAGCAGCCTGTCGCATTCCCCTTCGAAGTGGGATCCATTATCTGAGATGATTTCGGCTGGCAACCCGTATCTGCATATGATGTTCTCTTTGATGAAGAGGGCTACTTTCCTTGAGTTGAGGATTTTGTAGGACTTGGCTTCAACCCACTTGGTGAAATAGTCCACTGCCACCAGGACGAATTCGTGGCCGTTGCTGCCTGGTGGTGTGATTTTGCCTATGACATCAATTCCCCAAGTGACGAAAGGCCAAGGGGTTGTCATGCAGTATAACTCGTGAGGAGGCAAATGATTAAGATTTGAGTATTGCTGGCATTTGTCGCAGCTTTTGACGAACTGGATGCAGTCGGTTTCCATGGAGATCCAAAAGTACCCCATTCTCAGTATGATTTGCATCAGGGCTCGAGCATTCATGTGGGGGCCGCAGGTACCACCATGTATTTCTTTCATGAGTTCCGTAGCCTCTTGTTTGCCGATACATCGCAGGAGGGGGCCTTGATGACGCTTCTTGTATAGCATATTTCCCAAGAGAATATAATGGGAGGCGAGTCGCTTCAGGGCTGAGAGGCTTTTTGCTTTGATTCCCTCTTTATATTCCCCATCTTCATTTTTGAAGGAGGCTTCGCCATTCTTCGTGCAATCGATAGATCCGAGTGTACCGTGGATCACCGGCCGGTTCGGCCTCCGCTTCGATTTCAAAGCAATAAGCGGGGTTTTCTCTTCTCCCGACTCGAATGGTTTGACGGACTTCCCTTCGGGTATTTCAACGAGGGAGGCTAGTGTTGCCGAGCATCTACAACTGCATTGCGATCTCTGGGCAAGTAATGAAAGCTGATCTCCTTGAATTGAGTTACTAGCTCTTCCATGTAAGTGTGATATTTTTGCAGACCCGGGTCTACGGTCTTCCATTTGTTAGAGACCTGATTGATGATGAGGGCAGAGTCACCATACACCTCCAATTCCTTGATATTTCTTTCAAGGGCGGCTTCCAACCCGGCTATGCAAGCTTCATATTCAGCAGCGTTGTTGGTGACCTCGAAGTTCAACCTTACTGCTATGGGGGTGTGTTCGTCAGTAGGATCGACCAGAAGCATTCCTATTCCGTTCCCCCTTTTGTTTGACGCCCCGTCGAAGAAGAGTTTCCAGCGGTTTTCTCCTTCTAGAGCAAAGATTCCATCATCGGGAAATTGAGGTTCAGGTCCTCGGGACTCATCACTTGGGAAATCGGCCAAATGTTCTGCCATTACACGTCCTTTTACGGATTTCCTTGAAACGTAAGTGATGTCATATTCAGCCAAAAAGAACGACCATTTTGCCAACCTCATAGAGATGGAAGGCTTGTCGAACAGATATTTGATGGGGTCTATCTTTGAGACGAGATGTATCGGGTGAGACTGCATGTAGTGTTTCAGCTTTCCCACTACCCAGACCAAACCTACTGTAAGTGCTCCAATTTGAGCTTGTTAGTATTTTCGTTAGAAAATTAACGAAAGTTTTAACATTCCTAACAATTACTAACATTCCTAACTTTTCTAACAAAGTAAGGGTAAAATAGGCATTGCCATTTAAAGTTAAACCAAGAAAAGAATCTCAAAAAGCAAAAGAAATTGGAAAAATCCGAATTGGGCAAGTTGAAAAACAAACTGCTGGAATTTTCAAAATATTCCTCGTCCAAAAGCCAGATCAGTAGCGGATGAACAAGCACGCCAAAGAACCTCCTCCGCGCGGATATGATTGCTTCTCACAGAGGGCTATAAATTTAACCCTCCTCTCTCAGTTTGCACAACACATTTTACTCACAGAAGCTGTATTCTGGCGAAAAATAGAGAGAAAACAGTGGGAATCCTTAGATTGCCACCATTTTCTCTTGAACCTTTCCCAATTTCACTTCAAACATTCTCAAATCACTCTTAAACACACCAAGCTCAAGCTTAAAACACTACTCAAGAGGAAGATTAGGGAGAAAACATAGAGGACTTAAGTGTTATCTACTTGTTTTCTCTTTGATCAACTCTATCATCAAACCCTAAACACATTCAAGCCTTGAATCTACCCTAAACACAAATCCAAACACCAAATCTTGATACTCCTCAAGTCAAACACCAAATCTTGATACTCCTCAAGTCAAATTCCAAGCCTAGGAAGATAGGGTGTCACCATTGGTAAAGCCCTCCTTCTCTAAACCCTAAAACTCCCTTTTAACTTCTTGTTCATCTTGTTCTTCTTACTTTGATTTACTTTATGTCTAGTTTAACTTAAATCTTGACCTAAGATGGTCATCTTGAAGTTCATCTTCTTGAATGACCATCTCAAATGGTCCACATTTTAAATCTCTAGTTGATTTTTCTCTTTAATTTCATCTCTACAAAATTCCCCTTCCCAAGCAAATGAAATGCTTAAGTCCTAATGTACCCCAAGGATGGTTTGCTATAGTAGATCACCACTAAAATTTCTAGTGACTACTAATCAAAACCTAGGGAAATGGGGACAAGCATGGATGCAAAACCCCCTTTAAAATCACATTTTCCTTCTTGAGAAGTTGCTGTCCAGTAGCAATTTTCTAAGACCTCAGTCCATTGTCTAAATTTTTGGACACAGATAAACTTGGAATTTGGTGTTGACTACAAAACACTTTTTGTATCCAACATCCAGAGATTTCCATACATATTTTTACTTTATTTTTTACCTGAGTAAAACTCCCTTTTTCAAATTTTATTTTAAAGGTCAGTTCATCAGTCTCTGGAAATCCAGATTTCATATCTGAGATTTCCAGAAGGTTTTGGCCCCTCAAATCATCTACAAAATGGAAAGTTCTTGCACATAAACCATATTTGAGGTGTTTTGAACAACTTTCATTCCCGGACTTTTCCCAGATTCAGAGATCTTAAAGCTCTAAAGTCCATTTCAAAATCAAGTGTCCACTGCCTTTTTCATTCTGGCAGAAGTGATTTTCAACTTCAAAAGGTCTTTTGAGTACCAAATCTCAACCCAAAAATCATCCAAAAAATCATGGGATCAGTTTAAGGTCTTAAAAAGAATTCCCAATTTTTACTTTTCTCAGTTTCAACTTATTTTGGCCAAAGCAACACACACACACACAAACAAATGGTTTTTGAGCTTGGAAGACTCGTTTTACGAGGCGTTCCGGGTGCACACTAACGTCCTTCCCGGCGCGTAACGTGACCTCCGAACTCGAATCTCTTGATTCCCGGCATTTTTCAAAGTTTTGGCCCTTAAAACAAAAATGGCGTGGCGACTCCGTTTGATTTCAAAAAATCGGGTACATCACAGTGGCGACTCCACTGGGGACAATCAAGCTTTTTCTAAAAAAAAAAAAAAATGATATTTGGTATATTGGTGGAAACCATTAAACTTTCCGTTATCGCCTCCTAACACGAGTCGGGGATAAATTGTGGTTTAACAATCCCACGTACCGGTATCATCGTTTTAAAAAAAAAAAGCTTTTGAGGGTCAAGCTTCCGTCCCGGCTTTAAAAATCATTTGTTTGTGTGTGTTGATTTTTGCACATTTTTGTGTTGTTTTGGCCGCCTCGGAAAAAGTCAAAATTTTGACTGTCGGAATCATGTCCCTAACTATCGGAATTCTTGTGCTTATGTGCTTATGTGTTCATTGAATTTCAAAAAAAAAAAAAAAATTCAAAAAAAAAAAAGATTTTCAAAAAGAAAATTTTCAAAAAAAAATCATGCATCATATTTTTAAGACACATAAAAAAAAAAAATTCTATTTTACTCAGAAAAAGAAGATAGACTGCTTGCACACTACGCGCACGTGACCGTACACTGCACACTACGTCCCTAACCCGGGGAAATCCTTGTCGCGGCCCGTTTGGTCTTATTACGCCTCTCGGTGCAAGCACAGGACTACCCAAACATCCCATGGAGCCTCGTGTCGACCATGCACTTGTCCGTGACACACTTTGTCCGAGACCCGGTTGGTTTTTAGTTTGGTCCGTGTCATGCCCTGTCTGTGTATAGACCTTTCCTTTCAAGCCATTGTCGGCATACCGCTCAATATCTTTCGGGGACCCTAATCAGTCGAAGCTCTGCCGGTTTTCCGCCGCAGACTTTGACCAAGATATTGACCGGCGCCTTGACTTCGGCTCGATCGGCACAAATTATACATCGACTCCCAAAGCATGACACCGAGTCATCAAGGATTAATGATTATTCCATGCCTAATTACGGCTTAAGCGACGACAAGTCAAGATCAATTGTGGACGCTTATCGGTCAAATCATGCCGACTTTTTGTCGAGCTCTCGGACATGATCTTGACTTTGACGTCGCCTTTGTCCGTAATTTACATCGAATGCTCGTTAAGACTCGATTACCCGCCGACTTTTAGGATCGTTTTTCTTCCGGTCGGTGGGACCCGCTTGCCCTATAGGACCCTCACCCGGGCCGTCCACCCCGGGAGGTCGAAATACGTGTGGAATACGAGGGGCTTATAGACGTAGTGACGGGGCCCACCGATCCAGATCCGTAGTAGTTTGCGAAAAGAAGAGCAATCTTTTCCAACCGATTAGGTTAATAAAACATGTTTTAAGTAAACGTGAACAAATAACCGCATGTTGCATGAGCCCAAAGCCCAAACACCTACCCTCCTTCATTCCCAGACATCGAACCCTCGTGCCTTTTCCCCAGCCTCCTCACAAAGTTGGTTCCGGACACCGGTCACCGTTTGATCGGTTGGGAAGAGTCAAGTGCATCGTCGGGCGCCGTTTATTCCGACTCCGGGTTTCGTAATGTCCGCATCGCCCGGTAATGATGGGGACAACGTCACTCCGCCTCCCGGGACTCCTCAAACAACCGCAATGGAATCCGCTTAGCCGAATGTATGAGAGTACGACAGAAGCACAAATGAACGACCTTATGGAGGCTATCAAAAGCCATGGATTGGCCGCCAATCTCAACCCGATGGCACCTTCACTGTGGAAGAAGAGGAAGACCTCAATCCCGCTCTTGGTCAACCCGACTACGCCAGGATGCCACCACCGGCCTCCCACGGTACTACCACCAGAGCCCATGCTCCTCGATCTCTAGGTCAGCCGGCTCCCAACCGCAGACCACCGGATCCATGCAGCTGACGGGACGAGCCGGTTCGCATTACCTCGGTGGGGACAAAGTCAAGATTTTAATGTCTTCTCATGGTTGGGGATACCCGGAATGCCACAAGAATTGGGATCCCGCCTCGGTTTGGGACCAATCAATCCGGACCTTTACAAACAGTTCGGAATACCACCACGCTTTGGTTCGGGGCAATAAGAGCCCTCCTCAGAATGATGCTAGCTCAGCTGCTCCTCACACAGCTTTCACAAATCCATTTCTCACTCAGGGTTCAATGGGTTACCAAGCCCCCATCCCAGTTTCATCAGAATCACCAGGACTGCAGTACCCCCCGGGTTACACACCCTCGCCACAGGCAGCCATGCAATTCAACAACCAGGGACAGCAGCCCGCACTTAAGCCTACTTATGGGCCTCACTCCGGAAATCCAAGCTATCTGGCTACCTCAGACCTGCCTCCATCTTCTCTGCCGATTGGAAGCCAACAGCAAGTCGCTGGGTTCTATCCCTTTGCCCAAGCTCCTACCTGCACTCCCCAGGGTAATTTGGGCCAAGGACAGGTTTTCACCTATGCTCCGGGATATGGTATTCCTTCCACCAATGCACCACCAACGGCTAGTCCTCTTCCTAGCTCAAATATCGGCTCAGGCATTCCCGCTCCACCTTTGGATCCCCAATTGGCTTGGTTTATGGAGCAACACAAGGAAATGAAAGCGCAGATTGCTGATTTGACCGTCAAAAGGAACACTGCTCTTCGGCCTACAGATCCCGACTCAATTGTACCCCTGCCTCACAAGTTCGTGATGCCCAATCTCGAACTGTTTGATGGAAGTGCGTGCCCTAAAACTCACTTGGACACCTACACTTTGTCAATGAAAGCTAAGGGATGCACAAACCAGCAGTTGGCTGACTACTTCAGTCTCTCTTTGAAGTCAGGGGCTTTGAAATGGTTTTTCCGATTGCACTGAAGCTAGGGCTACTTGGGAACAGACACAGTACTTTCAAGGATAAGTATAAAGCCAACTTGGAATGGGAAACAAACAGAGTTGACACAGTAGACAACGGTGCGGCGCCACGATGAGAATATTGGGGACTTCTATAAAAGGTGGAACCTGAAGCTTAGTGAAATGGCCATTCCTCCTCTCGACGAGGAGCAGCTTAGACATCTTTCATTCATGCCTGAAGCCGCATTTGAGAGCTTCCCTCGCTCACTTCCCTACGCCGACTTGCGTGCAATGGTTAATTCCGGCTAAGTTCGAAAAGGCTTACAATCGCCAGCTCGACTTTGCACACGCTACATGTACCGGGTTTCTTCCACCTCCAACACAGCTCCCGCCCAACCAAAAGGTAAAGAAGTGATTAGCTATGCGGGACAGATCAATAATGCCACTTCCTTTGTTCCCAATAAACCTGATGCATCCAGATCCCGGCTCCAAGACTTGAGAAACTTTGGGATGCCTTTGAGTGATATCTTCAGAGGTTTGGTGAGAGAAGGTTTGCTCCGGCCTTTGGAAAATTATCAGCCTAGAAACCCCAATGCTCCTTTGGATACCTCCAAGCATTGTGCCTTTCATCGCACCATGGGCACTGACAGATGATTGCGTCCCCCGAAAAAGGCAATCCAAAGTTTGATTGAACAAGGGAGGTTAGAGGTGCCCGAAGGGCCCAATACTATCAAGAACCCATTCCCTAGAAACAACAACCCGAATGTCAACATGGTCGAGTTTGGTGATTCAAGACTTGTGGGCATAATGGAATTTGACTCACCCCTTTGTAAGGTCGGTGGACCGACCATCGCAGATGATGAAAATGGTTGGATTAAGCAAGAGATTGCCAAAGAAATCCTGATGGAAAGATCTGCAATAACCCCCATCTCCAGCGTCGAAGAGTAGATGCATGGTCCAACAACAAAGAGCGGCTAGACTAGGGGCTACCTATCTTTAAAGTAGTCTTTTAAGTCAACCTTCGTAGGTTCTAGTACTTTTCTTTCACCTAAGTCCTTCCTGGACATTTGTCATTGTAGTCCATTTTGGACATAGTAGTTAAATGTCTAACTTTTAATATAAGTCTTTTTTCTTTTCTTGCTAGACTCGAGACATCACTTGCACACCCACGTTACACTTAATTGAAATGGTTTTATCCTAGATGATCACTTGTGCTGCTCAACCACTAATTCTTTGAAATGATTAATATTTAAATTAATCGGAGTGAGAAAATCAATTGATATCCTTCCCAAATTGGGGCTTACCAACTCCCCATCTTGCATCTCATATGCTCACATCCCTTTCATCATCATCATCTCGCTGCTCGATGAATTTGCACGAATCTTTAAAGCTTAAGCAAGCAATGAAGACTTAATCTCGTTTAGGTCATCCGGTAGGGATTGCGGTTGAAGCCTTTCACCCATAGGGAAGCCATTACCTCACCCTCACTAAACACTACCCTTTCATTTCAAGATCGGCATGTTTTGAAACCCTGTTTAGCCATCACCTTTGCTCCTTATTGAGAGAAGTCCAAGTAACGCCAAAGAAGTTAGCTTCGAGAGTCGGCGATGCATAAAATGTTCAAGTTGTGAAGGAAGGAAAGATAATCCTCAATTCCTCAAAGAGGCCTTCCGAATTCTCAAAAGAATGATTTTAAAATCCTCACAATCTCGGATATAATTCCAAGCTCCTCAGGAAGCCTTCCAAAAAAAAAAAAAAAAAAAAAAACAAAAAAAAAAAGAAGAATTGTCGATCCTCAAAAGTCCCCGACTTCTCAAGAAGCTCTCCAATGATCAAAAAGGAGCCTGAATTCTCGCAAGATCGCAAAAAGTTGTCAATAGCTTGGACTTCCTCTCACCATTACCTTAAATCAATCCCAAGCCATCCTCTCGATTTTAGAGGATACCCCCATTACCCTCACCTTTGGCCAAAGTCAAAATTCGACCTCTCATTCTTAGAGGCAATCAATCTTCCCCGCCATAGATTTCCCAAACACATCCCTGCAAGCCAACCTTTCACCTTTAGAGGTTCAGTCAGCAAAAGGCCCAGCCGACCTCTCACTTTAAGAGGTCATAACTTCCAAAATTACCCGATGGCCGATCGAAGCCCGGAAACCTAGCTGCAATTCCTATCGGATAGCAATTTCATCGTAAAATCTTTGAGATCTAAATCAAATTAATGCTTCATTGCTTGCTTAAATTGGAATCTAATTCATCTCGGTTCAAAATCATCAATCAAAGATTGTGCAAATTCAAATCTGATGTGAGCATAATTCATTTCTACTCCACAAACACTTGCCGTGGATGTCCCATCAAGCTTCACATCCGTGTCTTTCATGGACACTCTAAGGGGATATGTTATTCAAATCTCCAATCCTCAAATTCCCCTAAAGACCTCAAAGTCTTGAATTTTCACACTCATTCTCTCTTCATTCGGGATAAGCCCGAACTACGGCGACCTGAGCTCTTCATAATGGAGGGAACGTAGGCAACCATCACTGGTCCGGTCGAAATCACAAACAAATCTCAAAAAAAAAATCCGGTCTCATCCAGGATCGTCCCTATACACTTTCCGATCTTGATATCAGTTGGCTTTCTCCTTGTGATATTTAGGGATTGAATAACTCGAACATTAATAAATGGTTTTAAGCAGCCTTGTGATCATCATGAATAAGACAAGTTTTCAAGTGTCTCGACAAGTCTTCTCTCTCTCCATCATAGGGAAATAGAGCCAAACACTGTCTTTCTGTCAGCAGGGGCTTCCATACACTTTTCCACACCTTGTGATGCTTATACTCTCACAAAAGAGTCAAACCTAAAGCGAGAGTGTCATACACAAATTCGGGAGACATTCCCACCTTTCAAAAGATATGCCCCTGCACGTAAACATTTCTGAGTCTTGTCCAGTAACTGGTTGACTAAGGTCTGAAAAGATGGGTGCCTCCTCTGTGAGACTACTCTGAATTTCTTCACGCTGGGGTTTTTGCTAAGCGGTTCTCCCAGATTTTCATGTATCAGCTCTTCAAGCTGGGGCTTATATAGTCATCTTTGGGTCCAAATCGGGTTCTTCACTACAAGATAGATTCGATCTTCATCAGATTATTCTCAGGATCGCTTTGCATTACCAATCAGATTGGGACTCTACTAATTGTGTCAGAATCACAACGAGGTTATAAGATTAGGGCCTCGCCAAGTCACTGCTTCGAAATCTGGACTTTGCCAAGCTGGTCCTCTGGACCTGAATTTTTTCAAGCCACAAGAAAGGTCTAGTCACATCAAAATCTAGATTTTCAGCTTCAGAACTTGGTACATAGCAGCTTCCCGTAGCATCGGGATTTAAGATCTGGGTTTCTCCCTGCATTAGCAATTTCATCAAATCATTCTCCGAACAAGGTTTCGGCCGAGGTCACAGCTCACCCAAATGAAAGAAGCTTCACTCATATCAACGTGCCCTAGAGCCTGTCAACATCAGCTTCAAATGACCAAGATTGGGAGAGAAAATTCCAATCAAGACCCGGGATCCGAATCCAATCTCATCAAAATTGAGGTCCATGTACCGCTGTTTAAGTCGCGATCGAGGGCTCTCACCACTTGCTCAAAATCTGTTCCAAACAGTTTCCAGACACATACATCCCGATGCATCCCCTCTCATCACCATGCATCCCCACAAAAATCTCCCAAGGGCTCATGTGGCATGCACAAAGCTTGAATCAATAGGAAAAATCCTAAGTGATTGAAAATCATAAATCGTAATTTCCCTGCCGAAAAGCGTAGGCTAAGTGCATCTTCGAAAGCAAGTAAATGCATCATCTCATAATCATTTTTTAGCTCTATGCATGCATCTGTCATCATGAATGTCATATATGCATCTTCCTCTTCACTAACGAATGCAGGAATTCAAACGTGAAATCAAATCCCCCTTTTCGGCAAGGATGATCTTCACCAAAGACGACCTCCAATGTCCACAAATGGATGAAGACAGCCTCCAACATCTACAGTTTGGCAAAGACAAGCTCCGGCGTCTGCAACTTGCTAAAGACAACCTCCAATGTCCACAAATGGATGAAAACAGCCCCCAATGAAAACCACCTCCAGTGTATACCGTTCGGTCAGAGACGCCAAGTTCTCAAATACAATTTGGTCAGAGACGCCAAGTTCTCAAATGCAAATCGGTCAGGGATGCCAAATTCTCAAATACAGTTTGGTCAGGGACGCCAAGTTCTCAAAATACAAATCGGTCAGAGACGCCAAGTTCTCAAATACAGTTCGGTCAGAGACGCCAAGTTCTCAAATACAGTTTGTTCAGGGACGCCAAGTTCTCAAAATACAAATCGGTCAGAGACGCCAAGTTCTCAAATACAGTTCGGTCAGAGACGCCAAGTTCTCAAATACAATTCGGTCAGAGATGCCAAGTTCTCAAAATACAAATCGGTCAAAGACGCCAAGTTCTCAAATACAATTCGGTCAGAGATGCCAAATTCTCAAAATACAAATCGGTCAGAGATGCCAAGTTCTCAAATACAATTCGGTCAGAGATGCCAAGTTCTCAAAATATAAATCGGTCAAAGACGCCAAGTTCTCAAATACAAATCGGTCAGAGACGCCAAGTTCTCAAATGCAAATCGGTCAGGGATGCCAAATTCTCAAATACATTTCGGTCAGGGACGCCAAGTTCTCAAAATACAAATCGGTCAGAGACGCCAAGTTCTCAGATACAGTTCGGTCAGAAATGCCAAGTTCTCAAATACAATTCGGTCAGAGATGCCAAGTTCTCAAAATACAAATCGGTCAGAGACGCCAAGTTCTCAAATACAGTTCGATCAGAGACGCCAAGTTCTCAAATACAATTCGGTCAGAGATGCCAAGTTCTCAAAATACAAATCGGTCGGAGACGCCAAGTCCTCAAATGCAAATCGGTCAGAGACGCCAAGTTCTCAAATGCAAATCGGTCAGAGACACAAAGTTCTCAAAAGCAAGAAGTCCCAATGTGAAGACAAACTCAACAACTTCTACAAGGTTGACGATCACCAAAGAAGATGCGCACTCAACCAAACTCCACCTTCGTGTCAAAATGCCTCCAAAGACAAAGAAATCGTCAGCAGAAACCGTCCCATGAACGGCAACCCAACAACTCTTCATCAACATCAGCCGTAGCCTCAGTCCTTCCGGCAGCTACAATTAAGCACAACACAGGTATGAAAGCATATCTTAGTCAACTACTTTTCTAAAAGAACATTATCACCAAATATTAGGGCGACTTCCCAAAAAACAGTCAAATCTCGGGTGACTCCCAAATACCGTCAAACCATCCCCAGCAGTTTTCGAACTACGTCCAGGCTTGATTCCACTCGGGATACGTAGGTAGCCTACCTTAGGTCCAGCCACTTGACCAACACGGTCACCCTTTTCCCCGATGATCATCGTAAGCTCTAATCATCCCCTGCGAGAACGCCCTCAAGCAGTCTCCCTCGTGTACAAAACCTCGACTTAGGATCATACTCTGAACCGAGTCCCCATTTAGGTTCATACTCCCGAACCGAAACCCCGACTTAGGATCATACTCCCGAACTAGGTCCCCATTTAGGTTCATACTCCGAACCGAAACCTCGACTTAGAATCATACTCCGAAATAAGTCCCCATTTAGGTTCATACTCCCGAACCGAAACCTCGACTTAGAATCATACTCCTGAAATAAGTCCCCATTTAGGTTCATACTCCTGAACTAAACCTCGACTTAGGATCATACTCCTGAACTAAGTCCCCATTTAGGTTCATACCCTTGAACTAAACCTCGACTTAGGACCATACTCCTGAAATAAGTCCCCATTTAGGTTCATACTCCTGAACTGAAACCCCGACTTAGGATCATACTCCTGAACTAGGTCCCCATTTAGGTTCATACTCCTGAACTGAAACCTCAACTTAGAATCATACTCCTGAAATAAGTCCCCATTTAGGTTCATACTCCTGAACTAAACCTCGACTTAGGATCATACTCCTGAACTAAGTCCCCATTTAGGTTCATACCCTTGAACTAAACCTCGACTTAGGACCATACTCCTGAACTAAGTCCCCATTTAGGTTCATACCCCTGAACTAAACCTCAACTTAGGATCATACTCCTGAACTAAGTCCCATTTAGGTTCATACTCCTGAACTAAACTCAAACAAAGGCTAACAAAATCCCCAGCGAAGTTAACGGAATCCCGTTTCTTTTCCCACGGTCATCCTTTTTCTCGACAGCAGACGTAAGACCAATCCCTTCAAGTGAAGTCCACCAAAGGACCATCTATCCCAAACCATCAAAGGGAAATCATTTCAAATCAAGGTTCGAGGCACCTAAGACGCCATCTCCAAGGTTCGAGGCCCCTAAGACGCCATCATTAAGGTTTGAGGCACCTAAGATGCTATCACACACAACACTAGGAAAGCGATAAATCGCAATCAAACCATAGGGTGACTTCCCCAAAATAGTCAAACCATAGGGCGACTTCCCCAAAATAGTCAAACCATAGGGTGACTTCCCCAAAATAGTCAAACCATAGGGCGACTTCCCAAAAATAGTCAGATCATAGGGTGACTTCCCAAAAATAGTCAGATCTTAGGGTGACTTCCCAAAAATAGTCAGATCTTAGGGCGACTTCCCCAAAACAGTCAAAATCTTAGGGTGACTTCTAAAAAATAGTCAGATCATAGGGTGACTTCCCAAAAATAGTCAGATCTTAGGGTGACTTCCCAAAAATAGTCAGATCTTAGGGCGACTTCCCCAAAACAGTCAACATCATAGGGTGACTTCCCAAAAATAGTCAGATCTTAGGGTGACTTCCCAAAAATAGTCAGATCTTAGGGCGACTTCCCCAAAACAGTCAAAATCTTAGGGTGACTTCCCAAAAATAGTCAGATCATAGGGTGACTTCCCAAAAACAGTCACAACCTTAGGGTGACTTCCCAAAAATAGTCAGATCATAGGGTGACTTCCCAAAAACAGTCAGATCATAGGGTGACTTCCCAAAAATAGTCAAATCATAGGGTGACTTCCCCAAAATAGTCAAACCATAGGGCGACTTCCCAAAAATAGTCAAACCATAGGGTAACTTCCCTAATGCAGTCACTCCAGGGTCAAAGACCCGAACTACGGCCGGCTTGATTCCCACTCGGAATACGTAGGTAGCCTATTAAATAGGTTCAGCCACTCGATCACTCGATCATCCTGTCAAATATGGAGCCTTACTCTTAGCGACGACCCCGCTTCCTTCGAAAGCACCGTCGCTGAGGGGCTACTGTAAGTGCTCCAATTTGAGCTTGTTAGTTTTTTCGTTAGAAAATTAACGAAAGTTTTAACATTCCTAACAATTACTAACATTCCTAACTTTTCTAACAAAGTAAGGGTAAAATAGGCATTGCCATTTAAAGTTAAACCAAGAAAAGAATCTCAAAAAGCAAAAGAAATTGGAAAAATCCGAATTGGGCAAGTTGAAAAACAAACTGCTGGAATTTTCTGAAAATATTCCTCCTGTCCAAAAGCCAGCACTGTAGCAGATGAACAGTGCACGCCAGCAACCTCCTCCGCGCGGATATGATTGCTTCTCACAGAGGGCTATAAATTGAACCCTCCTCTCTCAGTTTACACAACACATTTTACTCACAGAAGCTGTATTCTGGCAAAAAATAGAGAGAAAACAGTGGGAATCCTTAGATTGCCACCATTTTCTCTTGAACCTTTCCCAATTTCACTTCAAACATTCTTAAATCACTCTTAAACACACCAAGCTCAAGCTTAAAACACTACTCAAGAGGAAGATTAGGGAGAAAACATAGAGGACTTAAGTGTTATCTACTTGTTTTCTCTTTGATCAACTCTATCATCAAACCCTAAACACATTCAAGCCTTGAATCCACCCTAAACACAAATCCAAACACCAAATCTTGATACTCCTCAAGTCAAACACCAAATCTTGATACTCCTCAAGTCAAATTCCAAGCCTAGGAAGATAGGGTGTCACCATTGGTAAAGCCCTCCTTCTCTAAACCCTAAAACTCCCTTTTAACTTCTTGTTCATCTTGTTCTTCTTACTTTGATTTACTTTATGTCTAGTTTAACTTAAATCTTGACCTAAGATGGTCATCTTGAAGTTCATCTTCATGAATGACCATCTCAAATGGTCCACATTTTAAATCTCTAGTTGATTTTTCTCTTTAATTTCATCTCTACAAAATTCCCCTTCCCAAGCAAATGAAATGCTTAAGTCCTAATGTACCCCAAGGATGGTTTGATATAGTAGATCACCACTAAAATTTCTAGTGACTACTAATCAAAACCTAGGTAAATGGGGACAAGCATGGATGCAAAACCCCCTTTAAAATCACATTTTCCTTCTTGAGAAGTTGCTGTCCAGTAGCAATTTTCTAAGACCTCAGTCCATTGTCTAAATTTTTGGACACAGATAAACTTGGAATTTGGTGTTGACTACAAAACACTTTTTGTATCAAACATCCAGATATTTCCAGAAATATTTTTACTTTATTTTTTTGCGTGAGTAAAACTCCCTTTTTCAAATTTTCTTTTAAAGGTCAGTTCATCAGTCTCTGGAAATCCAGATTTCATATCTGAGATTTCCAGAAGGTTTTGTCCCCTCAAATCATCTCCAAAATGGAAATTTCTTGCACATAAACCTTATTTGAGGTGTTTTGAACAACTTTCATTCCTGGACTTTTCCCAGATTCAGAGATCTTAAAGCTCTGAAGTCCATTTCAAAATCAAGTGTCCACTGCCTTTTTCATTCTGGCAGAAGTGATTTTCAACTTCAAAAGGTCTTTTGAGTACCAAATCTCAACCCAAAAATCATCCAAAAAATTATGGGATCAGTTTAAGGTCTTAAAAAGAATTCCCAATTTTTACTTTTCTCAGTTTCAACTTATTTTGGCCAAAGCAACACACACACACACAAACAAATGGTTTTTGAGCTTGGAAGACTCGTTTTACGAGGCATTCCGGGTGCACACTAACGTCCTTCCCGGCGCGTAACGTGACCTCCGAACTCGAATCTCTTGATTCCGGGCATTTTTCAAAGTTTTGGCCCTTAAAACAAAAATGGCGTGGCGACTCCGTTTGATTTCAAAAAATCGGGTACATCACACCTGCGCAAGTCTTTTCACAAGCAGAGTAATTGAGTTCGCTTCCCTGAAGCTTTCTGCTTACGAAATAGATGGCGTTTTTGACCTTGGAATCTTTCTTCTCTTGAGCTAGCATAGCCCCAATTGCTGTATCCGTGACAGTTAGATATAGCAATAGCGGCTTTTGCTGATGTGGTGGGCAAAGAATCAGGGGATTCACGAGGTACGCCTTGATCTGTTCAAAAGCGAGCTGACATTCTGGAGTCCATTTTGTGTAGGCATTTTTCTTCATCAACTTGAAGATCGGCTCGCAGATCGAGGTCAGCTGGTTTACAAAGCGGCTTATGTATTGCAGTCTTCCCATGAAGGATTTCACTTCTGTCAGTGTCCGGGGTGGCTTCATTTCAACTATCGCCTTGATTTTCTGAGGGTCTACTTCAATTCCCCGTTCTGTCACCATATATCCTAGCACCTTGCCTCGTCTTACACCGAAGGTGCATTTGGCTGGATTCAGTCTCATGCTGTGGTCTCGGAGGCGGCCGAAGAATTTTCTCAAATCAACAAAGTGCTGGCCACCTGATCCTCTGGAGTGTATTATCATGTCGTCCACATAGACCTCAATTTCTTTGTGGATCATGTCATGGAACAAAGCTGTAGCTGCCCTCTGGTACGTAGCCCCAGCATTCTTTAGTCCAAATGGCATGACCGTGTAGCAGTATGTGCCCCAAGGGGTCGTGAAGGCTGTCTTGGCTTGATCTTCTTCTGCCATTTTGATTTGGTTGTAACCGGCAAAACCGTCGACGAAGGATTTAACTTCATGGTTGGCCGTGGAATCTACCAAAATGTCGATGTTTGGCAGGGGGAAATCATCTTTTGGACTGGCTTTGTTCAAGTCTCTGAAATCTACGCAGCATCGGATCTTTCCGTTGGCCTTGGTTACTGTTACTATGTTGGAAAGCCATGTAGGATATTCAATGACCCTGATGAACCCTGCCCTGAGCATCTTTTCTATCTCCTCTTTCACTTGTAGGGACCATTCGGGCTTAATTCTTCTTAGCTTCGCTTTATCGGCTTGACTTCTGGGTCGAGCGGTATTCGGTGCTCAACTATGGAAGGATCGAGGCCTGGCATATCTTTATAGGACCATGCGAACACATCCACGAATTCTTTTAGCAGTTCAATTAGGGCATCCCTTTCAGTCCCTTCGAAGAAACTACCAATCTGCGTCTCTTTAGGCTCTTCCGCAGTTCCCAAATTCACACTCGTCAAAATCTCTTCGGCAGCTTGGGCTCGATTTTCCTCATTCCGGACAACCTGCTTAAAGATTTCTTTGATATATTATTCATTTAATGTGTCTGCTTCTTCATCTAGTGAATCGTTATTAACTGTTTTTAGATTATTAGTTAATTCATCATTAGTTAAAGTGGCAATCAAGGGATACTCAGAAAGGTTCGTCATTTCATTGAGAATAAAAGGGAATACAGTATTGGCTATAATTTCGTGGTCTTCAGGCATGAGGCCATCGGACGACTCGGAAGACTCAAACTCAACAATGAGAGACTCGTAGGACTTTACAAAGGTTGACACAAAGGGACGGGGGACCAATCCAAGCTTGGTGATCATTTCTTCTTTGGTCGCGGACGGGCCTGAGAGAGTTTCCCAATTCTTTAGCGGCATTGCTGTCAGTGACCTCATGACTCGGGGGTTATCTTGTTTCTGTCCTCCTTCCTCAGTCATTGCTATCATCTCTTTGTCTGAACCAGAATCAATTATGTTCGGCGCCTGAAAACTGAGCATATGAATGTAGGGATCTTCCTCAATTCTGGGGAATTCTATCTCGTCACAATCTGACCGCTCAATCCAGATGTAAGGACGTATTGCGTCTCGGTGTGCTGCTGGAAAAATCTCATGTCCCATGCTCGAGCGGAAAGGCTTAGCGGGCAGTTCTTCGAGGAGGACGTCCCATACGATGTTCATACATTCGAGTCGAGTCTGTCGGTACTTGTCGACTTTTATCATGAAAATCTCTACGCTTGGCGAGGCCAGAGAACGGGTCTGAAGAATGCTGACAAATCTCTGATTGGAGACTGGAGGTTTGTGTGCTCGTATCATGGCGATGTTCAGCGTTTCTTTCCATTCTTCCTCCAAATGTTGGAAATGGCAATTGATCTTGATGAATCGAACTGCTTCAGGGTCTGCCCGCTTGAGTTCGTTGACATAGTTGGCATCACCGGATTACAGGGGATTGATGAGACTTGCCCCGATAGTCCCTTGGTCGATTCGGAGGAGGTAGCCCCGGTGTCTGGCTAAGAGCATGCTTGGTGACGGTCTCGGCTTTGTTTCCTATGAGGAAACTGTCGCCCCTAATGACTTCAAGGTCCCCTTGCCGGTTAATGAACTTGACACATTGATGAAGAGTGGAGGCTATGGCTTTCATGTGGTGTAACCAAGGGCGCCCTGCAAATAGAGCCTGAATCTGGATGGGATGTCCATTACATGGAATTTTGCCGGCACCATTTGGGTTTCGTACCAGAGTTCCAGAACCACCGTCCCCAAGATGGGACGAGACGTGCCATCATATGCCTTGATTGACCGGGTAGATGGGATCATGTGCCTTTCATTGATACGTAGGGCCCGCATCATGCTGAGGGGAAGGACATTAACGGCTGATCCATTGTCCACCAATACCCCCGGGAGTGATACGGTGTTGAGGCGAATAGTGATGTACAAGGCTTCATTGTGCTTGGATACATTTCTTGGCAAATCTTCGTCGCAGAAGGTGATCATGCTACCATATAGGCGGGGATCATAGATTTGGTTCTTGTCTGGAGACAGAGAGTTATCAAGCCAGTCACTTCGTGCCTTTTTCTTGCGAGGTAGAACCTTTGCTGAAGCCCCTGGGTTATACTGAGGCCGTTTGTGGCGGTTGCCATCTCCAGTCAACATATTGATTGAGTGGGAGCGCCAAACTGGCGTTGGTCTTTCTTTGTCGGTATGCACTCGGGAGCTGGACAAACTGAATCTTGGCTGACCCCGCGGGGGGTTAGACTCTTGATTGGCAATGAAATTACCCAGATCTACAGTATTCTGGTGTCCGAAGGTCTCAAGTCTATCGCTGGCAAGGCTTTTCGGCTTTTCTATCCCTGTTTGCTTTGGGGAAGACTGGCTGGAGTAGAGTACATAGTAATCAAATCCCCCAGATGGCTCCCCGAGCGTACCCACACTGGTATCACCAGCCTCGAACCTCTCTTTCAATTTTTGCTGGGATGAAATTTTCTTCTTCTTAGGAGGACGGTCCTCGTGTATCCAGTCCTGATAGTCCCTTTCAAGGCAGTCGGGGCAGTCACAGATATCCCACCAAATGTGTTCTACGGCTGGTGGTGGATTTGGGACCTCAGGTTGAGCGGTGCTGGAATGACTTTGAGTTGAACTGGAGCGGGGAGATCTGCTATTGGGCTCATCTGGAAGCGAATGGTTGGATTCCGCCGGATAATGAGAGGTATTAAGAGCCAGGGGAACAAGACATGTTTGTCCTTCGGGAGCCCGGTCAGTTGGGATATTGCTAATGTCCCGAGATGGCGTGTGGCCTCTTCAATCCAGGCTTGTTGTTTGTTCTGGCATTCCTCCAGGGCTTTGATGGCTGACCATATTTCTTCCACTGTTTCCCAATCTTCATTACCCATGCTGATATTTGTGGGATCGGTATCATTCTGAGAGGGGACAACTGACGGTATGCCGAACTGTTTCGTCCCTGACTGCTGTTGGAATGGTGGCCCTTTGGATTGCTGTTTGGGAGCCAGTTGCCCTGTAAGTCGACGGGCGGGAGTCCCGACGGTGGAGACATAGGAATCTTGTGGTGGCATCTTGATATGATGATTAAGAATGGGAGGAGAACCTTCTTTCCTCTTTGCGGTAAAAGTGCCATCGGAATTGGGACTGATAGTCAAACCATGAGTTGCAACAACCCCTAGAAGGTCGTCAATTTGAGCCTCATGTCGAATTCTCATCTGTTCTACCAACTGGATCCAATACTGGTCTGTCTGAGGGATTTTGGAAGACGGAGT
Organism: Adenophora triphylla var. japonica; assembly: GCA_022495995.1. NCBI lineage: Eukaryota > Viridiplantae > Streptophyta > Magnoliopsida > Asterales > Campanulaceae > Adenophora > Adenophora triphylla. Next base: position 312,379 of record JAFEMH010000702.1, read on the forward strand.
GGTATGGTTCATATCATTACCGGCTGGTGCAGACATTCTGAAACCCGGAGTCGGAACAGACGGCGAAGCTGATGATGCTTTTGACTCTTCCCAACTGATCAAACGGTGACCCGGTGTCCGGAACCAACCTTTGTGAGGAGCTGCAGGGGAAAAGGCACGAAGGTTCAGAGATTTAGGGATTGAAGGAGGGTAGGTGTTTGGGCTTTGGGCTCATGCAACATGCAGTTATTTGTTCTTGTTTACTTAAAACATGTTTTATTAACCTAATCGGTTGGAAAAGATTGCTCTTCTTTTTCGCAAACTACTATGGATCCTGGATCAGTGGGGCCCGTCACTACGTCTATAAGCCCCTCGTATTCCACATGTATTTCGACCTCCCGGGGGTGGATGGCCCGGGCGAGGGTCCTATAGGGCAAGCGGGTCCCACCGACCGAAAGAAAAACGATCCTAAAAGTCTGGTGGGTAATCGAGTCTTAACGAGCATTCGATGTAAATTACGGACAAAGCTGACGTCAAAGTCAAGATCATGTCCGAGGGCTCGACGAAAAGTCGGAATGATTTGGACTGATAAGCGTCCACAATTGATCTTGACTTGTCGTCAGTTAAGCCGTAATTAGGCATGAATAATCATTAATCCTTGATGACTCAGTGTCATGCTGGGAGTCAGTGTATAATTTGTGCTCGTCAGAGTCAAAGTCAAAGTCAAGGCGCCAGTCAATATCTGGTCAAAGTCCGTGACGGAAAACCGGCAGAACTTCGACTGATTAGGGTCCCGAAAGATATTGACTTGGTATGCCGACTAAGGCTTGAAAGGAAAGGTCTATACACAGACAGGGCATGACACAGACCAGACTAAAAACCAACCGGGTCTCGGACAAAGTGTGTCACGGACAAGTGCATGGTCGACACGAGGCTCCATGGGATGTTTGGGTAGTCTCGTGCTTGCACCGAGAGGCGTAATAAGACCAAACGGGCCGCGACAGGGATTTCCCCGAGTTAGGGACGTAGTGTGCAGTGTAAGGTCACGTGCGCGTAGTGTGCAAGCAGACTATCTTCTTTTTCTGAGTAAAATAGAAATTTTTCATGTGTCTTAAAAAGTATGATGCATGATTTTTTTTTTTTGAAAATTTTCTTTTTTTTTTGAAATTCTTTTTTTTTTTTTTGAAATTCTTTTTTTTTTTGAAATTCTTTTTTTTTTTTTGAAATTCTTTTTTTTTTGAATTTTTTTTTTGAAAGTAAATGCACATATAAGCACATAATTCAAAATCCGAGGCAACGGGTCCAACAGTCAAAATTTTGACTTTTCCGAGGCGGCCAAAACAACACGAAAATGTGAAAAATCGACATACACCACAAATGATTTTAAATGCCGGGACGGAAGCTTGACCCTCAATAGCTTTTTTTTTTTTTGAAAACAATGATACCGGTACGTGGGATTGTTAAACCACAATTTATCCCTGACTCGTGTTAGGAGGCGATAACGGGAAGTTTAATGGTTTCCACCAATATACCAAATATCATCATTTTTTTTTTTAGAAAAAGCTTATTCATCCCCAGCGGAGTCGCCACTGTGACGATGTTGAAATTTTCCAACTCGCGGAAAAAATTCGATTTTTCGTTTCTTTGAAAACCAAATAAAAACCGGAAAAACGGAGTCGCCACGCCATTTTTGTTTTAAGGGCCAAAACTTTGAAAAATGCCCGAAATAAGAGATTTGGGTTCGGAGGTCACATTACACGCCGGGAAGAACGTTAATGTTCACCCGGAATGCCTCGTAAAACGAGTCTTCCAAGCATTAAAAATCATTTGTGTGTGTGTGTGTGTGTTACTTTGGCCAAAATAAGTTGAAATTCAGAAAAGTAAAAATTGGGAATTCATTATTAGACTTTGGACAGATCCCATGATTATTGGTATGATTTTTGGATTGAGTTTTGAGACTCAAAGGATTTTTTGAAGTTGAAAACCATTTCTGCCAGAATGAAAAAGGCAGTAGACACTTGACTTTGAAATGGATTTAAGGGCTTTAAAACTTCATAATCTGAGGAAACTCAGAGAATGAAAGTTATTCCAGACACCTTAAATAAGATTTATGTGAAATAATTTACCATTTTGGAAATGATTTGAGGGACCAAAACCTTCTGGAAATCTGGACTTCCAGAGACTGAGGAACTGACCTTTAAAAGAAAATTTGAAAAAGGGAGTTTTACTCACGAAAAAAATAAAGTAAAAATATGTCTGGAAAGCTCTGGATATTGTCTTCAAAATGTGTTTTATAGTCAACACCAAATTCCAAGTTTATATGTGTACAAAAAATTAGACCATGGACTGGGGTCTTAGAAAATTGCTACTGGACAGCAACTTTCTTAAGAAGAAAAACATGATTTTAAGGGGGGTTTGGCATCCATGCTTGTCCCCATTTCCTTAGGCTTTGATTAGTGATCACTTGACATTTTAGTGGTGAATCAACTATATCAAGCCATCCTTAGGGTACATTAGGACTAAGCACTTCATTTGCTTGGGAAGGGGAATTTTATCCTTTGAAAATGAAGATTTGATGTATGAAAATGATTTTTAGGGTTTTGAAAATGCATTTGCAAGTAAGTAAGAACACTTTGAAGAGAATATTGATCCTTGTAGAAGATCAACCATGGAGATGAACTTCAATGGTGATCTTCTTGGATCTAGGGCAAGAAGATGAACAAACTACATTTTGGAGTTTGAAAATGCATGCATGGATGAATTTTAGGGTAAGGAGAGGGAGGTTATACCTATCTTCCTTGTGTTTTGTGTTTGAATGGATTCAAAGGCTTGAATGTGTTTAGGGTTTGAAAGTGTTTAGGGTTGATGATTTGAGTTGGTTAAAGAGAAAACAAGTAGATAACAATGAAGTCCTCTATGTTTTCTCTCTAATCCTCCTCCTATAAGGGTGATTTGAGCTTGAGTTAGTGTATGTATGAGAGTATGTATGAGAGTGATTTGAAAGTATTTTGAGTGAGTGGGGTTTGGGAAAGATTGAAGAGAAAATGGTGGCAATTCAAGTGAATTTCCACTGTTTTCTCCCTATTTTTCGCCAAGGTGCAGTTGCAAATTGTGTTTTTTCTCCTTTTTTTTCTGAGACTGTGTGATGATGTGCCAATTTTTCCGAAAGGACTTTGAAATTTTTCGTTTCTTTGAAAAACCAATCGAAAAGACCGGAGTCGCCACGCCATTTTTATTTTAAGGGCCAAAACTTTGAAAAATGCCCGAGATTAGAGATTTTGGTTCGGAGGTCACGTTACACGCCGGGAAGGACGTTAGTGTGCACCCGGAATGCCTCGTAAAACGAGTCTTCCAAGCTAAAAACCATTTGTTTGTGTGTGTGTGTGTGTGTGTTACTTTGGCCAAAATAAGTTGAAACTGAGGAAAGTAAAAATTGGGAATTCTTTATTTGACTTTGGACAGATCTCATGATTTTTGTTATGATTTTTGGGTTGATTTTTGGTACTCAAAAGATTTTTGGAAGTTGAAAACCATTTCTGCCAGAATGAAAAAGGCAGTGGACACTTGACTTTGAAATGGATTTGAGGGCTTAAAAACTTCATAATCTGAGAAAACTCAGAGAATGAAAGTTGTTCCAGATACCTCAAATAAGATTTCTGTGAAAGAATTTTTCATTTTGAAGAAGATTTGAGAACCCAAAACCTTCTGGAAATCTCAGGTATGAGATCTGGACTTCCAGAGACCGGTGATCTGTTCTTCAAAAGAAAATTTGAAAAATGGATTTTTACTCACGTAAAAAATAAAGTAAAAATATGTTTGGAAATATCTAGATGTTGGCTACAAAAAGTGTTTTGTAGTCAATACCAAATTACAAGTTTATCTGTGTCCAAAAAATTAGACCATGGACTGGGGTCTTAGAAAATTGCTACTGGACAGCAACTTCTCAAGAAGGAAAACATGATTTTAAAGGGGGTTTGGCATCCATGCTTGTCCCCATTTCCCTAGGTTTTGATTAGTGATCACTTGACATTTTAGTGGTGAATCAACTATATCAAACCATCCTTGGGGTACATTAGGACTAAGCACTTCATTTGCTTGGAAAGGGGAATTTTATCCTTTGAAAATGAGATTTGATGTATGAAAATGATTTTTAGGGTTTTGAAAATGTGTTTTCTTTGCAAGTAAGTAAGAACACTTTGAAAATAATGTTGATCCTTGTAGAAGATCATCCATGGAGATGAACTTCCATGGTGATCTTCTTGGATCTAAGGCAAGAAGATGAACAAACTACATTTTGGAGTTTGAAAATGTATGCATGAATGAAGGAGTTTAGGGTAAGGAGAAGAAGGGTTTACCAATCTTCTTTGTGTTTTGAGTTTTTTGGCTTGAATGTAAGAGTGTTTGAGGCTTGAATATGAGAGTGTTTGAGTGAGTGTGATTTTTGGGTGAATAGTTGAGAAAAAGGTGACAATTCTAGAGAATTCTCACTGTTTTCTCTCTATTTTCGCCAAGGTGCAGTTGTGAAATGTGTTTCTTCTCATATGCCTTTCATTGATGCGCAGGGCCCGCATCATTCTAAGGGGAAGGACATTAACGGCCGATCCATTATCCACCAATACTCCAGGGAGTGATACGGTGTTGAGTTTAATGGTGATGTACAAAGCTTCATTGTGGTGGGAAGCATCTCTTGGCAAATCTTCGTCGCAGAAGGTAATCATGCTACCATATAGGCGGGGATCATAGATTTGGTGCTTGTCTGGAGAAAGAGAGTCATCAAGCCAGTCACTTCGTGCCTTTTTCCTGCGAGGTAGAACCTTAGCTGAAGCCCCTGGGTTATGCTGAGGCCGTTTGTAGCGGTTGCCATCCCCAGTCAGCATATTGATTGAGTGCGATCGCCAAACTGGCGTTGGTTTTTCTTCATCGGTGTACACTCGGGAGCTGGACAAACTGAACTTTGGCTGATCCCGCGGGGGGATAGATTTCTGATTGGCAGTAAAGTTACCCAGGTCTACAGTATTCTGGTGTCCGAGGGTCTCAATTCTATCGCTGGTAAGGCTTTTCGGCTTTTCTACCCCTGTTTGCTTTAGGGAAGACTGGCTGGAGTAGAGTACATAGTAATCAAATCCCCTAGATGGCTCCCCGAGCGTGCCCACACTGGTATCACCAGCCTCGAACCTCTCTTTCAATTTCTGCTGGGAGGAAATTTTCTTCTTTTTAGGAGGACGGTCCTCGTGTATCCAGTCCTGATAGTCCCTTTCAAGGCAATCGGGCGATCACGAGATATCCCACCAAATGTGTTCTACGGTGGTGGTGGATTTGGGATCTCGAGGTTGAGCGGTCTTTGGAATGACTTTGAGTTGAACCGGTCCGGGAGATCTGCTGTTGGGCTCATCTGGAAGCGAATGGTTGGACTCTGCCGGGTAATGAGAGGTATTAAGATCCAGGGGAACAGGCATATGTTTGTCCTTCAGGGTAGCCCCAGTCAGTTGGGAGATTGTTAATGTCCCGAAGTGGCGTGTGGCCTCTTCAATCCAGGCTTGTTGTTTGTTCTGGCGTTCCTCCAGGGCTTTGATGGCTGACCATATTTCCTCCACTCTTTCCTGATCTTCATTACCCATGCTGATATTTGCGGGATCGGTATCATTCTGAGGGGGGACAACTGACGGTAGGCCGAACTCTTTCGTCCCTGACTGCTGTTGGAATGGTGGCCCTTTGGATTGCTGTCTGGGGGCTAATTGCCCTGTAGGTCGACAGGCAGGAGTCCCGGCGGTGGAGACATAGGAATCTTGTGGTGGCATCTTGATATACCCAGGATGATTAAGAATGGGAGGAGGACCTTCTTCCTTCTTTGCGATAAAAGTGCCATCGGAATTGAGACTGATAGTCAAACCATGACTTGCGACAACCCCCAGAAGGTCGTCAATTTGAGCCTCATGTCGAAGTCTCATCTGTTCTACCAACTGGATCCAATCTTTGGTGCATGCTGAGGGATTTTGGAGGACGGAGCGACGTTGTCCCCATCATTACCGGCTGATGCAGACATTCTGAAACCCGGAGTCGGAACAAACGGCGAAGCTGATGATGCGCTTTACTCTTCCCAACTGATCAAACGGTGACCCGGTGTCCGGAACCAACCTTTCTGAGGAGCTGCGGGGGAAAAGGGACGAAGGTTCAGAGATTTAGGGATTGAAGGAGGGTAGGTATTTGGGCTTTGGGCTCATGGAACATGCAGTTATTTGTTCCTGTTTACTTAAAACATGTTTTATTAACCTAATCGGTTGGAAAAGATTGCTCTTATTTTTCGCAAACTACTCTGGATCCTGGATCAGTGGGCCCCATCACTACGTCTATAAGCCCCTCGTATTCCACCTGTATTTCGACCTCCCAGGGTGGACAGCCCCGGGCGAGGGTCCTATAGGGCAAGCGGGTCCCACCGACCGAAAATGAAAACGATCCTTAAAGTCTGGCGGGTAATCGAGTCTTAACGAGCATTCGATGTAAATTACGGACAAAGCTGACGTCAAAGTCAAGATCATGTCTGAGGGCTCGACAAAAAAGTCGGCAGATTTGGACTGATAAATGTCCACGATTGATCTTGATTTGTCGTCAATTAGGCCGTAATTAGGCATGGAATAATCATTAATCCTTGATGACTCAGTGTCAATGCTGGGAGTCAGTGTATAATTTGTGCCAGTCAGAGCCGAAGTCAAGGCGCCGGTCAATATCTTGGTCAAAGTCTACGGCGGAAAACTGGCATGACTTCAACTGATTAGGGTCCCCGAAAGATATTGAGTCGGTGTGCCGATAAAGGCTTGAAAGGAAAGGTCTATACACAGACAGGGCATGACACAGACCAGACTAAAAACCAACCGGGTCTCGGACAAAGTGTGTCACGGACAAGTGCATGGTCGACACGAGGCTCCATGGGATGTTTGGGTAGTCCTGTGCTTGCACCGAGAGGCGTAATAAGACCAAACGGGCCGCGACAAGGATTTCCCCGAGTTAGGGACGTAGTGTGCAGTGTAAGGTCACGTGCGCGTAGTGTGCAAGCAGTCTATCTTCTTTTTCTGAGTAAAATAGAAATTTTCCATGTGTCTTAAAAAGTATGATGCCTGATTTTTTTTTTGAAAATTTTCTTTTTTTTTTTGAAGATTTTTTTTAATTTTTTTTTAATGAGCACATAAGCACATAATTCAAAATTCAAACAGTCCAAGGCAACGAGTCCAACAGTCAAAATTTTGACTTTTTCCGAGGCGGCCAAAACAACACGAAAATGTGCAAACCCGATACACACACACACAAAAACAAACGTTTTCAAATGCTGGGACGGAAGCTTTACCCTCAAAAGCTTTTTTTTTTTTAAAACAATGATACCGGTACGTGGGATTGTTAAACCACAATTTATCCCCGACTCGTGTTAGGAGGCGATAACGGGAAGTTTAATGGTTTCCACCAATATACCAAATATCATTTTTTTTTGTAAAAGCTTATTTTTCCCCAGCGGAGTCGCCACTGTGATGATGTGCCAATTTTTCCGAAAGGACTTTGAAATTTTTCGTTTCTTTGAAAAACCAATCGAAAAGACCGGAGTCGCCACGCCATTTTTATTTTAAGGGCCAAAACTTCGAAAAATGCCCGAGATTAGAGATTTGGGTTCGGAGGTCACGTTACACGCCGGGAATGACGTTAGTGTGCACCCGGAATGCCTCGTAAAACGAGTCTTCCAAGCTAAAAACCATTTGTTTGTGTGTGTGTGTGTGTGTTACTTTGGCCAAAATAAGTTGAAACTGAGGAAAGTAAAATTTGGGAATTCTTTATTAGACTTTGGACAGATCCCATGATTTTTGGTATGATTTTTGGGTTGAGTTTTGGTACTCAAAAGATTTTTGGAAGTTGAAAACCATTTCTGCCAGAATGAAAAAGGCAGTGGACACTTGACTTTGAAATGGATTTGAGGGCTTTAAAACTTCATAATCTGAGAAAACTCAGAGAATGAAAGTTGTTCGAGACACCTCAAATAATATTTCTATGAAAGAATTTTTCATTTTGGAGAAGATTTGAGGACCCAAAACCTTCTGGAAATCTCAGGTATGAGATCTGGACTTCCAGAGACTGGTGATCTGACCTTCAAAAGAAAATTTGAAAAATGGAGTTTTACTCACGTAAAAAATAAAGTAAAAATATGTTTGGAAAGCTCTGTATGTTGGATACAAAAAGTGTTTTGTAGTCAACACCAAATTCCAAGTTTATCTGTGTCCAAAAAATTAGACCATGGATTGGGGTCTTAAAAAATTGCTACTGGACAACAACTTCTCAAGAAGGAAAACATGATTTTAAAGGGGGTTTGGCATCCATCCTTGTCCCCATTTCCCTAGGTTTTGATTAGTGATCACTTGACATTTTAGTGGTGAATCATCTATATCAAACCATCCTTGGGGTACATTAGGACTAAGCACTTCATTTGCTTGGGAAGGGGAATTTTATCCTTTGAAAATGAGATTTGATGTATGAAAATGATTTTTAGGGTTTTGAAAATGTGTTTTCTTTGCAAGTAAGTAAGAACACTTTGAAAATAATTTTGATCCTTGTAGATGATCATCCATGGAGATGAACTTCCATGGTGATCTTCTTGGATCTAAGGCAAGAAGATGAACAAACTACATTTTGGAGTTTGAAAATGTATGCATGAATGAAGGAGTTTAGGGTAAGGAGAAGAAGGGTTTACCAATCTTCTTTGTGTTTTGAGTTTTTTGGCTTGAATGTAAGAGTGTTTGAGGCTTGAATATGAGAGTGTTTGAGTGGGTGTGATTTTTGGGTGAATAGTTGAGAAAAAGGTGACAATTCTAGAGAATTCTCACTGTTTTCTCTCTATTTTCGCCAAGGTGCAGTTGTAAAATGTGTTTCTTCTCCTCTATTTCTGAGACTGAAGGCCTCAATTTATAGCCCTCTGGAAATTACATAACCATCCGCGCGGATGGTTCCTGCAGCGTGCACTGTTCATTAATTGCAGCTGCAGGCTTTGGACACAAAGAATATTTTCAAAAAAATTCAAACTGATTATGTTTTTCAGCTTGCTAATTTGGGTTTTTTCTATTTCTTTTGCTTTTTGAGATTCTTTCTTTGGTTTATCTTTTTTTGGCAATCCCTAATCTACCCTTACTTGGTTAGAAATGTTAGGAATTGTTAGAAATGTTAGGAATGTTAAAACTTTCGTTAATTTTCTAACGAAAATACTAACAAACTCAAATTGGAGCACTTACAGACTGGAGGGCTCAATTTATAGCCCTCTGAAAACTTCATAACCATCCGCGCGGATGGTTCCTGTAGCGTGCACTGTTCATTAAATGCAGCTGCAGGCTTTGGACACAAAGAATATTTTTTTGAAAATTCAAACTGGCTGTGTTTTTCAACTTACCAATTCGGGATTTTCTTAATTCTTTTTCTTTTTGAGATTCTTTTGTAGGCTTAACCTTAAATAACAATGCCCACTTTGCCCTTGCTTTGTTAGAAAAGTTAGGAATGTTAGGAATGTTATAACTCTCGTTAATTTTCTGACGAGAATACTAACAACTCAAATTGGAGTACTTACAGTATTATGCCCCCTTGTGGCGATTTTAGTACAAATCTGAGTCATGTACATCTCATGTTGGAAGCACCATCTGTATATAGCGTCCACACCTTCAAGGTGTCATCATCCTGCAATTGTTGCACTTCCAACTCAGCTTCTGGTTGCATTCTTGGACTAAAATCAGCCACAAAATCAGCTAGAGCCTGGGATTTGATTGCTATCCTTGGCTCTTATTTGATATCGTAGGTGCTCAACTGTACGAACCATTTCGCCATCCTGCCAAACATTTCTGGTTTTCTCATTACATTCTTAATAGGATAGTTAGTACGAACAATGATAACATGGGTTTCAAAACAATGCCTTAACTTAAAAGAGGCAGTTATTAAAGCAAGAATTAATTTCTACAAGTGTGAATACCTGGTCTCCGCATCTAAAAGTGTCTTACTTACATAGTATATTGGCTGTTGGGCACCATCCTGTTCTGTCACCAGGACTGCACTTACAACGCTCTCTGAAGCTGCTAGGTAGATGAATAGGGGTTCACCTTCCTGAGGTTTGGCCAATAATGGAGGTATCGATAGGTAACTTTTGAGATCCTGAAAAGCTTGCTCATGTTGATCTTCCCATTGAAACTTCTTATTCTTTCTGAGGATATCATAGAAGGGCTTGCATCGATTAGAAGACTTAGAAATGGATTTGGTAAGTACTGCAATCTTCTCTGTTAACCTTTGGACATCTTTGACGGATTGAGGTGACGACAGGTTGATGATGGAACGAATCTGCTCTGGACTGGCTTCTATTCCCCTATTTGTCACCATATACCGCAAGAATTTTCCAGCCTTCATTCCAAAGTTTCACTTTGTTGGATTAAGTTTCATGTTGAAGCAATCTAGGATGTTAAAGGCTTGGGATAGATGCCTTATATGATCTTTGACTTTTGGACTTCACTACCATATCATCAATATACACCTCCATGGTATCCCCAATCTGATCTTTGAACATTTTATTCCCGAGCCTCTGGTACGTTGCACCTGCATTTTTAGTCCAAAAGACATTGCAATATAACAATAGATACCTGTGGGTGTTATGAAGGCGGTGTCTTCTTGGTCAGATGGCTCCATCTGGATCTTTTGGAATCCTGAAGATGCGTCCATGAAGGCAAGAAGCTCATGGCCCAAAGTTGCATCCACCAAAGAGTCAATGTGTGGCAATGGGAAAGGATCCTTGGGACATGCTTTATTTAAGTCATTGAAGTGACACAAACTCCCCACTTTCCATTCTTCTTTTCGACCACTACCACGTTTAGTAACCATTTGGGATATTCAACCTCTCGGATCATGTTGGCCTTGAGTAAGCATTCCACTTCTTCCTTGATTATCTGGTTCCTCTCCTCAGCAAACTTTCTCCACTTCTGGGGCACTGGTTTGAAACTGGGATCGACATTGAGCTTGTGGGTGATGACATCTTTACTAATGCCAGTCATGTCGTCATGCTTCCATGCGAAGCTCTTCTTTCTGCTCTTCAAGAGGTCAATAAGTTTCTCTTCTAACTCTGGTGGTATATCACTGCCAATAGGCACTTTCAATTCTGGATTAGAAGGATCGAGCAGTATTTCTTTCACATCATTCTCCTTTGCTTCCAGGACCTCTCGTGCTTTCTTATGTAATTGCTATGCTTATCTTGGAGATATTGACGCCTTCATTGATGTCTTGTAGCACTCCTTTACAACTTGCTGGTTGTTATGGGCAGATTTTCTGCAGGTCGACATCTCGAACCTAGCCAGCATGTCAACATCTTGAATATTCCTGCGTGACGACATTTTGAACCACTGTAAGTAATGCGTAATTTATATTATTTACTTAACTATTTTTTCAGCAACTCCTGGAGATAATTACGGGATATTTAAACAAAAATAAGGACTCCCTTCAACTAAATTGACCTGGTCAAGAGACGTGGAGAAGGTTGAAGATAATAAAGCCTAAAAATAGGAAGATAGTTAGGATATTTGTTATCTCTTTTTCTATTTAAAGGGCTAATGGCTGGAACACTGTTCACGCACTGTTCATGCACTATTCATGCACTATTCAGGCACTATTCACATATTGTTCACATATTGTTCACGTACTATTCACACACAATACATGCACCACTTCTTGTACTCCGCCATAGCTCCACCACTTGTAACCCACTAAATATCAATATTATCGTTTGGGAAAGTAGGTGCTCATAATCACCTCCCGAAGTTTTATGCCGGCAAGATAGTTGTCTCAAGGGCTTTCCTCGTTATATTATTGTGTCAAACTTACTCGACCCCTACACCGATTATACTCCATTGTGCCTTCCTTATTCTCTTTATCTAAATTACAAATTGATTGTTTTTTACCAAAACAATTTGGTGCCCACCGAGGGGCCTTTGGTTTTTTAATCGGTTTAATTCTCATCCGCCCATCATGTCTACTAAACCTATGACCTCTTCTGCCGACAAATCTACCGTTACTACCAGCAGCATGAATGTTTCCCCTGGAGGTGTCAACCTCAACAAGACGATGGATTGAAGCTTTGGGGCGTTTCCACCACCGCCGCCAGTAGGATCTGGCAAGAAGCAGTCATTTCCAATACCTGATTCAGAGATCAAGAGCATGCTCATTCAGATGAAGAACCAGCTGGATAGACAACAAAGTAACACCTCGATGATAGCTGACACCTTGGTGAAGATGCAAAAGGATCATAAGTTGCTGACTGAAAGAATGGATGTTGTCTCCCCTATTAGCCCTGGAGTCCTTACCTTTGATGCTGGGGGCAGCTCCCAGACCCTCGATGAATTCCTTTCGATGGCTCCAGCAACTCGGGTGGACACCACAGATGACGACATCCCCCAAGATGATGACATCTCCAATGATGACGACATCTCCAATGATGATGACATCTCTGATGATGACGACACCATTTGCATCCAGCATCTTCGAATTATCTTCTCAAGGAAATGCCTATGTCTCACCTTCTACGCATAACATCTTTGGGACATTTTCAGAGGGGGCAACCTTCACCAATAGTACCATCATGACATCCTCTGCAGATAACACTAATCCCTTTGCTAATATCAATACAAATGATGTTTTTGATAATATTGCTCGTACTACTAGCCCTTTTGCAGGTAGCTACATAGCAAGTCAGCTTCAAGAATTAAGGGATATGGTCATGAAACTACCTGGTGTCACTCCCCCCATCCAGCAAGTTTCACCGACATGCTACAATCAAATTAATTGCCTTGTTTCCTATCCACTTATTTCTCTTTAATCCACTATTTCTCTCTACCTCTTCTTATCTCTCTCTAACTGTTACTCTCTCTCCCCATTTTAACCCCTTTTCACCATCGTCTTCGTCTCTCTCCCAACCTAGGTCAATTCCGTTCCAAAAAATTCCCACAAAATTACCATGGCGTCTCCATCCAATACCAACACCGAACCCTCTCACACTGACCAAATGGACATCTCCCCAAGCATTGCTCCTTCTGTAGCTTCTCGTGTAGCCATGGAAACCTCTCCCATGATTACACCAAGCTCTTCTCCTCCAATAATGGTTGTAGTTCCAGCTGCTGCCCCTATATCCTCATTCGAACATGGTATTCCCAAAGTCACGCTCATTCCAGCCGAACCAAAAGAGAAGAGAAAAAGAAAAGCTCCCTCAGCCAAACTGTCTCCTCAAGTTGCAAAGAGGAGGTCCTCCAATCGAATCAGATCAATCAGGTCTAAAGCTGCATCTAATACTACCTCTGATCCGGTTGAAGTATCAGAAAGCTCCATGGAAATGTCATCACCTCATGTGAGTGACGAGAATTTTGATGCAACAAGGGAGAAGGAACCTTCTGTGGACTCGTTTGAAGTCTGGGTGGATGCTGAAAAGGGGGAAACTTTGTCTGATTTTCAAAAGAGAAAAGGCAAGGCCAAAGTTTCTGTGAGTGCTACCAAAGGTGCTACCAGGAAGAGGATATCATCTGAGGTAACACCTGTCCCCTCCTCTGTTCCTACACAATCTTCTCCTAGTGATAATGAATTATCTGGTGATGAGTTTAGTCGAAATGAAGAGGATAAAGCTTTTCCAAAACCATTTCTTACTTTGGAATTCTATAAGAAAGAAAACATGGAGTTTTGGCTTAATAATTCAAGTAAGAAATTGTTAAAAGAAAAGCATATTGATGAGGGTCAGTTAGATAAGGAAGGGATGGTTCAGTTTTTGAAAGACAGGAATTTTCTTAAGGCAAATAACCATGCCTCAGTTTTTGTTGAAAGTGTTGTGAGAAACTTTTTAGCTAATCTTCATGCTCATTTGGATAATGAAGGATCTGAGAAATTTGGGAAAGTTTTTGTGCGGTGTAAGGTTTATTCATTTACTCCAGCCCTTATTAACAAGGTTTTAGGCCTTCCAAATTTAGATGACGAGAGCATTAGGGTTAATATGGATGAAATGGTCAAGCTTCTCACATATAAAAAACTTCAGTCCTGGCCTTTAAAGGAAAAACTTCATGCTTCTAGGCTTACTTCTTTGTACTTTGTGCTTCACAAGCTTTGCATCTTCAATTGGCTCCCCACTACGAATGAACCTATTGTTACATTGGAGCATGCTAATGTTTTGTACAGATTGGGTACGAACCTAAGGATTAACTTTGGAATATTAGTGTTCAAACACTTAGCCTCGTGGGATAGAAAGAAAGAAATGAACATTAGCTTTTTTCCCTATCCTTCTTTAATCTTCAAAGTCTTAGTTTTTCAATCCTTGCCTATTGAAGCCTCTGATGCTTTCACCTCTGAACCAGAGTATTATACCATTGATCAACAACTGAAAAAGGGTAACAGGTATACAAAAGATCTTCCTTGGAAAAAATCTGATGAAACTGCCTCTGTTCTTCCTGGTACTATCTCACGTGATACCCCAAGTGCTTCCCCAGGTGTTGCCCCTAATACTTTTACAGGAACTGATGCTGCAAGTATTCTGTCCAATATGATAAATCTTCTGGGCAAAATTTCTCCATCAATCCCAAATACAACAGTGCTTAACTTTGTGCACAAACAGTCAAGTGCAATGGGAGAACTTGTTGAGGGATAGGCTAAGCTGAAGCAGGCTACTGATACTTTCATTGATGAAATTTCTTCCCAAACAGGGGGAGGATCTGCTGTTGCTGCAACTTCTGGAGCTGGTGTTAATACAGGTGCTATCACCAGTGCTGGCCCAAGTGATGGTGGAGGTGATAGGGAAGGAGATTAGGAGGAAGATGAAGAAGAAGAAGAGTTTGAAGAAGAAGAAAACTGAAACCTGAAGGTTGTTGAACCTAAAGGTTGATGTTGCCACTAACTTTTTGGTGGATTTGGTTTGTGGTGTCCTAAAACAATTTCTTTTTATTTGGTGATGTGGTTCCTAAACAATTTGCTTTTTGTTTATGTTGGTTGCATAACACTTTATTTGGTTTGTTTAAAACTTTAATAGTTAGGGTGTTTTGTTTACTTGGATGTTAGTTTGCTACAATGGTTTATGGTTTTTATTTTAACTTAGTTTATTTCGAAAACTTTTTAAATTTGAAATAAATTAGTTTATTTTGATAAATCATTGTTTAGATTAGCTCCTTGATTAAGGGGGAGTTAATTTTCATGGAGATGTTATACTTGTTGGGTTTTACGGGTCCATGCGCAGCGGAATTAAGCATAAAATAACATAAAACCCAAGAAGCCATAGGATCCGTTCTATACAATTAACTTGAAAACTATGAGATAGATGTAACCAACCTTGAACGCTTTCGGTTCTTGAGCTATCGAACAATTTGATTATGTGATTTCGAATCATAAACTTCGTTCTTCAACTTGCTTGAACTCTAGATCTTGATCGATGAACGAGCGAAGAACCTCTTTTGGTATCCACACCTTTGAATGAATCCAAGAACAATTTCTTGAAGATTGCTAGATCCTATAAACCCTTGGAATAATATTGATAATATATTTGTGAATTTCTATTGAGAATTTCGGCTAGCTTTCTAGGGTTTACAGACGTTCATATTTATAGTACATTAGTATAGAATATGAATCCTAATCAAATTAGGAAAGGATTCTGTCAAACTGCCTCAGTGGCTTGTTATGTCGCACGACCAGACACAGCACATGGCATGTTCTGTCGCACGGCCTAATAAGCCCAGTGAGGAGTTTTCTCAATCATTCTTCCAATGGTTTAATAAATTCATTCTAGTTGTGTGTGACCCAATAGGATTACATTATGTTGGCAATGAGTTCGATCATATCAACCCTCATAAGACATAAGCGGACTCTAGCAAGCCATTATGTCTACCCAAATAATGTAACGTAAGAGTTCACATTTCCAACGGTGCACTTCCATTTCTCCCTTTGTCTCGCGATGTTATATTGAACACAAGTCATGGTCCTCATCAACTTGTCTTTGTTCAATGCTTTCTCGATCTTGAGTATAATGATAGTTTCAATCATATTGGGGTACGGCCATACACTTTCATCATTATCACTCATCGAGGGGCCTAAGCAAAATATCTCTCTTCCGAGGGACAAATTCCATCTTGACTTATCATCCTTCCCATCATGAATCCGATCATGCCAAAGATAGCCTTTATAGATATCGTGTTAAGATACCGTTTGACTAAAATCAAACATGACTTTCATCATATGTAAGGTCGTGATAATCTCAGGTCTAGGGACTAAATGAAGTAACCTTATGAGATTTAATTATGACATTTTACCATGACATAAATCTCATGCGGGTCAAGTCCAGTCACTTGTTCTCTAACAAGTACTTATAATTTCAATGTGCATCTCTATGCATATAATCATCGTATGATTATCCATTGACAATTATACTAATTATTCTCTTAATAATTAGGGACGGAGATTATTATAAACAAATATACAAAACATATAATAATCAAATGATAAACATCTCATATAATAATAAATAATGTCAACACATAAGTCTATCAATCATAGGCCTAGGGCATAACACTAACAGTCTCCCACTTGCACTAGGCCCAATCTACCATGTATCGAATACCCATGGACCTAACATGACCATCATGCTTAGCTTGCGGGAGAGCCTTAGTTAATGGGTCCGCCACGTTGTCATCAGTGTCTACTCTGCATTTCTTTACGTCTTCCCTTTCACATATATCACGGATAATGTGGAAACGTCGAAGTATGTGTTTGGATCTCTGGTGTGACCTTGGTTCCTTTGCTTGTGCAATGGCCCCATTGTTATCACAGTAAAGTTCAATAGGATCTCTGATGCTCGGAACGACTTCCAAATCACTAATGAACTTCTTGATCCAAACTGCTTCCTTAGCTGCATCGGATGCCGCTATGTACTCAGCTTCGGTTGTAGAATCAACAACGGTACTTTGCTTGGAACTTTTCCAACTCACAATGCCTCCATTAAGCGTAAACAAAAATACAGACTGCGATCTGAAATCATCCTTGTCGGTTTGGAAGCTAGCATCTGTGTAGCCTTTAACTACAAGATCTTCTTCCATACCTCCAAAGACCAAGAATACATCATTAGTTCTTCGTAAGTACTTAAGGATATTCTTGAATGCTATCCAATGTGGTTCGCCGGGATCCGATTGGTACCTACTCATCATGCTTAGAGCACAGGAGACATCGGGTCTAGTACATAACATAGCATACATGATAGACCCAATTGCCAAAGCATATGGAATACCATTCATTCTATTTCGCTCATCATTAGTCTTAGGACTTTGATTCTTGCTAAGAGATATACCATGTAACATTGGCAAGTTTCCCCTTTTAGAATTTTCCATTTGGAATCTTCTAAGAACCTTGTCAATGTAAGTACTTTGACTTAAACCAATCATCCTCTTGGATCTATCTCTATAGATCTTGATACCAAGGATATACGCAGCTTCGCCCATATCTTTCATCGAAAAGCACTTTCCTAACCAAGACTTAACAGTCTATAGTGCAGGAATGTCATTTCTAATGAGTAAGATATCGTCGACATACAACACCAAAAATAGTGCTACGCTCCCACTAATTTTCTTGTATACACAAGGTTCATCTTCGTTCTTGATAAAGCCAAACTCTTTGATTGCTTCATAAAAACGTAGATTCCAACTCCTAGAAGCTTGCTTCAATCCATAAATGGATTTCTGCAACTTACACACCTTGTTAGAATTTTTTGGACTAACAAAACCTTCAGGTTGTATCATGTATACATCCTCAAGTAACTTCCCATTTAGGAAAGCTGTATTGACATCCATTTTCCATATTTCATAGTCATAATATGCGGCTATGGCAATTAAAATTCTAATAGACTTAAGCATAGCTACAGGCGAAAAGGTTTCATCATAGTCGATGCCATGAATCTGCCTATATCCCTTAGCTACAAGCCTAGCCTTATAATTGTGCACCTTCCCATCCATGTCGGTCTTCTTCTTGAAGACCCATTTGCACCCTATGGTTTTTACACCTTTGGGTGGATCAATCAAGTTCCAAACTTGATTATCAGCCATGGATTGTAATTCGGATTTCATGGCCTCTTGCCATTTTTCCGAATCAGGAGAGGACATCGCCTCTTGATAGCAAGTAGGTTCATCGTTTTTGATTAACTCCACTTCATCACTTTCCGTAACGAGAAATCCATATCTCTCGGGTTCCGATCATGACCTACCACTTCGGCGAAGAACTTGTGCATCTTGAACCGGTTCCACAACTCTTTGTGAACTTGGTTCAGTCTCTACCATTGGTTCAATGTTGTTTTCGGGTTCTCAAATTTCTTCGAGATCTATTTTACTCCCACTGGTTCCTTTGCGAAGAAACTCCTTTTCTAAGAAAGTACAATTTCGAGCAACAAACACTTTGTTCTCGTTTCGGTTGTAGAAATAGTATCCTTTGGTTTCCTTAGGATAACCCACGAAAACACATTTATCAGACTTAGGTGCTAGCTTGTCAGAAGTTAACTTCTTGACATATGCATCGCAACCCCAAATCTTCATGAAAGACAAACTAGGTTTTCTTCCATGCCACATCTCATATGGGGTCTTTTGAACCGATTTGATAGGAACTTTGTTTATAGTGAAAGCAGCAGGTTCTAGTGCATGTCCCCAAAAGGATAAAGGAAGCTCAACTTGACTCATCATAGAACGAACCATGTCAAACAAAGTTCTATTCCTCCTTTCAGACACACCATTCCATTGTGGCATTCCGGGTGGAGAGAGTTCTGAAACGATTCCACAACTCTTAAGATGACTGTCAAATTCTTGGCTTAAATATTCACCACCTCGATCGGATCGAAGTACCTTAATAGTTTTGCCAAGTTGATTTTGCACCTCATTTTGAAATATTCGAAATATCTCAAACGATTCACTTTTATGTTTCATTAGATAAACATATCCAAATCTGCTATAATCATCAGTGAATGTTATGAAGTACCGAAATCCTCCCCTAGCATCACTACTCATAGGCCCACATACATCGATATGTATGAGTACTAATAAGTCGCCCGCCCTTTCACCGGTTTTGGTAAATGGGTCCTTGGTCATCTTGCCAAGTAAACAAGATTCGCATGTCTCATAAGATTCATAATCATGTGAGTCTAAAAATCCATCTTTGTAGAGTTTAGAAATGCGTTTCTCGTTTATATGGCCAAGACGACAATGCCATAAGTAAGTGTGGTTTACATCATTGGGTTTAGATCTCTTGTTAATGTTATAGACATCATTATCATGATTTTCAACATCAAGAATATAAAGGCCATTGAATGAAATAGCAGTACAATAATGCATATCACTCTTGTAAATGGAAAATTTCATATCACATATAAGAAAATTAAAACCTTCATTATCCAAACATGAAATCGAAATAATATTCCTACTTAAAGCTGGAACGTAATAACAATTGTTCAAAACAAGTATTAATCCACTAGGTAAAGTAACTTCATAAGTTTCTACGGCTAATGCAGCAACTCTTGCTCCATCCCCCACACGTAGGTCCACTTCACCTTCCTTAAGCATCCTTCTGTTCTTTAGACCCTGCACATTTAAACAAATGTGAGTTTCACATCCGGTATCCAATACCCAAGAACTAGAAGTAGATAGGAATATATCTATAACAAAGATACCTGAAGTCGAAGCAACTCCTTTGCTCTTCTTCAGTGCTTCCTTGTATTTTGCGCAGTTTCTCCTCCAATGTCCAATCTCATTGCAATGGAAGCAGACTGCGTCCTCTTGGGACTTGGGCTTAGCCTCTTTAGGCTTGGAAGCCTCTTTGGGTTTGGCAACTTTTGCCTTAGGATTAGCAACCTTTGCTTTTCCCTTACCCTTGAAACCCTTCCCCTTGTTAACCATCAGCACTTGATCGGTTTTCTTCTCGACAATATTGGTTTCCGCAGTGTTCAACATTTGAACTAACTCGGAAAGGTTTTTATTCATTCCACCCATGTTATAGTGCATTATGAAATTACTAAAACTTTTGGGTAATGAATTCAATATTATGTCGGTAGCCAACTCTTGGCTAATTGGAAAGCCGAGCCTTTCAAGATGCTCAATGTGGCCCTTTAACTTAAGAGCATGGGGACCAACAGCTTGTCCTTCACTCATCTTGCATGAGGTCAAGATCGTAACTGTGTTGTACCTTTCTTGCCTAGCTTGTACTTGGAACATTTCCATCAGTCGATTGTTTAAGTCAACTATCCCCAAGTGCTCAAGATCCTTCTGAAGGTTCTTGCACATGGCGGAGAGCATGAGGCAACCAACATCTATAGAGTCACGCTTGTGATTCAGATATTGATCCCTCACTGCCCTAGTAGCATTGGCAGCAGGTTCAGGTGGAATAGGTTCCTCGAGAACGTACAGTTTTTCTTCTTGCTTGAGAACAATTCTCAAACTACGGATCCAATCCATATAGTTTGTACCATTCTCTTCCAACTTTTCCTTCTCAAGGACAGATCGCAGTGAAAAGTGATTATTGTTTGATGCCATTTATTCTACAAAAAGATATACATAAAATATGAACACATATAAGTAAACATATTATATGAAAAGTATAATGCATTTATATAAAATGCTCCCACTAAATTATACACCTTCAAATGCAAATAAGCATAATATACATTTAATGGGCTAAGATCCAACTTTAATTTAATTTCAAGTTTACTATGGCAAACCGCTCAAAATTAAATTAATTAGGTAGAAAACATCAATCATATCACATATATGACTCTTATATCTTTTATGAGATTCATTCAAGACATCATATGTCTAGGCATATTTTAATCTCATCTTATGCCTTGGGTCCAAGACCAATTTGATAACCCAATTAAGTTCATTCACTTTAAACGTATAGGAACCACCATTTCCTCATCTTGCTCGCATTCGAATAGAACCAAAGCACCTTGCTATGGCAAGCCCACCCAAAACTATCCGAATGGTCTCAAGTGTTTTAATCATGAATTGGCATAAAGAACTTAAAAGTTAAATGAAGGTTATTTAAGGTAGATTATAAGCATATCAGCAAAGATAGTCATAATCTTGCACCAGGTAAGTTCCCAGGAAGATAGGTGAGCCACAAGGACTACTTAAGTACCAACTCTTCCTTAGACAGAACTCTCCTAGACATGCACAATCAAAAATCAGCTCTGATTTGGCAACATAATCACTACCTTTTATAAATAATCAGTTTCCTTTTAAATTTCGCGTAATTATGACTTGTTTCCATAAACAATCATAAAATCCAAAATTTTAATGTCTAAATCTAAACATATTAGGAAACTATAATGCAATGTTTCAACTAAACATAAAATTTCTTAGCATGTAAGAACAAGTAAATCATGCATCGCAATAATTAATAAAATCATATTTTAATCAATTAAGCATGCATAAACAATGAATTAATCTAGCATAGCCCTATAAACTCAATTTTATAGTATCCAGATTAACACATAAACATATCAGATTGTAAACACATTCATAGATTAACCAGATTGTTCATCAACCTGATACTGCCCAGAATGGGCTAAAAGTGTCGCAAGACAGAAAAAAGTTCTGTCGCATGACAGAAGCTAGTTCTGTCGCGTGACACAGGATAACAGTTTTCCAGATTTTCAGAATTCAATCAATTCTAAATCACAGAGCAATTAAATCATGCAAACGAGTTTTAATAGATTTAATTCAATATCAATAGAACACGAATTAGGCACATTGTTTCAAAAACAATTAATCTATCGCATACAAAACATGCAAAAGAACATATAAACGATTTTATATTACTTTTCTAGCTTGTTAATTCAAACTTAATGATACGAACGGGGCTCTGATACCACTGTTGGGTTTTACGGGTCCATGCGCAGCGGAATTAAGCATAAAATAACATAAAACCCAAGAAGCCCTAGGATCCGTTCTATACAATTAACTTGAAAACTATGAGATAGATGTAACCAACCTTGAATGCTTTCCGTTCTTGAGCTATCGAACGATTTGATTATGTGATTTCGAATCATAAACTTCGTTCTTCAACTTGCTTGAACTCTAGGTCTTGATCGATGAACGAGCGAAGACTCTCTTTTGGTATCCATACCTTTGAATGAATCCAAGAACAATTTCTTGAAGATTGCTAGATCCTATAAACCCTTGGAATAATATTGAGAATATATTTGTGAATTTCTATTGAGAATTTCGGCTAGCTTTCTAGGGTTGACAGACGTTCATATTTATAGTACATTAGTATAGAATATGAATCCTAATCAAATTAGGAAAGGATTCTGTCAAACTGCCTCAGTGGCTTGTTATGTCGCACGACCAGACACAGCACATGGCATGTTCTGTCGCACGGCCTAACAAGCCCAGTGAGGAGTTTTCTCAATCATTCTTCCAATGGTTTAATCAATTCATTCTAGTTGTGTGTGACCCAATAGGATTACATTATGTTGGCAATGAGTTCGATCATATCAACCCTCATAAGACATAAGCGGACTCTAGCAAGCCATTATGTCTACCCAAATAATGTAACGTAAGAGTTCACATTTCCAACGGTGCACTTCCATTTCTCCCTTTGTCTCGCGATGTTATATTGAACACAAGTCATGGTCCTCGTCAACTTGTCTTTGTTCAATGCTTTCTCGATCTTGAGTATAATGATAGTTTCAATCATATTGGGGTACGGCCATACACTTTCATCATTATCACTCATCGAGGGGCCTAAGCAAAATATCTCTCTTCCGAGGGACAAATTCCATCTTGACTTATCATCCTTCCCATCATGAATCCGATCATGCCAAAGATAGCCTTTATAGATATCGTGTTAAGATACCGTTTGACTAAAATCAAACATGACTTTCATCATATGTAAGGTCATGATAATCTCAGGTCTAGGGACTAAATGAAGTAACCTTATGAGATTTAATTATGACATTTGACCATGACATAAATCTCATGCGTGTCAAGTCCAGTCACTTGTTCTCTAACAAGTACTTATAATTTCAATGTGCATCTCTATGTATATAATCATCGTATGATTATCCATTGACAATTATACTAATTATTCTCTTAATAATTAGGGACGGAGATTATTATAAACAAATATACAAAACATATAATAATCAAATGATAAACATCTCATATAATAATAAATAATGTCAACACATAAGTCTATCAATCATAGGCCTAGGGCATAACACTAACAATACTTTGTTTCTATGATCTGTATATTTGTTTATGGACTAACTTTGCAGGAGAACAACACATTAGGTTTGAGAATAAATATTCAACTATGGGTGTGAGTACCCCAATCCAACTCGCGACCCAATAAAAGTGCCTTTTACTCAATAAAGTGCGCTTGGGAGCGTTTTGGTAAATTTCCGGTTCATTCCGAGACTTTTGGGAGCTTTTTATGAGTTTCTCACTAAGAAAGGACCTGCAAGTAATTATTGGCTTTGGACCTTTAAAGAATTAGCCCGGAATGTTCCAGAACCAGTTGCTGGCCCCAGAAACGGTTATTGACACGTTATGTCACGCGACAGATTGAAGCATGGAAAAGCGAAGCGTTGGGTCGTGCGACACATTAAAGCCCATTTCCCAAATCAGCTTTAAGTACCAATTTTATTTCATTTGTAAAAGGGGGTCTCTCACACACGGTATTCTCTCTCTCACAAAAATGCAGAGCTTGCTCTCTCTCACTACATTCTCTCTCTAGACGCAATCTCGCCATTGCTCCCCTCGACCTCGTCGTCTTCCTCACCAAGCTCTCCCTCGTCGGCGACCCACTTCCCTAATCCTATTCCTCACCATTAATCCTCTCTCACAAAACCCAATCAATTCGCAACCCAAATCCCTCTCTCAATCGTTCCCCTGTTCTAAGCCCTCCAATTGTTAATCCTCCCTCCCCGGCCAAGCCCAAACACCAATCCTCACCATTACAATCCCCCTAAATCGCCTTCTTCTTCACCTGTTCTCCCCCAAAACCAATCGCCGGTGACCCAACACCAATTGCCTCACCGTGTTCTACCGTCCCCTAACAACGCTAAGCACCAACAATCGTCCTCTTCACCGGAAACATAGCCCAATTTCAATCGCCCATCACTTATTAGCTAACAATTTCCGGTCATCAGTAGTTAGCTCCGACCCCTGTTCATAACCCTTAGTGTTACGCTTCAATCCAGCCTTGAAGCCATTTCTGAGCTCGGTCTCTCTCCATCGAACTGAAGCTGAGCTAGAACTCTCTCTCTGCAACTGCAGCCGATTGGAAGCTCCTTATACCTAACTTGGTATAAGGATCGTGGACACTACGAGGGTACGTCCTAATTCCTTTTTCAATCCAGCCTTGAAGCCATTTCTGAGCTCGGTCTCTCTCCATCGAACTGAAGCTGAGCTAGAACTCTCTCTCTGCAACTGCAGCCGATTGGAAGCTCCTTATACCTAACTTGGTATAAGGATCGTGGACACTACGAGGGTACATCCTAATTCCTTTTCTCTCTATCCTCGTTGTTCATGGTTTTTGCCGTAGTCGATGTTGTTATCCAGGCTAGAACCAATTTGGTTGGTATTGACATGTTCTCATGTTGTTCCCAGTATTCCTTTGATATGTATGCTTGGGTATCTGTCTGATATTGGCATTTTTTCATCTGGCTAGAACCTGATTAGTGAGTATTTGTTTGAGTTTTTGTTCCCAGTATGCTTGAGAGCTGATTGAACTGTAATTGTTATAATCTCATTGTTTATTCCCAGTTCATTGAGATCTGTGATTGCTTGAGCTTTGTTTGAGATTAGTTCGTCTAGACACCAAATAGAGGATGAATCCTTCATATTCATTCTCTTTCATGTGTTTATCCATATGGTGATAATATTGTCTCGTTGCAATTATAATGATTCAATCTGCAATCTCGTTGTTGCCGTTAATTCCTTTTTTTGGTTAACCTTGTTGTTGATATTGGTTGTTGCCATTAATTAACCTCGTTGTTTGCTGTTAATTCAATTTTGTTAACCTTGTTGTTGATTATTGGCTTGTCCCTGTAGCCTAGTTGTAAGGCCTCTGCATATGGCATAGTATGTCCCGCGACACAACTGGCCATTTCTGGTCCTGTGTCGGGCGACATACTTAGCCAAATGCAGCAGATCTATTTTCATTTGTAATTTGTTTGCCTCGTTGTAATCGGGACGTGGCCCCCCAAAATAAGTGGCTCACAAGTTGTATACCTCGCAGTTTATCAATAAAGCATTAAAATGCATTTTATACATATTCTGTCATACACATTTCGCACACACTTTTGAATGGTTTTGAATGTTGAACATTGAAAGACTCGTCTACGGACGAGGCGTGTTGGGTGAACTCTCGGTTCTTCCCAACACGTAACCTGACCCCCGAACCCATTTTCTCAATAAAAGGTTTTCAATGTTTCCTTAAAAACGGCGTGGCGACTCCCTATTTTTATTTTTTCGACGAGCGTTCATTCAATGGGGGAGATTGTTAGTGTAAACTGCTGATGATATCGTAGATGATATTCCAGATGATATCGCAGATGATTTCATGTGCTGAAATTTACGTAGTTGTACATTTCTTATTTATTAATTATTGTTAACTCACCAATCATGCTCATTTCAAATGTTGATGTCATAGCCTCTACAAAATCTTTTAAACAAGTTTGAGAGGTAGAGCCATATACTATGTCATCGACATAGATTTGAATAATGACTGTTTCTTTTCCATGCCTTAGAATGAATAGAGTCCTATCTGCTTCACCTCTTGTAAAACCATATTCAAGTAAAAAAGAGGTTAAGCGACCATACCACGCACGTGGAGCTTGTTTCAAGCCATATAAGGCTTTATCAAGTCTATATACGTGGTTTGGTAGATGAGGATCTTCAAATACTTTTGGTTGTTCAACATAAATTTCTTCTTTTAAATAACCATTTAAAAAGGCAGCTTTAACATCCATTTGAAACAAGGTAATTTTCTGATAACAAGCTATTGCCAAGAGGAGTCTTATGGATTCTATTCTAGCAACTGGAGCAAAGGTCTCATCAAAGTCATGGAGTTCGCTACTACATTGAACACTACTTGTAAGGCATAGATCACTTTATCTCTACACTTGAAATAAAACTCGAAGCACGGAGCTCGTTACTACGACACTTTCTTGTTTAAAGAAGTGTATTGATCCTTTATAACAAGCAATGTACTTAAAAAAATATATATAGGCTTATAATGCCTAAAGTGCATGATAAATGCTCAGCTTGTTATGCCTTAAGTGTCTGAAAATGGCTAAGCTTATTATGCCTTAAGTGTTTGAAAATGAAAATCTTTATCAAGGGGATTTATATCACATGTGTTATTCTAGGTGTTACCCTCATTGCCTTAACACATTAGTGTGTGCTATATTAGTTTTTTTTTATTTTCGAAATGTTGTTGATTAATTTTTCAAAATCAGAATGTCTTTTTAATTAAAGAGTTTATGATTTTGAAAACGTCTTCAACAAGTTTTCTTTATTTTAGGTAATCATTGTTGAATAACTAACCCATATTTATTTTGATTTTGTACTCATAATTTTCGGATATAGTTACAAAATATCTTGTTTACCCATTTTTTATTTTCGTTTTACTTAAAAAAATAGTTTTTTAATTTTTTTTTAACAGCCGTGTGGTGATTTTAGGTTTTTGGGGATTGTTTAAAATGAGTGGTTAAGGTTTATTAGAGATTTTATATTAAGTGGATATTGAGAGTTTATAGGGTTTAAGATGGGATAGGGCTTTTAGATGTCAAATAAAATTAATTACCTTGTTCCCTATCCACTTATTTCTCTTTAATTCCCTATTTTCTCTCTACTTCTTCTTATCTCTCTCTAACCTTTACTCTCTCTCCCCATTTTAACCCGTTTTCACTGTCGTCTTCGTCTCTCTCCCAACCTAGGTCAATTCCGTTCCAAAAAATTCCCACAAAATTACCATGGCGTCTCCATCCAATACCAACACCGAACCCTCTCACACTGACCAAATGGACATCTCCCCAAGCATTGCTACTTCTGTAGCTTCTCATGTAGCTATGAAAACCTCTCCCATAATTACACCAAGCTCTTCTCCTCCAATAATGGTTGTAGTTCCAGCTGCTGCCCCTATATCCTCATTCGAACATGGCATTCCCAAAGTCACCCTCATTCTAGCCGAACCAAAAGAGAAGAGAAAAAGAAAATCTCCCTCAGCCAAACTATCTCCTCAAGTTGCAAAGAGGAGGTCCTCCAATCAAATCAGATCAATCAGGTCTAAAGCTGCATCTAATACTACCTCTGATCTGGTTGAAGTCTCAGAAAGCTCCTTGGAAACGTCATCACCTCATGTGAGTGACGAGAATTTTGATGCAACAAGGGAGAAGGAACCTTCTGTAGACTCGTTTGAAGCCTGGGTGGATACAGAAGAGGAGGAAACTTTTTCTGATTTTCAAAAGAGAAAAGGCAAGGCCAAGGTTTCTGTGAGTGCTACCAAAGGTGCTACCAGGAAGAGGATATCATCTGAGGTAACACCTGCCCCCTCCTCTATTCCTAAACAATCTTCTCCTAGTGATAATGAATTATCTGGTGATGAGTTTAGTCGAAATGAAGAGGATAAAGCTTTTCCAAAACCATTTCTTACTTTCGAATTCTATAAGAAAGAAAACATGGAGTTTTGGCTTAATAATTCAAGTAAGAAATTGTTAAAAGTAAAGCATATTGATGAGGGAGTTAGAAAAGGAAGGGATGGTTCAGTTTTTGAAAGACAGGAATTTAAGGCAAATAACCATGCCTCATTTTTTGTTGAAAGTGTTGTGAGAAACTTTTTAGCTAATCTTCATGCTCATTTGGATAATGAAGGATCTGAGAAATTTTGGAAAGTTTTTGTGAGGGGTAAGGTTTATTCATTTACTCCAGCCCTTATTAACAAGGTTTTAGGCCTCCCAAATTTAGATGACGAGAGCATTAGGGTTAATAGGGATGAAATAGTCAAGCTTCTCACATATAACAAACTTCAGTCCTGGCCTTTAAAGGAAAAACTTCATGCTTCTAGGCTTACTTCTCTGTACTCTGTGCTTCACAAGCTTTGCATCTTCAATTGGCTCCCTACTACGAATGAACCTATTGTTACATTGGAGCATGCTAATGTTTTGTACAGATTGGGTAAGAACCTAAGGATTAACTTTGGAAGATTAGTGTTCAAACACTTAGCCTCGTGGGGTAGAAAGAAAGAAATGAACATTAGTTTTTTCCCCTATCCTTCTTTAATCTTCAAAGTCTTAGTTTTTCAATCCTTGCCTATTGAAGCCTCTGATATTTTCACCTCTGAACCTGAGTATTATACCATTGATCAACAACTGAAAAAGAGTAACAGGTATACAAAAGATCTTCCTTGGAAAAAATCTGATGAAACTGCCTCTGTTCTTCCTGGTACTATCTCACATGATATCCCAAGTGCTTTCCCAGGTGTTGCCCCTAATACTTTTGCAGGAACTGATACTGCAAGTATTCTGTCCAATATGATAAATCTTCTTGACAACACTTCTCCATCAATCCCAAAGACAACAGTGCTTAACTTCTTGCACAAACAGTCAAGTGCAATGGGCGAACTCATTGAGGGATGGGCTAAGCTTAACCAGACTACTGATTCTTTCATTGATGAAATTTCTTCCCAAACAGGGGGAGGATCTGCTGCTGCTGCAACTTCTGGAGCTGGTGTTACTATAGGTGCTACCACAAGTGTTGGCCCAAGTGATGGTGGAGGTGATAGGGAAGGAGATCAGGAGGAAGATGAAGAAGAAGAGGAGTTTGAAGAAGAAGAAAACAGAAACGTGATTGTTGATGTTGCCACTAACTTTTTGGTGGATTTGGTTTATGGTGTCCTAAAGCAATTTCTTTTTATTTGGTGATGTGGTTCCTAAACAATTTGCTTTTTGTTTATGTTGGTTGCATAACACTTTATTTGGTTTGTTTAAAACTTTAATAGTTAGGGTGTCTTGTTTACTTGGATATTAGTTTGCTACAATGGTTTTTGATTTTTATTTTAACTTAGTTTATTTTGAAAAAAAAATTAAGTTTGAAATAAATTAGTTTTTTTTTTTTTTTGATAAATCAATGTTTAGATTAGCTCCTTGATTAAGGGGGAGTTAATTTTCATGGGAATGTTATACTTTGTTTCTATGCTCTGTATATTTGTCTATGGACTAACATTGCAGGAGAGCAGCACATTAGGTTTGAGAAGAAATATCCAACTAAGGGGGAGATTGTTAGTGTGAACTGCAGATGATATCGTAGATGATTTCCCAGATTTCAGATGATATCGCATATGATTTCCTGTGCTAAAATTTACAGTTGTACATTTCTTACTTATTAATTAATGGACTAATGTGCTAATATAATCTGTATAATCTATGGTGTATGTCCATATTTGAGGTTGCAATATGATTAGAGAATGAGCTAGAAACATGGGGAATTTAGAAAAGAAAGATTTATGCATAAATAACATTTTATGCATAAACCGTCCAAGACCTTCTTTGAGTTAGCAAACATTAAAAACGTGGGAAGACTTATTCAAAGGGTTTTTTTCCGATTCAAATAGAGTACAACATGGATAAAGCTAGGGAGTACAAGGCATTGAAGCTTGGACTTGGTGATTAAACAACACGGTTGCTACAATTGAGGAAGTGGGTGCTAGAAGTGAGGAACAAACTCAACCACTCTCCCTCAATGATCAAGGCAGCCCCAAGGCTCTTTATTTGAGTAGCCTTCAAGTAATTGAAGACTATAACTATGCTTGGAAGGATGCATTTGAAGACACACCAAGATACGCCATTTCATACACACCTTCGAAGCATTAGAGATAGAGTTCTTTGTTTAGTTCCTTTCATCCATCCTCCCTTGTAATTTCGCACTTGATTACATTGGTATCAAGTTGTGTGAAGTCTAGGATTGGATTTCATTCTTTATCACTTGTTCCATAGAGCTCATAGTGTTATAGTCATAGGGAACATTTCGGCTTTGTAAATTCATTGTTTATAGAGATTTTAAAGTCTTGCCTAAGAGGCACTCTCAAGTTATATTTATATAACTTGTGAAAAACAATTTTGGTGTTATTATTCCGCTGCAATATCTTTTACAAAATTGTTTTATTTTTGAAGTGTGTGTGTGCTATCCCAAGTGCTATCGTTGGTGATGTTATCATCTTGGATATCACTTGTGATTCTGGCCGTGACAATTTCATAACTACCATTGATGAACATTCATAAGCTTCGAATGCGGTTAACTGATTTTTGCTTACTGTGGCTTCATTGCTTAATCATTTTTGATGAAATCAGTTGGGTTTTGTTCGGATTCATGCCTAGATTAAGATTATGTACTTTATTTCATGATCAATGACTGTTTTGGGTACTGATTTAGGATTTTTAGATTTTTCACTTTCGAAAACCCATTGTTTTTTTGCTATTTCGTGATGATTCTGGGCAAAGTATGAATTTTTATTGTTATATTGTTGATATAATTCCCAATGTGATCATTTTGACATATTATTTGTTGATTTTGATTAACATTTGATGAATCTCTGTTCTTGATATTCTTCGTGTTCTTCGTGCATTCATGTGACTGTTCATAATTTTTTTTCAGAAATTTCTTATATTTTGGATCACTTGATTCCAGTTTCTTGTTTTTCATACTTAGCAAAATTTTTGAAAATTTTGGATTTTTTATTTGCATATGAACCGCTTCAATTCTCAACCGCATGCTACTTGTTTGAAACCGCAAGTTATCAACTGCTTATCTTTTGTGTTCCAAACCGCATGCTTTTGTTAATTGTAAACCGCATGCTAGAAACTGCTTGTTCATCTTTTGAAACCGCATGCTTGAATTTACTTAAGTACTTAGTAAATAGGCTGGAAACCAAGACCTTCCCCAGCAAGCACTTATTGGAAGTGTGGGATAAATTTGGATTACAATGCCACGTACTAGTAAATATACTTTTGTATTTTCTTATTTGTTTCCCTACCTATATTCACAGTTTCCTTGGGGTTTGAAACTCTTCATTTTTCAAACCGCACTATTGCCAACCGCATGAGTGCTCAAACCGCTTGTAAACTGTGAATCTATATAATAGACCTAACTTGAGTGTTTTTCTTTGTAGGATGCTCAATACTTACTTCCAGGCTGGGAAATCAACAAACCAGAACTGAGATCTGATGCTCTAGGCAGAGAGCTGATTAGGAAGATGGATGCTTCTGGAATTCTTCCACTCTTCAACAAGAAGCAATCCTATACCATTCCCCTGTTCATGGACCAATTTTATGCAACCGCAAAGCCAGGTCAACGAGAACTTGCTGATGGAAAGAAGATCAACTGCCTGACTGGCACAGTTGAAGGATTCGATGTCTCTATTGATTATCTGGACATTCGAAGCACCTATGAGTTTAATGTTTCTGGTGCTCCTCTAGAAGTCTCTCAAGTGGTTATGGATGCAACCTGCTCCACAACAACTGGTGATCTTTCATCTCTGACTGGGTATTACAAGAAGAAACCCAGGAGAGCTTTTGGTGAGCTTATGATCCCCTTATGCTACCTAGTAGGGAAGTCTGTCTGTGGAAAAACTGGAAACCACAACAACTTCACCTCCCAGCATTGGATGTACTGCAGTGCTATTTACAATGGAATCAAGCTCCATTGGCCCAGAATTCTGCTGAAAGAGCTTGCCAACAGTATAGTTACCTACCAATCAAAGACTAAGGATCAAGACATTAGGTGGAGACCTTTCTGCAGGCTGCTAACTGCCATTTTTGCCAATTATCAACATTTGGAGGATTTGAGAACCTCCACTCCTGAACTGTCAGTGTACTGGGGAAATGAGGAATCTCTAGGGCTGAAGGCTTGTAATAATTTCAGATTCTCCTTTGGAAATGATGACTACAAACTTCTATATGATGCTGAAACTCATCAACCAATGGAGCACTATGTTGAAATGACCCCTGAAACCACAGTCAAGGGTCTGGGCAAAGCTATCTGGAAAGTTTCAAGGAAGAAGAAACCTGCTGCTGAACCGCCTCTCAAGAAAACTAAAATCGCACCAGTCCAACCACGTGCTGCTGCTACTGGTGCTGGTACAAGTAATAAGGGTAAAGAAAAGATGACCCTAGTTGATGAAGATGAAGAGGAAGAAGAGGAAATTCCAAGTTTGGTTGCAAGAGCCAAGAAGGCCAAGCAAACCAAGGTGGTTCTTGACAAGATGTCCAATGAAGATTTGACTGCCTATTACTTGACTGAGATTGAAAAAATTGCAAAGGAAGAGGCTGAGAAAAGAGCTGCTAAAGGGAAGACAAAGGCTCCTGAACCCCAACCTCAACCGCAACCTGATCCTCAATCGTAGCCTTCACCTCAACCGCCTCCAACCCAACCGCTTACGCAAACACCTCCTCAATCCCCAATACAAAACCAATCGCTATCTCCTACTCATTCTCCCATTCATTCTCACCACTCCTCACCAGCCAAATCTCCCTCACCTAAATTGCCTTCCCCCTCTCAACCGCATAGAGCTTCATCTGCTCAGGGGGAGAACCCTAGGAAAAGGCGTTTATGGCAAATTGCCAAGAAGAAAACCCCAGCCAAAGGGTCCAAGCGTTTTCTACAACGTGTGGCCCAACAAGCTCCATCTCATTCTCCTTCTCCATCCCCATCTCCTTCTCCTACACCTTCCAACTCTCACTCACATACCCCTTCTGTTCATAATTCTAACTTAGGCCCAGACTTTTCTGAATGGACATCCAAACCTTTAGTAGGCTTAGCCATTTCCATGTCCCAAAACAGAACCCCAACTCATTCACCTCAAAATTCCTACCGCTCTCAATCCCCTCCTCTTTCAAATCGCAACCCTGCCCCAACCATTTATAACCGCAACAGAACTCCAACACTTTTTCTAAACCGTGTCCAAACTCCTCCTCCTATCAAATCTCCTACCCCTCCTAATTCCCCCCATCAACAGAAAACCCCCTCTCTTGAACTCCGCACCTCTCACACCAGCTCGTCCTCAAACTCAAATCCCAACACTTCACATATTCCCACTTCCAATATTCCTCCTCCTCTAACCTCCCCTATTACCTTAACCCAAACACTTCCCATTCCACCCTCAACCGCATCACCTTATACCAGTCTAGCCACCCGCATATTCCAAACCCTTTATACCCAACTACCTCAAACTTCCATTCCCACTCAATCTCCACACATTGTTCAAACCGCTCCTCCTACCGATTCTCAACTGCCTCCCTCATTTACCCATATTCCTTCAAATTTAACCGCCCCTCCTTCAAACTACTGCCAAATCCTTTCCACCCTTCAACTCATCCAATCCCAACTCATTGTCAACCAAGGTCACATGCTCAAAGGACTGAATCCAACCGCTCCCTGGAAGCCTCCAACCTAACCCTTCTGGCTAGGGTTGATTCTCAAGCCCAAGAAATGTCCATTCTTAAAGCTCAATTGATTGATGCCATTAAGGGGGAGAGATCAACTCAAACCGCAAATCCAACCGTAATATCTGACATCGCTCAAACCGCAGCTCAAAATGCCTTCGTTGCTTTCAAGAATGAATTAGCTGCTAGTGTAAATCAAGCATTGAATGATGTGGTTTGCAAAGAGAGTCTTAAAGGAATGCTTAATCAAGTTGCTGAGCTCTTCTGTGAAACCTTGGATAAAGATATTGGAAGCTTAAAGGAAGAACCTTTCAACTCCAGACAGCAACCGCAGTAGCCAGCTTCAATTCAAACCGTAGCAATCACAACCGCCTTGGATTCCATGCAAGCAAGTCTCCATGAAGAAATTGACATTATGAAAGGAGAACTTGCAGTTAAACTGAACCTGATTGAAGACAGCCTCAAGGCTAAGCTCACTGAGGTCAATGATGAAATTAATGACCGCTTGGAGAACTTGAAGGCTGGTTTCAACTCATCTCTTGCCACCAAAATCAATGAGATGAAATCCTCTCTGAAGGTTACTGCAGATCTTGAGCCTATTCAAGAAGCCATCTCTAACCAGACTGCAGCAATTCAGGGGGAGATCCAAACTTTCTACAACACTCTTAACTCCTCCATTGAACTTCAATCTGATGAAATCAAGGAGAGTGTTGCTGCAAATACAAGAGTAGTTGATGCAATCAATGCCACCACTGCACAATCCGTGACCGCATTGAGAGCAGTTGAGACAACTCTGGGAAGATCTACTGAAGAAGTCAGGACGTTGAGAAGAACTCTTCGTGGAGAAAGCTCAGCATTCAGACCTTCCGGACCGCGAGTGCCAAACCAAGAAGTCAATCAACCGCGCCATCATTCTTCTCAGCAACCGCCTCAGCATCAACCGCTTCAGCATTAGGACCGCTCTTTCCATGTAATTTTTCATTTCCTTGCTGAACTCTTACTTTTCGCTAAGTTGGACCGCACTTCGTGTATTTCTTTTGTCCAACTTCTTTTGCTTTTTGTAACCTTGTATTTTGCTTTCCTACCATTGTAACATGTAACTGCAAAGGTAGTAATGAAAAATGCATCATTGATTCCAAAATTTGTTCATATCAAACTGCTTGTTTGTAGAACAATGAAATCGCTTATGGTTTATAACCTCATTCAAATATTTTCTAACTTAAAATCATATTTTTGAAATGAAGGTTAAACATTCAGTTTAAATCGCACTTTAAACTTAAACTTATATTTTTCAAGTGCACTAAATGCATTTCTATACTTTTCAAATTGTAAGTTTTTCAATCTTTCAAATAGTATAGAAATCTATAGCTTAAGCTAGTGTGTGCATTGACTTGGGACATGACTTATCATGTTAATTCTTATGGACATATTTTTACCAAGTACAATGTTTGCTTTTGCTGTAGTAGGTAATGGCATCAATCAAATAGGGGGAGATTGTTGGGTATGCACATTTTAACCCTCCTAGATTAGCTTAAGATTTGATTGATACCATAACCTCCTCTCTATTTTAAGGACTTTAGGACCCTATGTAATGAAGCTTAGACTTCAATTTTTTAGCTAAGTCCATTTTATAGAATAGGGTAAATTAGGCTTGAAGACTGGCACAAGAGTCATTGGATAAGAGGTTGCAGTTCAAGAGGTTCAAACTACTTCATCAAACCGCACGAAGCAAACCGCTCCTAGCAATTGCTTTGTAAATTCCTTTGTCTGAAACCGCTCTTTAACAATCTCAGTGCAACCGCCTTGATGTTAACCGCATTTGTTATGCAGTTCCAACCACACTAATGAAACCTCACTGGTGTAACCAACCGCACATTCTCAACCGCTTCACACCAGACCGCATCCAATGATTGAAGACTTGAAGTGAACCACATTTTACCGTTGGAATCCACGTCAGCAATGTCAAAAGTCAACCACCAAATCTTGTCACGTGATTCAATGTCAGAGAAGATCTGCAAGGATTTGAAAAGGTGACATGTGTCCTAACTACCTTATTTGTAGCTGGAGCCTGATCAACTTTACCTGCAACTACTGTACCAAGGACAAAAGTGGTTACTGTGGACCAATGGGAAAGCACCAGTACAGTCCTCTCAACAGCTGTATCCAACGGCTAGTTCCTTGGTGCTTGGGTATAAATACTTCTAATCTTCACCATTTAAAGATTGCTTGATAAATTGATTTACTGTGAGTTCATAGAAGCTGAAGCTCTGCCCAGAAAATTCTAAGTCCTTTGAATCTTCATCTTCTACTTCAAGAAATATATCCCAGCCCAGAAATCAAGCCTTAACCCCATCAAGAATCATTGTGCTCTCCATATCATAGATCTAAAGAGCCTTGATCTTGTTTACACACACACACCTCACTTGTTTAATCACATAGATTTATCATTTGAGATACACCGATTATAGTCTAGGATTTGATCTTCATAGAATAGATTTTAGATCTGAGTTTGAATACTTTGTAACTTGTAATCTCTCTCATACTCAATATAAAATCTAACTCTTAGAAAATCCAAGACTAACCATCTTGGTAGTGGACGTAGATCGTTTATCGATTGAACCACTCCAAATATTGTGTTCTTCTTTTCTGCATTTTTATTTACTGTTCTTACTAATTATTTATCTCTATCTCTGTTTGATCTTAATTTTAGTTATCCATTATTGTGAATTGTGTTTGGAGTTAATTATTGTCATAACCTCACTTTTCAATTTTAAGAACCGCACTGAAAACCGCTTAGCAAAACCGCACCTCTAAAATCGCTTTATAACTTTAATATTCCGCTGTGCATTTTATAACTCTACTTACAGTATCTTATTAACTGCAAGCGGTTTTGTAAGCCTAGAGGTTTAGTTTTCAAAAGGGCAAAAAATTTGTAACAGCTATTCACCCCCCCTTCTAGCTATTTTTCACCCTTGTTGCCACCTTTGGGACCAACAACTTCTCTATTGAATCGGTGGACATAGTCCTTCAGGGTCTCTGTAGGTTTCTGGGTCACGTTATAGAGATCACTTGTCAACTTTTTGAATTGCCTACTGCATGAGAATTGGTTGTAGAACATATTTATGAGTTGGGCAAAGGAACTAATTGAGCCTAGAGGCTGCCTAATCAACCATTTGAGAGCTGGTCCAACCAATGCCGACCCCAAATCCTCTGCACAAACAAGCTTCTCTGAACTGCAACAGGATATGCACTATGTCCATCTTTTCCTGATAATGGGCAACATGCTCCTCTGGATCTGTGTTGCCGTCATACAATTTCATGGATGGAACATTGAAACGCTTCGGGATGTCGACATTTGTGATTGCTGGAACAAATCGAGACTGATTATAGCAATTTGGCGACACTTGCTGGATTGGAGGGGTGATGCCTAATACATTCATTATCAGCTCTCTAAGATTCTGCATCTGCTTAGCTAAGATGTTACCTGCAAAAGGGTCAGCCACAGGAATATGATTGAAAACATTATCATTAATAAGGTTACCAAGCAAACCAGTGTTATTTGCAGCTGGGGTGACGATGGTGCTGCCACCGAATGGCATGGAAGAGGTGAATCCTGTTAAGGGTGGTGTCAACAAAGTGTCACTAGAGAAAGATGGTGACACCATTGAAGATATCATCTGATGAGTTTGAGACGGGCCACCTATTTGAATGAATTCATTCTGAAACGGAGATTCTCTACTGGTTTAAAAGCTTATGCTCCTTGGGCGCAATGGCGAGATGTTACTGAGGTGGGATGCGATAAGATCTGGTCCTGCTGCATCTAGATCATAGCATTGGCCAACACCTTTGATTTACTATCCTGGTTATCCAGCCTCTGATTCAACATAGTCAAGGCACTCCGGATGTCAGCATCCACAGTAGAAGATCCTGCCTTTTGGGATGATGGCGAAGGTTGCATCATCTGAGGCTTTAACTGAGGAGGTGGTGTGATGATGTGCCACCAAAATTTTCCGAAAGGTTACTTTGAAATTTTCGTATTTTTGAAAACCAATCGAAAAGACCGGAGTCGCCACGCCATTTTTGTTTTAAGGGCCAAAACTTTGAAAAATGCCCGAGAATAGAGATTTGGGTTCGGAGGTCACGTTACGCGCCGGGAAGGACGTTAGTGTGCACCCGGAATGCCTCGTGAAACGAGTCTTCCAAGCTCCAAAACTATTTGTTTGTGTGTGTGTGTGTGTGTGTTGCTTTGGCCAAAATAAGTTGAAACTGAGAAAAGTAAAAATTGGGAATTCTTTTTAAGACTTTAAACTGATCCCATGATTTTTTGGATGATTTTTGGGTTGAGATTTGGTACTCAAAAGACCTTTTGAAGTTGAAAATCACTTCTGCCAGAATGAAAAAGGCAGTGGACACTTGATTTTGAAATGGACTTTAGAGCTTTAAGATCTCTGAATCTGGGAAAAGTCCGGGAATTAAAAATGTTTAAAACACCTTAAATAAGGTTTCTGTAAAAAAACTTCCCATTTTGTAGATGATTTGAGGGACCAAAACCTTCTGGAAATCTCAGATGTGAAATCTGGATTTCCAGAGACTGATGAACTGACCTTTAAATGTAAATTTGAAAAATGGAGTTTTACTCACGAAAAAAATAAAGTAAAAATATGTCTGGAAATCTCTGGATGTTGGCTACAAAAAGTGTTTTGTAGTCAACACCAAATTCCAAGTTTATCTGTGTCCAAAAAATTAGACCATGGACAGAGGTCTTAGAAAATTGCTACTGGACAGCAACTTCTCAAGAAGGAAATTGTGGTTTTAAAGGGGGTTTTGCATCCATGCTGGTCCCCATTTCCCTAGGTTTTGATTAGTAGTCACTAGAAATTTTAGTGGTGATCAACTATATCAAACCATCCTTGGGGTACATTAGGACTTAAGCATTTCATTTGCTTGGGAAGGGGAATTTTGTAGAGATGAAATTAAAGAGAAAAATCAACTAGAGATTTAAAAATGTGGACCATTTGAGATGGTCATTCATGAAGATGAACTTCAAGATGACCATCTTAGGTCAAGACTTAAGTTAAACTAGACATAAAGTAAATCAAAGTGAGAAGAACAAGATGAACAAGAAGTTAAAAGGGAGTTTTAGGGTTTGGAGAAGGAGGGCTTTACCAATGGTGACATCCTATCTTCCTAGGCTTGGAATTTGACTTGAGGAGTATCAAGATTTGGTGTTTGACTTGAGGAGTATCAAGATTTGGTGTTTGGATTTGTGTTTGAGTGGATTCAAGGCTTGAATGTGTTTAGGGTTTGATGATAGAGTTGATCAAAGAGAAAACAAGTAGATAACACTTAAGTCCTCTATGTTTTCTCCCTAATATTCCTCTTGAGTAGTGTTTTAAGCTTGAGCTTGGTGTGTTTAAGAGTGATTTGAGAATGTTTGAAGTGAATTTGGGAAAGGTTCAAGAGAAAATGGTGGCAATCTAAGGATTCCCACTGTTTTCTCTCTATTTTCGCCAGAATACAGCTTCTGTGAGTAAAATGTGTTATGTAAACTGAGAGAGGAGGGTTCAATTTATAGCCCTCTGGAAATGTCAAACATTTCCGCGCGGATAGGATTGTAAATGTGCACTGTTCATTAAATGCAGCTCCAGGCTTTGGACAGGAAGAATAATCTTTTGAAAATTCAAACTGGTTATGTTTTTCAACTTACCAGATTGGGTTTTTTTCAATTTCTTTTGCTTTTTTAGATTCTTTTGTAGGTTTAACCTTAAATAACAATGCCCACTTTGCCCTTGCTTGGTTAGAAAAGTTAGGAATGTTAGGAATTGTTAGAAATGTTATAACTTTCGTTAATTTTCTAACGAAAATACTAACAAGCTCAAATTGGAGCACTTACAGTAGCCCCTCGGGGACGGCGCTTTCGAAGGAAGCGGGGTCGTCGATAAGAGTAAGGCTCCATTTTTGGCAGGATGATCAAGTGATCGAGTGGCTGAACCTATTTAATAGGCTACCTACGTATCCTTAAGAGGAATCAAGCCGGCCGTAGTTCGGGTCTTTGACCCTGGAGATAATGGCGTTTTAGGTGCCTCGAACCTGATGAGCGAGTTCTGCAATGCTTTGGAAAGAAACTCTCTGGGGATAAGAGATGACCATTTTGGTCCGGTGGCTTTGAGTTGTATATCCGCTCCGCCGGGATAGGAATGACCATTTTCGGTCTGATGGCTGAACCTAATGATAGGCTACCTACGTATCCTTAAGAGGAATCAAGCCAGTCGTAGTTCAGGTTTTTGACCCTAAGATTTGACTATTTTTGGGAAGTCGCCCTGAGATCTGACTATTTTTGGGAAGTCGCCCTAAGATTTGACTATTTTTGGGAAGTCGCCCTGAGATCTGACTATTTTTGGGAAGTCGCCCTAAGATTTGACTATTTTTGGGAAGTCGCCCTATGATCTGACTATTTTTGGGAATTCATCCTATGGTTTGACTATTTTGGGGAAGTCGCCCTAAGATCTGACTATTTTTGGGAAGTCACCCTATGGTTTGACTATTTTGGGGAAGTCGCCCTGTGGTTTGACTATTTTGGGGAAGTCACCCTATGATCTGACTATTTTGGGGAAGTCACCCTATGGTTTGACTATTTTGGGGAAGTCGCCCTGTGGTTTGACTATTTTGGGGAAGTCACCATATGATCTGACTATTTTTGGGAAGTCACCCTATGGTTTGACTATTTTGGGGAAGTCGCCCTGTTAATGACTTCGGTTTGTCGAATTAGGGGATGATTGCAATTTATCGCTTTCCTCGTGTTGTGTGTGATAGCGTTTTAGGTGCCTCAAACCGTAATGATGGCGTC
Source organism: Adenophora triphylla var. japonica (assembly GCA_022495995.1). Taxonomy (NCBI): domain Eukaryota; kingdom Viridiplantae; phylum Streptophyta; class Magnoliopsida; order Asterales; family Campanulaceae; genus Adenophora; species Adenophora triphylla. The sequence goes on from JAFEMH010000702.1 coordinate 352,686, forward strand.
TTAGGTGCCTTGAACCTTCATGATGGCATCTTAGGTGCCTCGAACCTTGGAGATGGCGTCTTAGGTGCCTCGAACCTTGATTTGAAATGATTTCCCTTTGATGGTTTGGGATAGATGGTCTATTGGTGGACGTCATTTGAAGGGATCGGTCTTATGTTCACGGGCCGAGGAAATGGATGATAATGGGAAAAGAAACGGGATTCCGTTAACTTCGCTGGGGATTTTGTTAGCCTTTGTTGGAGTTTAGTTCAGGAGTATGAACCTAAATGGGGACTTAGTTCAGGGGTATGATTCTAAGTCGAGGTTTAGTTCAGGAGTATGAACCTAAATGGGGACTTAGTTCAGGAGTATGATTCTAAGTCGAGGTTTGGTTCAGGAGTATGAACCTAAATGGGGGCTTAGTTCAGGAGTATGAACCTAAATGGGGGCTTAGTTCAGGAGTATGAACCTAAATGGGGACCTAGTTCAGGAGTATGATCCTAAGTCGAGGTTTTGTACCTGAGGGAGACTGTTTGAGGGCGTTCTCGCAGGGGAAGATTAGAGCTTACGATGATCATCGGGGAAAAGGGTGACCGTGTTGGTCAAGTGGCTGGACCTAAGGTAGGCTACCTACGTATCCTGAGTGGGAATCAAGCCTGGACGTAGTTCGAAAACTGCTGGGTATGGTCTTTGATGGTTCGACGGTATTTGGGAGTCACCCGAGGTTTGACTGTTTTTTGGGAAGTCGCCCTAAGATTTGACTATTTTTGGGAAGTCGCCCTAAGACTTGACTATTTTTGGGAAGTCACCCTAAGATTTGATGATAATGTTCTTTTAGAAAAGTAGTTGACTAAGATATGCTTTCATACCTGTGTTGTGCTTACCTGTAGCTGCCGGAAGGACTGAGGCTACGGCTGATGTTGATGAAGAGTTGTTGGGTTGCGGTTTTCTGCTGATGATTTGCTGTCTTTGGAGGAATTTTGACCTGAAGGGGGGAGTTTGGTTGAGTCTGCATCTTGCTGGTGATCGTCAACCTTGTAGAAGTTGTTGAGCTTGTCTTCACATTGGGACTTCTTGCTTTTGAGAACTTGGTGTCTCTGACCGATTTGTATTTGAGAGCTTGGCGTCTCTGACCGAACTGTATTTGAGAACTTGGCGTCCCTGACCGATTTGTATTTGAGAACTTGGCATCCCTGACCGAATTGTATTTGAGAACTTGGCGTCTCTGTCCGAATCGCATTTGAGAACTTGGCGTCCCTGACCGATTTGTATTTGAGAGCTTGGCGTCTCTGACCGAACTGTATTTGAGAACTTGGCGTCTCTGACCGATTTGTATTTGAGAACTTGGCGTCCCTGACCGATTTGTATTTTGAGAACTTGGCGTCCCTGACCGAATTGTATTGGAGAACTTGGCGTCTCTGACCGATTTGTAGACACTGGAGGTGGTCTTCATTGGGGGCTGTTTTCATCCATTTGTGGACATTGGAGGTCATCTTTAGCAAGTTGCAGACGCCGAAGCTTGTCTTTGCCAAACTGTAGATGCTGGAGGCTGTCTTCATCCATTTGTGGACATTGGAGGTCATCTTTGGTGAAGATCATCCTTACCGAAAAGGGGGATTTGATTTCACGTTTGAATTCCTGCATTCGTTAGTGAAGAGGAAGATGCATATATGACATTCATGATGACAGATGCATGCATAGAGCCAAAAATGATTGTGAGAGTATCACTGCATATGTTTGCGAGATGATGCATTTACTTGCTTTCGAAGATGCACTTAGCCTAAGCTTTTGGCAGGGAATTTATGATCTTCAATCACTTAGGATTGTTCCTATTGATTCAAGTTTTGTGCATGCTACATGAGCCCTGGGGAGATTTTTGTGGGGATGCATGGTGATAAGAGGGGATGTATGTGTCTGGAGACTGTTTGGAACAGATTTTGAGCAAGTGGGGGGGTGAAAGCCCTCGATCGCGGTTTAAACAGCGGTTGTTGATGAGGTTTTGTTAACAGTATCACATGGACCTCAATTTTGATGAGATTGGATTCGAATCCCGGGTTTTGATTGGAATTTTCTCTCTCAATCTTGGTCATTTGAAGCTGGTGCTGACAGGCTCTAGGGTACGTTGATATGAGTGAAGCTTCTTTCATTTGGGTGAGCTGTGACCTCGGCCGAAACCTTGTTCGGAGAATGATTTGATGAAATTGCTAATGCAGGGAGAAACCCAGATCTTAAATCCCGATGCTACGGGAAGCTGCTATGTACCAAGTTCTGAAGCTGAAAATCTAGTTGTTGATGTGACTAGACCTTTCTTGTGACTTGATAAAATTCAGATCCAAAGGACCAACTTGACAAAGCTCCCGGATCCTGAGTAGGCAAAGTCCAGATTTTGAAGAAGTGACTTGGCGAATCTATCTCGTAGTGAAGAACCCAATGTGGACCCAAAGATGACTATAGAAGCCCTAGCTTGAAGAGTTGATACAGTAGAACCTGGGAGAACCGCTTAGCAAGCCCCAGCGTGAAGAAATTCAGAGCAGTCCCATCAGAGTCATCATGTGACCAAGGGGGCACCCATCTTTTAAAATCTTAGTCAATCAGTCAATGGACAAGACTCAGAAATTTTTACGTGCAGGGGCACATCTTTCGAAAAGTGGGAATGAATCCCGATTTTGTGTATACATACTCTCGCTTTAGGTTTGACTCTTTTGAGAGAGTATAAGCATCACAAGGTGTGGAAAAGTGTATGGAAGCCCCTGCTGACAGAAAGACGGTGTTTGGCTCTATTTCCCTATGATGGAGAGAGAGAAGACTTGTCGAGACACTTGAAAACTTGTCTTATTCATGATGATCACAAGGCTGCTTAAAACCCTTTGTTAATGTTTGGGTTATTCAACTCCTAAATCTGATATGAACAAATATTTTGATTAATCACGAGGAGAAAATCAGCTGATATCAAGCTCGGAAGAACGGAAAGTGTATAGGGACGATCCTTGATGAGACCGAATTTTTTTTTGAGATTTGTTTGTGATTTCGACCGGACCATTTCTGGTTGCCTACGTTCCCTCCATTATGAAGAGCTCAGGTCGCCGTAGTTCGGGCTTATCCCGAATGAAGAGAGAATGAGTGTGAAAATTCAAGACTTTGAGGACCTTTGGGGATTTTGAGGATTTGGAGGATTGAATAACATATCCCCTTAGAGTGTCCATGAAAGACACGGATGCGAAGCCCCAGTGGGACATCTACGGCAAGTGTTTGTGGAGTAGAAATGAATTATGCTCACATCAGATTTGAATTTGCACAATCTTTGATTGATGATTTTGAACCAAGATGGATTAGATTCCAATTTAAGTAAGAAATGAAGCGTTAATTTGATTTAGATCTTAAAGATATTATGATGAAATTGCTATCCGATAGGAATTGCAGCTGGGTTTCCGGGCTTCGATCGGCCATCGGGTAATTTTGGGAGTTATGACCTCTTAAAGTGAGGGGTCGGCTGGGCCTTTTGCTGACTGAACCTCTAAAGATGAGAGGTTGGCTTGCAGGGATGTGTTAGGGAAATCTATGGCGGGGAAGATTGATTGCCTCTAAGAATGAGAGGTCGAATTTTGACTTTGGCCAAAGGTGAGGGTAATGGGAGTATCCTCTAAAATCGAGAGGATGGCTTGGGATTGATTTAAGGTAATGGTGAGAGGAAGTCCAAGCTATTGACAATTTTTTGCGATCTTGCGAGAATTCAGGCTCCTTTTTGATCATTGGAGAGCTTCTTGAGAAGTCGGGGACTTTTGAGGATCGACAATTCTTCTTTTTTTTGTTTTTGTTTTGGAAGGCTTCCTGAGGAGCTTGGAATTATATCCGAGATTGTGAGGATTTTAAAATCATTCTTTTGAGAATTCGGAAGGCCTCTTTGAGGAATTGAGGATTATCTTTCCTTCCTTCACAACTTGAACATTTTATGCATCGCCGACTCTCGAAGCTAACTTCTTTGGCGCTGCTTGGACTTCTCTCAATAAGGAGCAAAGGTGATGGCTAAACAGGGTTTCAAAACATGCCGATCTTGAAATGAAAGGGTAGTGTTTAGTGAGGGTGAGGTAATGGCTTCCCTATGGGTGAAAGGCTTCAACCGCAATCCCTACCGGATGACCTAAACGAGATTAAGTCTTCATTGCTTGCTTAAGCTTTAAAGATTCGTGCAAATTCATCGATCAGTGAGGAAAGAGATGTGAGCATATGAGATGCAAGGTGGGGAGTTGGTAAGCCCTAATTTGAGAAGGATATCAATTGATTTTCTCACTCCGATTAGTTTAAATGTTAATCATTTCGAAGAATTAGTGGTTGAGCAGCACAAGTGATCATCTAGGATAAAACCATTTCAATTAAGTGTAACGTGGGTGTGCAAGTGATGTCTCGAGTCTAGCAAGAAACGAAGAAAAGATATATATATATATAAAAGTTAAACTTTTAACTACTATGCCCAAAATGGACTACAATGACAAATGTCCAGGAAGGACTTAGGTGAAAGAGAAGTACTAGAACCTACGAAGGTTGACTAAAAGACTATTTTAGAGATAGGTAGCCCCTAGTCTAGCCGCTTTTTGCTGTCGGACCATGCATCCATTCTTCGACGCTGGGGATGGGAGCTATTGCAGATCTTTCCATCAGGACTTCTTTGACAATTTGCTCAATCCAACCATTTTCCTTGCCTGCGATGACTGGTTCATTGACCTCACAAAGGGGTGAGTCAAATTCCATTATGTTCCCAAGTCTTGAACCACCAAACTCGATCATGTTGACACTCATGTTGTTATTTCTAGGGAGCGGGTTATTGATAGTATTAGGCCCTTCAGGCACTTCTAACCTCCCTTGTTCCATCAAAATTCGGATTGCCTTTTTCAGGGGACGCAATCATCCGTCAGTGCCCATGATATCGATGAAAGGCACAATGCTTGGAGGTATCCAAAGGAGCATTGGGGTTTCTAGGCGAGATAATTTTCCAAAGGCCGGAGCAAACCTTCTCTCACCAAACCTCAAGATATCACTCAAAGGCATCCCAAAGTTTCTCAAATCTTGGAGCCGGATCCGGATGCATCGTTTCTTGGGAACAAAGGAAGTGGCATTGTTACATCTTGTCCCGCATAGCTAATCACTTCTTTACCTTTTGGTTGGGCAGAGCTGTGTTGGAGGTGGAAGAAACCCGGTATCTCAGCGAGTGTGCAGCGGTCGCCGATTGTAAGCCTTTTCGAACTTAGCCCCGGAATTAACCATTGCACGCAAGTCGGCGTAGGGAAGTGACCGAGGGAAGCTTTCAAATGCGGCTTCAAGCATGACTCGAAAGATGTCTAACCGCTCCTCGTCGAGGGAGGAATGGCCATTTCACTAAGCTTCAGGTTCCACCTTTTATAGAAATCCCCAATATTCTCATCGTGGCGCCGCACCGTTGTCTCGCAGGTCAACTCGCTGTTTGTTTTCCATTCTAAGTTGGCTTTATACTTATCTCGTGAAAGTACCGGTAACCTGTTCCCAAGTAGCCCTAGCTTCAGCCGCAATCGGAAAAACCATTTCAAAGCCCTTGACTTCAAAGAGAGACTGAAGTAGTCAGCCAACTGCTAGTTTGTGCATCCCTTAGCTTTCATTGCCAAAGTGTAGGTGTCCAAGTGAGTTTTAGGACACGCACTTCCATCAAACAGTTCGAGATTGGGCATCACAAATTTGTGAGGCAGGGGTACAATCGAGTCGGGATCTGTAGGCCGAAGAGCAGTGTTCTTTTTGACGGTCAATTTAGCGATCTGCGCTTTCATTTCCTTGTGTTGCTCCATAAACCAAGCCAATTGGGGATCCAAAGGTGGAGCGGGAATGCCTGAGCCGATATTTGAGCCAGGAAGAGGAATAGTCAGCTGGTGGTGCATTGGTGGAAGGAATACCATATCCCGAGCATAGGTGAAAACCTGTCATTGGCCCAAATTATCCTGGGGAGTGTAGGTAGGAGCTTGGGCAAAGGGATAGAACCCAGCAACTTGCTGTTGGCTTTCTCGGCGAGAGAAGATGGAGGCAGATTCGAGGTAGCCGATGGCTTGGATTTCCGGAGTGAGGCCCATAAGTAGGCTTAAGTGCGGGCTGCTGTCCCTGGTTGTTGAATTGCATGGCTGGTTGTGGCGAGGATGCATAACCGAGAGGATACTGTGGCCCTGGTGATTCTGATGAAACTGGGATGGGGGCTTGGTAACCCATTGAACCCTGAGTGAGAAATGGGTTTGCGGAAGCTGTGTGAGGAGCAGCTGAGCTAGCATCATTCTGAGGAGGGGCTCCTGACTGTTGCCCCGAACCAAACTGTGGTGGCATTCCAAACCGTTGCTGCGAAAGTCCAGATTGATCGGTCCCAAACTGAGGCGGGATCCCAATTAGCTGTGGCATTCCGAGATAACCCCAACCATGAGAAGACATTCCGTATTGGCTTTGTCCCCACTGAGGGACTGTGAACTGATTTGTGCCGTCGGGCGGCATGGATCCAGTGGTCTGTGGTTGGGGAGCTGGCTGACCCGAAGACCGAGGAGCATGGGTTCTGGTAGTGGTACCATAGGAGGTGGGTGGTGGCATCCTGGAGTAATCAGGGCGACTGAGAGTGGGATTGGCCTCCTCGTCTTCTTCCACGGTGAAGGTGCCATCGGGATTGAGGCTGGCGGCCAGACCATGGCTTTTGATAGCCTCCATAAGGCTGTTCAGCTGTGCTTCCTGGCGCACTCTCATCTGTTCGGCTAGCTGATTCCACTGTTGTTCTGTCTGAGGAGTCCCGGGAGGCGGAGTGACGTTGTCCCCATCGTTACCAGCTGATGCAGACATTCTGAAATTCGGAGTCGGAACAAACGGTGAAGCTGACGATGCGCTTGACTCTTCCCAACTGATCAAACGGTGACCCGGTGCCCGAAACCAAGCTTTGTGCGGAGCTGCGGGGGGAAAGACACGAGGGTTCAGATGTCTGGGAATTGAAGGTGGGTAGGTGTTTGGGCTTTGGGCTCATGCAACATGCAATTATTTGTTCTTGTTTACTTAAAACATGCTTTATTAACCTAATCGGTTGGAAAAGATTGCTCTTCTTTTTCGCAAACTACTCTGATTCCTGGATCAGTGGGCCCCGTCACTACGTCTATAAGCCCCTCGTATTCCACCTGTATTTCGACCTCCCAGGGTGGACAGCCCCGGGCGAGGGTCCTATAGGGCAAGCGGGTCCCACCGACCGAAAATGAAAACGATCCTAAAAGTCTGGCGGGTAATCGAGTCTTAACGAGCATTCGATGTAAATTACGGACAAAGCTGACGTCAAAGTCAAGATCATGTCCGAGGGCTCGACGAAAAGTCGGCATGATTTGGACTGATGAATGTCCATAATTGATCTTGATTTGTCGTCAATTAGGCCGTAATTAGGCATGGAATAACCATTAATCCTTGATGACTCAGTGTCATGCTAGGAGTCTGTGTATAATTTGTGCCGCCGAGCCGAAGTCAAGGCGCCTGGCCAATATCTTGGTCAAAGTCTGCGGCGGAAAACCGGCATGACTTCGACCGATTAGGGTCCCCGAAAGATATTGAGCTCGGTATGCCGACAAAGGCTTGAAAGGAAAGGTCTATACACGTACAGGGCATGACACAGACCAAACTAAAAACCAACCGGGTCTCGGACAAAAGTGTGTCACGGACAAGTGCATGGTCGACACGAGGCTCCATGGGATGTTTGGGTAGTCCTGTGCTTGCACCGAGAGGCGTAATAAGACCAAACGGGCCGCGACAAGGATTTCCCCGGGTTAGGGACGTAGTGTGCAGTGTACGGTCACGTGCGCGTAGTGTGCAAGCAGTCTATCTTCTCTTTCTAAGTAAAATAGAAATTTTTCATGTGTCTTAAAAAGCATGATGCATGATTTTTTTTTGAAATTTTTTTTTTTTTGAAAGTAAATGCACACATAAGCACATAAACACAAAAATTCCAACGGTTAGGGACATAATTCCGACAGTCAAAATTTTGACTTTTTCCGAGGCGGCCAAAACAACACGAAAATGTGCAAAAATCAACACACACAACAAATGATTTTTAATGCCGGGACGGAAGCTTGACCCTCAAAAGCTTTTTTTTTTTTTAAAACAATGATACCGGTACGTGGGATTGTTAAACCACAATTTATCCCCGACTCGTGTTAGGAGGCGATAACGGGAAGTTTAATGATTTCCACCAATATACCAAATATCATTTTATTTTTTTTTAGAAAAAGCTTATTAGTCCCCAGCGGAGTCGCCACTGTGATGATGTGCCACCAAAATTTTCCGAATGGTTACTTTGAAATTTTCATATTTTTGAAAACCAATCGAAAAGACCGGAGTCGCCACGCCATTTTTGTTTTAAGGGCCAAAACTTTGAAAAATGCCCGAGAATAGAGATTTGGGTTCGGAGGTCACGTTACGCGCCGGGAAGGACGTTAGTGTGCACCCGGAATGCCTCGTGAAACGAGTCTTCCAAGCTCCAAAACTATTTGTTTGTGTGTGTGTGTGTGTGTGTTGCTTTGGCCAAAATAAGTTGAAACTGAGAAAAGTAAAAATTGGGAATTCTTTTTAAGACTTTAAACTGATCCCATGATTTTTTGGATGATTTTTGGGTTGAGATTTGGTACTCAAAAGACCTTTTGAAGTTGAAAATCACTTCTGCCAGAATGAAAAAGGCAGTGGACACTTGATTTTGAAATGGACTTTAGAGCTTTAAGATCTCTGAATCTGGGAAAAGTCCGGGAATTAAAAATGTTTAAAACACCTTAAATAAGGTTTCTGTAAAAGAACTTCCCATTTTGTAGATGATTTGAGGGACCAAAACCTTCTGGAAATCTCAGATGTGAAATCTGGATTTCCAGAGACTGATGAACTGACCTTTAAATGTAAATTTGAAAAATGGAGTTTTACTCACGAAAAAAATAAAGTAAAAATATGTCTGGAAAGCTCTGGATGTTGGCTACAAAAAGTGTTTTGTAGTCAACACCAAATTCCAAGTTTATCTGTGTCCAAAAAATTAGACCATGGACAGAGGTCTTAGAAAATTGCTACTGGACAGCAACTTCTCAAGAAGGAAATTGTGGTTTTAAAGGGGGTTTTGCATCCATGCTGGTCCCCATTTCCCTAGGTTTTGATTAGTAGTCACTAGACATTTTAGTGGTGATCTACTATATCAAACCATCCTTGGGGTACATTAGGACTTAAGCATTTCATTTGCTTGGGAAGGGGAATTTTGTAGAGATGAAATTAAAGAGAAAAATCAACTAGAGATTTAAAAATGTGGACCATTTGAGATGGTCATTCATGAAGATGAATTTCAAGATGACCATCTTAGGTCAAGACTTAAGTTAAACTAGACATAAAGTAAATCAAAGTGAGAAGAACAAGATGAACAAGAAGTTAAAAGGGAGTTTTAGGGTTTGGAGAAGGAGGGCTTTACCAATGGTGACATCCTATCTTCCTAGGCTTGGAATTTGACTTGAGGAGTATCAAGATTTGGTGTTTGACTTGAGGAGTATCAAGATTTGGTGTTTGGATTTGTGTTTGAGTGGATTCAAGGCTTGAATGTGTTTAGGGTTTGATGATAGAGTTGATCAAAGAGAAAACAAGTAGATAACACTTAAGTCCTCTATGTTTTCTCCCTAATCTTCCTCTTGAGTAGTGTTTTAAGCTTGAGCTTGGTGTGTTTAAGAGTGATTTGAGAATGTTTGAAGTGAATTTGGAAAAGGTTCAAGAGAAAATGGTGGCAATCTAAGGATTCCCACTGTTTTCTCTCTATTTTCGCCAGAATACAGCTTCTGTGAGTAAAATGTGTTATGTAAACTGAGAGAGGAGGGTTCAATTTATAGCCCTCTGGAAATGTCAAACACGTCCACGCGGATAGGATTGTAAACGTGCACTGTTCATTAAATGCAGCTCCAGGCTTTGGACAGGAAGAATAATCTTTTGAAAATTCAAACTGGTTATGTTTTTCAACTTACCAGATTGGGTTTTTTTCAATTTCTTTTTCTTTTTTAGATTCTTTTGTAGGTTTAATCTTAAATAACAACGCCCACTTTACCCTTGCTTGGTTAGAAAAGTTAGGAATGTTAGGAATTGTTAGAAATGTTATAACTTTCGTTAATTTTCTAACGAAAATACTAACAAGCTCAAATTGGAGCACTTACAGGTGGCGGCAATGGGGTTGTCTTATCCCCATACGATGGAGTAACGGCGATGGTCTTGCCGGCGGCGGAAACCTTCGGGTTAGTTGACATGTTGCGTATAATAATAGTTATCAGTCCAGCATCGAAATGGCACCGTATGAAGCATTGTATATATGGGAGAAAGTGTCGATCTCCAATTTGTTGGGACGAGGTTGGTGAAGGAAGACTTTGGGGTCCAGATTTGGTTTGGGATTCGACGGAAAAGATTAAAGTAATCCGAGACAGATTGAAGATGGCTCAAAGTCGACAGAAAAGCTATGCCGACAATAGAAGAAGGGATTTGTCATTTCAAGTTGGTGATTTTGTGTTTTTGAAAATTTCTCCAAGAACGGGAATTAAGAGGTTTGGCAACAAAGATAAATTGGCGCCAAGGTTCGTTGGTCCATTTGAGGTTTTAGAGAAGGTGGGCGCCAAACTGTTTTGGTAGAAAAAACAATCAATGTAGAACGTTGACTAATTAGTGTGTGGATTGTATATCTTTAGGAGGGAGCTTTGAAATTTGACATAAATTGATGTTAAACTATGATCTCGCTGGCATTGAGAAAGCTATTGAGAAAAATAATCTCGCTGGCATAAAACCTCGGGAGGTTAGGTCACCTTCCTTATCAAAGAATTCACTAAGTGTTGTTTTGGTTACAAGATGATTGAGAGCTATGGAGATTACAGAGTGAGCGTGGTATGTGTGCGTGTGTTTTCTCCAACGTCTCCAAAAATAAATAGAACTCTAAATAAGATAACAAACATCCCTATAAATTCGGCCTAAGCTCTTATCCCTTCCACGCCTCTTGACCATGTCTTCTAGCGTTGATGGAAATGTCTCACGTGTTGGTTAGAGTGCTTTCGAGATTGTCTCCATTTATTCACTGTAAATATAAACATAAATAATTAAGTAAAAACAATGAATATTATGCAATACTCACAGTGGGTGAAGATGTCAACATGCAGACGTGAAGATGTCAACATGCAGAAAATATGTCCATAACATGGAGTACTATAAATAAATTTATTACATGCAACACCAAATTCGTAAAAAAGTTACTCAATAGAGCAACAACAAAAACATCACAGCATGAGTGCCAAAAAAAAGTTACGCAATAGAGCAACAGCAAAACTTGACAGCAGGGGTCACAAACTCGTTTGATACTTTGGTTAATGTGGTTAATAAAGTTGTCAATTTGGGACAATTTGGGATAACGGGATGGGACTTAATAAGCCTATGAAATCTCGCAGTCCCGAATTTCTCGCGGGTCCGAAATTCTCTGTTTCTTCCCAAACCCACCTCGAAATGCTGGTCAATAATGGCCAAGAAGACGCTGTTATAAGAGTTGATTGTCAGATTGTGTAAGTAGAAGTACATGTATTTATACGAACATAAATGTTTGAATTATGCTACATATGGGTCAGTAACTATTTCAGGCATTCAGTTTATGTGCGTCGAATAATTTGTTTGAGGTATAAAAATATTCAATGGCAGTTTACAGAAAATTAGAGAATGGAGTGGCGCTGATAGAGAAGAGAAAGAGAAGAATCGATTGTAAATTTGTAAGCGTATTAGACTAGGTTTTGCCTTCGTCCAACGCTTAACTGCTTACAGACGTTATTTAATTAATTAATTAATTAATTTTTTTATTTTTTTTTTTGGGGGGTGGAGCGGTTTAAGGATTTTAGGCATAAAAATAAAACTAAAACTAAATTAAAAAATGCGGGATGTCTCGTCTCATCCCGACTTGTCCCGCGTTAATTTCAAACGGAATGTCCCGAATGGTTTCACTTTTATACGGAATTAGAATATATTATCCCATCATATCTCATTTGTATAATGAAATGAGACGAGATGTTCCAACGAAACGATTTCAAATTGAACGGCTCAAGGAGCAAGTGCTAGTTGCTTCCTCTCAATTAGGTTTAACACTCTTGTTTAGATCCATTGTATTTTATTTAAATTTTAATTTTAATAATTAACGAAATTTAATGAAAATGCTGCAAATTCGTCTAACTCATAACTAAATCTCAGCCCTCATGATTGAAAATTGTGGGCTGACACAACAACATCATGGTCCATTATTTGTAAACATTTAGAAAAATTGAATTGTGTTATACTGTTATTAACGAATACGTTACATTATTCATAATCTTAGGTCTAGTATATTGTGTGGATTAATAATTATTCCATAACAAATGTTATAACAAAACTAAAAAAACATATTTGTATTTATGTAGAAAAAAAAATCGATTCTTTTAATGAACAATAATGTTAAGGTGTTTTTGTATATATGTTTCATTCATTCATTCATGTGAAATGATGGTATTTGTTCCATGTATTTGAAAGAAAGAAAAGAAACATGGGAAGATACATTATTATTTGTTTGGGTTACATAGGAAGACACATTATGAGGAGACATTTAGCATTATATAGACCAACATTGTTATGTCTTTTAACTCCAACCATGGGGGGACCAAACGGGACCCATCTTTAGAGTCCCCATAATATGGGCATGGGTTCTTGGCCTCATTTTTATTTGCAAACATCACCTCCCACTCAATTATACTCCCTTTGTGCAAAAATATACTCTCCGTTCCGTTGGATTAAGATCCAACGTTATTAATTTTCTTTTTGCTCTTTCTCAATCTAAGATTTTTAGTTGCTTTATTAACTAAAATGTATAATAGAACCCAATTGTTATTCTCAAAACAAAAACTCTTTACCCATTTTCTCGCTCCTCCTTTACTTTTCAAGTACACATTTTTCTTTTTCAAATTTTGGCAAAACAAATTATTTGAAAATGATAAATCAACTACAATACTTGTTAAAAATTAGGAAAGGGAGTTTGTAGTTATTAAGTGATAAAAGTATTAGATAGGGAGGGATGTGGTATCACTCCTACTTGTTCTAGCTAGGGCCGTAAACGAGTCGAGCCGAATCGAACTTTTGATGTTTCGAGCTCGAGCTCGTTAACTTTTAAACGAGCTCGAACCCAGAATTCCTGTTCAAGCTCGGCTCGAATCATGTTTCGAGTTTTTCGCGAGCCGACTCGCGAGCTTTTCACGAGCTGCTCGAACTCGAGTATTAACGAGCCGAGCTCAAGCTTCGACTTATTTTTTTTTTTAAATGTGAAATCAAACGAGCTTTATCGAGCCCTAATTCGAGTTGTAATCGAACTCGAGCCTAAACGAGCTTTTATATATATATATATATATATATATATATATACTAAAATTCATTCGAGCTTTTAACGAGCCGAGTCCGAGTCGAGCTCAAACGAGTCAATCTCGAACAGAGCTCGTCGAACATACGAGCCGAGCTCGAAAAAATGACGAGCTTAAAAATTGGTTCGAGCTCGAGCTCGAGTTCAACTCGAGCCCACTCGAACTCGAGATTTTTTCGAGCCGAGCTCGAGCTGGCTCGTTTCGTGTAACAGCCCTAGTTCTAGCGTTGCTGCATAATACTCCCTCCGTTCCGCTCGAAATATCTCAAAATGACCCATGCACGGGAATTAAGGAAATTGATATAGAAAAGAGAAAAAGTGTATAGTGAAATAAATGTTATGCGTATGAAAAGTGATGTAGAAAAGAGAAAGTGGATAGGGAATAGTTAGTGGATATGTATTGTGAGTACGATAAGTGGGTCTCACAAATAAAAAAGTAATAAAAAACTTTCATTTTTTTGGTTAGGAGATTTTAAATGGGACATCCAAAAAGAAAAGTTGGGACACTTCGGACGGTTCGGACGGGAGGGAAGGAGTATTTAACTAGTAAGTGAAAAAGTTTAATTACTAAATATGAAATATTTATAGTGCACAAATGGAAAAATATTATGTTAATATATTCTTTTTAAATGTATGTAAAAAAAGCATTTTCTGTCGTTTACAAATTTATAACATACTCCCTCCGTCCCGCCCGACTTAGGACGTTTAGGTTGGGCACGAGAATTAAGGAAAAAGTGTAAGTGGGTGAATGTTATGAGTATGAAAAGTGATGTAGGTGAGAGAAAGTGGGGTAGGGAGTAATGAGTGAAAATTTGTTGTGAGTGTAAATGTGGGTCCCATTAATAAAGTACTTTCCATTTTGGGGTCGTCCTAAGTCGAATGGGACGTCCAAAATGGAAAAATGTCCTAAGTCGGACGGGACGGGGGGAGTATATTATAAAGATAGTATATTTTATATTTGAATTTTTATATTTATTAGCTAAATTGATTGTAGTAGAAAGGAAAAAGCAAACGTATGTCAAATTCGAGAAGGAGAGAGAGAGAGAGAGAGAGAGAGAGAGAGAGAGTTATTCCACGTCTTACCCACATGGGTTGATACCTTGTGGATGAGCCAACCGCCGTTACAAATTGTTAAATATTAACCGAAAAAAGGCCGCTCTATGAGTTAACACTCACCACCTAACCCTAACCGAAGCATGCATAGCCATTATTTAACAGAAGTAAACGAGTAAAGACAAAGAAAACTTTGCCAATTATTCCATTCTTATCCTCTCAGATCCATCTACGAATCCCTTTAATTTGCCCATCATAATTATATTATGCCCGCAATTATTGGTTGAGCCCAATTAAGATTTCAGCCAAATGAATCTTGGAATAAATTGTCTAAATAAACTAATTACTCCCTCCGTCCCATTTCAAGGTTCCACCTTTTTCTTTTGGACCGTCCCACTTCAAGGTTCCCTTCCTTAAATGAAAAGTTTTTCATATATTTATATCCTTATCATCTCCATATACTACTCCGTCCCAATAAGTGCTGCCCATTTTTTGAGCAGCACGCAAATTAAGGAATTGGGGGGAAGTAAAAATGATGTGAGTGTAATTTGAAAATAGGAAAGAGAATGAGTGGAGAGAATAGTAAATTATAATGGTGTTGTGAGTATTAAAATAATGGAGGAGAGAGAATGAGTGGATGGAATAGTGAAGATTCCTTTGCCAAAAAAGGAAAGTGAAAGCTATTAACGGGACACTCAAAATGGCAAAATGGGAAGCTACTATTGGAACGGAGGGAGTATTTACAAAAAAATCATTCATTATATCCTTATAAAGTTAACATATTTACAAAAAAATCAATCATTAACTTACTATTCCTCCCACTCATTCTCTCTCCTATTAAATATTTTTAACTTTTACATTTTCTCTCCTATTCCCTACCACACATTTAACTTTTACATTTTCTCTCTTCAAATCTTCTACCCACTTTAAAAAAATTTCTTAAAAAGCGTGAAGTCCACACCAAGAAACCTTAGTGTGGGACGGAGGAAGTATATCATAAGTTATCTTTTCGACTCATAATACATTATTGCACTTTCTTTTTCTATCTGTCTCAAAATATACTATGTTTCTAAATAAAATAAAATAAAATTGTATATCCTCCTTTCTCACATAATAAGGTTTTAAGTTTAACTTTACAACTGATGTAAAAAATGTTATAATTATTAAAAATAAAGAGATAGAAAATTGATAGAAAGTTTTTGTTTTAAGATTGATAATTGAATCTCATAAAGTCAGATATTTTATCTCAAAACCAATTGCCTATATATGTAAGGAGCCAAAATCTAGGGAGAAACATCCATAATTTATGGAAAAGCGAGTTTTTTCCATAAAACTCAACCCCCCAACCTCAATCTTCATCGCCGGTCTCTGCTCGCTACCTCAAAATTGCCATCATCGTCATCCCTGTTTCCAGATCTCCAAACTCTCCCTCTCCGGCCGGCGATCTCACCCAAACCGGTTCCTCCTCCCTAAATCTCCATCTCTACCCAAACACCGATCTAATTCCCTCTTAAATCCCTCTTCACCAGTCCCCGTCTCTCTAAACCATTCGCCGAAAAACTCAACCCCCCAACCTCAATCTCCATCGCCAGTCTCTGCTCGCTACCTTAAAATTGTCATCGTCGTCATCCCTGTTTCCAGATCTCTATTTTGGTGGAATATGATTCGGGTTTGGATATGTTGGGTGGATTTGGTTCTAATGAGATTGATTTTGAGTGAATTCTGAAATTTTGGATATCAACATTCAATGTTCTGGATATTCAGAACATTTTGAAAGGATATACAGACCTTTTGAAAGGATATTCAGAAATTTTATATTGGCCATGACCTTTGAAAGGATATCCAGAACCTTTTGAAAGAATATCCAGAACCTTTTGAAAGGCTTCTGGATATCAATATTAAATGTTCTGGATATCCAGAACTCTTTGAAAGTGATATCCAGAATCTATTTAAGTTGATATCCAGAAAGTTGGTATGTGCTGGTCCCATTCTAACATAACTTCTGGATATCATAATCAAAGGGTTCTGGATATTCAGAACCTTTGAGACTGATATCCAGAACCTTTGAAAAAATACGTTTCTCCATAACTTATGGAGAAAAGCGTTTCTCCGGAGACCTACTCATGTAAGGAGTAGTCCATAATCTTTATACAGTTAATGATTGGTTCGTTAATTTTTGATATGAGATAATTGGTACAACAGGATCCTATTGTCCATTTTAAAAAATAAAGCAACTAAAAATCTTACTATAAGACAAAGTAAAAAAAAAAGTAATTAAAAACCTTATTCTTAGAAGGAGGAAATATGTATTATTAGACAAGTAACGTACATACTAATAAAATATTTTTCTAAAATATCAATTAATTAGATACAATATTTATTTTGATATATTTCTAAAATATCAATAAATTAAATATAATATTTATTTTGATACGACCAGAGTAACCAATATTTTTGTTTCTATAATAAATATTTTGTAAAATAAGTCCTAATCACAAGTATTTGTAAATCAACTACCCTCGGGTATAGACATGTCCAAACGGTTTCGGTTTCCGGTTTTGGAATCGCCGGTTCCCGGTTTCCAAATAGTCGGAACCGTATTCGAACCATATTAATTCGGTTCCCGGTTTCCGGTTATATCCGCCGGTTTCGGTTCCGGTTCCAACGGTTTCACCGGTTTCATCACCATCTAACTTTTTTTTTTAAATTCAAACCTCTTAAGACAGTAAAGACGCTAACTAATATTTTTTTTTTTCACTTGGGGAGTATGTTTTTGAAAAGAATGAGAAGTGGACAAAATTTGATTAATATATTATTAAAGATAGAATAAAAATTCTAACAATATTTTTAGAATTTAAATAAAACAACACTACATTACAAGTACAAATGCTAAATATTATATTTAACTTACATTGAGTTCCGGTTCCCGATTTCGGAATCGCCGGTTCCCGGTTCCGTCGGTTCCTCGATTTCCAATATGGTGGATTCGTATTCGAACCGTTTCAATTCGGTTCCCGGTTACGTTCGGTTCCCGATTTCGGCGGTTTTCGGTTCTCGTCGGTTCCCGGTTCCGATTCTACCCGCCGATTCCGTCAATTCCTGGTTCTATTTGAACATGTCTACTCGGGTATTGTCTAGCTAAAATGAAAAAGAGAGAAAAAGAGGAGACGGTCTCAAGCTTCACGCTGTGAGAACTGAGAAGGGTCACCTGCCCATCGACTTGTCCATTCTTTTTTTATTTTATTTTTTGTACCCGCCATCTTTTTTTCTCGTCAACAAATATAACATTTACTATAAATGAATATAAAATTTTTCTTTTATGAAATGTAACAATTTTAATTTGAAATGTAACATTTTTTTATACTGAAATGCAACCGTTTTTATTATGAAATGTGAACAGTATAAACCGAGATACAAACGTGGATTCGTGATCGGGCAAAGCCCAATGGATTGGGCCCAGAATATAATCCATACAAGTCTCATATACGACGAAGGGAGTGGATTTTTCCTACCTTTGCTCGTCATGCCTCCTCGTCATTTTCCCTATGTTGACCTAGACATAGCAGGCGCATAATGACTACGACCCAACTAGGATTCTATGCCGATGAAGCATCATCATCATCCAGGCCGAGGAAGGCATCCCTCCAAGGCCGAGCAAGGCTCTCCTTGATGACGAGGAACCCCTCCTCGGTTATCAACAAAGCAGAAATGGGCTTCCCCATTCTCCACCTCTCCTCTTCGGCATAATCTAAGCCGACCAAGCAATACAAGCCGAGGAGATCCCTCACCGGCGCACTTGCAGAATACATATTCTAATCCTAGTAAAAAAAGGAATGTGAACAGTTATAATCCTCTTAGGATTATAACCTTATCTCACAGAATTCTCATTCAACAAGGACTGAATAGTTATAATCCTCCTTGGAGTAAAATCTTATCTCCATGCATTCCTATCCAACAAGGATTATACAATGCTATGCCTATATATACAAGCCATAATTCATATTATTTTGGTAACACATCTTTTGACTCTAAACTCTTGTCAATTGATTTCTCTCTCTAAACACAAATACTTACTCTCACGCCGGAGAACCTTTGTCTGTGAAGCTCCTGCAAAGTTTACGTGTTTGTTCATCTTTTTCATGCTATTCAATCATCCAAGATACAACATGTCGCTGGATTTGAGCTGATCCGAACGTTTTTGGCATCATCAGTTTGATTTCATTGCCGAGAAACGATTCAAAAACACTCATTGAATAGCCTAAAAATTCTGTTCGCCTGAAAATTCTATTCGCATGAATAGATTGAAAAATCCAGTCGCCTGAAAATTTTGTTCCCCTGAATAGATTGAAAAATCCATTCGCCTGAAAATTCTGTTCGCCTGAATAGATTGAAAAATCTGGTCGCCTGGAAATTCTGTTCACTTGAAAATTCTGTCTCGCCTAATCCTAATGGAAGACGGACTCACCGCTAGTATTACTCCTGATGGGGATCATATTCATGTGGAAGAGAATCATGAAAACAATAGGACTGATTTTCCTCTCAATAATGGGGAATCGCTTCCTCCACCACCGATGATTGATGGGCTGCCGCCCCTGGGGATGAATCTGCGTTCCAGGGGCTAGCCCGTAACCGAGGTAGTCATAACAAACCCTCCTCGTCGTCAGCGCCGAGGAAGGCCTGCCGGTAGCCAAACAACGAGGAACGCTGCTCAGGGAGGAGCTGGGGCTTCTACCCAACAAGTTGATCGTAGAACTCTATTGCACTAACAGACTGAAACACTGCAATGCATGTACAAAACACAAAATGCCTTGCTACAGTTAGATCCTGAACACTCGATGGCTGAATTCATGAGACCTACGAGGACTGGAAATTCCCTTGGAGGGGAATGTCATCTTGACAGGCGTGGTAGTCGGGGGAACAGAGAAAATCTTCCTCCTGGCCAAAATCCCCCTCATCATGGCGTTGCTGATAGATCCAAGCAAAACCCCTAAGAAGTCCCTCCTCGTCATAAGGCTCATGGACATGGAAACACAAGAACGAGGTAGACTTGAGAAGTCACTTGAACCAAAGGGAATAGGAGGTTGATTATGCTGACTTGAGAGCAAGGCTTAGTCAGGCAAGGCAAAAATCCCCTCCTCGTCATAACCCTTCTCCTCGGCACAAAAGCCCTCCACGACAGAGGACCCCTCCTCGGCTTAGAAGCCCTCCTCGTCGTCGGACTCCTTCTCATCCTGAATTGGCGCCTAGAAGAAATAGAACACCATCTGGACATGGAGACAACCACCAAGAACCTGAGGAACATAGCAGAGTAAACAGGCACAGAAAGAAAAAAAGGTCCCATCGAAGCTCCCATTACAGCTCAGGGATCGATGCCAGAGAATTACTACTCTTGAAAAAGAGATAAGATGAGATGGAAATGGAAATGGGGAAAAAGGAAGTGGATGACGATGATACCAGTGCCACTCGTCCTTTCTCCCAGCGTATTAATGATCTTCCTCCCAATCCTACTCTCAAAATCTCGATTTTTGACAAATACGCAGGAACCATCGATGTACGGGACCATGTGCAAAGTTTTGAATCCACCATGACCCTCCTCACTAAGGAAGATGACATTCCCTGCAAAACTTTTGCTAGTACCTTCTCCGAAACATCATTGTCCTAGTCTCGTGAGCAAAAGAAGGGAAGCATTGATAGCTGGAAAACCATGAGAAGGAGGTTCCTAGATCACTTCGCCACATCAAGGAAGAGGAAGAAGAGATTGACGGATCTTCCTAACATCAAGCAAGGGAAAAACGAAACCACTCTGAGCTACTACAACATATTCAGAGCTATGGCCGAACAAGTTAAGGAAAGCCTGACTGACAGGGAGGTGATCGTTTATTTTAACTCTAGATTGAGATCCGGACAAATGATCTATGAGCTTTCTGCCAGGGAACCAAAATCTAAGTCCGATTTATACAATGTGGCTTACGCCATAGCCATGGCAGAAGAAAAAAGTAAAAAGAGATCTGAGAAACCCGAAGCAGAGGCAGTTGGCACCAATCAGGGCTCAAATGGAAGTGGCTATAAAGGGAAGAATAGAACTCAGGCTACCGAAAAACCCGAGGTTTTTACTCCCCTCACAAAACCTATCACAGAAATTATACAGTTGGTGAATCTACCAAATCCTCATCCCCTTAATGATAATTCGAAATACACCCGTGATACCTCCAAATACTGCGCCTTTCACAAGGACCACAGACATGACACGGAGAATTGCATCTCCCTCAAGATGATGATACAGAGATGGGTAGACGAGGGAAAACTAGACCTCTACGTTATGAAAAAATATAAAAAGTGAAAGAGAAAGGATGACGACGATGATGATGAAAAGGAAGATGAGAGGGAAGAGATACCTCCTAAAGCTAAGCTTCATGTGATAAGGGAGGAGATTGTCTACTAATGAACTAGCCGGAAGTCGCGCGGCTCGCGAGCAGACCTTGGTGATCAAGGGAAGGATTGACAATTGTGAGTCCGAAAGACTCCTCATTAACTCGGGGGCCTCCCGATATATTCTGTACTATTCCACCTTCCAGAAGATGGGTCTGAAAGATAGCATGCTGGAACCATACTCTGGAAGACTAGAAGGCTTTACAAACCACAAAGTCAACGCCATGGGGACTGTTGATTTATTACTGGAAATGGGAGATCATCCCTTCCGAGCAGAGTCCACATTTACGTTCGTAGTCATGGACTTGGCAAGCGACTACCCCGCCTTCCTAGGCATTCCAAGTCAAGGAAAACATAGGTTGGTTGCCTCCCTCCCTCACCAATGAGTTAAAATCCCTACTCGTGCTGGAATTGGATGCGTGAGGGCGACCCCCAAAGACTTTTTGGAGCATGTCGTAAGGAGTATAAAAACATCAAGGAAAGTGGAGGTGGACACCCCAGAAGAAAACATGAATATCTCTAAGTTTGTAAAGACAACTAGCACCAGTTCTAGGCTGAATTTAATTTTTGAAGCAGGGGATAAGGAACACATGATACTAGAGATCGAAGAAAACAATGACACAGTTCTGTTCATCCCGGATTTAGCCCCTCATCTCGTCATCAGTCAGAACTCGGGGGCCAACCCTGACAAGGAGAGCTGTCAGATGTAAGGAGAGCTGTCAGATGTAGACGAACTAATGGAAGTGGAAGACCTAGACATAAATGGTGAGGAATGTATAAGGCTTAGAGAAATAATCATTGAAACTCTACAGTTTTGAGACGATCCAGAAATGGAGCCCGTAGACGAATTAGAAGAAATTATACTCAATCCCGACTATCCAGATCAAAAAATAAAAATCGGGGGCCAACTCTCTCCAGAAGAAAGGGAAGAAATCTTCACACTCCTAAGAAATAATCTTGATGTCTTCGCCTGGAAAGTCGAGGATATGAGGGGAATCAAGGAAGATATAGCTCTCCACAGGTTGGAAGTTGATCCGTCTGCTAGACCTATCAAGCAGACAAAGAGAATTTTTGCAAATGATAAGGAAGATGCTATCAAAGAAGAGGTGCAAAAATTGCTAAGTGTGATGACGTGCCGCCGCGCGCGATTTTTCTTTTCTTTGAAAATCAACAAAACGGGAGTCGCCACGCCATTTTTATTTTAAGGGCCAAAACTTTGAAAAATGCCCGAGATTAGAGATTTGGGTTCGGAGGTCACGTTACACTCCGGGAAGAACGTTAGGGTTCACCCGGAATGCCTCGTAAAACGAGTCTTCCTTATTTGAAACATTTGTGTGTGTGTGTGTGTTTTGGTTAAAATAAATGTAAAATGAGAAATTTAAAAATTGAGAACTCTTTATTAGACCTTAAACAAGTCCCATGATTTTTGGTATGATTTTAGGGTTGAATTTTGGTACTCAAAATACTCCTTGAAGTTGAAAATCAATTCTGCCAGAATGAAAAAGGCAGTGGACACTTGATTTTGAAATGGATTTAAGAGCTTTAAAACTTCAGAATCTGAGGAAAATAAGAGAATTAAAGTTGTTCAAAACATCTTAAATAAGGTGACTGCAAAAGATTTTGATGGTTGGAGATGATTTGAGGGACCAAAACCTTCTGGAAATCACAGAATATGAAATCTGGGTTTCCAGGGACTGCTAAACTGACCTTTGGAAAATAATTTGAAAAATGGAGTTATACTCACGTAAAAAATAAAGTAAAAATATTTCTGGAATTCTATGGATGTTGGCTACAAAAAGTATTTTATAGTCAACACCAAATTCCAAGTTTTTCTGTGTCCAAAAAATTAGACAATGGACAGAGGTCTCAGAACAATGCTACTGGACAGCAAGATGTTCTTGAAGGAAAATGTGATTTAAAAAGGGGTTTGCATCCATGATTTGTCCCCATTTCCTTAGGCTTTGATTAGTGATCACTAGACATTTTAGTGGTGATCTACTATATCAAGCCATCCTTAGGGTACATTAGGACTTAAAGCACTTCATTTGCTTGGGAAGGGGGAGATTTAACTTTGAAATCAAGATTTTATGTATGAAAATGATTTTTAGGTTTAGAAAAGTGTTTGTAAGTAAGTAAAAATAATTTGAAAGAAATGTTGATCCTTGTAGAGGATCATCCATGTAGATGAACTTCCATGGTGATCCTCTTGGATCTAGGGCAAGAGAAGAACAAGTTACATCTTCAAAGTATGAGATGCATGCATGGATGAGTGAGTTTTAGGGTAAGGAGAAGGAGGGTTTACCAATGGTGGTATCCTATCTTCTTTGTGTTTATGTTTGAGGCTTGAATTTGAGAGTGTTTAGTGAGTGAAATTTGGGAAAATAATCAAAAGAAAAAGGTGGCAATTCAAGGGAATTCCCACTGTTTTCTCTAGTATTCTCGCCAAGGTCTTTGTGAGTGAATTGTTGTTGCTTGTTTTTACGAGGCGAGGGCTCAATTTATAGGCCTCTGAAAATTACATACTCATCCGCGCGGATCCTTCATGCAGCGTGCACTGTTCATTTAATGCAGCTGCAGGCTTTGGACCAAAGGAATATTATTCAAATTAAGCAACCAGTTTTTGTTCCAGCAGCTTCCATTTTTGAATTTTTGGCTTTTGTAAGATTCTTTTCCATGTTTAACCTTAAATAGCAATCCCTAATTTACCCTTGCTTTGTTAGAAAAGTTAGGAATTGTTAGAAATGTTAGGGATGTTAGGACTTTCGTTAATTTTCTAACGAAAATACTAACAACTCAAATTGGAGCACTTACAGTAGCCCCTCGGCGACGGCGCTTTCGAAGGAAGCGGGGTCGTCGATAAGAGTAAGGCTCCATATTTGACAAAGGGGCGACCAAAGTGGTCAAGTGGCTGGACCCGGTGATAGGCTACCTACGTATCCTGAATGGGAATCAAGCCGGCCGTAGTTCAGGTCTTTGACCCTGGAGTGACTATTTTGAGGCGTCAACCTGGTGAGCGAGTTCTACAGTCGGTTGCTGAAAGAAAATCTGCTGGGGATAGGACATGACCGTTTTGGTCTGATGGCTAGAGCTGTATATCCGCTCTGCTGGGGAAAGGAATGACCATTTTGGTCTGATGGCTGAACCTAATGATAGGCTACCTACGTATCCTTAAGAGGAATCAAGCCGGTCGTAGTTCGGGTCTTTGACCCTGGAGTGACTATTTTGAGGTGTCAACCTGTTAATGATGGCGTTTTAGGTGCCTCAAACTTTAAAGATGGCACTTTAGGTGCCTCAGACCTTGACGATGACGTTTTAGGTGCCTCGGACCTTGATGATGGAGTTTTAGGTGCCTCGAACCTTAAGGATTTGGGATTGATGGTCCTTTAGTGGACTTCATTTGAAGGGGCCGGTCTTACGTTTGCTGCCGGAGAAGGGGATGACCGTTTTGGTCGAGTGGCTGGACCTATGGTAGGCTACCTACGTATCCTTAAGAGGAATCAAGCCAATCGTAGTTCGAAAGCTGCTGGGAACGGGTTTCCGTTAACTTTCGTTGGTGAAATGGGGCTTACGTTTTACGGCCGGTGACGAAATTGAGGAAAGAAACGGGATTCCGTTAACTTTCGTTGGTGATATCGGGCTTACGATTTACGGCCGGAAATGAAATTGAGGAAAGAAACGGGATTCCGTTAACTTTCGTTGGTGAAATCGGGCTTACGTTTTACGGCCGTTGATGAAATTGATGAAAGAAACGGGATTCCGTTATCTTTCTCGGAGAAATCGGGCTTACGTTTTACTGCCGTTGATGAAATTGATGAAAGAAACGGGATTCCGTTATCTTTCTCGGAGAAATCGGGCTTACGTTTTACTGTCGTTGATGAAATTGATGAAAGAAACGGGATTCCGTTATCTTTCTCGGAGAAATCGGGCTTACGTTTTACTGCTGTTGATGAAATTGATGAAAGAAACGGGATTCCGTTATCTTTCTCGGAGAAATCGGACTTACGTTTCTTGCCGTTGATGAAATTGATGAAAGAAACGGGATTCCGTTATCTTTCTCGGAGAAATCGGACTTACGTTTTCTTGCCTTGACTCTAGTGAAGTTCTTTTGAAAGGGGTTAACTTTGGTTATCCCGTTAAGTTTAGGAGCTAAAGCTGCAGAGTCCTGGAATTTTAAAGGGCAAAAATGTCATTTTGCCACCTCGGTTGTCCGCGCGGAGAGGAATGCAATGCGGACGGAGTTTTAAATAAAGGCCGCCGCCCTCCTTCTTCTCCTTCACAGTTTTGTCCGCAAATTATGAGAGAAAGAGAGAGAAACCGCCATTGTTGGCCTAGGAGCTTCGAAATCCTTCCGATTTTCTTCAATTTTCGAGCAATGGAACACGTGGGAGTTGCCATTCAAGGCCAAGGGCGCGGACCGGTTGCGGAGAGGCGATTAGAACTTGTGAGGACGAGGAGGCATTACTCACTTTCGCAATCGATTGCGGAGGAGCCATATCCCGACGCGTGGCAACATTGATCCACTGATCCGAGTCTTCGTACGGTATACTTCGAATTTCTTCATTCCCTTTGTCGATTTTTTGCTTGAAATGGATTCTTGTGATTGTTTTATTTTTGTTATTTGATCCGAAAATTATGTTCTTGGAATCGGAATTTGACTTTTGATGATTTGCATGTTGTAATGAGTATATGGGTAATTTAAATGTGCATTTTGTTTGAAAAAAGGTATGGGCAATTTGCCATTTTTTTATTTTTTTTTTGAATTATGATATGATGAAAATTTTCCCGAATCCGGGGCGGACCTTGTATGTAGGATTTTTGCAATGTTGATATGAATGATATGAATGCATGTCCTTTTTTTTGTAAAAAATATAATTTTTTATTTTGAAAGATGGGACGGATTTTTGGCTTCCATTGATTGAATATTATTGACATGTTCTCTTTATGGATGGTATTTGCTGAAAACTCTTTTCTTTTGTGCAAGAAAGATGGGGCTAAGTTCATTATATGCCGTTATGCTGCCGAAATTTTTCAAAACTTTATGTCTATGATGCATGTGTATGCTTTTAAATGCAAATGCAATTTTTCTCTTTTTTTTTTTGACATTTTTGTTTTTCTTTCAATTGCAGGGTGGGGATCGTTTTGTGACGGAGCAGCTGAACAAGCTGAAGACTCGAGGATCAGTGGAGGCTGTGGTCGGCCTGTGGGATCGCCTTCCAGTCTTGGGTAGAGGAGGTTTGATGAGTCCGAGACAGATCGTCATTAAGACCGGGTTGTATGAGTTCATTGAGTGCTTGAGGGGGTACTCAAGTTCCCAAGAGTAAGGGCCTGATTTTCGCTTTGGCGCAGCACTGGTGGGACGTGACCCACACATTCCATTTCTTCTGGGGTGAGGCTACGGTCACGCCTTCTGATTATGCTGCGATCACGGGCCTGTCCTTTAAGGGACGCAGCATTGAGTGGAGAGATGGGTACAGTGATCGGGAGCTGCAGGATCTTCTAGGCTTTACCCCCATTCCCAAAAAGGGGATGGGGATGGAGTATGCTGTGGTCCACGGGAAGATCGTGGAGAGCATCGAGAATTATGAGGCTGTGAATGAGAGAGTGGCTGCGGTGCAGATTGCCAGGGCTTTTCTGTGGTTCGCTTTTTCGAGCACACTTTTTGGACACGCCGAGGGGACGGCGGTATTTGCCCTGCTGAGGACGTTGGAGGATGTGGAGATGGCTGGAGAGGTATCTTGGGGGAGGCCAGGCAGCGAGCTATATTTTCGCCCTGGATCGGTATAGCCGAAAGGCATCGGCTCCCTCACATGCTTTGAGTTCCCTCTGGAGGTATAAGCTTTTGTTTTTTTCCCTTTTCTTTAAGCACGCATTGTTTCTTTTCGCACTTGATTGATGTGATCTTTTCCTTTCACAGGTATGGGCTCTGGAGTTCTTTCATGTCACGATGTGGCGGCAGCCGGCGGAGCACATCGGGGCATATCATTATGCTCTCTGGACCAAGCATGCTCGGGAGAAGATAGGTTCTAGGGCGCACGACCCTCAAGTACGGGGATTGCCTGCCTTTGGTGAGGAGCCGAGTCGGATGAGGGGATGAGGTTCTACCCACAGGGCCGCTTCGACGTGGAGCGGCTGAAGGGTGCGGAGAGGTGGGTGTGACGCGGAGGATTTTGAGGGTTTGACCTGTGATGCGTATTATCTGGGAGAGAGGGTGACGCGCCAACATGGCGAAGGTGTGCCTTTGATGGCGCCGATGGAGCCTCCTACTGATATGATGCATCCGACTGAGAGCTCGGAGACTTGGGGTGACTATCGAGGTGGCGTGCACTTCTCGAGATTTGTGGCGATCGAGGATTATTCGCGATTTGTTTTGAGGAGGCTGAGGATGCCCCAGGTGATTGAGAGAGAGGGGGAGGGGGTTGTGCGATACCCTCGATCGGACTTTTCGTATGTCCAGGATGGGGTCAGGTTGAGAGTTCAGATCCCTATCCCTGAGCGGGTCCCACGAGCTTTCCGGCCTCGTCCGGATATGAAGGTATGGCTTTTTACTGCTTTTTTCTCTTCTTATTTTCTTTCGTTCCTTCATTTTTCGCATCAATTATTTCTGACACTTTTGTTTCCGTGCAGTTCCCGGCCGTGGTTGTGGAGAAGCTGACAAAGCAGGTAATTGGATCCAAGAGGTTCCTTAGGAGGATGGTTGCTTGTGGAGCTGCTCAGGGCAGAACGAGACATGCACAGCCTGCGCCTGTAGAGCGGGAGACTTCCCCTATTCCTTCGGAGCATTCTACCGAGACTCCTCTTTCTCCTCTCATAGATCCTGGCATGGAGCTGCCTCCGGACCACGTCATTCTCGGGGATTTGCATGGACAGGGACATGTTTGGCACCACGGTGGGTCTTCTTCGCACGTCCAGGGATTCGACGCATTCACGTTCGGATATGACTTCTTTGCGGACCTCGGGTTGCCTTATCGTGGCGTACCGGTTGATCCAGGCGAGCCTCTCTCTGGAGACGAGGATGACGATTCCGAGCCCGAGATATTCATGGCTACTGAGGAGGCGGGCCCGAGTCGCAAGAGGGGCCAGGGAAGCGCCCGGCCACTGAGGATTCGGCGATGATTTTTGGTTGATTTTGGGACTGTACTTATTTTGACAGATACAGTTTTATTTTCATGCACACTTTTTTTTTTTTTGGAATGTAATGATCTAGAATTACTGTTATCTACTTTTTTTTATCTATTATGAATGCAATGTTGCACGAGCCCTGGTTTTTTGGCAAGGGTGTGAAGGTTTTGAGCTGTGAACTGTTTGGACAGGCTTTGCACAGGTTTCGAGCGAAATATTCCTCCGTGGTGCAGCAGTTTGAACTGCTGCAGATTTTTTGATGGTGACATTTTCATCCGCGCGGATGAGACAGGCATCTGACATTGTCATTTAATTTTGCTTCAGATCTGGTTTTCCCCTCTTTCAAATTCAAACACCTTCTTCAACTGCCCATTCAAACAGCCATTTTCGGGGAGAAGGAGAGAAAATCCATGGAGAAAATTGTGAGCATGAGAAATCAACCCAAATTATCCCAAGATTCTCAAACTTCTTTCTTCAACAAGTTCAAGGAATGGTCCCGGGAGATTATGCACGAGAGGAGGTCATTCTTTGAAGAAAGGTACAAGATACGATGCTTGTGGTCTCTCAAAGAATTGGTTCCGGATTATGATCTTTTGAGGGCTTCTTCTTCATTTTGGGATACAAGGAGGCATGTTTTTTGCTTTTCTTACAATGAAATGGTCCCGACTGTTGAAGAATTTCGGGCTTTGCTTGGTGGTCCGGAGGTGGAGGAGATTGCGATTCCTTTGCCCGGAGGAGCTTCTTTTGTTGACAAGTTGTGCAACCTTCTTCATCTTTCTCCGGAGGAAGCACAAGGTATGATCCGTGGTCCTGATCATTTTGACATTTCTGGTCTTCCTGATAGATTTAGGGGCTTAGGCTTGATTGATGATGCCTATTGGGATGCTTTTGCACTCTGCGTGTTTGGCACCTTGTTTATGGTTTACTCCTTTGGGATTTGTCATCGGGCTTTGCTGGATGTGGTTGTACACTGCCGTTTGGGCCGGGATATTGTGCCCTTGATCCTGGGAGAGACCCTTCATGCTCTTGACGGAGTTGGCTACGGGAGGCGGTATATGCGCGGGGGCGGCCCGTTTCTCTTGACTATGTGGGCGATGGAGCGCACAGGGGTCCTTCGCGAAACTTCTGATGCGGTGAAACCTTGGACTTTTGCCAGGAGAGGGGTTACTGTGGACCTCGATGATCAGGGTTCATGGGAGTATTGGATGGCTGGTCGCCAAACTACGGATGTCAGATGGGTGGTACCTCATAGGCGGGTAGAGACTCGGAGAGTGCTTGAGGATGGTTCTCATGTGATTATGCTTTCGGGGCTTTCCCGATCCAGTTTTATATTCCGGCTCACAGTTCGGCGGCGGTTTGGCTTGGAGCGAGACTCCTTTGGAGGATTTTGAGGATATAGCTACCGGGGTGGTGGCTTACGCTTCGATGGATGATCATACGTATTCCCATTTCTTTCCCGAGCATGGAGGTATGACGTCTTTCCTCCTAGGGTTATCCTCGGGCGTCAGGGCATGTATTTCGACCACTTGGTACTTGGATTGGTACGAGAGGCACTTGGGGAGACTCGGGTGGCTATTTTGAGACGGCGTGAGGCCATTGTTGGTATGGAAGACATGACGGTTTACGAGAGGAGGAGGGGGCGAGGCGGGCCAACCCTCATGATAGGAGCGGGGATGCGCGTGGCCGACTACGAGTCTTATGTCAAGAGACGGGAAGGGCGGATTCCTATGTTGCCGGCTCGGCTAGGAGATGAGAGAGAGACGAGGCTAGGGCTACTAAGGCCACGACAGGACGGAGTTTGATAGATCCGTCCCTACACCGAGCTTGGTAGGAGGAAGGCGACATTTTTCCCGTGCGGAGGAAGAAGACCCGAAGAGGAGGGAAGAAGAGGGGAGAAGCTAGTACAGTGGCTTGGAGTGACTTTGAGGTTTCAGTATCCCTTTCTTGTCGTAGCGGACACATTAGTTGAATTATGTATTTTAGTTTCTTTTAGCAGGTTGTAATTCGTAGGAGTGAACCGAGCTTAGACTCATCAAAAAGTTTTTAACTGTAATGAATATGTGAATTGCTTTAGAGTTTTTCGAAACGCCTTCGTGGCTTGATCAATGTATTGATAACAAAGTATGATTTTTATTTGTGTTTTAGACCGAACCGTTTCCGGCTGCCTACGTTCCCCTTGGACTAAAGGGCTCGGAGTCTCCGTAGTTCGACCCGGTTAATTTTTTGTTTTTTTGGTGCAACCCTGTTTTTTACCTAGGCCGCCCTTTTCGGGTTTTCAACCTAGTTGGGTATTACTCTTGTAGCACTCTTTTTTTTTTTTTGGTGCAACCCTATTTTTTACCTAGGCCGCCCTTTTCGAATTTTCAACCTAGTTGGGTATTACTCTTTTAGCACTCTTTTTTTTGTTTTTTTGTGCAACCTGTTTTTACCTAGGCCGCCCTTTTGAGTTTTCAACCTAGTTGGGTATTACTCTTTTAGCACTCTTTTTTTTTTTTTTTTTTTGTGCAACCCTTTGTTTTTACCTAGGCCGCCCTTTTCGGGTTTTCAACCTAGTTGGGTATTACTCTTTTAGCACTTTTTTTTGTTTTTTGTTGGTTTTTTGTTTTTTTGTTGTTTTTTTTTTTTTTGACTTAGTGTTTTATGCGTAGTATCTGCGCGGCTTATCGCCATTCACCGGGTGTACAAAGGATTTCCGTCGAGATCACGCAAGTTGCATGGCCCCTCAGGAGAAGATCTTGAACAATATATGGCCCGAGCCAGACGGGCTCCCATTTGCCAAGTGGGTTGATGCGGGTGGGGGCTTCTCTTTCAAAACGAGGTCACCTTCCACTGATCTCCCGATGTTTTACTTTCTTATCGAAGGCTCACTGGCCATCCTTCCTTGGTAAGCTCGGATATGTTCCATGGCTCTCAATCGGCGTTCATCTAGCGGGGCCAATTCATCATGGCGACTACGGAGCCATTCGACCTCGTTGATCGACTTTCCAACGGTACCGGAGTGAGGGGATTTCTAGCTCGACTGGGAGTACGGCTTCCATTCCGTAGGTAAGAGCAAACGGTGTTTCCCCGGTCGCCGTTCTGACGGATGTTCTGTATCCCCAGAGAGCAAGGTGAAGCTTGTCAGGCCAATCTCTGCCTCGGACAGCCATTTTCCAAATGATGTTTTCCAAAGTCTTGTTTGCTGTTTCAACGGCTCCGTTAGTTTGGGGCCTGTAGGGAGATGACTTGTGACGGGTTATTACTGAACTTACGCCGGCGGACCTTATCGCATTCACCTTCAAAGTGGGATCCATTATCTGAGATGATTTCGGCCGGCAACCCGTATCTGCATATGATGTTTTCTTTGACTCCCGGGTCGAGCGGTATCCAGGCATGTCTTTATAGGACCGCGTAAACACGTCCATGAATTCTCAGGGCATCTTTTGAGTCCCTTCAAAGAAACTACCAATCTGCGTCTCTTTAGGCTCTTCTGCAGTTCCCAGATTCACACTTGTCAAAACCTTTTCGGCAGCTTGGGCTCGATTTTCCTCTTTCCGAACAACATGCTTAAAGACTTCTTTAATATATTGTTCATTTAATGTGTCTGCTTCTTTATCTAGTGAATCATTATTAACTATTTTTTTTATTTATTAGTTATTTCATCATTAGTTAAAGTGGCAATCAAGGGATACTCAGAAAGGTTCATCATTTCATTGAGAACGAAAGGGGATACAGCGTTTGCTACAACCTCGTAGTCTTCAGGCGTAAGGCCATCGGATGACTCGAGAGACTCGAACTCAATAATGAGAGACTCGGAGAACTTTTACACAGGTTGACACAAGGGGATGGGGAACCAATCCAAGCTTTGGGATCATTTCCTCCTTGGTCGCGGACGGAGCTGAGAGAGTTTCCCAATTCTTGATGGCATTCTTTGTCGGGGGCCTCATGACTCGGGATTTGCGTTGTTCTTCTTTCTCAATCATTGCTATCATCTCTTTGGCAAACCGAAATCAATCGGGTGCGGCATACTGAACCTCTTCTCCGAATAAGCTGCTGCATGTCGGACCATCCCAATCATCTCAAAAAGACTTACGTGGCTTTGGCTTTCGGCATTGTCGGCTCGAACTCGAGGCTTTGGTCCTTCTTGGACGGTTGGGATCACGGTGGTAAGCTTCTCGAGCTGCTCTACTAGGCTTGGAACGCCTTTGAGAAAGTGTACTCGCTCTCCGTGGTAGTGGTAGCCCCGGGTATCTTGGGTAGGTTAACTGCAAACATCCTACGGTTTGGGTTGGCTTTGTTTCCCCTGGACTTTACGAGGTCATCTTGTAGCTTGACCATCCCTTTGTAGGTTCTTTGGCGTGGCATTACCTGCTTTGTGTAGGGCCTTTCACGAGTAGTCACCCAAATTAGGATGAAAGGGAGAGATTTAGGGTCGTTGGCCGGGACCCTTCTGTGGCGGCTTCTCCTTTTCAGGGCAATCTCCTTTTCTTTCGCGGTGTCCACCGAGGTGGCCTCATATCCCGGAGCCATGGCGAGTTTTCTTTCCTTTCACCTCAATAACTTTGTGAGTTCCTTGCTTTGATGCTTCCCAGGGGAGGCCGGGCGAGGTAGCTCATTCTTCTCATCATCTTCAAGGCGGAGGGATCTTATCCCAGTGATTGTCGAGATCTATGTTACAAACTTGGGCTTTGGGAGGCTCGGCCATGAAGCTGTTAGCATGAGACCTTCCTCGTCATGTTTGATCTCGAGAATAGGTATCCCACCGTATCGGTGCCCTCCAAAGTGACTAGGTCTCAAGTAAATGGTTGTCAAATCCCCATCAGAAACAAACTTCACACAACGATGGAGGCTCGAGGCAACCCCTTTAACTTGATGCGGCCAAGGTCTTCCCGACGGGGGCATTAAAAATAATCGGGATGTCAATAACCTGGAATTCCGAAGATATCATCTTCTTGCCAAACCGAGAGGGCCAAAGTAGCAACCCAAGTACTTGTGCGGGATGTAGAGTCATAAGCTTTGACTATGAGGGAGGAAGGCTTTAAATCTGTGGATTTGATGTCGAGCATACTCATGATCTTAGCGGGAGGATATTCATCGGACCCATTGTCAACTAAAACTCGGGGAAGACGCCGTTCATCCAGTGGGCGCTGATGAAGAGGGGCTCGTTATGATCGGCTCCGAATTGAGGAGATGAGATGCAGTGAAAGTGATTATATTCCCATAATGAATGTTCCCAATCAAGCTAGCACCACATCATCGGGGTAGCGTCAGTAGGGACCGGCGTGCGGGCTAGGCTTTCTTCCGGCTTTAGCTTGTGGGGGTACGATGAGTTAAGCGGGGACCACAAGAGATGTTGGCACAGAGTTTGTTTCGGTGGGTGAGCCTTTGGATCCTCCTTTAGAGGTCGGGAGTTTGGTTTGCCTTGGCATAGCGGAGGAACGGTCTTTCCCTTGGTGTTAACTTGATGCGCCGCATTACCGCTTCTTATGTTGTCTTGGGGTTCCCCGGTAGATGCCGTGCCGGATCGGGTCAACGCGGTTGACTTCCTCATGGTCCAACTTCTTGACCTAATAGTTTTCTTGGCAACGTTGCTAAGGTCGAACGGGGAGCAGCCTTTTGGCTATCAGCCATGTTGTGATTGCACGGAGTCTATGCAACGGTGAGGAGTGAGCTTGAGGCATGCGCTCCTTTCTGGGCGGCTTTTAAGCGCCTTCCCATGTTACGAGGCTTTTGAACCCGGGATTGTGTTCTTGTCCACTGGATTGGCCCATAGAGCTAGAGCGTCCTCCGATACTTGCCTTCATGTGCTTTTGCGCTTGTCTATAGTTGCTTCATACAGCGGGCCAATTGCTATTCTCGGGGCTCGGCGGCGTTTTTCGATTTCATCTCACGGTATAGTTGCGGCCACTCACGGTTTCCTTTACGCTTAATACTCGCCATTAAGAGAGACGATTATAGCATTACGCGTGGGAGGAGGCATCGGGTATCATGCCGGTTTCAGAGGGACTTCTACGAGAGTTGAAATGCATTCGGGGAAGGTGACCTCTTTCTTGGGTGGCCACGACGAGGATTGTTACTTTGTTTCGGGGCGGATTTGATCGACCATGGTCACTTTCTGCATTAGGGGAGGATGGGAGTCAGGTTTCCCTCTCTCCTAACGAGATCTTCCCGACTATCGGCCTTGGATCGGGTGTTAGAAAACCCTTTCCCCCAAGCATGGTAGAGCGGGGTTTGAACTCTATGACATCCACGTGCTCGGCCCCGAGGGAAATTTCATGGCTTTCATGTCCTCGGTTTCCTGTCGTCTTCCGAAGTTTCCTCGATCTTGACGGTGATCGGCCTCCGTCTCATCATACGTCTTACATCTTTCTTTCGCCCTTGCAAGCGGGGGCAACCACAAGTAAAGGATAGACAAACGCTCCCTTCATAGTTTGATGCAATAGCTCGGGTAGATACGGGTCCAAATGAGGAGTACCCGGGGTCGGCTGACATCGGGTCTACGGGGAGCAATTAAGAAAGCGTCGTCATGTGGGTCCATTGGGTATGAAGGCGGCTAGGGAGACTTTATTTTAGATCAATAACCCTTTTCGGTGACTCCATGCACTCGGTGTGTTCAAGCGGCTCGCGTTAGTGACCCTTCTGTTGTGATGCAAATGTTTTAGGGAAAGAAGAAAAAGGCAGGATGAAGTTCTGAATTCGTACGTCTTACGGATTCAGCGCGAAAACCTCCTCTTTTCAACCGGTGCTTCAATGAATAGACCTTCTCCATTCTCGCCCAGTGGAGTCCTTGTAGAGAACATTGTGCTCTAGGATTTTTGGATACGTATGGATACGTAAGTGACTTTGTTGTCCTTCATCTTCGAGGTATCGGGCGCGACCACGCAAGTGCATCTTACGAGGAGTACTTCGTGAAGTCCGTCCCCAGTCGGTATCGATCCGCATTTTACGGCGGTCACCTCATTATGCAACTAGCGACCAACCAACCATTGTCATCAGGCTCCAATGATATCATTTACGGCTTTGAGTGTTCAGTTGATTCGAATCTTGGGCCTCGAGTTAGCTCCTCACTTTACGTTGTCATCATCATCATTTATGCATTTCAACTTGTCATCGAGAATCTTCCACTTCCCATACTGCGGGATTTCGGGCGAAGAGAGCGCCCCGTAGGTCAAATCTGGTAGGGGAGGGAGCGGGTGCGTGCAGCCGCATCGAGAATTGTCATATGCCCCCATTGCAGCGGCTTAAGCTCAGCTGCGACCTCCGCTTCTCCTCCCCGAAAGCTGTAGGGGGAAGAGTGAGAGGGGGCGGCACGTCACTTGACTCCCGGGGAAGGATATAGAAGCTTAATCCTCCTCTTCCAGATTCTTCACTTTCACTTTGTCTTCGGGATCATATTTGGTTTCCCCCCCAAAGGCACAACTTGCAGAAGTGTGCTAACTCCGAAGTGCTCTTCGGCCTCTTCTTTCTTGAAATAAGCCCCAATACGAGGCGCCCGTCTGAAGCTTTCTTGTTCAATCTTCCTTAGTTTGCTCTAACCGTCTCGTGTAAATGGTTTTCTCATGATTTATTTGGAACGGCCCAGGTTCTTGACATGCTCGGCTTTCCACTTCCACTCAGAAATAGCGAGCCTCATATTCTTGCAAGAAATTTCTAACATGAGACCAAGGAGGGTTGGTTTGCTCACCATCCTCTCAAAAGTGCAGGGGAATCGAGGTCGGGGATCCTCGGCAAGGTTGGCCGCGTGGGTATTTGGAGGTGCTTGTCGGTTTACTGCATCCTCCACGGACATGCGAAGGTTCTCCAGAAGCTTCAATCATGTTCACCTGGTTTTGAATTTCCTCGGGAAGGGATTTTTGAGCTGTATTAGGCCCGGGAGCGCTTCCAACTTCCCTTGCTCTATCAATCCTTGGATTGCCTTTTTTTGGAAGTAAAGCGGTTATACGGTAGATGTCAGTGGGCACGATGAAAGCGCGAGAACTTAGAAGTATCCACGGGAGCATTCGGATTTACGGGTTGGAAATTTTCCCAGGCCGCGGCATGAAGCCTTGCTTTCACCAATCCACTCTAAAGATGTCGTTGAGAGCATTCCCGAAGCTTTTTGAGGTTTGCATGACCAGAGGCTTGGGCTCAGGCTGGTTTTCCTGGGAGCAAAAGGAGGTTGCACATTATGGCCCACATTCACGCCTGCTGTAGTTGATCATCTCTTTACAGCTTTAGCGGGAAGCTAGGAACCGTGTTGGAGGGAGGAGCTGCTACATGTATACGTAAGCGGAGTGCGGCGTAGCATTTGTTGATTATGTAAGCCTTTTCAAACTTAGGCTAGCGGAGTTAACCGTAGCCCGTAAGTCGAATCTGATGAAATGGCGAGGAGGTTCTCGAGATGTGACTTCGGGCATGACTGGAAGATGTCCAACTATTCCTCTTCGAGAAGGAGGGATGGCCATCTCAGCTGAGTTTAGATTCCACAGCTTGTAGAAATCCCGACATTCTGGTCGGGGACACTTGCACGGTTATGCACCAAGTCAACCCTATTTGTTTCCCATTCCAAATTCGCTTTGTACTTCTCTATAAAGGCACTGGTGATCTGATCCCATGTCACCCTGGCCTCGGGTTTTAAGCGGAAGAACCATTTTTAAACCTTTGGATTTCAGGAGGCGAAATAGTCGGCTCACACTGCTGATTGGTGCATCCTTTGACCTTCATTGCCATGGTATATGTGTCCAGGTAAGTTTTCGGGCATGCAGTCCCATCAAACAGGTCCAGATTAGGCATCACGAAGTTGTGGGGCAGGGGAACAATAGAATCCAGGTCTGTAGGTCGGAAGGCAGACTTTTTAGCAGTCAATTCAGCAATACATGTGCTTTCATTTCCTTGTCTTTACATTCCATGAACCCGAGGCCAGGTTAGGGTCTTGTGGTGGAGCCGTGGCATTCGGACCAGTGGCGAGCTAGAGTGAGGAGCTACTGCGACGGCGGGCGGGTGGAGGGAATGGCCGATCACAGGGACATAGGTAAAAACTGTCCTTGGCGAATTACCACAGGGAGCGTGAGTAGGAGCTGGGCATAGGGATAGAACCTTGCGGCTTGTTGACTTTCAACGGCAGAGTGGGTGGAGGCAACCACTGATGGCCGGGTAACTTGGTTTTCAATTTGAGATTCATAGGTAGGCGTAGGTGCGGGGGTAGTTGTCCTAACGTGGTTGTTGAAGCGCTATGCCGAAAAGCATGGCGTGGCGGTGTGTGCAGCGGAGGGTATTGCGGTCCATGGAGATTCTGATGGCCCCGAATTAAGGGGCTTGGTGGCCCGTTGGTCCACTGAGTGAGAAATGGGTTTGTATAGAGATGTGCTAGGGCCGAGTGAAGCGGCATCATTATGAGGAGAAAGCTCCTGGCATTATCCCGAACCAAAGCTGTGGTGGCATCCCAAAGCAATTCTTTGCGGTACTACTCTGACTAGCTGTTGTGATGGTCGGCTTGAGTCGTTTCCAAAGCGAGGCGGGATCCCAATTTCTTTGTGGCATTAGAGATATCCCCAACCGTGAGAAGACATTTCCGTGCGATTTTGTCCCAGCTGAGGAACCCGCGAACCGGTTTGCCCGTCAGGTTGCGTGGATCCAGTGAGCCACGTAGGCAGGGAGGTGGGTAGCCCGAAGATCGAGGAGCATGGGTTACGGTAGTGGTACCATAGGAGGTGGGTGGTGGCATCCTCGGAGTAATGGGGCGGCGAGAGTGGGATTGGCATCCTCTTCTTTCTTCCACGGTGAAGGTGCCGTCGGGATTGAGGCGGCGGCCAAACCATGGCTTTGATGGCTTCCATAAGGCTATTAATTTGTGCTTCCTGTCACAATCTCATACATTACGCTGGCTGATTCCACTTCTTTGTTACTGGGGAGTCACGCGCGGCGGAGTGATGTTGTCCCCATCATTACCGGTGATGCGGACATTACCGAAACCCGAAGTCGGAACAAACGGTGAAGGCGATGATGCGCTTGACTCTTCCCAACTGATCAAACGGTGACCCGGTGCCCGAAACCAAGCTTTGTGAGGAGCTTCGGGGGGAAAGACACGAGGGTTCAGATATTTGGGAGTGAAGGGAGGTAGGTGTTTGGGCTTAGGGCTCATGCAACATGCAGTTATTTGTTCTTGTTTACTTAAAACGTATTTTATTAACCTAATTGGTTGGAAAAGATTGCTCTTCTTTTTCGCAAACTACTCTGATTCCTGGATCAGTGGGCCCCATCATTACGCTGCGGACCCTCAACTGTAACCCCGAACAAGGGTTCCGTAGGGCAAGCGGGGCCCACCGACCGAAAAGAAAAACGATCCTAAAGTCTGGCGGGTAATCTAGTCTTAACGAGCATTCGATGAAAATTACGGACAAAGCTGACGTCAAAGGTCAAGATCATGTCCGGAGGGCTCGACGAAAAGTTGGCATGGCTCGGACTGATAAACGTCCATAATTGATCTTGACCCGTCATTAGTTAGGTCGTAATTAGACATGAAATAATCATTAATCCTTGATGACTCAGTGTCATGCCGGGAGTCGGTGCATAAGTTGTGCCAGTCAAAGTCAAAGTCAAGGCGCCAGTCAATATCTGGTCAAAGTTTGCGGCGGAAAACCGGCATGACTTCGACTGATTAAGGGTCCCCGAAAGATATTGACGTGGTATGCCGACTAAGGCTTGAAAGGAAAGGTGTATACACAGACCGGGCATGACACGGACCAGACTAAAAACCAACCGGGTCTCGGACAAAGTGTGTCACGGACAAGTGCATGGTCGACACGAGGCTCCATGGGATGTTTGGGTAGTCCCGTGCTCCCACCGAGAGGCGTAATAAGGCCAAACGGGTGCACTCTTTGGGATTTTCCCGGGTTAAGGACGTAGTGTGCAGTGTAAGGCCAAGTGCGCGTAGTGTGCAAGCAGTCTATCTTCTTTTTCTGAGTAAAATAGAAATTTTTATGTGTCTTAAAAAGGATGATGCATGCAAAAAATTATTTTTTTTTTGAAAATCTTTTTTTTGAAAATCTTTTTTTTTTGAATTTTTTTTTTTTGAATTTTTGATTTTTTTTTTGAATTTTTTTTGAATTTTTTTTTTGAAAGCAAATAACACATACTCCCTCCGTCCGCTTACAAAGTTCACACTTTCTATTTTGGGCGTCCGTTTACAAAGTTCACACTTTGTTTCTTTCCTAAAAAGGAAACCTTAAATCACTATTCTCTCCACTCATTCTCTCTCATTACATTATTTTAATACTCTGAGCCATTATAATTTATTATTCCCTCCACTCATTCTCTTTCCTATTTTATTTTCACACTCACAACACTTTCAATATAATACTCCCTCCTTAATTAACGTGTAAACAGTAAGTGTGAACTTACTAGGCGGACGGAGGGAGTAAGCACATAAGCATGAAAATTCAAACAGTTAGGAAAATGATTCCAACAGCCAAAATACCGAATTTTTCGGGACAGTCAAAACAACACGAAATGTGCAAAACAAACACACACACACACAGTACAAATGGTTTCAAATGCCGGGACGGAAGTTTGACCCACAAAATCTTTTCTTTCTTTTTTTTTGAAAAAATATTTTTTTTTTTGAAAAAGATAAAGCTCATTTTTATGTCCCCAGCGGAGTCGCCACTGTGATGATGTGCCGCCGCGCGCGATTTTTCTTTTCGTTGAAAATCAACAAAACGGGAGTCGCCACGCCATTTTTATTTTAAGGGCCAAAACTTTGAAAAATGCCCGAGATTAGAGATTTGGGTTCGGATGTCACGTTACACTCCGGGAAGAACGTTAGGGTTCACCCGGAATGCCTCGTAAAACGAGTCTTTCTAATTTGAAACCATTTGCGTGTGTGTGTGTTTTGGATAAAATAAATGTAAACTGAGAAATTTAAAAATTTAGAACTCTTTATTAGACCTTAAAAAAGTCCCATGATTTTTGGTATGATTTTAGGGTTGAATTTTGGTACTCAAAAGACTCCTTGAAGTTGAAAATCAATTCTGCCAGAATGAAAAAGGCAGTGGATACTTGATTTTGAAATGGATTTAAGAGCTTTAAAACTTCAGAATCTGAGGAAAATCAGAGAATGAAAGTTGTTCAAAACATCTTAAATAAGGTGACTACAAAATATTTTGATGGTTGGAGATGATTTGAGGGACCAAAACCTTCTGGAAATCACAGAATATGAAATCTGGGTTTCCAGAGACTGCTAAACTTACCTTTGGAAAATAATTTGAAAAAGGGAGTTATACTCACGTAAAAAATAAAGTAAAAATATTTCTGGAATTCTATGGATGTTGGCTACAAAAAGTATTTTGTAGTCAACACCAAATTCCAAGTTTTTCTGTGTCCAAAAATTAGACAATGGACATAGGTCTCAGAACAATGCTACTGGACAGCAAGATGTTCTTGAAGGAAATGTGATTTAAAAAGGGGTTTGCATCCATGCTTTGTTCCCATTTCCTTAGGCTTTGATTAGTGATCACTAGACATTTTAGTGGTGATCTACTATATCAAGCCATCCTTAGGGTACATTAGGACTTAAAGCACTTCATTTGCTTGGGAAGGGGGAGATTTAACTTTGAAATCAAGATTTTATGTATGAAAATGATTTTTAGGTTTAGAAAAGTGTTTGTAAGTAAGTAAAAACAATTTGAAAGAAATGTTGATCCTTGTAGAGGATCATCCATGGAGATGAACTTCCATGGTGATCCTCTTAGATCTAGGGCAAGAGAAGAACAAGTTACATCTTCAAAGTATGAGATGCATGCATGGATGAGTGAGTTTTAGGGTAAGGAGAAGGAGGGTTTACCAATGGTGGTATCCTATCTTCTTTGTGTTTATGCTTGAGGCTTGAATTTGAGAGTGTTTAGTGAGTGAAATTTGGGAAAATAATCAAAAGAAAAAGGTGGCAATTCAAGGGAATTCCCACTGTTTTCTCTAGTATTCTCGCCAAGGTGCTGTGAGTGAATTGTTGTTGCTTGTTTTTCTGAGACTGAGGGGCTCAATTTATAGGCCTCTGAAAATTACATACTCATCCGCGCGGATCCTTCCTGCAGCGTGCACTGTTCATTTAATGCAGCTGCAGGCTTTGGACCAAAGGAATATTATTCAAATTAAGCAACCAGTTTTTGTTCCAGTAGCTTCCATTTTTGAATTTTTGGCTTTTGTATGATTCTTTTCCATGTTTAACCTTAAATAGCAATCCCTAATTTACCCTTGCTTTGTTAGAAAAGTTAGGAATTGTTAGAAGTGTTAGGGATGTTAGGACTTTCGTTAATTTTCTAAAGAAAATACTAACAACTCAAATTGGAGCACTTACACTAAGTGCTGGAATTATTAGGGAAGCAACATACCCTGTTTGGTTGGACAACGTTGTGATGGTCAAGAAACATAATAGGAAGTGGTGAATGTGTGTGGATTTCACAGATCTCAACAAAGCCTACCCGAAAGAAAGTTACCCTCTCCCCAGAATTGACAAGCTAGTAGACTACATCGCTGGAAATAAAACACCCAACTTTCTAGATGCCTATTCTGGTTATCGCCAAATAAAAATGGCTAAGAAAGATATTGAAAAAACGGCTTTCTAGGCCGCCGAAGGGATTTATTTTTATACTATGATGCCCTTCGGGCTCAAGAATGCAGGCGCAACCTACCAGCACATGGTCAATAAAGTCTTTAGAGAGCAGATAAGTTGTAAATTGGAAGCCTATATAAAGGATATGGTCATCAAGACTAAGGATGGCAGTCATGCTCCAGACTTGGAGAAACTTTCAACAACCTACGAGCCAACAACATGAAATTAAATACAAGTGAGTGTGTTCGGGGTGACTGTCGGAAAAGTCCTCGATTTTATGGTATCACAAAGAGGCATTGAGGAAAATCCAGAGAAGATCAAAGCCTTGATAGAAATGAAGGAACCTATCAACATCAAGGAGGTTCAGAGACTGAATGGAAGGATAGCTACACTTGGAAGATTCATTGCTAAACCCTCTAAAAAATCGCTGCCATTCTTCAAAGTCTTGAAGGGGGCCAAGAATTTCTCCTGGACACATGCTTGGAATCATTCAAACAGTTGAAGGAGTACTTGGGATCCCCTCCTTTGTTGAGCAGCCCGATTACTGGAGAAACACTATATGTCTTCCGAGCAGCCACAGACAACGCAATACCTGCGGCACTAGTCTGAAATTAAGGATCCACACAGAGACCTATCTACTATGTCTTCAAGGCACTATCTGACGTGGAGAGTAGACACTTCAATGCAGAAAAGATAGCTTATGCCCTTGTCATAGCGGCACGAAAGCTACGAGCATACTTTTCTGCACACCCCAACACCGTGTATACCAATGCGCCCTTGAGGAAAATCTTGCATAAGTTGGATTGCTCGAGACGTCTACTTAATTGGTCCATTGAACTCACTGAGTTTGACATTACATGCCAACCTAGGAAGAAGCTCATGGCACAGCCTCTGGTCGATTTCATGGTTGAAATCGCCTTAATATGCGAGCACGATCCACCTCCCGTAAACGTAAAAGATCTGAGGGAAAAGAATCGACCATTGAGCTCCCATCCAACTGTTGGGTCTTATACACAGATGGCTCAGCCTCTAAGGAAAGAAGCGGAGCTGGGACTGTGCTAGCAAGTCCTGATGGGGAGCACACCATCCTAGATATAATCAAATTCAAGTTCCCTGCATCCAACAATCAAGCGGAGTACGAGGCCTTGACATTTAGCATCGAGCTGGCCTCCATTTATGGAGCAACCAAAGTCGTTGCTTTCTGTGACTCCCACCTAGTAGTCAAGCAGATAAAGGGGGAGTATAGCACGCAACATCCTGTACTTACAAAGTATAAAGACCTGGTCCTAGACATGACGGAAAAAACTGGAGTTTTTTAAATAAGTCAGATAGGAAGGGAGAACAATCAAGTAGCAGATGATCTATCCATATTAGCAACTATTGATGTGGCAGATCCCAATTCTAACCTACTCAAAGTCTTTGCTGAAGAGCCTGCCTACAAAAGACTACAAGTAATGCTCCTAGATGATGAGGAGAGATGTTGGATAGATGACTACAGGGACTTTATCGACAAGAACCAACTCCCGGAAGATGAAGCACATGCCAGGCTCATTAAGAATAAATCAGCAAGGTTTACAGTGATGAATGAAATTCTATATAGAAGATATTTCACAAAGCCCCTGCTGAGGTGTGTCTATCCTAAGAAAACAGAAAATCTCTTGGCTGAAGTCCACGAAGGCATTTGCGGTGATCACCCGAGGGCCAGAACCTTAGCTGATAAAATCATCACGCTAGGTTACTATTAGCCAAACCTGAGAGAGGACGCACAAGCCTATGTAAGAAAGTGTGACAAGTGCCAGAGATACTCTGACATTCCTAGACTCCCAGTAGTTGAGCAAACTTTTATAATACCTACGTAGCCATTTGACATGTGGGGAATCGACATCATCGGACCCTTCCCCCCGCTTGAGGTAATTGAAAGTATGTGATCGTGGTAGTTTACTACTTCTCCAAATGGATTGAAGCAAAGGCCTTGGCCAAAATAACAGAGGAGAATGCAATCAATTTTGTCCATGACTTCATCTGGTGTCTCTTTGGGGTTCCACACATTATCATTTCAGATCATGGCCTTCAGTTCTTTAAGGCATTCACGACAGAGCTAAACAGACTTGGAGTCCGACACATCAAGTCATCTGTGAGCAGACCGCAATGCAACGGATAAGCGGAAGTAGCCAACAAGTTGGTGCTAACAGCCCTAACTAAAAACATTGAGGGAAGTGATGGTAGATGGTTGAACGAACTTCCCTTAGCCTTATGGACAGTTCGTACAACCACCCGGGGGCCAATCGGGGAAACCCCATTCGCACTGACCTTTGGTTCTAAGGCTATGGCACCATCTGAAATGGCTATCCCTACAGCAAGAAATGCCAACTATGATGAGAAAGTCAACAAGGTCAACAGACTCATGGACCTAGACCTAGTAGATGAAAGGAGACTAGCTGCTTAGATGAGGATGGTGAACTACAAGCAAAGGACCAACGTCTATCATTACAAAAGTGTCAATAAGAGAGTATTCCAAGTAGGCGATTGGGTACCTAGAAAAATTGAAGCAACTGGCAGAAAGGCTGAACAAAACAAGCTCTCCCCAAACTTTGAAGGTCCCTACATCATCACTCAAGTCATCAGGGAAGGGACCTACAGAATGAAGACTATAGATGGGCAAGAGCTTAAACATCCGTGGTATTCTGATAACCTAAGGAGATATTATCATTAGCTTTAATTTATTTTTTATGTAATAAATTAGTCTTTGTTAGTCTTTCCCTTTTTCAAGTAAGATAGGATTGCAGTTTGATGTAATCAGTTTCAGTTAATGAAATTCAACTTTTCTTCAAACACAAGTAACTAGCAAGGCAGATACTGGAAGACGAGGAACAGCCTCCTCGGCATCCACAAGGAGATCCTACAAAATCATCTAAGAC
This sequence comes from Adenophora triphylla var. japonica, assembly GCA_022495995.1. Classification (NCBI taxonomy): domain Eukaryota; kingdom Viridiplantae; phylum Streptophyta; class Magnoliopsida; order Asterales; family Campanulaceae; genus Adenophora; species Adenophora triphylla. The sequence goes on from JAFEMH010000702.1 coordinate 397,180, forward strand.
CTATGTACGAGTCATCATCCTCGGCATAGAGAGATAAAAGAAGAATAATTCAGGTGTCATGTCGAGGAACCTTCCTCGGCTTAATGACCTAACTTGAAAAAATCATCTAAAACCTATGTACGAGTCATCTTCCTCAGCATAGAGAGATAAAAGAAGAATAATTCAAGTGTCATGTCGAGGAACCTTCCTCGGCCTAATGACCTAACTTGCAAAAATCATCCAAGACCTATGTACGAGTCACCTTCCTCGGCATAGAGAGATAAAAAGAAGGGTAACTCGACGTCATGCCGAGGAATCTTCCTCGGCTTCCCAAAATATAGTTTGATACTTAGCAAATCATACAACATATATTCAAGTCGAACAAGCAGTTCATATCAAAGCATTAATAAAGAATACAATGAAGAATGGATAAAAGCCATTATATTGATAAGAAAATTGAAGTACAAGCCCTATTCTATTACATCAGAATGAAAAATTAATCAAAAGGCCTAAAGAGGTCTTCTTGGTTAGCAGTAGGATCAGGAATGATGACTTGTTCAGTAGGGGGAATGATGGTTTGATCAGTTTGGGCTTCAGCTTGAGCTCCCTCGGCACCAGACGCCTCGTCATCTTCAGCACTTAGTACCTCATCCTTAATCCTTTCAATTACAGCGTTTATGTTTTAAGGATCAGCGGGAGGAGGAACCCAAGTAGGACGGCTGTGAGTACCCCGACCCGAACTCATGTTTTGGGTCTACTTTCCTTGATTTTTGGGCTCATGTGCTTGCTAAAATGCAATTTGAGTCCAATTATCCCATTGCCCACTCAACCCATTGGGCCTGCCATCCATTCAGCCCAACTGTGCCAAAAAGCTGTACGCTTTTGTCCGACATAGGACGACACTAAGGCGGTTTAACTCCCTCTGTCGGACGACATGGAGCTTCCCATCAGCCTGTCTATAAATATAAGGCATGGCTGATCATTTCAAGGGGGACCTTTGGAGAGATCTTAGTAAGGGGGGAAACTCTGTCAAAATAGAGTCTCATCCTCTCTCTCTCTCTCTCATACACATACTCACCTCCCTCCTCATACATACACATACCCAAGCCAAGATCCAAAGAAAACCTTCCTTGTTGGTGTGTTGAAGGGGTAAGCACCATACTATTGGTGTTCTTACCTTATGGACTACAATAGGTAGACACTAAACCCTCTTTTTTTCTCTGATCAACTCTTGCATACATCTACATCATCTTGCATGCTTACTTGCTTTAATATTATGTGAAATATTGGGGGATTTTGCATGATAAAGGTGGTGGAGAGGTGAATCTTCCATATTCACTTCTCCCCACCTCAGATCTGAACATTTGGTGACATTAGCACCATTAAAGTTTGAATCTTTACTAGTTTCCATTGAGTTAGGAGGTAATGGCTACACAAAAATGGCCATTGATATGTGATTCATCACATTTGGACATTAAAGCCATGTGATCCTCCCATAATACTCACGTAATCTAACTGTTTTACTGCTTTCAGTTAATAAATGTAACTTGGTTTGCCTTGGGAACAAAAGGGAAATCAACCAGACTGAAGGGCACTGAAATAGGCTGCTCATGTCGGACGACACAGGACTCTCAAGAGGCCCTGTGTCATACGACATAGAGTTCCCAGAAGGCTGTAAAGCTTTTCTTGGACTTCAGATCTGTCAAGATTGACCCCCCTTTGTAACTCAAAGTCTGCCTAAGTAACTTTGGCTCATTAGCCACTATTTGGAGTGTCTAAGGCCTGTTTGGGTGCAATAAATTGATGGAGGCGGTTTGCCATATGACATGGACAACTTCGGATGTCCTATGTCATATGACATCCGTATCATTAAAAGTCAATCGTGACTTTGTTCGCTCCAATCAACCCCAAACTGAACTTAGACCCTAAATAGTGTCTTTTCTTATTTACAATAATGTGGTTCCAATTCCAGAGCAGCCTTATTGTTGTAAGGGACAATCTGACCATGAGGCCTTCTGTCGTCCGACATCCCCTTTGTGGGAAGTCCTGTGTCGGACGACATCAGAGCTTCCTGAGCAGACTGTTTCCAACCCTTGCCTTGTAATGCAAGTCATCATATGTAAAGGGTGTGGCCCCCTATCATGGCTCACAAGTTGTACCCAGTCCTTATATCATCAATGAAATCCCAGATTTGCATGCCTTGCTTGTTGACACATATTGCACACACACTTTGAATGATTATAACTGTCCAATGTTTGATTGAAAGTCTCGAAAGAGGCGTGTTGGGTGAACTCTCAAGTTCTTCCCAAACACGTAACCAGACCCCCGAACTCAAAATCTCTTTAAAAATAGGTTTCTCAATGTTTTCCTTTAAAAACGGCGTGTCGACTCCCAAAATTTTCAAAAAAAGGAAAAAACAAAACAAACAAAGAAAAATTATTAAATTTTCCGGAGGTCGTTCATTCAGTGGCGACTCCGCTGGGGACAACATTGAAAAACTTTTGTTTTTAGAAAAAATGAAAACGATACTTGGTATATAGGTGGAAACCATTAACCTTCATGTATCGCTCCCTAACCCGGGGCTTGGGATAAATTGTAGTCTAACAATCTCACGTACCGGTATCATTTTTTTTTAAAAGAGGAAATGTTTTTCTTAAGAGGGTCTAACTTTCTTTAAATCAACTTGGACAATTTCTTAATTCTCCTTGTGTGTGAATTGTGTCATTTTGCGTGCTCATGTGGGCCTTGCCATGCTTCTATGCTCTATATGCTCTGGTATCTGGTATTTTGGGGATGGTGGGGCCTTTCCCTCCTTTTTTGCAGTTTATTGGGTCCTTTTGGTGAGCACTCCCATGTCGGACGACATCCCTCCCGTGGGAAGTCCTACGTCGAACGACATAGGGAGGCAGTGCAGGAACAGGCCCAGCTGATCAGATGAACAAAGCAGGATGATTCTGGAATACAGCTGCTGGAAATCTTGACATTTGGGGCAGTCCCCTTTTGTCGTGCTTTGGATTCGTTCTCTTATTTTTCCTTCTTTGCATATTGCATAAAAAAAAATCTTTTACAAAAAAAAAAGCAAAAAAATATTTTCCTAGAAAATACCTTCACACTACTCGCACGCTACCCGCACATAGAGTTAGAACCCGGGAATGTACGGACGGCATCGCGGACGGTGACGTGTTTCGCCTACGTTTGAGCGCCTGAAGTCCTCCTAGCCTGTGGAGTCAGCCAACACTTGTCCGTGACACACTTTATACCGTGACCGGTTGGTTTTTGGCCTAATACTTTTCAAAACACTTTTCAAACTCGGTTTTCAAAATTTTCTCACAAAGTCCGAGTCATACTTCGTCTCCAAAATCTTGGCATACTTTCCCTCTTCATGTCGGAATCACGACATAAATCAACGTAAGTACACGTCAAAATCTTGACATATCTCAACGTAGATACATGTCGGTTTCTCGGTTTGACTTCGCAAGAGGTCATGACTCATTTTTGACATGTATTAACGTGAGATCATGTCAAATTCTTGACACATACTAACGGGAGGATATGCCGAAATTTTGCCACGAAGCGACGAGAGGCCATGCCAGATTTTCAACTCGAAAAGAGGAGAGGTCATGACCAATTTTTCCAGGATTTTTTCCTGCAAATTGTGGTCTCGTACATTCAAATGTACTTTCAACCTTCTCTCCTCCCGAGTCTAGACGTTGAATTGGACTTGGTTTTGAAAATCCCGAGTTTGACTTGTTTTGACTTGTATGCCCATAGGTTCGTTCTCCCTTTCGGTTGGTGGGTTCCACGTGCCCTATAGGACCTCTGCCGGGATTGTCCGTCCCGAGGTGCAATACGTGTGGAATACAGGGTCTATAGACGTAGTGATGGAACCCACTGATCCAGGAATAGCGTAGAATGCGAAAAAGAAGGTGTCCCCCTTTTCCAACCATTCCTAGGATTAATAAAAATCATTTTTATATAAAAAAATAAAAAAAGAGCATATGCATGAGTCCGTCCTAAGCCTATCCTCTCCCCTACCTAAAACCGTTCTCTCCCCCTTTCAGCGAGCAAGTATTGGGTCAGAGTTCCGGGTGGTCGGTTAATCAGTTTCTCTCCAGTCAGGGGTTCGTTTCCAGCAGTCTCAAAAATGGCAGATTCACAAGTTTCAGCGGGTTTGGGTCCGAATGCGGGTGTTGATCCAGCTCAGAGTCAGAATGTCAGTCAAGGTGTAGGGCCAGATCAAGGTCAGAATGTGGGGCCGAACGTAGCTTTGAATGCCTCTCCTAGCAGTGGTTATGGCATGGGTCCTCACATGACACCCCCGGGAAGTCCGTTTGTTAACCCTCACCCAGGTTTCAACTTCTCTCAGGAAGCTTCTCTCCGTGCTGCTCTCGAAGCCTCTCGTGCCCGTGAGGAGGCCGGTTGGGCTCGTTATGTCGAAGCAATGCGCATGCAAGGCGTCACCATAATCCGTCGCCCCGATGGGTCGTATGAAGATATCAGGGAAGAGCCCGATGTTACTATCACCGGCACTGGTTTTGTTCCCCCATCTTCACCTAGGCAAGGCTTTCACAATGTGCCCCCACCAATCTCCTATGGTGTGCCTAGCTCTTTTCCGATGCCGACTCATGGGAGTATGTCGAGACCTCCCCACATCCCAGTGTCTACTTATGGTGGGAAATACGGGATGAGAGGTGAATCAAGCTCCTTCCCAAGGGTCAGTGCTCAGGACCAGTTTGTGTTTTATCCCAGAATCAGCTTGGGCAGAGTCAGCAGCCTTGTGGTGTCAACCAAGAGCAGTTCGGGTATGTTCAGAATCAGTTTGGGGCTCAGGGTCAAAGTCCGTATGGCAACGCGGGTCAGCCTGCCAACCCAGCCTTTAGTGGTCAGTTTGTTGCTCCTCCTGATTAGTCCAATCAGCAACAGAATGGTTATCGCATGTCAGGAAGCCAGATTTGCCAGGATCAGCTCCCGCAGCATCCACAACCCTAATTCCAAAGCAACATCCCTTAGCCTGCAGTTTGCTCTCCTCTCACCAAGCATCTGTACGGTTCCACCCCGTATTCAGCTCCGTGCATCAGTATCAGATCCCCTGCCCATAGTCAGGTCGGAAGTCAGTCAGTGCAGTTTGGGCCCCGGAATCCCGACGTTCAATTTAATGGTTACGACATGTACGGGAACAGGATCCCCAACCCAGTTGGCTTAGTGGACAGCAATGTTAGCATACCCAGCACCCTTGATCTTCCTCCGGCTGCCTTGCCAATCAGGTCCACGCCAGAATTTCTAGTGCTATCCTCAACAGTAGCTCCAACTGTAGGACAACCCCCGTCTTCCGAGGTTTCAAGTTTGAAAGAAGAACTGAAGTATGTGAAAGAACAATTACACAAGATGACTTTCGGGTCCAGCATGGTCAGCTCCGTAGAGCTCAAGGACTCCAAGGCCCTCCCAAAGAACTTCAAGATGCCCCCCATAACTAAGTTTGAAGGCTCCACATGCCCTAAAACTCACATGAACAACTACATCATGTCTATGTATGCCAAAGGGGCCACCGAGGAGATGCTAGCCCTTTACTTTCACTTGTCCCTCGATGACTCTCCATTGAGATGGTTTCTAGGCCTAAAACCGGAAGCTAGGGCTACGTGGTCCCAGATCATTGATGCCTTTTTGGACAAATACAAAGGAAGTGTCGAGTGGTACACCACTCGTAGTGACTTGATCGGCACCATCCAGAGGCACGATGAGTCCGTAACAGATTTTTATAAGAGGTGGAACAAGAAGCTTAATGAGTTGATTCACCCGATTCCCCTATCTGATGAGAAATCCATTTTCCTTTCATGTGTCAAGCCAGTTGTCAGGGAAGCCATTGGCTGTGGGTACTACCCAAATCTGTGAGAAATGGTGAGCGCGGGGGCCGAAAGCGAGAATGCCACCTATTCCATCGTTCCAAGCTCTACCCCCGTTGCTTCAAAGGGTAAGGAAGCTGCTATCTCTAGCACCGTCAACTATATTCAAGAGGAGAAGGGCCAGTTATCCACTCGTGGTGGAGGAAAATCTCAGCGGCAGAGATACTATGATTTGGGGGTGCCAATCGAGGAGGCATTTAATGGTTTGGTAATGACTGGGCTGATCAAGCCCCTGGATAATTACAACCCGGTTAAGGCAAATCCTAATCTGGACACTAGCAAGTTTTGCCTCTACCATCAATACCCTGGACATGTTACCAATGACTGCGTCCCTTTGAAGCTGCTCATCCAAAGGCTTATTGATGAGGGGAAGATCGAGAAGGCTCCTCGCCCCAGTGTGGTTACCAATCTTCTTCCGTGATCTTCACCAGAACCCAGGGACCTCCCATCCAATATTAATACAGTCAATCAGTCTTCGTAGATTCTAGATTGTCTGTTTGTTTCTTAAATGAATGTCCTTTATTAGACAAGAGTCTGTCAAGTCCACGTTGGACTAGCCTTTTCTTCCAATGATAAAAATCTTTGTTTCTCTTCTTGCTAGACTCGAGGCATCACTTGCACACCCACGTTACATTTAATTGAAATGGTCTTATCCTAGATGATCACCTGTGCTGCTCAATCAGTAATGCCTTGAAATGACTCATGTTTAAATTAATCGGAGTGAGAAAATCAACTGATATCATTCTCAAATTGGGGCTTACCAACTCCCCATCTTGCATCTCATATGCTCACATCCCTTTCATCATCCTCATCATTTCGTTGCTCAATGGATTTTCACAAATCTTTTCTCATTTAAAAGTTTAAGCAAGCAATGAAGACTTAATTCCGTTTAGGTCATCCGGTAGGGATTGCGGTTGAAGCCTTTCACCCATAGGAAAGCCATTACCTTACCCTCACCAGATAATATCCCTTCATTTCAAGATCGGCATGTTTTGAAACCCTGTTTAGCCATCACCTTTGCTCCTTGCTGAGAGAAGTCTAAGCAATGCCAAGAAGTTAGCCTCGAGAAATCGGCGATGCATAAAATATTCAAGTCATGAAGGAAGGAAAAATATTCCTCAACTCCTCAAGAGGCCTTCCAATCCTTAAAAGAAGGACTTTAAATCCTCATAATTCAGATATAATCCTCAACTCCTCAAAGAGGCCTTCCAAATTATCAAGAGAAGGATTTTAAATCCTCACAATTCAACAAAAGTCTTTGACTTCTCAAGAGGCTCTCCAATGTTCATATAGGAGCCCGATTCTCGCAAGTTCGCAAAAGTTATCAATAGCTTGGACTTCCTCTCACCAGCATCTTCTAACCAATCCCAAGCCATCCTCTCAGTTTTAGAGGATATTCCCATCACTATTACCCTTGCCAAAGTCAAAATCTGACCTCTCATTCTTGGAGGCAATCAATCTTCCTCGCCGTAGATTTTCCAAACACATCCATGCAAGCCAACCTCTCATCTTTAGAGGTTCAGTCAGTAAAAGGCCCAGCCGACCTCTCATCTTGAGAGGTCACAACTTTCCAAATCACCCGATGGCCGATCGAAGCCCGGAAACCCAACTACAGTTCCTACCGGATAGTAATTTCATTTCAATATCTTCGAGAGCTAAATCAAATTAATGCTTCATTTCTCGCTTAAATCAGAGCCAAATCTATCTCGGCTCAAAAGATCATCGATCTAAGATTGTTCAAATTCAATCCATTCATTTGGCATTTCATGTGGGCATATTTCATTTCTTTTCCGCAAACACTTGCCGTGGATGCCTCACTGGGGCTTCGCATCCGTGTCTTTCATTGACACTCCAAGGGGACATGTTCTTCAACTCTTCCATCCTCAAAATTCTCAAAGGTCCTCGAGATATCGAATTTTCGCATTCTCTCGCTTTTCTTTCGGGATAAGCCCGAACTACGGCGACCTGAGCTCCTTGTCAGGAGGGGAACGTAGGCAACCATAATTAGTCCGGTCGAAATCACAAACAAATCTCAGAAAATCCGGTCTCATCAAGGGCCGTCCCCATACACAAGTCCTCTTTCCATCCTTCCGAGCTTGATTCTCGATATCAGTTGGTTTTCTCCTTGTGATTAATCAAAATATTTGTTCATATCAGAATTAGTGTTTGAATAACCCGAACATCAATAAAGGGTTTTAAGCAGCCTTGTGATCATCATGAATAAGACAGGTTTTCAAGTGTCTCGACAAGTCTTCTCTCTCTCCATCATAGGGAAATAGAGCCAAACACTGTCTTTCTGTCAGCAGGGGCTTCCATACACTTTTCCACACCTTGTGATGCTTATACTCTCTCAAAAGATTTAAACCCAAAGCGAGTGTGTCATACACAAATTCGGGGTTCATTCCTACTTTTCAAAAAATGTGCCCCTGCACATATACATATTTCCGAGTCTTGTTCAACGACTGATTGACTAAGGTCTGAAAAGATGGGTGCCTCCTTGGTCGCGTGATGATTATGCCTGTGACGGGACTGCATTCGACCTCTCTTCATAACGTTCCATTTTGGGCCAAATGTTGAATCTTGGGGCGGATGTCAAGGTTGAAGATGGATTTTGGGGCTGCTGTGACTGCTGAAAGTTGCCTTTTGCGAATCTGTCCTTTTACAAATGCTGGGGCTGGTTTCCCAAGAAAGTCAGTAAATGTGACCATCCATCAGACGTCAGAGTTGGCTGCATCTGCAGCACTCCATCGGCGATCCGATACTTGCTCAAAACCCGTCCAAAGCAGCCCAAAACTCTATATCCATTCCCCCTACTCACCAGGCGCATGGGAGAGGATTTGGCACACTTTGCACCCAATACATTACCAACCCCCAACAAATGCCATTCTTTTTTTTGCCATTTCTTGGGACGGACTAATGCATATAAACAAATAAGTTTAGATGCTATCAATAGAACGCATTAGTTGCAAAAAATACAAAAAATTTATTTTACAAAGTGAGAAGCAATAGATTAGTGCATGCATTGTTCCTTCTCTCTCTCTCTAAGAGTCCCAAAGAATGACAAAAGGGGATCGCAGCGATCAATCCTGCTCAGAATCATCCTCCTCATCCTCCTCGGAGCCGCTGTCATCCTGGACGCTGCCCACCTCCTCCTCAGAGCCACTCTGCTTCTGGCCATCGCCGCCGCCCTCCTGCTCCTCATGGATCTCGCCATCAGAGTCATCATCCTCCTCATCTAGGACCCAAGGCTTGGGCTCACCATAATGTCCGCGCCACTGGGGTACTGCGGCGAGCGGGGGCTGGAAAGGATCATCCTCACCATCATCGTCAAAGGCCCGTCCTGCAATGACAAATGAATCAAAAGTCCGTCTTGAAGTGGCAAATCATTGTCAAAGGTCCGTCTTGCAACGCCAATGTTCATCAACAGCCAGTTTGGCAATGGGCAAGTCCTCAATAGCCCGTCTTGCAACTGTGAATCATCAGCAATACCCGTCTCGCAACGGCAAATTAACAGCAGAGTCCATCTTGCAATGGTAATATCAACAGCAAAGTTCATGTTCTACCCGACAAATGTTTCCAAAGTCAGCCAATCACTTCAAGTAATCTTCGTGCGCACAACCCTTGCAGGTAAGCATAGCATAGGTATGAAGGTATATCTCATTTCAACTGCAAATCATCTTGTCTTACGTTTGCTTTCTCGTAAAAGTCATTTCAAGTCTTGAAATTCATCTCGCGATACTTTTGAGTTAATCTCGATCCTCTTTAGGCTTGTTCCTATATCTCGCTAGGCTTGTTCCTATGCGTAGGCTAGTTCCTACACCTCTTCAGGCTCGTTCCTATATCTCGCTAGGCTTGTTCCTATGCGTAGGCTAGTTCCTACACCTCTTCAGGCTCGTTCCTATATCTCGCTAGGCTTGTTCCTATCCGTAGGCTTGTTCCTACACCTATTTGGGCTTGTTCCCATACCTCTTTAGGCTCGTTCTCATCCGTAGGCTTGTTCCTATACCTATCTGGGCTTTTTCCCATACCTCTTTAGGCTCGTTCCTATCCGTAGGCTTGTTCCTACACCTCTTTAGACTTGTTTCTATATCTCGCTAGGCTTGTTCCAATGCGTAGGCTTGTTCCTACACTTCTTTAGGCTCGTTCCTATATCTATTTAGGCTTGTTCCTATACCTCTTCAGGCTCGTTCCCATACTTTTTAGGCTTGTTACTATATCCTTTTAGGCTTGTTCCTACACCCCTTTAGGCTCGTTCCTATGTCTCAAATCCTTGGGTGACTCCCAAAAACAGTCAAATTCGCGGGGTGACTTCCCAAAGAAAAACACTCAAATTCGTGGGTGACTCCCAAAAACAGTCAAAATTCGCGGGGTGACTTCCCAAAGAAAAACAGTCAAATTTGTGGGTGACTCCCAAATACAGTCAAACCTCGGGTGACTCCCAAATACAGTCAAATCCTTGGGTGACTCCCAAAAACAGTCAAATTCGCGGGGTGACTTTCCAAAGAAAAACAGTCAAATTCGCGGGTGACTTCCCAAAGAAAAACAGTCAAATTTGCGGGGTGACTTTCCAAAGAAAAACAGTCAAACCTCGGGTGACTCCCAAATACAGTCAAATCCTTGGGTGACTCCCAAATACAGTCAAACCTCGGGTGACTCCCAAAGAAAAAGTTAAAATCGCGGGTGACTCCCAAAGAAAAAGTCAAAATCGCGGGTGACTACCAAAGAAAAAGTCAAAATCGCGGGGTGACTCCCCATCGAAACAGTCAAATTCACGGGTGACTCCCAAAGAAAAAAGTCAAATTCGCGGGGTGACTCCCCATCGAAACAGTCAAAATCGTGGGTGACTCCTAAAGAAAAAGTCAAAATCACGGGGTGACTCCCCATCGAAACAGTCAAAATCGCGGGGTGACTCCCCATCAAAACAGTCAAATTCGCGGGTGACTCCCAAAGAAAAAAGTCAAATTCGCGGGGTGACTCCCCATCGAAACAGTCAAATTCGCGGGGTGACTCCCCATCGAAACAGTCAAATTCGCGGGTGACTCCCAAAGAAAAAGTCAAATCGCGGGTGACTCCCAAAGAAAAAGTCAAATCGCGGGTGACTCCCAAAGAAAAATTCAAAATCGCGGGTGACTCCCAAAGAAAAAGTCAAATCGCGGGTGACTCCCAAAGAAAAAGTCAAATTCACGGGGTGCCTCCCCTTGGAACAGTCAATCTCGGGTGCAAACACCCATCTTCGGGGTGACTCCCCTTAGACACAGTCAATCTCGGGTGCAAACACCCATCTTCGGGGTGACTCCCCTCGCAACACAGTCAATCTCGGTGCAACACCTATCATCGGGTGACTCCCTCGCACAGCCAATCTCGGTGAAAACACCCATCTTCGGGGTGACTCCCCTTGGAACAGTCAATCTCGGGTGCAAACACCCATCTTCAGGGTGACTCCCCTCAGACACAGTCAATCTCGGGTGCAAACACCCATCTTCGGGGTGACTCCCCTCAGACACAGTCAATCTCGGGTGCAAACACCCATCATCGGGGTGACTTCCCTCGGAACAGTCAATCTTGGGTTCAAACACCCATCATCGGGGTGACTTCCTGATCAGTCAATCTCGGGTGCAAACACCCATTTTCGTGGTGACTCCCTGAACAGTCCAACCTCGGGTGCAAACACCCATCTTCGGGGTGACTCCTCAGAATAATCAATCTCGGGTGCAAACATCCATCTTCGGACTCCCCTCGGAACAGTCAATCTCGGTTGCAAACACCCATCTTCGGGGTGACTCCCCTCGGAACATTCAATCTTGGGTGCAAACACCCATCTCCGGGGTGACTCCCCTTGGAACAGTCAATCTCGGGTTCAAACACCCATCTTCGGGGTGACTCCCCTTGGAACAGTCAAACTTCGGGGTGACTCCCCTTGGAACAGTTAATCTTTCGGGGTGACTCCCCATCGAAACAGTCAAATCCTCGGGTGACTCCCCATCGAACAGTCAAACCCTCGGGTGACTCCCCATCGAAACAGTCGAATCCTCGGGTGACTCCCCATCGAAACAGTCAAAACTTGGGTATAAAGCCCGTGGCCTTTCATTAGCGCCACCTCTTCGTACGAACTACGATTCGGCTTGATTCCCCCACGGGATACGTAGGAATTCTTTCCATAAAAGGTCCAGCCGCATGACCATCATGGTCAATTTCCCCCAGGACGCAAACGTCCATCTTCTACGAACTACGATTCGGCTTGATTCCCCCACGGGATACGTAGGAATCCTTTTCCTAAGAGGTCCAGCCACTTGACCATCCTGGTCATCTCTTTTCCCCGCCGTTCATGTCAGGCTCGGGATTCTCATTGTGTCGACGACCCCACTTCCCGTGGAAGTGACGTCGCCGAGGGGCTCTGTGAGTACCCCGACCCGAACTCATGTTTTGGGTCCACTTTCCTTGATTTTTGGGCTCATGTGCTTGCTAAAATGCAATTTGAGTCCAATTATCCCATTGCCCACTCAACCCATTGGGCCTGCCATCCATTCGGCCCAACTGTGCCAAAAAGTTGTACGTTGTCGTCCGACATAGGATGACACTAAGGCGGTTTAACTCCCTCTGTCGGACGACATGGAGCTTCCCATCAGCCTGCCTATAAATTCAAGGCATGGCTGATCATTTCAAGGGGGACCTTTGGAGAGATCTTAGTAAGGGGGGAAACTCTGTCAAAATAGAGTCTCATCCTCTCTCTCTCATACACATACTCACCTCCCTCCTCATACATACACATACCCAAGCCAAGATCCAAAGAAAACCTTCCTTGTTGGTGTGTTGAAGGGGTAAGCACCATATTATTGGTGTTCTTACCTTGTGGACTACAATAGGTAGCCACTAAACCCTCTTTTTTTCTCTGATCAACTCTTGCATACATCTACATCATCTTGCATGCTTACTTGCTTTAATATTATGTGAAATATTGGGGGATTTTGCATGATAAAGGTGGTGGAGAGGTGAATCTTCCATATTCACTTCTCCCCACCTCAGATCTGAACATTTGGTGACATTAGCACCATTAAAGTTTGAATCTTTACTAGTTTCCATTGAGTTAGGAGGTGATGACTACACAAAAATGGCCATAGATATGTGATTCATCACATTTGGCCATTAAAGTCATGTGATCCTCCCATAATACTCACGTAATCTAACTGTTTTACTGCTTTCAGTTAATAAATGTAACTTGGTTTGCCTTAGGAACAAAAGGGAAATCAACCAGATCAAGGGCACCGGGAATATTTGCCATGTCGGACGACACAGGACTCTCAAGAGGTCCTGTGTCATACGACATAGAGTTCCCAGAAGGCTGTAAAGATTTTCTTGGACTTCAGATCTGTCAAGATTGACCCCCCTTTGTAACTCAAAGTCTGCCTAAGTAACTTTGGCTCATTAGCCACTATTTGGAGTGTCTAAGGCCTGTTTAGGTGCAATAAATTGATGGAGGCGGTTTGCCATATGACATGGACAACTTCGGATGTCCTATGTCATATGACATCCGTATCATTAAAAGTCAATCGTGACTTTGTTCGCTCCAATCAACCCCAAACTGAACTTAGACCCTAAATAGTGTCTTTTCTTATTTACAATAATGTGGTTCCAATTCCAGAGCAGCCTTATTGTTGTAAGGGACAATCTGACCATGAGGTCTTCTGTCGTCCGACATCCCCTTTATAGGAAGTCCTGTGTCGAACGACATCAGAGCTTCCTGAGCAGACTGTTCCCAGCCCTTGCCTTGTAATGCAAGTCATCATATGTAAAGGGTGTGGCCCCCTATCATGGCTTACAAGTTGTACCCAGTCCTTATATCATCAATGAAATCCCAGATTTGCATGCCTTGCTTGTTGACACATATTGTACACACACTTTGAATGATTATAACTGTCCAATGTTTGATTGAAAGTCTCGAAAGAGGCGTGTTGGGTGAACTCTCAAGTTCTTCCCAAACACCTAACCATACCCCCGAACTCAAAATCTCTTTAAAAATAGGTTTCTCAATGTTTTCCTTTAAAAACGGCGTGGCGACTCCCAAAATTTTCAAGAAAAGGAAAAAACAAAACAAACAAAGAAAAATTATTAAATATTCCGGAGGCCGTTCATTCAACGGCCAGCCTCAACGTCAATAGAGGTAATCACCTTCAGAGCGTTATCAGAGAAGGGCACAAGATAATGAAGAGACCGGGTAGCCTCATCGTATGAATCTTGGCATATCAGCGGGGCAAGCTTCTCTAGATCGAGGCCGAGGGATATATCCGCCATAGCCCTCCTTGCCAAATGCAAGTAACCATCTGAGTACATTGTGGCCGTCTTCTCGGCCAGAGCCTCCGTGAAGGCCGGGCTAGCCTTATACTCAGAGATAGATTTAGCAATCTGAGAAGGCAAGCTAGCCTCCAACTGTTTGTATCGGGCATCAGCTTCCTCGGCATTTTCCTTGAGCTTATGCTGAAGCTTCTCAATTTCTACCTGGCCAGGCTTAGCGACCTCCTTGGCCTGAGCCTCCATGGCCGCCTTCTCAGCCTCTTCCTTGGCTACCTTCTAGGCATCTAGCTCGGCCCTCAAAGATTTGAGCAATGCCGCGACCTTGGCCATGTCGACCTCGTTCTTCTCAATCTGACGATCAAGTTGTTATAAGTGCTCATCGACAACTTTGCCCTTGATGGCCTCATAAGCAGTCATCATCGCAAGCTACAACGAAGAAAAGAAAAATTCAGTATAAAAAATTGCAAGTATTCCAAAGACGAGAAGGAAAATAAAAAGAGTGACGAAAAAGCTACCTCGTTAGAATGAGACCTTTCGGTTGGATAAATCCTCCCTGCTCGGCTTAGCCTCTATCATTTGCTCGAGCAGGTCCTCGTCCATTGAACGATGGACAACAACCCATCCTAGCCTGAGCTTGGGCCCTCTCTTGGCAGACACATCCAAGCCCCTGATCTTATGGTAGATGGACAACTTCTTGACTACCTGCTTGGCTTCCGTGTAGGTTTGTACATGCCGAGCAGTAACCTCCTCGGAGGAGGATGCAGCAGTTTTCTTGGAGGGAGGTTCCTCCTGCACGGTGTCCACTCTTGGCCGTTTCTGGGCAGAGCTTCCCTCACCGGCTCTAGCCTCCACGGTCTTAGCTTGACTGGCTTGCCTTGTGAGTATCTCCTTGGCACTTGGAGTTGTAGTCTGGGAGCTATGCCCCTCTTCAACTTGGGCCCCTTGGCCGGCAGTTCCTTCCTCGGTGGAGGTAGCAGCACCCCCCACCGGCTTCAAGGGCAGCGCCCCAGTCTCCTTGGTAGATAAATCAGCTTGATGAAGAGTGGCATCCTCCTGTCTCTTCAATTGATCCGAGGAGCGAGACGTCCTACTCCTCAGCTTCATCAAGGCTTGGGGATCAAGATTTCGTTGACACATCTCTCTTTCTTGATCGGCGGTCAGATCTACAAAGACGAGAAGGGAACACTTAGTATAAATGACGAGGAAGCACAAAGAAACAAAAATATTATACAAGTATGAAAGACGGGAGAAGAAAGAGGAATTACACCCGACGACGCCATCCTCGACAAGACATCTATCGTTATAAAGTTTGCAAACTTCACATTCGTCATGGAAGACGAGATCGAGATGCACCCTCCAGTCTGGAAATCTATTGCCTCTGGTGACGGGGACGAGAGGCATCAGCCCGTCCCTAGGCCTAGGCATGATGCCGGCTTGTACATAGTACCTATGGTCAGTTTCCAAGGACGACCAACTTAGGGTGCTCACCTCGGCAAACTGCCTAAGCCTCTCTATCAATTGCCCACTCCATTCTGGCCTCCATACCTTCTTGGGCACACCAGGGTATTCCGAGGGAAAGGGGAACTCCCAGCCTTGTCGGCTCTCCATTCTGATGACGTGGTTACTCCACCCCGACACCTTGCTGGACATAGGGTATATAAGTTTGGGTTGGTTGGGGTCACTCCTTATCACCACCGATCTCGAATCACTCTTATAACTCACGGTGAAGAAATTATGAAACGCATATTGACAAGGCTCAAAGCCTAGGCTACGACAAAGAATGACGAAGCCAGTGAGGAACCTCACGGCATTGGCCCCTAGCATAGCCGGGGTGACTTGCATATCCTCAAGGAACTCATTTATAAAAGGATCTAAGGGAAGACGGAGACCTAATTGAAATTGCTTATAGAAAAAGTTTACATGCTTCAAGCTATAGTAAAAATCAGTCACGGCCCTCTCGGTTTTGAGTGGGACCCAAGGGAAGTAACTCAACCTATACTCTTCTCTCGGCACTCCATACTTAGACTAAATCTCTTCTAACATGGGCTCACCGGCCTTAATGGGTTTAGGCCTAGGAACATACACCCTACCTCGGCCTGATCTTCCCCAGCCTCTTCCTCGGCATCCAGACAGTTCTCCCTCGAAAAATGCATCAACAATCCTTGTTGATGTAGAAGAACCACTTCCTCTTCCCGTCATATCTACACAATGAAATAATAAGGATCAGAATTTTGTCCAAGGCAAATGGAAGACGAGG
The DNA here is from genome assembly GCA_022495995.1 of Adenophora triphylla var. japonica. Lineage (NCBI taxonomy): Eukaryota > Viridiplantae > Streptophyta > Magnoliopsida > Asterales > Campanulaceae > Adenophora > Adenophora triphylla. The sequence goes on from JAFEMH010000702.1 coordinate 413,605, forward strand.
ACGAAGAAGAGCATCCCTCCTCGTCCTATAAACTTAAACTGAGGAGGGATCCTTACCCAACAATGGAGGACGCTCCAAATGGTCAGACGTCAGATAGAACAAGTTGATGTGATCTAGGATCTCAGTCCAGCCGTTGAACAAAACAATATTTGGGGTACCAACGTTAAGTCGATCTATCCTAAACCGACTAGGATATCTCACATCGGTTCGAGGTGACTGGTACCTCGTCAAAATCTCCCCAATTTCATTTAGAGACAACATCAGCCAAGGGCCATCGATTCGCTTATAAACCTAAGGTTTTTGGGATGATAAAATTAAAGGGAATTTGGGTTACACCTCCATGTGTGTGCCATTTCTAAAATACGAAGAAGGCACAAGAAATCACTCAAGAAAAACTCAAGAAAAGCTTCATAAAAGTACAACAATGACGGTTTAAGAACATGAAAAAAACCAGAAAATCAAATACAAACGCAAAAAATAGAGATAAATGAGAAGAATTATACCTTAAAAATCAAAGTTTGATAGATATAGCACAGACAAATCTAGCACACTCAAGCGAAAAGGGGCACGAAATCAAAAACATGAAAATGCAGTTTCTACCTTGCTATTTCTCTCTCAAACGCAAAGGGTGATAAAAGATTGAAATCGTTTTGGGTTTTGCCCTTTATATCCCAAATAGGAAACGGGTACGGGTCAAAATTCGGGTAAAGGCTCCATCCTTTCCAAGCATTAAATGCAATAGTGCGTTCCCTAAGCGAATGTCAGATTTCGACGGACGCACCCCATCATTGTACGAATTAACCGACGGAATATGAAGCGCCTCGTGACACGTGGAAAACCCGTTCGAATTCGTTTAAACCGAGGTAGAGCACTACTTCCTCCTCGGCATAGCCGAGCTAGGAAGTCGGGAGCCACTGAACGGTATGAATCGTGGTACGAACGTGGATCCGTGACCAGACAAAGCCCAATGGATTGGGCCCAAAATATAATCCATACAAGTCTTATATACGACAAAGGAAGTGGACTTTCCCTATATTTGCTCGTCATGCCTCCTCGTCATTTCCCCTATGTTGACCTAGACATAGCAGGCGCATAATGACTAAGGCCCAAATAGGATTCTATGCCAACGAAGCATCATCATTATCCAGGCCGAGGAAGGCATCCCTCCAAGACCGAGCAAGGCTCCCCTTGAAGACGAGGAACCCCTCCTCGGTTATCAACAAAGCAGAAATGGGCTTCCCCATTCTCTACCTCTCCTCTTCGGTATAATCTAAGCCGACCAAGTAATACAAGTCGAGGAGATCCCTCATCGGCGCACGTGCAGAATACATATTCTAATCCTACTCAAAAAAGGAGTGTGAACAGTTATAATCCTCTTAGGATTATAACCTTATCTCACATAAATTCTCATCCAACAAGGACTGAACAGTTATAATCCTCCTTGGAGTAAAATCTTATCTCCATGCATTATTATCCAACAAGGATTATACAATGCTATGCCTATATATACAAGTCATAATTCATATTATTTTGGTAACACATCTTTTGACTCTAAACTTTTGTCAATTGATTTCTCTCTATAAACACAAATACTTACTCTCATGCAGAAGGGTTTTCGCCGGTGAAGCCACGGCTAAGTGTACGTGTTTGTTCATCTTTTTCTAGCTATTCAATCATCCAGGATACAACCTGTCACTGGATTTGGGCTGATCTGAACGTTTTTGACATCATCAAAATGTTACATGTTTTATATTGAAATGCAACAATTTTTATTCTGAAATGTAAACACAATTTTGCAGAAAAAGGATTAAGGTTAATATAAAATTGAAATGTAACATTTCTTTTTAAAACTGTAACATCATTTGTATACCAAATTATACTCATTTATATAATCTGTTACATTTCAATTGTTATTTTCTTTAAAAAATAACAATTAAACTATTTTAAATTTTTTGCAAAACTACTTTTACATTTTATAATAAAAACCGTTAAATTCATTTGTGCAAAATTCTTGATTTTTGTTAAAGAAATAAAAAAGATAACATTTACTCTACAAACACTATTATATTTATTTGTAGAACAATTATACTAATACATATAACATTTTACATTTCAATTGTTAATTTCTTTATAAAAAACAATCAAACTATTTAAAACTTTATGCAAAATTAAACTATTTAAAACTTTATGCAAAATTACAGTTACATTTTATAATAAACTGCTACATTTCAGATTTTCATTTGTAACAGTTCTTCATATTAAGCGTTATATTTCATTCGGCGAACAACTTAACTTTTTTGTTTGTTACAAAATTAGATTTTACAAAAATAATTCAAATCAATATCATGACATGACGCTGATAATTTGATTCGTATCATCGATCAAAACACAACATTGTTTTTGAATTTTTTTCGACTTCAAAAATTACAAGTTATTTCATTTTAAAATTATTGAAAAATTTCTTTTTTAAAAGGGTAACATGACAAGAGAGCATATCCTCTGTACCAATTAAGTGTACCATTGTCTGTACCACCAATCTCCATCTTACACGTGGCAGCAAAAATATTAATCACTCAGCAATTTCCTCGCTTAAGAATTTCTGGAACGCATGTTTTCCATAAAAAAAAAAAGAAACTCATTGTTAAGTGATTAACATTGTTACTATCACGCGTATAATGAAGATTGGTGATACAGACAATGGTACACTTAATTGGTACAGAGGATCTGCTCTCACATGACAAACTCTAGACACGCACATCAAAATTTGAGCGGGACAAACCTAATCGAACGGGTGGGACAGCCCTCAGGCCCTAACCCAAATTTTTGTCAAAGAAAAATGACCAACCGATCATGCGTTTGGCCCGTTAATCAAGCAAAGCGTGTTAAATAAATCCATCACCCATGTGCATTAGCTCCAAAATACTCATCAAACCATACCTCCTCCACGTGTATCAATCTCATTCGCTCATTACTCCCTAAGCTTGAATCAAATTTTTTTTGTAACGCCATTTTTTAATTGTTCCCCATTTTTGTCCCCATCCATGTCCCCTCCCACTATATAAAGTCACAAACCCTTGGTCCAATTCCAATAGCCAACCCCCCCCCCATCTTATTCTATTTTTCATTTACAAAAAAGAAGAGCAAAAAAGATGATCAAACTGGGATCAAAGAGGTTGTACCGTAGCCTTTCCAACAAGTTCCGTGGCGGCGGCACCACCATCGACAATGGTGGCAAAAAGATTAACATCGGCAGTGGTGAAATTAAGTGGGAAATGCGACCTGGTGGCATGCTTGTTCAAAAGAGAGAATGCCAAGAGAACGCTAGTGAAGGCATCATCGTGCTAAGAGTCTCTACTGTTTCACAGTGGCATGATATATCCATTCAGTCGACTTCAACTTTTGGTATGACTTAATACATCTTATTTTTCACGTAAAATGTGACCAGTTTTGAAATTTACTTAAAAATTTGTCACATTAAGTCATGTAAATTAACGAATTTCTTATGTTTTTCTTATCGAAAGGCGAATTGAAGATGATATTGTCATTGGTAACAAGTTTGGCACCAAATGAACAAAGACTATTATACAAAGGGAAAGAGCGGGAAGATCACGAATACCTACACATGGTTGGGGTTAGAGACAAGGATAAAGTCTTGTTGCTTGAAGATCCGGCGATCAAGGAGCGGAAACTACTCGGCTTAGCCGCCGGACGAGTGATCGGAGCTCCATTTCGCACAATTAGTGTATAACAACACTAAGTATACATATTTGTACTAACTTCCGGATTTTAAGGGACAATGTTTAATTAAAGTCTATTAATCGGCCCTTGTTGTCGATTTTGGCTTAGATTAGAAGCTTTTTCTTTTGTTAATTGTGATGTATTATAAGCTTAATTTGTCCGCTTTTGGGCTTAATTAATGTTTAAGCCGATGGGATGTCCTTGTCATTTGGATTAGATTATTTGTTGTTCATTGATGAGTACTCATGTTTATACAGATGTTTTGTCGGTTTTATCTTTAAAAAACATATTCTCCTATTTCATAATAAATGTCATTATTAATTTTTTATCAATAATTAAATTACGTATTTTACTTATTTGTACTTTGATTGGCTGAAAATGGGTTCAATCCCTTTTGATTTAGATAAAAAAAAAAAAAACAAATATATCAAAATTTTGATTCCATTTTCTTATAGTCCTGAATTTGTATTTTTTTTTTTTTTTGAAAATGCGACGCTTATATTAAAAAAAAAGAAAACTATGTTTATTAAATTATTTTGAGACAAATATATAGTGCAGAATTTTCCTGGATTTACTGGCAAGAATGTGGATGCTTAAAAGAAAGTTTAATTATATGGGGTAATAAACTCAAGCGTGCACGCATATACCAAGAAAGAAATATGGAAAATACGAAAATGACAAAGAAAGATAGTTGGCCTGCCAGTTGGTCAAACCAGTTCTTGTTCACCAACGAACTTCATTTTTAAAAGAAACTTCTAGGGTTTGTTTGTTTTGACTTATTGAAAAGTGTGCAAATTAAACTTATTAAAAAATTAATAATGACATTTACTAAAATACATGAATTTGTGTAATTATGTACAAAATTATTGAATCATATGTGGATTTGAAATTATTGCAAACGACGGTTTATTTATCAAATACGCGTTTCTTAAGAATTTGGCCAAATCTGCTAGCTCTTGCACTAAGTAATAAATGTGAAAACTAGCGATAATATTTTTTTAAATTCCAGTAAGAGTAGGTTTTGGGGGAAACAAGTTTCTCCCTAACATTATAAAAAGTCTTATTTTTAAATAAGACTTTTTATAATGTTAGGGAGAAACTAGTTTCCTTATAACATTGAAAGAACTTTTTATAACATTTGGAAAAAATTAGTTTCCTCATAACATTAAAAGGAGAAATTAATTTCCCCAAATATAATAAAAATTTTTACTTAGCATTATGTTATATAATAAATAAATTATTAATATTTTTTAAAATATATTTACAAAACTGTTTCATGTACCGTGATTCTTTTTTTTTTTTTTTTTTTTATGAAAGGATTACAGAAGGAAGCTTCAAACAATAATTGAAAAGGTTTGAATCTATAAAATTTTGTTTGAACAGTATAAACCGAGATATGAATACGGGTTTGCTCAAGCTGGGCCTAATTGAATTGGGCCATGAATATTATCTAAATAACCAAGTATCAGGGCCGAGTAGAGTCTTCCTCATATGACAAGGAGCGTTTATCTCAAACTTTATAACAACATGTTTGGGCCTAAGACGCGGCAAGAGACGAGAAAACTAAAGTTCTTACCTCGGCATTCTCCAACATGACGAGGAAACTAAATCATTTACCTCGGCATATCTCCGTACCGGCCAATCTCCAAATGACGAGGTAGCAGAATCATTTACCTCGGCCTATTTGCCAAAGGCCGAGGAAAAACATTTGCCTTCCTGCTGCGTCCTGGCTAGCGCTTACAATCCTTATTCAACAAGGATTATACAAACATGATCCAATCAGATTATACTTATCAACATCAATTCAAGTCAAACAATGACTTCTTAATGTATATAATTCTATTAGAATTATATCTTATCTCTTTACAAGTTCATTCCAACATGGATTCTATCTATCCATTCCTATAAATACAAGCCCCACGGCTCATTATTTGGTACGTTTCTTTTACATTGGAGAAACTCGTCAATTTGATTTCTCTAATATCAACCGTGAACTTACTCTCACGCCGGAGGGCCTTTAGCCGGATCCGCCCGCTTAGTTTACGTGTTTTCTCTTATTTTCGTGCCTTGCAATCGCCGGGAGCATTCAACGCTTGGATTTGGGCTATTTTGACGATTTTGGCATCATCAATTGGTTCCATTGCAGGAAGTCGATTCAAACACCCATTGTTTGGCCTCGGAAAACGCCGCTTAAAGCCAATTTTCTTGCCGAATTTGTTCTTTCTTGGAACGGAATTTTTGGATCGGTAAAGTTCTCGTTCTTGAAGCCACCGGAGTTCACAAGTTCAGACCTGAGTTTACCCAGCATTCCGGTGAAGGCGTTTTTGGCGTTAAAATTACGACCCAATTTTGGCTTGAGTTCTTTGCGTTAGAAAAATCACAATTGGTCGTTTGTTTTTGGTTAAAATTTGCCCTAATTTTAGCCATAAATTCGGTTCTGGTGAAATTGTGATTTTTGGAAAATTTTGCACTTAATAATCTTTTTGTGATTCATAATGGACGGACAATTCACAAGTGTTACTGCTGAGGATCCCACCCAAGTGAATGGGGAAACATCGGAACCGAGGAGCCACCGCTCCTCCTCCTCCTCCTCTACCTCGCATCGATGCCATTCCTCCCCTTGCCATGACTCTTCGTTCCACGGGTCGTGCAAATGCCGAGGGAGAGGGCAATGACCTTCCTCGTCCTACTCGTGCTCGAGGGAAGCAAGCAGGAAGGAAGAAAACAAAGAATGCCGACGCCTGGCCAAGCAGAGGATCTCAACCCGTCGACCGACGCTCTTTGTTACACAAATAAATGGAGACTTTGCAAAGGATGTATGAAACACAAGTTGCTCTTTTGCAAATGGACCTGCATCATTCCATGGCTCCATTCATTGTGCCATCAATGGGCCCACCTTTGAGAAAGGAACAGGGAGAGCATCGTGCTCCTCCCCCGAAGACCGCCGAACTACCAATGCCACCCCTGTGGATTCTCCTCGTCCTCGGCATACCAAGAAGCGTATGATCCCGTGGTCGACCCGAGAAGCCAAATAACTCCTAGGGAAGAGGAAGTGAACTCCAAGGACCTAAGGACAAGACTCGCCTTGAATAGGCGCCTATCCCCTCGCTCGTCTTATCATGACACCTAGGCGTCCCACGTCTCCTCGAGCTCGTCGACCGTATTCTCCTCGTCCTCGTCGTGCTCGCATTCTCATCGTCCTCGCCGACCGGACTCTCCTCGTCCTCGGCATCGAGAATTTGCTAGGCCGAGGACCCCGTGAGCCCTACAGATGATACTGCGCGCAAGACCCGGAACCAAGACGTGATAAGGCCCCTCCAAACGTGACGGCCACCGACATGAAGCGGAGCATAGTAGGGTGAATGATCGCCCCAAAGACAAGTCAGCCAGAAGCTCCCAACGAAGCACTCGCTCAAGCAGTGAGAAGGAAATAGAAACAAAGAAATGGGAGCTGTTGAAGCAAAGGATGGATGATATGGAGAGGGGAAAGAAATATAATGACGACGATTATGATTGGGCCACCCGTCCGTTTTCCTTGAGGATAACTGCTGCACCTCCCCATCCTAACCTCAAGCTCCCAAATTTCGAGAAATACAACGGAACCACTGACGCCAAGGACCATGTGCAAAGTTTTGAACAAACCATGAATCTCCTCACCACTGCTGATGACTTGCTCTGCAAAGCTTTCGCGAGCACCTTCTCCGGAACAACTTTAACCTGGTTCCGTGAGCTCAAGAAAGGTTGCATCGATTGCTGGAGGGGCATGAGGAGAATGTTCTTAGATCATTTTGCCACGGCTGGGAAGAGGAAGATGAGGTTAACCGACTTGGCCAACATTGAACAAGGAAAGGGAGAGACCACCCTTAGCTACTACAATAGGTTCCGAAAAATGGCAGACCAAGTTGAAGAAAGCCTCACTGATAGGGAGGTCATAGTTTGCTTCAACTCTGGGTTAAAATCGGGCCCCCTCATTTATGAACTCTCAGCCAGGGAACCTAATTCCAAGGCCGAATTGTACAAGGTGGCTTATGCCATTTCCATGGCTGAAGACAAGACAAAGAAAAGGGGAGCTGACAAGACGGAACTCAAGCAACTAACCCCGACGTAATGACAACGGAACGGCAAGGGTTCCAAAGGAAAGAATAGAACGAGAAGCACTGAGAAGCTGGAATTCACCCCTCTTACAAAGCCCATCTCTGAAATCATGCAGCTAGTAAACCTTCCTCCACCTCGTCCGCTAACTGATCACCCAAAATATCCCCGCAACAAGAACAAATACTGTGATTTTCACAAGGACAACGGGCACACCACTGATGGTTGCTGGGCCCTTAAGAAGATAATCCAACAATGGGTTGACGAGGGAAAGTTAGACCGTTATGTCATGAAGAAAGATGGCAAGCGAAAGCGGAAGCAAGAGGAGAGTGAAGATGACTCCAAGAGCGAGGATGAAGATCGAAGGCCTCCTAGGGCTAAACTACATGTGATCCGTGAAGAGGTGACCTCCACCAGAAAGCTAAGGGACCAGATCCACGAGCTAAGCAAAGTATACCATGTCCCTGCCTGGATCCATAAAGCGGAGGAAGTCATTAGTTTTTCTCTGAATGAGTTGGCGGGAAGTCGAGCAGCTCGTGAGCAGCCCTTGGTCATCAAGGGTCGAATTGACAATGTTGAATCCGAAAGACTTCTTGTTGACACGGGGGCCTCCCGTGACATCCTATACTATTCAGCCTTCCAACAAATGGGGTTGAAAGACACTGTGCTAGAGCCATATCATGGAAGGCTTGAAGGATTCACCAACCATAAGGTTGGAGCAAAGGGAACCGTAGAACTAGAACTCGAAGTCGGCGATCATCCCTTCCGAGCCAAAGCTACTGTCACTTTTATAGTCATGGACTTGACTAGTGACTATCATGCGATTATAGGCATTCCAAGTCAAGCCAAACTTGGGATGGTGGCCTCCCTTCCTCACCAACGAGTTAAATTTCCCACTCATGCTGGCATTGGATGCGTGAGGGCAACCCCCAAAGATTTCTTGGAACATTTTGTCAAGAGCCGGAAAAAGTCAAAAAGCGTGGAGATAGATACGCCCGAGGAGAACATCAAGATCTCCAAATCACAGAAGACCACCGAAACTAGCTCTAGAATGAGCTATATCCGTGAAGTATGGGAAAGTGGGGAAGAGGAACCTATGGTCCTAGAAATTGTGGATGACCAAGGCGTAACTCTACCCACACTGGAAGAAGAGCCTATGGTCCTAGAAACTGTGGATGACCAAGGCGTAGATCCACATGTACCTATGTTTGAAGAGGCACCTATGGTCCTAGAAACTGTGGATGACCAAGGCATAGTTCTACCCATCTCCGAGGAAGACCCCATTCTCGTCAATGACCAGAACTCGGGGGCCAACCATGACTCTGGGAAGAACGATCTTCCGTACATTGATAAACTTATGGAGGAAGAAGGCCTCAATGTAAACGACAATGAAGGGAGGAGAATCAGAGAGATCATCATCGAATCCCTTGAATTTCGAGACGGACCGGAAATGAAGCCTGTAGATGAGCTAGAAGAGGTAGTCATTAATCCTGACTATCCTGAACAAAAAATCAAGCTAGGAGGCCAGCTATCACAGAAGAGACAGAAAGAATCATATCCCTCTTGAAAAACAGTCTCGACGTCTTTGCTTGGAGAGTCGAAGACATGAGGGGGATCAATGAAGAAGTAGCCCTCCACCGCTTAGAAGTCGATCCTTTAGCAAAGACCATCTCCCAGACGAGGAGAAATTTTGCAAGGGACAAGGAGGAAGCTATAAAAGAAGAGGTGCGTAAGTTACTCAGCCGGAATAATTCGCGAAGTCAAATACCCCGTTTGGTTGGCTAATGTCGTTATGGTGAAGAAGCAAAATGGGAAATGGCGTATGTGCATAGAATTTACCGATCTAAACAAAGCTCGCCCTAAGGACAGCCTATCCTCTCCCCGTAATCGACAAGTTGGTTGACTCCATTTCGGACACCAAACTCTCGCCTTCTTAGATGCCTACTCGTGCTATCATCGATAAAAATGGGGAAAGAGGACATCGAGAAGACCGCCTTTCAAACACCTCGTGGGGAATTTCTCGCTACATCATGATGCCTTTTGGGCTCAAGAATGCCGGTGCCACTTACCAACGGATGGTAAATCAAGTTTTTGCAAGTCAGATAGGTAGAAACATGGAAGCTTATATTGATGACATGGTTATAAAGACCAAGGAAGGCAGCCACGTTCCTGACCTAGAAGAGACCATTCACAACCTCCGAGCAAACAACATGAAGCTGAATCCAAGCAAGTGCGTGTTCGGAGTTACCGAGGAAATTCCTAGGCTTCATGGTTTCCCAAAGGGGGATTGAAGCAAACCCAGAGAAAATCAAGGCGCTCGTTGACATGAAGGAACCTACCAACATCAAGGAGGTTCAAAGACTTAATGGAAGAATTGCGGCCCTTGGAAGATTCATCGCCAAATCCGCCGAAAAGTCGCTGCCTTTCTTCAAGGTATTCAAGGGTACCAAGAGCTTCTCCGGACTCCCGAATGCTCGGAAGCATTCCTCCGGTTGAAGGAGTACTTGGGTTCCCCTCCTTGCTTAGCAAATCCGACTACCGGTGAGATGCTATACGTCTTCCTAGCCGCCATCGATCATGCCGTCGCACTGCCCTAGTTCGAAAGGATGAAGGAATTCGAAGCCCGTCTACTATGTCTCTAAGGCACCGTCCGATGTAGAAAGCAGATATTTCAATGTGGAGAAGATAGCATACGCACTAGTCGTTGCTTCAAGGAAGCCGCGTGCATATTTTTCTGCACATCCTATCACCGTCTACACCAACGAACCATTGAAGAAAATCCTTCACAAGTTGGACGGCTCGGGACGTCTCCTTAATTGGTCAATCGCTCTAACGGAGTTTGATATCACTTACCAACCAAGGAAGACCCTCTTAGCACAGCCTTTGGTTGACTTCATGGTCGAGACTGCCTTTATGGGTGAGCATCTCCCCACCTCCGAAGCAAAACGCGCCGAGGAAAAGACTCTCCCATTGAACTCCCATCCAACCGTTGGATCCTCGTATACGGACGGATCGGCTACCAAGGAAAGAAGCGGAGCCGGAGTTGTACTAGTAAGCCTGTAAGGAGAATATACTATACAAGATGCCATCCGCTTCAAGTTTCTGCCTCTAACAACCAAGCCGAATACGAGGCTCTCATATTTGGCATTGAGTTGGCCTCCTTCTATGGAGCAACTAAGGTGGCCGTTTCAGTGACTCCCAGCTTGTTGTCAAACAAGTAAAGGGAGAATATAACACTCAAGATGTCACCCTTGCCAAGTATAGAGACCTGGTCCTAGATATGACGAAGAAAATGGAATTTTTCGAGCTCAAGCAGATAGGAAGGGAAGACAACCAAGTCGCAGACGTTCTCTCCAAACTAGCCACCATGGACGTGTCTCCTTCAGAGACCAACCCATATGTAGTTTATGCCAAGGAACCTGCGTACGAAAGATTACAAGTCATGCTTCGGGACGAGGAAGAGAGATGCCGGATCGATGACTACATCGAATACATTGAGAAGGAGAAACTCCCGTAAGATGATACTCGAGCCAAGCTTATCAAGAAGAGGTCTCCAAGATTCGTGGTGATGAACGGAGTCCTCTACCGAAGATCTTTCACGAAGCCCCTACTAAGGTGTGTCTATCCCAAGGAAACCGAGAACCTCCCGGCGTAAGTACATGAAGGTGTTTGCGGCGGACACCCGGGGCCGTAACCTTAGCCGACAAAATCATATCGCTAGGTTACTACCGGCCAAACCTAAGGGAAGACGCGCACGCCTATGTTCGAAAATGTGACAAATGCCAAAGGTTCTCTCGACATTCCAAGACTACTCTGCAATGAGCAAACACTCGTAATACCTACGTGGCCATTTGATATGTGGGGATCGACCTCATTGGACCATTCCCACCCGCCCGTGGTAATTGCAAGTACGTGATAGTAGCCGTTGATTACTTCTACAAGTGGATAGAAGCCAAGGCATTGGCCAAGATAACGGAAGAGAACGCGATCAACTTTGTCCATGACAACATCTCGGTGCAGATTTGGCCTTCCACATACAATTGTTTCGACCATGGACTCCAATTCTCCACGGCATTTACAAATGCACTGGGGAGAGTCAAAGTACGCCATGCCAAATCTTCGCCAGCGTACCCCAAGGCAACGGCCGCGTAAGCCGCCAACAAACTGGTCCTAACCGCCCTCACCAAGAATCTTGAAGGCCGCGAGGGTAGATGGTTGGACGAACTTCCCTAGCTTTATGGGCTGTTCGCACAACCATCCGGGGCCAACCGGGAAAACCCCATTCGCACTAACCTTCGGTTCTGAGGCTATGGCACCAGCAGAGATGGCCATCCCTACAGTAAGGAACTCCCATTATGACGAGCAAGTCAACAAGGTCAATAGGCTCCTAGACCTGGACCTGATAGATGAAAAACGACTAGCTGCGCAGATGAGGATGGTGAACTACAAGCAAAGGACCAAGGCATATCACGACAAGAGGGTCATCAAAAGAGTATTCCAAGTTGGCGATTGGGTACTTAGAAAGATCGAAGCCACTGGTCGAAAGGCAGAACAGAACAAGCTCTCCCCAAATTGGGAAGGTCCCTATATCATCACTCAAGTCATCCGAGAAGGGACCTACAGATTGAGGACCAAGGAGGGGAAGGATCTCAAGCATCCGTGGCATTCCGACAACCTTAGAAAATATTATCATTAGTCTAGTTTATTTTGCAATAGATTAGCTCTTTATTTTCTGTCTTTTATTTTCGGTCTTTTGTTTTCTTTTTATCTTTTTAGTTGATAGGATTGCAGTTCTATGTAATCGCATTTCAGTTCTACGAAAGCAATTTCTTCCAACATGTAAAGCAACTATCAACTCTTCACCCCAGCACCGGAAGATGAGGACATTACTCCCGACTCTCCGATACACAACAGCCAAGACCAAGGGTCTCCTTGGCCTGATGGCTTACCAACTGCCAAGACCAAGGACCCTCCTTGGCCTGATGGCTTAACAACAGCCAAGACCAAAGGACCCTCCTTGGCCTGATGGCTTAACAACAGCCAAGACCAAGGGCCCTCCTTGGCCTGATGGCTTACCAACAGCCAAGACCAAGGGTCCCCCTTGGCCTGATGGCTTACACAACTGCCAAGACCAAGGATCTTCCTTGGCCTGATGGCTTAACACAGCCAAGACCAAGGGACCACCTTGGCCTGATGGCTTACAACACATCCTGTCAAGGGTCCACCTTGACTCAGGATACCAAGCAGCCAAGACCAAGGAACCTCCTTGGCCTGATGGCTTACCAACTGCCAAGACCAAGGACCCTCCTTGGCCTGATGGCTTAACAACAGCCAAGACCAAAGGACCCTCCTTGGCCTGATGGCTTAACAACAGCCAAGACCAAGGGCCCTCCTTGGCCTGATTGCTTACCAACAGCTAAGACCAAGGGTCCCCCTTGGCCTGATGGCTTACACAACTGCCAAGACCAAGGATCTTCCTTGGCCTGATGGCTTAACACGTGCCCCGCACCAAGGGACCACCTTGGCCTGATGGCTTACAACACATCCTGTCAAGGGTCCACCTTGACTCAGGATACCAAGCAGCCAAGACCAAGGAACCTCCTTGGCCTGATGGCTTACAACACTTCCAGTCAAGGGTCCACCTTGACTTAGGAGACTAACAGCCAGGACCGAGGACTTTCCTCGGCCTAATGGCTTGACAAACCTCCTACCATGAGTCTACTCTGATTCAGGATTACAACACTTTACAGCCAAGGAGACCCTCCTCGGCCTAAATAACTAAAGAGCATAGTTAAAGCCGAGGAGTATTTCCTCGGTCTAACCACTTTGCCCAACATCTGGGAGCAAGGAACCTTCCTTGGATCCTGACTTCTTAAGTCTAGTGCCTCGTCCTAGCATACAAAAATATGAGAAATGGAAATTACACGAATCATAACAAGGATTTTCATTGATATTCAAGAAAAATTACAAAAGCCCTACCATCTATTACAAAAAACAAAGGAAAAAAGCTATCCTAAGATTGGTGCACGTCATCAAAAGGCTTGTCCAGCCAGTCTTCAGTGATAGTGCCGGGGGGAGGAAGGACCGTTTGTTCAGTGGAGGCATTGTTTTCCTCAGTCCCTCCTTCCACCTCGGCTTCTATGTCCTCGGGTTCCTCGGCGTCTTGGATCGCCTCCACCAGGTCTTTAATATTGCCGGGGACAACAGAGGCCGGCCTCCACTCTTCCCTGCAAGCATGAGCATCCTTGGCAGCCATCAGCTCCAAGTTGCTTTCAGAATAGGGGACCAAGTGGTGGAGAGCCCTGACTTCCTCGGCATATTGATCCCTGCAAATTAGCTGGGCAATCTTATTAATGTCTAGACCGGTGGAAGGATCAGCCAAAATGCTCCGGGCCAGATGGAGATAGCCATCTTCAAACATGGTGGCCGTTTGCTCGTCCACGGCCTCTCTGAAGGCCGAGCTGGCCATCATCAGTTCTTTGAAAGCCGAGCTCTCCTTGAACCGAGCTACGGCCTCTGCCTCCCTAGCTGGGAGGGTAGCTTCCAATCCCCGGCATTTGGCCTCAGCTTCATCGGCCTTAGTCTGAAGCTCGGCCTTATCAGCCTTTGCCTGGGCAAGCTCTTCATTTTTGAGCCGGAGATGTTCCTCGGCCTTTGCCTTTTCTTCCTCGGCCCTTTTTACCTCGGCCTCAACCTTGGCCTTGGCCGCCGCAAGCTCAGCATCCTTGGCCTCTAAAAGCTTAGCCAAGGAAGACTTGTCTTTTTCGCTCTTTGCTTGAGCCGCTGGCCTCATTCGTACGCCTCTTCTTCTTGGCCAGAACATTCTCGTACGCCGTGACAGAGGCCAACTGAAAGATAAATCATTATTAGAAAGGCAAAACCAGTATCAAAGATAATGACCCAGAAAGGGATTAACATTTACCTCGGCGATCAAGAGTCCCTTATGACAGAGCAAGGTGTCCTCGTTGGGAGCCTCTTTACAGAATGCCTCGTAGGCATCCTCGTCCATAGCCCTTTGAATAGGAGCTCGGCCCAATCTCACTAAGGGTCCCTCCCTGGCCAACAGGGGGAGTCCCCTAAGACGGGGAATGCCGAGGGACATACTCTTGGCCAGCTCGTCGGCCTCCTCAACAGTTTTGATGGATTGAACGGTTAAGGGAGGGGGAGCATCAACATTGGGGGCTGCACTGACGCTTGCCCTTTTGGCCGCCGGCTCCTCGGCGCTAACAGTTGGAGTCCTTTTGGAGCCTGACCTCCTTTGGACGAGGCTAGCTTCCTCGGTCGCCTCTTCCTCGGCATCAACATGGAGGCTATGCCCCTCTGCAGTTGATGGATTGGTTTGATTGTCAGCCGCCGGTTCCTCGGCATTCACTTCCCCGTGCAATTTAAGGGGAAGGGGTTGGTCATTCTGAACATTGAGGACGAGGTTACGTGCATTAGCATCCTCCCTCCTTTCTGTCAAGGCAGCCTTCTTGCTCAGCTTCCTCTTCCTCTTCACTAGCTCTTGGGGACTAAGTCTCTCCATGGCTAAAGTTTCTTCTTCCTCGGCTGTTAGATCTGCAAGGACGAGGAAAGAGTTAAATATGGGCAGAGGTAACAAGCATTTGAAAAGTACAAGTAAAAAAGAAACATTTACGTCCAACTATGTTGATGGCTTTCAAACATTGGTCCCGGGGACGCTCTGTCTTGCACGTAATGCAATCCTCGTGGAAAACTAAACCGGGGTGAATGGTCCAGTCATTGAAGCGTCTCCCCCTCTTTACGGTGACAAGGGGAGATACCCCATCCTTCTTCCCCGGCATTAAACCCGCTTGAATGTAGTAATGGTCCGAGGACTCAATCACAGACCAATCGAGGACTCCCACCTCGGCAAATTCTTCCAGGCGTTTGATCAAGTCCTTGGTCCATTCATATTGTTGGACGGGGAACGAAGAAGTTGGACCTTTACAAGGAGACTGGAACTCCCATCCTTGGCGGCTCTCCACCCTAATAACGTGGTTATCCCAACCAGCAACTTTGCTAGACATTGGGAGGAGCAACTTTGGTTTCTTGGACGCACTCTTGATGACGAGGAGCCAGCTCTCCTTGACAAATTGGACATGGTAGAAATGCCTAAAGGCTCCCATGGTTGGCTCATACCCTAAGCTACGGCAAAGGATGATGAAGCTGACAAGGACCCGGGTACCATTGGCTCCTAGCATGGCCGGCACCGCCCTCACGTCGTCCAGAAATTCGCAGATGAAAGGATCCAGTGGAAGACGAAGTCCTTGTTGGAATTGTTTGAAGTAGAAGTGGACAAAGTCCTGGTTATAGTAGAAGTCATCTTCTTCCTTCTTTGTCTTCAGCTCCATGTGGCCCATATAAGTTAGCCTGTACTCGGCTTTGTCTACCCCATACTTGGAGTATAGCTTTTCCAAAGATGGGATCCCCGCTCTTGGGGTCCTCTCTTGCCTTTGTCCTAATCCTTGGCCTCCTCGTCCTCGGCCTCCTCTTCTTCGGGCCAAACGGCTATCAGTTTGTGCTTCATCCATGAAAGCATCAACTATTTGAGTAGACGAGGAGGGTTCTCCTTCTCTTCCCGTCATATCTGCATAAAGACGAGGAGACAAAATTAGTGACCTCGTCCATGCACCGATTTAGGACGGGGAAGGGAGATTCCCCTCCTCGTCATTTAATAAGGCCGAGGAGGGAGCCGTACCTCTCAGCGCTCACGCATTTCGCGATCGTAGGCCGGGTAGAACAGATCGACGTGCTCCATCATCTCACCTCTATCCTCAAAAACTATAATGTTGGGTGAACCAGCACTCAATCCTATCTATTCTTGTGGAGTCAGGGTATTGGAGGAATAGACGAGTTCGACCATAACCTCTTAACTGCTTGCTTACATCATCCAGAGTGAGCATCAACCATGGACCTCTCTCTCTACGATAGACCCTCAAATTTCCAATATGATATCCATAACGGAATCGGGGAGAATGGTCCCAAGATCGAGCCATTTCTAAGGGGAATCAAAGAGTAAAGGGGGAGTTCATTCAATATTCGAAGAAGTTTAACAAAATGCAAAGAAAATCACAAACATGAAATCGGGATAGTTGGGAACAAAAATTCATGAAGAAAAGCTTGAATCTTCAACAATGGCAGTTCATGTTTCTTGATTCACGTATGAGTTCTTCTAACAACCCTAGAAGACGCTAAAACAGGAGCAGAATTGGTGAGAAAGAGAAAATCCATACCTGAGTTCGTGAAAGTGCTTTGAAACGCGAAAGAAAGCAACGTCGCCGGAAAAAGTTCGCCGGAATCTGGAAAGGATGATTGCTGTGTTCGCCTGAATGTTCTTCGCCTAAACCTTGCCCTTAGTTCGACTGATTTGAGTTTGTAAAGGTTTAAAATGAAAGGGTTTTTGCTTTTTATACCCCTCAATCGGGTTAAACCCATGGGTAAAGTAAACATTCCGGGTCGGGCGCCCCAAGAATTAAATGCGAATTGACGGTTTCAAGGCGTGACAAGACTGGGGGCCCTGCATGGCAACCGTCGCTATATGAAGCGACGCCGAGGACACGTGTCAAAACCGTTCGTATTCCATCCATATGACGAGGACGAGATGACTTTCTACTCGTCCTAATCCGAGCTAGAAAGTCGGGGGCCACTGAACAGTATAAACCGAGATATGAATACGGGTTTGCTCAAGCTGGGCCTAATTGAATTGGGCCATGAATATTATCTAAATAACCAAGTATCAGGGCCGAGTAGAGTCTTCCTCATATGACAAGGAGCGTTTATCTCAGCCTTATAACAACATGTTTGGGCCGGTACGCAGCAAGAGACGAGGAAACTAAAGTTCTTACCTCGGCATTCTCCAACATGACGAGGAAACTAAATCATTTACCTCGGCATATCTCCGTACCGGCCAATCTCCAAATGACGAGGGAGCAGAATCATTTACCTCGGCCTATTTGCCAAAGGCCGAGGAAAAACATTTGCCTTCCTCGGCGTTCCGGCTAGCAGTTTACAATCCTTATTCAACAAGGATTATACAGCCATGATCCAATCAGGATTATACTTATCAACATCAATTCAAGTCAAACAATGACTCCTTAACAGATATAATTCTATTAGAATTATATCTTATCTCTTTACAAGTTCATTCCAACATGGATTCTATCTATCCATTCCTATAAATACAAGCCCCATGGCTCATTATTTGGTACGTTACTTTTTACATTGGAGAAACTCTGTCAATTTGATTTCTCTAATATCAACCGTGAACTTACTCTCACGCCGGAGGGCCTTTAGCCGGATCCGCCCCGGCTTAGTTTACGTGTTTTCTCTTATTTTCAGGCCTTGCAATCGCTGGAGCATTCAACGCTTGGATTTGGGCTGTTTTGACGATTTTGGCATCATCATTGTTCATCTAATTAAAATTATTCAATTGAAATTGATTTAATTGAATTGTTCAAGTTTCAGCATAACTTGATTAAACACCAGATTGCACTAATAAAACACCAAGTTCATGGAATAAAACATCAAGTCTTACTACAAAATACCAACTAACTAAACTAAAATACCAGATTGCACTAATAAAACACCAAGTTCGTAGAATAAAACCTCAAGTTTCACTACTAAAACTTCAAGTTTCAGCATAACTTGATTAAACACCAGATTGCACTAATAAAACACCATATTCATGAAATAAAACATCAAGTCTTGCTACTAAATACCAAGTAACTAAACTAAAATACCAGATTGCACTAATAAAACACCAAGTTCGTAGAATAAAACCTCAAGTTTCACTACTAAAACTTCAAGTTTCAGCATAACTTGATTAAACACCAGATTGAACTAATAAAACACCAAGTTCATGGAATAAAACATCAAGTCTTACTACTAAATACCAAGTAACTAAACTAAAATATCAGATTGCACTAATAAAACACCAAGTTCGTAGAATAAAACCTCAAGTTTCACTACTAAAACTTCAAGTTTCAGCATAACTTGATTAAACACCAGATTGCACTAATAAAACATCAAGTTCATGAAATAAAACATCAAGTCTTACTGCTAAATATCAACTAACTAAACTAAAATACCAGATTGCACTAATAAAACATCAAGTTCGTAGAATAAAACCTCAAGTTTCACTACTAAAACTTCATGTTTCAGAATAACTTGATTAAACACCAGATTGCACTAATAAAACACCAAGTTCATGGAATAAAACATCAAGTCTTACTATTAAATACCAAGTAACTAAATTAAAATACCAGATTGCACTAATAAAACATCAAGTTCGTAGAATAAAACCTCAAGTTTCACTACTATAAAATACCAAGTCACTAAACTAAAATATTATGTTTCGTAACCCTAGCTTTCATGGCATTTTTATTCGCTGTATGTTTCACTCTCATTTTGCTTAAAATCGAACGGTAAGTGTATAGTTATTATGAATATGACAATAGAGTCACATGAATAAATAATTATTAAAAAAATTTCATTTTAAAAGTGTGTGTTTTTAAATAAAACACTCAAAATAAAATATTGCGTCTTTTTTAATGGGACGAATAGAGTATTGAGTAAGGGTAGTGGCCGGTAGAAATAAATAATACACACTTTAATACACACTTTAATAAAGACGTAATATAAGAAATAAATAATACACACTTTATAGAGTAAGGGAAAGTTAAAAGAGAGTATTGAGTAAGGGTATTGAACGGTAAGTGTCTTTTTTAATGAAAAAACAAGACTTTTTATATTATTGTTCCCCCAAAATTTTCTGTTCCAGTAATCAGTATTCTTAACAACCAATTATGAATAGAAATTTTTTGATTAAATTTTGTCCAATTATCACAATGAAGTAGTAATAAATTTGTAGCTACAACAATTTTTTTGTTTTATTTTATTTTTTTTTTTTTAAGACATACTCCTTCGTCCCTCCGTCTCATAATAAGGTTTTTACTTTTCTTTTTTATTTGTATCATAATAATGTTTTTAGTTAAATTATTTTTTAAAATTGACAATATGATTCATTTGCTATACTCACAATAACAAATTACTTACTATTTTCTAAAAACTTTCTCTTTCTTACTTTATTCGCATACTTACTTGTAACATTTAGTTTTTCGTCAAATTTAGAATTTTATTATGGACGGAGTTGGTAGGATACGCATGAAACTAGGAGTGTGTTTCAAATAACATCAATTTTCGAGTAGTCCTAAGTTTGTTGTGCCTGCAAATTAGATATTGTGAATGTAGTGCGCATGCAAGGGACCAAAAGAGGCCACTTCCTTTTTTTTAAGAGGACCATTTTAGAATGGCTGCGTTTTAAAGCAACCTGACAATCATGCCCTCTTTTTCTAATTAAAAAAAAAATATTATGGATTTGCTTTAAGTATCAAAATTGGGGTTAAAGTGAAATTAGGGTTAATTTAGAATTATATTTGAACGGTATAAATCGAGTACGATTATTGGTCTATGTGTTGGGAAAGACCCAATGGGTTCAACCCCAAGCAAAATACACAGCTCCTAAATACGATTTAGGGATTGGGCCTTCCAACCAATGTTCGTCATCACAGCCCGACATAACAATATGTCGGCAAATACACTATGAAAGCTCGTCATATAAATATGATTAACATGGAAATAAGTCTAAATCGACCAAGGCCAATATATAAATAATATGTCAACCAATACTATATCTCCCACATTTAAATCCACCTAGGCTACATTTAAGATGATAAAGGGAGTGGACTTCCCTATCTTTGGTCGTCTCATACAGTTACACATAAAGCAATATGTCAACCATTAGCTGTGTACTTGGGCTAAGTCGACCAAGGTCATATGTCGAGCATGACTTGCCCGACTTACTTTCGCTGGTCAGTTCAAATCCTATTCAAATATGGAAACCTTGGAAATAGGATCTAAATATGATTCAACTACTTAAATCTCTCTTAACTTCCATTCCAAGGTAGGAAACTGCCTGTTACCACTATAAATACAAGGCATAAATCTTATAATTCTGTTAACGCATTCTTTAACTCTAAATGTTGTCAATTGATTTGTTCTCATATACACATGTACTTACTCACACGTCGAAGGGCATTCGCCGGTGAAGCCCCGACTTATTTTACGTGTTTGTTCATCTTTTTCAGTCTATTCAAGTCAACAGGAATATTCGAACCACTGAATTTGGGCTGATCCGACGTTTTTAAAATTATCAGTTTGGTTCCATTGCCGAGAATCGATCATGATACCCATTGAATAAGCCTGAAAATTGGCTTCCTCACATCTGATGGAAGACGGACATACTACTAGTTTAACGGCTGAACCTGAAAATTAGCCTATGGATGAGATCATTACAATAGCTTTTATCTTGCCTTTCCCTGATTAGTGCAGAGCCATCTCTAGAGTTATTCCAGGTAAATCGAGATCCAGCAAATCCCATATTAATCAGACGAGAGTAATCAACACAATTGGCCAGCCGTTGGCCCTTCCGAACTTGAACCCCCAGATTTGTCCTGCCGGGAATAAAGAAGGAGAACAGAACGGTTTTGTCCTTAGGATCCTTTTCGTTTGTACATCTTTGAAAGGAGAGCAATCACTCCTTTAGGAACTTGCTTATAAGAAGGCCGTTGGGCGTCTTTCAAGATCCTGCTCTCATATGGTCAACGCAGGAGGAGCGATTCCTCAAATTAACGGTGTCCTTCTTCCACCCCCTCCGCTTCTCAACGGAGGATTGCCTCCTCTACCACCACTGGTCATGAATCTGTGTTCCAGTGGACAACCGGTGGAAGAGATACCTCTTGACCAAGACAGCCGTTGGCGAGGAGGGCCGGCAGCCAGGCCAGACGGAACAGAGCCCATGGGGGTGCATGCCCATCTGTTCTACCTTCAGATCGTAGAACTCTACTACATCGTCAAATGGACACCTTGCAACGCATCGATGAGACCCAGAGTGCCTTACTCGAATTGGACAAAAACCATTCATTGGTTGAATTCTTCTGACCCACTAGAACTGGAATTTCCCACGTTGGGGAAAGTCGTGCTAATAGACGAGGTAGTCATGGGAATATCGTAAACCATTCCATCGACCAAAATCCTCCATTATGTGATTCTGCTGGTAATTCCAGACAGCTAATCGCCCAGGACATTCAACCATATGACAGGGCTCCAGGACAAGGGAGTGCCCATCGAGGCAGGGACCTTAGTGACCAGTTAAATCAACAAAGGGAACATGAGATCAATTCTGCTGACTTAAGAGCCATGATTAATCATGTAAGACAATGGATGCCTCCTCATCAAGATCCTTCTCCTCAACATAGGAGTCCTCCTCATCGTAGGAGTCCTCCCCGGAGGAACAGAACGACTCCTCATCACCCTCGTCCTCCTAGTTTGCATAATGGCAGGACACCTTCTTCGCAAGGAGATAATCATGTCAGACATGGAAGACGGGCATAACAAAGTAGTGTTAATGGGAACGAAGATAAGGATCGAACTCATCGCCTTTCTCACTACAGCACGGGTATAGATGCAAGAGAGCTTCTTCTCCTAAAGAAAAGAATTGATGAGATGGAGCTGGGAAAGAAGGAAGTCGAGGATGAGGACATTAGTGCCACACGTCTCTTCTCACAATGGATTGTTGATCAGCCTCCCAACCTGGCTCTCAAAATTCCCAATTTTAAAAAGTATGGAGGAACCACGGATGCACGAGACCATCTGCAAGGCTTTGAGTCGACCATGACACTTTTGTCCAAAGCCGATGGCATACTCTGCAAGGCTTTTGCCAGAACCTTTGCTGGAACAAGTCTATCATGGTTCCGAGAACAGAATAGGGGAGCATTGACAGTTGAAGAGTAATGAGGATAAAGTTCCTCGACCATTTTAGAACAGCAGGCAAATAGAAAATGAGGTTGACAGACTTAGCCAACATTGAGCAAAGAAAGACAGAATCCACCCTGTGTTATTACAATCGATTCAGGGCTATTGTCGATCAAGTTTGACTAATTAAGTGGAAAATCGAAACACGTCTAGGATAATTCTAAGTATTGTGCCTTCCACAAGGATCATGTACATGAGAAAAAAGACTATATCTATCTGAAGAGGATGATTCAAAGGTGGGTTGACGAGGGGGATAATAAGCGAGCAAGAGATGATGACGAAAGGAAAGAAAGAGAATATCAACCTCCCCGTGTAAAGCTCCACGTCCTAAGGGAGGAAGTCATCTCCAATAAAAAACTGAAAGATCAAATACATGAGTTGAGCAAAGTCTACCATATCCCTGCATGGGTCCACAAAGAAGAAGAAGTTATTAGTTTCTCTCCCAATGAACTAGCTGGAAGTCGAGCTGCTCGAGAAGAACCCCTGGTAATCAAAGGAAGAATTACTAATTGTGAATCTAAGAGACTCCTCATCGATTCGGGGGCCTCGAAAGATATCTTGTACTATTCGACATTCCAAAAGATGAATTTGAAGGACAACATACTGGTACCATACTCTGGTCGGTTGGAAGATTTAAAAATCACAAAGTTAATGATATGGGCACAGTCGATTTATTACTTGAAATTGGCGAATACCCATACCAGACTGAAGCCACAATAAAATTTGTGGTTATAGACCTAGCCAGCGACTACCATGCCAACATTGGCATTCCAAGTTAAGGAAAACTTGGCATGGTTGCCTCCCTTCCTCACTAACAGGTTAAATTTCCCACCCCAAAGGGAATTGGATGTGTGAGAAGAACCCCCAAGGACTTCTTGGAGCATGTTATGAAAACAAGGAAAATGGATAAAAATATGGAAATTGACAATGTTGGGTTTTGGGGTTACACATGCAGTGGAAGACATTGAATAAACACAAAACCCTAGCCATGAATCCGTCTAATATGAATCGATTAAATATGAATATAGATTTACTAACCTTTGTTGCGAGTTTGTCTTTCGTACACGAATCGTAATTAAGATTTGAATCGTCGACGAAACTTTGATCTACTTACTTGTTCTTCCTTGGTGATGAATCAACAACGTAGGTATCCAAGCTTTAGGTGATAAAGCAATCACCCTCTATCGGAAATCCATACGCGAACGAACCAAGATCTGTATCTTGTTGGATTGCTTGATGATCCTTGATTGTTGAAACTCTTTTCAACAATCTATGACTGTTATGGAATTGAATCTAGGGTGTTTTGATCTTTAATTCGTAATCAAAATCAACCAATTTGTGTTTCTCAAACCCTAAAATTCGTATGTCTTGGCTGAGCAAAAGGGAGCTATTTATACTTTATAAAAATCCCTACCACTTATGGAGAAAAACCCTAATCCAAGCCAAAATCGGAATCTGGCGGACCTTGGGAGAGGACGCTCCCCTTCTTTGGGAGCGAACGCTCCCCAATTCCAGAAACTCTTCCCAGTTTTAATCAATTGGGAGCGGACGTTCCCCTTGCTTGGGAGCGGACGCTCCCCCTTGTCCAGAAACTGCTTTTCCATATTGAGAGCCATTTTTCAATCCGTTCTTTGTGTGTGACCATATAGGAATTATATTTATGTTGGTAGTGAGTCGAAACATCGATCCTCACAAGATATAAGTGGTCTCTAGAAAGCCATTATATCTACCCAATTAAATATAACATCAAAGCTTGATTCCTTGATAGATCATTGTAACAATCCCTTTGTCTCACGAAGTCATATTGAACATAAGTCATGGTCCACATCAACTTATATTGTCCAATGCTTTCTCGACTCCAAATATGTTGATAATCCAAGTGCATTTGATCTCTATCAAATCACTTGAGTGTGGCCACACATTTCATCAACACAATTCATCGAGGGGCCCAAGCAGACATCTCTCTTTACTAGGGACAAATTCCATCTTGACTTATCATTCTTCCCTACAAGAATCTAGCCGTGCCAACATAGCCCTTATTGCTATTCTATTAAAGATAGTGTTAGACTACATCAAACACAACGCTCATCATGTGGAAGACGATGATAATCTCAAGTACTAAGGATTCTAATGACACGACTATCATGAGATTTAATCATGACATATATGAACATAGACCATGTCATAAATCTCATAGATGGGTCAGTCCAGTACCTTGTTCTCTACTAAGTACCTATAAGTGTAATGTACATTCCCATGCATATAATCATCTCTATGATTATCCATTACCAACTTATACTAGTTATTCACAATAACTAGGAACACAAAATATTATAATAAATATGTAAAATATATAATAATCAAGATAAACATTCTCTATTATAAATGGTAAAGACAATTACATAACGATATTAGTTATGAGTCAAAATAACTATAAGCCTAGGACATAACACCAACAATCTCCCACTTACACTAGGCCCAATCTCAAATGTATCATATACCCATGGACCTAACATGACCATCATGCTTTGCTTGTGTGAGGGGCTTTGTAAGCGGATCCCCTATGCTATCGTCGGTTGATACTTTGCATATCTTAACGTCTCCTCTTTCTATGAATTCTCAAATGAGGTGAAAATATCTAAGTATGTGTTTGGATCGTTGATGTGACCTTGGTTCCTTTGCTTGGGCAATGGCACCATTGTTGTCACAATGAAGTTCCACCGGATTAGTGATACTTGGTACGACTTCCAAATCACTAATGAACTTCTTGATCCAAACTGCCTCTTTAGTTGCATTAGATGCCGCTATATATTCGACCGCAGTTGTAGAATCGACTATGGTACACTGCTTGAAATTCTTCCAATAAATCGCACCTCCGTTAAGCATAAACACAAACCCCGATTGCGATCTAAAATCATCTTTGTCAGTTTGAAAGATTGCATCTGTGTAGCCCTTTAGAACAAGATCATCTTCCATCCTTCCAAAGACCAAGAACGCATCCTTAGTCCTTCTTATGTACTTAAGGATCGTCTTAACTTCCATCCAATGGTTTTCACCAGGATCAGATTGGTATAGACTAGTCATGCTTAGAGCATACGAGACATCTGGTCTAGTACAAATCATGGCATACATGATAGATCCAATTGCCGAAGCATATGGAATCTCATTCATTCTCTTTTGCTCACCAGTTGTCTTAGGACACTGGGTCTTGCTAAGAGTAACACCATGACCCATTGGCAAGTTTCCTCTCTTAGAATTTTCCATCTTGAATCTTCTAAGAACATTGTCAATGTAAGTACTTTGACTCAAACCAATCATCCTTTTAGATCTATCTCTATAGATCTTGATGTCAAGGATGTAGGTGGCTTCACCCATATCTTTCATTGAGAAACACTTCCCTAACCAAGACTTGAAAGTCTGAAATGTAGGAATATCATTTCCAATAAGTAAGATATCATCGACATACAATATTAGAAATAGTACTACGCTCCCACTGAACTTCATGTATACACATTGTTCATCTTCGTTCTTGATGAAGCAAAACTCTTTGATCGATTCATCAAAATGAAGATTCCAACTCCTAGAAGCTTGCTTCAATCCATATATGGATCTTTGCAACTTGCATACTTTAATAGAATTTCTTGGATCGATAAACCCTTCAGGCCGTGTCATGTACACATCCTCAAGTAGCTTCCCATTTAGGAAAGCTGTTTTGACATCCATTTGCCATATCTCATAGTCGTAATATGCAGCTATGGTAATTAAAATTCTAATTGACTTAAGCATTGCAACTGGCGAAAAGGTTTCATCATAGTCAATGCCATGAATTTGCCTATATCCCTTTGCTACAAGCCTAGCCTTGTAAGTATGTACCTTCCCATCCATGTCGGTCTTCTTCTTGAACACCCACTTGCACCCTATGGTTTTTACACCTTCAGGTGGATCAATCAAATTCTAAACATGATTATCATGCATGGCTTGTAATTCGAATTCCATGGCTCCTAGCCATTAATCGGAATCAGGAGTGGACATCACCTCCTGATAGGAAGTAGGTTCGTTATTCTCAATGATTACACTTCATTACTTTCCGATATGAGAAATCTATATCTCTTAGGTTCGGATCGTAACCTATCCGATCTACGATAGACTTGTGCATCTTGAACCGGTTCCACAACTCCTTGTGAACTTGGTTTCGTCTCCATTCTCGGTTCCAAGTAATATCCTTTAGTTTCCTTAGGATAACCAACGAAAATAACTTTGTCAGATTTTGGTGCTAACTTATCGGAGACAAGTCTCTTCACATAAGTTTCTTAACCCCAAATCTTCATGAAAGACAAATTCAATTTTCTTCCATGCCACATCTCATGTGGGGTCTTAGGAGCCAATTTAGTAGGGACTCTATTTAGTGTGAACGCAGCAGTCTCTAATGCATGTCCCCAAAAGGAAATAGGAAGGTCAAGTTGACTCATCATCGAACGAACCATGCCCAACAAGGTTCTATTCCTCCTCTCAAACACACCATTCCATTGTGGTGTTCCGAGTGGAGTCAACTCTGAAATGATTCCATAGTTTTTGAGATGATTGTCAAACTCTTGGCTTAAATATTCACCACCTCGATCGGATCGAAGTAATTTAATAGTTTTGGCAAGTTGATTTTGTACTTCATTTTGAAATATTCTAAATATCTCAAACGTTTCACTTTTGGACTTCATCAGATAGACATAGCCATAACTAGATAAGTCATCAGTGAATGTAATGAAATATTGAAATCCTCCCCTATCAATGCTACTTAATGGTCCACATACATCTGTTGTACTAGGTCCAATAAGTCACTAGCCCTTCCACTACTCTTAGTGTAGGGTGGTTTGGTCATTTGACCCAATAAATAAGATTCACATATCTCGTATGATTCATAATCATGTGAGTCTAAAAGTCCATCTTTATGGAGTTTAGAAATGAGTTTCTCATTTATATGACCAAGCCGGCAATGCCACAAGTATGTGTTGTTCACATCATTCGGTTTAGATTTCTTATTTACATTATATATATATCTTCAATATCATTTTGTTTCTCAACATCAAGGATGTAAATGCCATTAAATGAATTTG
This sequence comes from Adenophora triphylla var. japonica, assembly GCA_022495995.1. Lineage (NCBI taxonomy): Eukaryota > Viridiplantae > Streptophyta > Magnoliopsida > Asterales > Campanulaceae > Adenophora > Adenophora triphylla. Next base: position 441,414 of record JAFEMH010000702.1, read on the forward strand.
AAATACAATAAAGCATATCATTTAAATAAATAGAAAACTTCTTATTCTCAATAAGAAACCTATATCCTTCATTATCCAAACAAGAAACTGAAATAATATTCCTACTCAAATCCGAAACGTAATAACAATTGTTCAAAACAAGTACTAGTCCACTAGGTAAAGTGACTTCATAAGTCCGTATGGCTAATGCACCAACTCTTGCTCCATTCCCCACATGTAGGTTTACTTCACCTTCTTTGAGTAGCTTTCTATTCTTTAGGCCCTGCACATTTAAACAAATGTAACATCCACATCCTGTATCCAATACCCAAGAACAAGAAGTAGAAAGGAAAATATCTATCATATAGATACCTGAATCAGCATCAATCGTATTGCCCTTCTTCGCTTTTAGGCCTTCCTTATAAGCCTTGCAGTTTCGCTTCCAATGTCCAACCTCTTGGCAATGGCAGCAAATTGCATCCTTTTGAGGCACTTTGGGCTTAGCCTCTTTGGCATTGGCAACTTTTGCCTTAGGTTTAACAACCTTTGCTTTACCTTCTTTGCCTTCCTTTTTGAACCCCTTTCCTTTATTAACCATTAACTCATTTGCGGTACTAGGCTTCTTGATATTTTTCTATGAAGTCTTAAGCATCGCATGCAATTCTGACAGATTTTTCTCCATTCCACTCTGTAAGTACCCAAATCCGGATCGTTACAATCCATTAAAAGTTAACTGAAATCCGTTAACTGGCCCTTTCCAAGTTAACCAGAATCCGTTATCTCCCCCTTTCCGAGTCAACGAGACTTTCCAGGACTGCCCCGTGCATCCAAATTCCAAAGGGTACTCAACACACATTATCACACGTAAAAGTACCACTTTCCTCGAATACACAATTTTCAGGACTTTCCGAGGCTGTTCTGGACATTTTCTCGGACAGTTATTTAGAAAACATTCAAAACTGTGATTAACGGAGCAAAAACCAAGTCTTAGCGACTAAGCTAGACACGTGGCACACATGCACAGCGGTAAGTACCCCAATATGGATCACTCTCTTCCAAGCGATCAGGAAACACCGCAGAATTACAAAAACGTAGTCTCGAACACCCGTAGCCTTTAAAAACCCAAAAACCACCAATCAAACCAAGGGGGGCCATTCTGGGATTAAAAAGTACAAAAGGACTTTTAAGGAATTTTGGAAAATATGGAATTGGTAGGTTCTGTCGTGCGACACACTCTGCCAAGAGACATAATTATTACAAAATCCCCTTAAAGTTCACAATATTCCCTTAAATCCAGGAAAACAAAAAAACTGGTAATGGCTGAAAGTGTCGTGCGACAAACCTCGCCAGAATCTGGACCCTATAAATAGAGGTCTCCCCCTCTCATTTTCACACACATTCCTCTTCTCCTCTCTCCCCCAGCCTTCAGGCTTCCTCCCTAAGACCCTTCGGGGCAATCCCGGTCCCATTCGGTTCCCTCCGGAGCATTCTGAGGCCCCTCGTGGTACTCCGAAGCTCTGCCGAGCCCTGCCGAGCGCTCTCAAGGCGCTCCCGTGCTGCCCTGAGGCACTCCTGAAGCCTTGCCGATCCATCTCGAAGCCCTGCCAATCCATCCCGAGGTGTCCTGGCCCTTTCTGAGCACAACCGACGATCCCGACGCACGCCGAAACTCTGCCCGAGCGCAACCGATGATCCCAACGCACACCGAAACTCTGCCCGAGTACACACCTGACAATCCCTAAGCACGCCAAAGCTCTGTCCGCAGACACCGACATGTCCCGAAGCAATCTCGATCCTTCCCGAAACACTATTCAACACTCAAACACTATTCTCCAGCGGAAGACAGACACGAACCAACATTGGTAAGGCTTTCTTCCATTTCAATACATTTCAATACATAGCGTACGATGTAGACATTATATACAACATGCATTTTTAAAAGCACATACACACACACAACTTTTAAAGAAATAAGGGGTACCGAAAGACTCGTTTTTACGAGGCGACTCGGATGCACATTTACTATGCCCTTCCCGAGGAGTAATCTGACCTCCGAACTCAAAAATCTCATCACACAACAACAATTTTTAAACTAAGTCTTTTCTCAATGTTTGGGCTAAATCAAAAGGGCGTGACGACTCTACAAGCAAAAAACGCAGTGACACTCGATCCCAACTGACCATGCCAGATGTCGGGGCGCCCGCGCGCGAGCCGGATCCGGGTAATTTCAGTTGGCGACTCCGCTGGGGACATTTTGTTTAAAAACTTTTAAACAAAAAAACAAAAGGTTTTTAAGCAATGATGAGGGTCAAACTTTCAATTTACCCCTTTCTTTAACTGTTGTGTATGTGTGCATGTGCTTTACTTTTTATTTACAAAAAAAAAATACAAAAAAATGCATCAATATACATCTGTGTACATACATTTAAAATTCTTCAAAAAACTTCTGTTTTACTCAGAAAAAGAATTTTAGTGACCGCACACTACTCGCACTGCTGCCTCGGTACACCGCACGCTACGCGCACTTGCTGCCTCGGTACACTGCACACTACAACCCTTAACCCGGGGTAGTCTCAGTTGCAGTCTGATTGGTCTTCCTAACGCCTTTCGGACGTGCAAGGGATCATTCCAAACATCCCATCCTAGCCAGTGTCAACCATGCACGCTTGCATCATACTCTGTCCCGACTCGGTTGGTTTTTACCCAGTCCGTGTCATACAGCCGGGATACATATCCCATGCCGGCCATTTTCTGAGTCGAAGCTCGGAACTCAAGATCCCTTGCACAAGCAAAGAAATGAAAGGTCATGCTAAAATCTTGACCCGATCTTGATTTCCAAAGCTACACCTAGACGATGCTCCGTCCCGGATATACATCCATGCCTACATGACACCATGTCATCAAGCCTTTAATACATAAGCCATGAAAAAATGACCTAGCCAACGCCTAACGTCACAGATCCCTTCTGCAAGCAAGGTAAAGAGAGGTCATGCCGAACTCTCGACCCGATCTTGACTCAGGTGCCGGCTCTGCTCACTATTCACATGGCCAACGCATTAAAACGAACATGACAAGCTCAGTCCTTAGGTTTGGTTTTTCTTTTAGGCCGGTGGAAACCGCTTGCCCTATAGGACCCTCGCCCGGGGCTATCCACCCTGGGATGTCGAAATACAGGTGTAAAATGAGGGGCTTATAGCCGCAAAGATGGTCTCCACTGACCCAGGATCTAGCATAGTTGCGAAAAAGAAGAGCAATCTTTTCCAACCAACTTAGGATTCTGAGAAAACACGTTTTAAGTAAATTAAAACAACAAAAAAAAACATAAATTAAAAAAAGGGAAAACGGAAACTGCATGTCACATGAGCTTTCCCCCTTTATCCAAAAAGGCCTTCCCATATCTAAACCTTACCCGTCCCCCCCTCCAGTGAACCGAGAGTGGTTGAGAGTACCCGGGAGCCGCCATTTCAGTACCAAAGTTACAAGGTCCAACAGCCTTCCCAGTACAGCCACCAGGGTAGTCCATCAACTCCCCATGGCCAGGTCGGAAGATAACAGTGAGGGAAATGAAACCCCGCCCCTGGGTAATTTTCAAATGATGGAAGAAGTTTGGCAAGCTTTCAAGGCTCTCGGGAAGCGCCAAGAAGAGCTGTAGGCTTGGATCGAATATGCCATGCACCGTCGCAGAACCGTCGCGGTGCCCCAACCCGATGGAACCTTTGTCCTCATAGAAGACGAAGAAATACCTGTTCCCCCGGTTTCCCAAATCTATCAGCAGGTCCCTCCTTCACAAAGCTACGGAAACCTAGCAATGCAAAATAGCTCCCGCTCAGAGCTTCACTCGGGCCTCAGTCAGGCGGCTCCGATTTGTCAACCGCAGCACAATCAATTTCCCGACCCTGCGCCGCAAGTTCAATATCATCAGCGCAGCGCTGGACCATCTCAAACAGATTCAAATAACATTCAAAATCCTCCCGTGTTCACTTCCTTCTCTCAATATGCCCAGAATTCACCAGGTTTCCCCCACATAACTTTTTCGACCCATTACTTCGGACAGCCTGCATTTGCTCCAGCTACTTCATGGCCTCAAATCGCGTCAATCAATCCACCTCCAGGCAAAGGAAAAGAAGCCGCCAGAGCAGTCCACTACATCCAGAAAGGAGCCCAAGTAAATCGCAATCCAGCACCCTCGAGGAACAAGAATCCTCCTCGCCTACCACGGTTTCAGCAATTCAACAACCTCGAAATGCCCCTGGTCCAAGTATTCGAAGCACTGGTGAAGCAGAATCACCTCAAACCTCTCGAGGATTTCCAGCCAAAGACTCTCAAACCTAACGTGAATATGAGCAAGCACTGCGCCTTCCATAACTACCCCGGTCACACCACCGACGATTGCTTCATGCTGAAGCAAGTGGTCCAAGGGCTAATCGAAGAGGGAAAGTGGGAACGCCACCGTGGTCCCAATACATTCGGAAACCCTTTCCCTAAAAATGACGGGGTAATCATGGTGGAGAAGTCCTCTGCAAATTCCCGTGATGATTGGGGATGTGAAGACGGAACCTGGGGCTTCCGCAATGAAGAATTCGGAAGAAAGAATCCAAGGATGGTTATTCCCCAACAATCAATCCTTTTCAGAATCAAGACACACCAAGGGATGGATTGAACGCTCCCCAAAGATAAAGCAGTTCGAGACAGGGCGTAACTTTCACAAATGCGGACCCAGAGCCAGCAAGAAGAGATAGGACGAGAAGCTTGGACTACCCCCCCCCCCCCGTCTCCTAGAGTCTAGCTTCGAAAATAAAAGACCTCGAGTCTGTTGTATTTAAGTTTGAGTCTCTCGAGCCGTCTGAAGGCCTTACGCCTAAGATTATGCGTTTGTAACAAAAACCGCACTTCCTTATGCTTTGAATAAAAGTATGACCTTTCTGAGTATCCCCTCATTGCCACTTTAACAAATGATAAATTAACTAATCAAAACAGTTAATAATGATTCACTTGATAAAGACTCAGACACATTAAATGAACAATACATTAAACAAATCTTTAAGCATGTTGTCAAACGAGAGGAAATCGGGCCCAAGCTGCCAAGAAGGTTCTAACCAAAATGATTTTGGGGAACTGCTGAAGAGCCTACAGAGACGAAAATCGGAGAATTCTCCGTCGATACTTCGCCTAAAGAATATCGAGTCTTCTTCTCCCCCCTCTACAAAAAAAATCATACAGTCAGCCTCATAGGTTCTAGTGCTTTTCTCGTTCAATCACGTCCTCTTCAGACATTGTAATTAAGTCTTCAATTTTCTGTATATAAGTCTTCTTTCTTTTCTTGCTAGACTTGAGACATTATTTTGCACCCCACATTACATATAATGAAATGGTTTTATTCAGTGTGATCACTTGCATTGCTCAACAAATAACTTCCCAAATGATTAATGTTTTGATTAATTGGTGTGAGAAATTCAATCGATAGCTCCCCATACACCTTACCAGACCCCACATAAAGGCCTCCATCCAGCCATACACTTTTCAAAACATGTCCCTACCATCACCTTGACCAAGTCAATGACGGCGGCAACATCAAAGGACAACAAAAGGTCACTCAGCATTAAAAGATTGACCCCATGTCAACAACAACCTAGGGGCTTGCCTTCACCCTCGTGCGCATCGAGAAAGTTCAAGTAGGGGCTTGCCTTCGCCTCATATGCTCCAAAAAAAAAAGAGCTCAAGCAGAAACTTCAAAAAAAAAAAAAAAAGCTCAATTAAGAACTTCCAAAAAAAAAAAAAATTGAGGCCAAGGACCCATCACCGCTAGTCAGAAGCTCAATAGAAGAAGGCGAAGGAAAAAACGCATCATAAGTCCTTAAGCGATATTCAAATTCTTCCTCTCCCCGAGAGAGCAACGATCAAGAAGCAATGGATTCATTGAAACTGCCGTCAAATACGACTTGTCAAGGAATCACCTCAAGGCCCGCGCCTCATCATTCACCCTTCCGATCCTTTTCGCCAAGGGCCGCACAAATATTCATACCCTGGCCCCAAAGCCAATCAATGTTCAACCCCGAACTACGCAGACCTGAGATCCTTTTCTTAAGGGGAACGTAGGCAACAAAAAATGATCCGGTCATAAACACATACAAATCCACAAACCCGGTCGCATCAATGACCTCTCCTATAAACAAACCTTCTTTCACACCAGACCAACTTGATCCTTGATACCGGTTGACTTTCTCCTCATGATTAATCAAGCATATCAAGTTTAATTGTTAAATAACCCGAACATCAACAAAGGGTTTTAGGCAAACATGTGATCATTATGAACAAATCAAGTTTTCAGATGTCTCAACAAGTCTTCTTTCTCTACAAAATAGGAAAAATAGAGCTAAACACTGATTTTCTGTCAGCAAGGGCTTCCATACACTTTTACAAGCTTTTCAGTTCTCGTACTCTCTCAAAAGAGTCAAACCCAAAAGCGTGTTTTTTGTGCCTACATCAAATAAGGCATTCACACAAAAAGGGACCTGTTCCCACCTTTTCAAAAATAAATACGCCCTTGCCAGTGTGCATTACAAGTCATTTTTCCCACAAAAGAGGGTGGAACTACGTAGACCTGAGCCCCTCAAGGGGAACGTAGGCAGCCTTCCTTGGTTCGGTCTAAGGAATACACAAAATTCCAAAAGTTGGATGCCACCAAGGCTCAGACAAGTAGCAAGCAAGAGATTTTGCAACTCGATAAAGCTTTAAAAGTAAATCACAAATCATCACAGTTAAAACACTTCTTGATGAGTTCAAGAACGGTCTACTCTCAAACTCGCAACATGCTAAAAGACAACGTAAAGCATTTAACAATTAATGTGTCTGCAAACGACAATGAATGGATACTTAGAGTTTCAGAAGGTCATTTCGCGCCACTCGCGCTTGTCCCCTCGCCATTCTTCCCTTTCTTCCCTCGTCCCCGGCGAATCTTCTTTCGTTTCATGTGAGCTACATCTGTCTCCCTCCTTCCTAGATCAGGAGTCCTCCCAGTTGGGTCAAGCAACCCAGTCGCTCTCAGAGCTTCATTCGCCCGTGCCTCGGCTCGGATCTCCTCTCTACAAGTTTGTAAAAGGGGACCTCTCCCCGCCAGTCTATCGACACTAGTCTCATAATCAAATAAAGTGTCTCCCGTGACACCCTGAGGGTTAACCCAAGCTTCTGCACTCCTAAGGTCACAGCTGAAATGGCAATCTTGCCCCAGAATTGCTTTGCACCTGCTCCCCAAAACCAATTGGGTCTGCCCGACATGCTGCTCATCCAGGTACTCGGTGGTCAACACAACACTCTCCCGACGTCAAAGGAGCGCCACAGGAGGGAAAGCGGAATACTTCCATACCCTCAGAAAATACAGAAAGGCATCTGGATCTATCATGCAGAAGGAGGCTACTTTCATAGTGGCAATGCCTTCCCAGCTCAGCAAAGGCTCCTGCCTCATCCCGAACTGCCTGGAAACAAGCGATGGAACATAGAAAGAGGACCATGACAAACACGAAATTCTAACAACATAGAAACCTTCCTGAAAGGCCCCCCTAGTCTCAATCCCCCAAAGGGAAACCCACCAACGGATCTGATGCGTACCAAGATGTGCCATCCATCTCTCCCAAGCAGACTGATCCATGTCCAAGACAAGAGGTCGCCGAGCAAACGTCCACGGACTAAGAGACGCCGGAGACTCAAGCATGGCCTGAAGCCTCTCTCGCAACCATAATGCAAGCAAAGCAGGGGCTTCCCCCGCATGAATCGGTCCCTCATCGCCAGATGATCTACACCGTGGAAGGTTTCCCCCGAAACCAAAGGAACGATATCCTCGCCCACCCGGCAATGGCCTATCACATCCAACAAACACATCCCAGGAGACATCACTCTCGTCGTCGCTCATGAAACTGTCGAAGCTGCTTCAGCCCCTAACTGCTCAGAAAACCTGCCAAAGCTGCCTCAGCCTCCACTAAAGATGGTCTCCACTGACCCAGGATCTAGCATAGTTGCGAAAAAGAAGAGCAATCTTTTCCAACCAACTTAGGATTCTGAGAAAAAACGTTTTAAGTAAATTAAAACAACAAAAAAAAAACATAAATTAAAAAAAGGGAAAACGGAAACTGCATGTCACATGAGCTTTCCCCCTTTATCCAAAAAGGCCTTCCCATATCTAAACCTTACCCGTCACCCCCTCCAGCGAACCGAGAGTGGTTGAGAGTACCAGGGAGCCGCCTTTTCAGTACCAAAGTTACAAGGTCCAACAGCCTTCCCAGTACAGCCACCAGGGTAGTCCATCAACTCCCCATGGCCAGGTCGGAAGATAATAGTGAGGGAAATGAAACCCCACCCCTGGGTAATTTTCAAATGATGGAAGAAGTTTGGCAAGCTTTCAAGGCTCTCGGGAAGCGCCAAGAAGAGCTGCAGGCTTGGATCGAATATGCCATGCACTGTCGCAGAACCGTCGCGGTGCCCCAACCCGATGGAACCTTTGTCCTCCTAGAAGACGAAGAAATACCTGTTCCCCCGGTTTCCCAAATCTATCAGCAGGTCCCTCCTTCACAAAGCTACGGAAACCTAGCAATGCAAAATAGCTCCCGCTCAGAGCTTCACTCGGGCCTCAGTCAGGCGGCTCCGATTTGTCAACCGCAGCACAATCAATTTCCCGACCCTGCGCCGCAAGTTCAATATCATCAGCGCAGCGCTGGACCATCTCAAACAGATTCAAATAACATTCAAAATCCTCCCGTGTTCACTTCCTTCTCTCAATATGCCCAGAATTCACCAGGTTTCCCCCACATAACTTTTTCGACCCATTACTTCGGACAGCCTGCATTTGCTCCAGCTACTTCATGGCCTCAAATCGCGTCAATCAATCCACCTCCAGGCAAAGGAAAAGAAGCCGCCAGAGCAGTCCACTACATCCAGAAAGAAGCCCAAGTAAATCGCAATCCAGCACCCTCGAGGAACAAGAATCCTCCTCGCCTACCACGGTTTCAGCAATTCGACAACCTCGAAATGCCCCTGGGCCAAGTATTCGAAGCACTGGTGAAGCAGAATCACCTCAAACCTCTCGAGGATTTCCAGCCAAAGACTTTCAAACCTAACGTGAATATGAGCAAGCACTGCGCCTTCCATAACTACCCCGGTCACACCACCGACGATTGCTTCATGCTGAAGCAAGTGGTCCAAGGGCTAATCGAAGAGGGAAAGTGGGAACGCCACCGTGGTCCCAATACATTCGGAAACCCTTTCCCTAAAAATGACGGGGTAATCATGGTGGAGAAGTCCTCTGCAAATTCCCGTGATGATTGGGGATGTGAAGACGGAACCTGGGGCTTCCGCAATGAAGAATTCGGAAGAAAGAATCCAAGGATGGTTATTCCCCAACAATCAATCCTTTTCAGAATCAAGACACACCAAGGGATGGATTGAACGCTCCCCAAAGATAAAGCAGTTCGAGACAGGGCGTAACTTTCACAAATGCGGACCCAGAGCCAGCAAGAAGAGATAGGACGAGAAGCTTGGACTACCCCCCCCCCCCCGTCTCCTAGAGTCTAGCTTCGAAAATAAAAGACCTCGAGTCTGTTGTATTTAAGTTTGAGTCTCTCGAGCCGTCTGAAGGCCTTACGCCTAAGATTATGCGTTTGTAACAAAAACCGCACTTCCTTATGCTTTGAATAAAAGTATGACCTTTCTGAGTATCCCCTCATTGCCACTTTAACAAATGATAAATTAACTAATCAAAACAGTTAATAATGATTCACTTGATAAAGACTCAGACACATTAAATGAACAATACATTAAACAAATCTTTAAGCATGTTGTCAAACGAGAGGAAATCGGGCCCAAGCTGCCGAGAAGGTTCTAACCAAAATGATTTTGGGGAACTGCTGAAGAGCCTACAGAGACGGAAATCGGAGAATTCTCCGTCGATACTTCGCCTAAAGAATATCGAGTCTTCTTCTCCCCCCTCTACAAAAAAAATCATACAGTCAACCTCATAGGTTCTAGTGCTTTTCTCGTTCAATCACGTCCTCTTCGGACATTGTAATTAAGTCTTCAATTTTCTGTATATAAGTCTTCTTTCTTTTCTTGCTAGACTTGAGACATTATTTTGCACCCCACATTACATATAATGAAATGGTTTTATTTAGTGTGATCACTTGCATTGCTCAACAAATAACTTCCCAAATGATTAATGCTTTGATTAATTGGTGTGAGAAATTCAATCGATAGCTCCCCATACACCTTACCAGACCCCACATAAAGGCCTCCATCCAGCCATACACTTTTCAAAACATGTCCCTACCATCACCTTGACCAAGTCAATGACGGCGGCAACATCAAAGGACAACAAAAGGTCACTCATCATTAAAAGATTGACCCCATGTCAACAACAACCTAGGGGCTTGCCTTCACCCTCGTGCGCATCGAGAAAGTTCAAGCAGGGGCTTGCCTTCGCCTCATATGCTCCAAAAAAAAAAGAGCTCAAGCAGAAACTTCAAAAAAAAAAAAAAAAGCTCAATTAAGAACTTCAAAAAAAAAAATTGAGGCCAAGGACCCATCACCGCTAGTCAGAAGCTCAATAGAAGAAGGCGAAGGCAAAAACGCATCATAAGTCCTTAAGCGATATTCAAATTCTTCCTCTCCCCGAGAGAGCAACGATCAAGAAGCAATGGATTCATTGAAACAGCCGTCAAATACGACTTGTCAAGGAATCACCTCAAGGCCCGCGCCTCATCATTCACCCTTCCGATCCTTTTCGCCAAGGGCCGCACAAATATTCATACCCTGGCCCCAAAGCCAATCAATGTTCAACCCCGAACTACGCAGACCTGAGATCCTTTTCTTAAGGGGAACGTAGGCAACAAAAAATGATCCGGTCATAAACACATACAAATCCACAAACCCGGTCGCATCAATGACCTCTCCTATAAACAAACCTTCTTTCACACTGAGACCAACTTGATCCTTGATACCGGTTGACTTTCTCCTCATGATTAATCAAGCATATCAAGTTTAATTGTTAAATAACCCGAACATCAACAAAGGGTTTTAGGCAAACATGTGATCATTATGAACAAATCAAGTTTTCAGATGTCTCAACAAGTCTTCTTTCTCTACAAAATAGGAAAAATAGAGCTAAACACTGATTTTCTGTCAGCAAGGGCTTCCATACACTTTTACAAGCTTTTCAGTTCTCGTACTCTCTCAAAAGAGTCAAACCCAAAAGCGTGTTTTTTGTGCCTACATCAAATAAGGCATTCACACAAAAAGGGACCTGTTCCCACCTTTTCAAAAATAAATACGCCCTTGCCAGTGTGCATTACAAGTCATTTTTCCCACAAAAGAGGGTGGAACTACGTAGACCTGAGCCCCTCAAGGGGAACGTAGGCAGCCTTCCTTGGTTCGGTCTAAGGAATACACAAAATTCCAAAAGTTGGATGCCACCAAGGCTCAGACAAGTAGCAAGCAAGAGATTTTGCATCTCGACAAAGCTTTAAAAGTAAATCACAAATCATCACAGTTAAAACACTTCTTGATGAGTTCAAGAACGGTCTACTCTCAAACTCGCAACATGCTAAAAGACAACGTAAAGCATTTAACAATTAATGTGTCTGCAAACGACAATGAATGGATACTTAGAGTTTCAGAAGGTCATTTCGCGCCACTCGCGCTTGTCCCCTCGCCATTCTTCCCTTTCTTCCCTCGTCCCGGGCGAATCTTCTTTCGTTTCATGTGAGCTACATCTGTCTCCCTCCTTCCAAGATCAGGAGTCCTCCCAGTTGGGTCAAGCAACCCAGTCGCTCTCAGAGCTTCATTCGCCCGTGCCTCGGCTCGGATCTCCTCTCTACAAGTTTGTAAAAGGGGACCTCTCCCCGCCAGTCTATCGACACTAGTCTCATAATCAAATAAAGTGTCTCCCGTGACACCCTGAGGGTTAACCCAAGCTTCTGCACTCCTAAGGTCACAGCTGAAATGGCAATCTTGCCCCAGAATTGCTTTGCACCTGCTCCCCAAAACCAATTGGGTCTGCCCGACATGCTGCTCATCCAGGTACTCGGTGGTCAACACAACACTCTCCCGACGTCAAAGGAGCGCCACAGGAGGGAAAGCGGAATACTTCCATACCCTCAGAAAATACAGAAAGGCATCTGGATCTATCATGCAGAAGGAGGCTACTTTCATAGTGGCAATGCCTTCCCAGCTCAGCAAAGGCTCCTGCCTCATCCCGAACTGCCTGGAAACAAGCGATGGAACATAGAAAGAGGACCATGACAAACCCGAAATTCTAACAACATAGAAACCTTCCTGACAGGCCCTCCTAGTCTCAATCCCCCATAGGGAAACCCACCAACGGATCTGATGCGTACCAAGATGTGCCATCCATCTCTCCCAAGCAGACTGATCCATGTCCAAGACAAGAGGTCGCCGAGCAAACGTTCACGGACTAAGAGACGCCGGAGACTCAAGCATGGCCTGAAGCCTCTCTCGCAACCATAATGCAAGCAAAGCAGGGGCTTCCCCCGCATGAATCGATCCCTCATCGCCAGATGATCTACACCGTGGAAGGTTTCCCCCGAAACCAAAGGAACGATATCCTCGCCCACCCGGCAATGGCCTATCACATCCAACAAACACATCCCAGGAGACATCACTCTCGTCGTCGCTCATGAAACTGTCAAAGCTGCTTCAGCCCCTAACTGCTCAGAAAACCTGCCAAAGCTGCCTCAGCCTCCACTAACCACAAATGCATTCCCAGCTCATGCGACATGCACAAAAATAATAATTAGCTAGCAACAATTACTAGGTCAATCTCGGGAATCACAAATACGTCATTACATCTTAAAATAAAATACTTTGCTGTGCAAATACAAGTGTTTTATTACAGGTACAAAATGTCTGTTGCTCTACAAAACAAAAAAAACAACGGAAAGAGGGAAAGCAAAAGAGCCCTAATCCGACTCATCATCATCATCCTCCACAAACGAGAAATTCGGCATCTCGAAAAACTCGGCAGTCACATCCTCGTCATCAGAATATGGCACCCCCTCTTCGTGCGGGTACTCAAAGTACTCCGAAGGGTCAAACACGGTGAAAGAATCAAAGAAGGGATGCGAGGACGAACCCTCACCCTGTACTTCCGGCAAAGGAAAGAACTGATGAAGGGCCTGCGACCTCTGAGCCCCCAAAGACGTCCCCACATCAAACCTGTGCCGTTCCCGAGCCGTCACCTCCGGCTGTGGCCCTGGCTCAGCCCTCGAAGAGGGAGTATCCAAAGACCTCCTCGAAGGCACTGGCTCAAACGCCGCCGCCTGCCGCGAAGACCTGCAAGACAACTTCCCCGCGAGCTTCCTTGCAAAAGACCTCATCCCCACAAACCGACGGGTCAACGTATCAAAGGACGGCCCCAAAACCTGCGCAAGCAAACTACCAAAGAAACGGCCAGTAAAAGAGATACAATCATACTCGACAAAAGAGAAAAATACAAAAAAGATGCCAAGACGGAAAAGAATAAGCACAATCACCGGAGCGTCCGGGTCAACCCGATAAACAGCAGGACCATGCTCTGGGATGGGCATCGACACCCTCCTCCTTGAAGAGTCCCCGCGAACATACATGAAGTCCGGCCAAGGCACCGAAACATCTAGAAGATGTGACGAGCCAGTCTGTCTTTTCCTCGCCAACACCTGTTGCGTCCTTAGCTTCCACCTGACAAAGACCGCATACTCCTCGCCCTCCAGGATGAACTCCTCGGCACTCATGCCAGCCCGGTACCTCTCATACTACAGCACGTCCATATCAAGAGGACTCATCATATGGAAGGGCGGATCTCTCAAAGCCAGAGGAGGCACACCTGTGCCATGCTGCCAGAATAACCTCTCCCCCAAGTACAGGGAGTCACAAGTAAGACCCCGCAAAAGCCTCCGCTGCCGCATCACCCAGGGGGAACCCTCTAGCTCATTCTCATCATACCGATTCCAAGGGTACAGCGGAAACCCCTCTAGACTGTCCCTCTCCCGATATTGTTGTACATCCTTATATGTGACAGTGACCTTTCCCTTGCTCGTCCTCCTCTTCCTCAAAGAACGAGCCCAGCACAGCATGGCGGGATAACCAAACATGGACTCATCCACCCAGTCCCACAGCTGGCACCGTAAGATCTCATAACACCACGCCTGCAACGAAAAAGCATGTAGTGCACAGAAAAGAAAAAAGAGTCCTACTTTAAGTCATCGGCACCACCGCCTGGTAATGACTCCTGCATCTCGGCGCCTCCGCCAGCCACATCATCATCCTCGGCGAGCTCAACACCTTCCTCAGCCAGGTACTATGACAAGTCTGCAGGAGTAAGAACGAAGAAAGAAAAAGAAGGCTAGCCATCCCTCCATTCCTTAGCCAGCACCTGCAGCGTCCTCAACATTTCAGCAACTCAGTCAGAGGAGCCACACGTCCTCAAACACTTCAGTAATTCAGCCAGAGACGCCACCACGTCCTCTTCATCTCAGTCAGAGCCACCCCACGTCCTCAACATTTCAACTTCCTCCTCACAAAGGCGCCTCCTCCTGCAGGTAAACACAGCAAAGGTACGACAATAAACTTAAAATGCAAGACATAGCTGTAATAAACACCACATAAAAGAAGAATCCCAGCACTGCATGATTCCTTTCTAAAAATTCCCAAAAACAAAGTTCCTGCATGACTCACAAAATAAGCCATCAAACCCAATTTAGGTCCAGAATACCTTAGAATAGTCTCAACCTAGGGTCATACTCCTGAACTAGGTCTCAATTTAGGTCCAGACGCCTTAGAATAGTCTCAACCTAGGGTCACACTACTGAACTAGGTTTCAATTTAGGTCCAGACGCCTTAGAATAGTCTCAAACTAGGGTCATACTCCTGAACTAGGTCTCAATTTAGGTCCAGACGCCTTAGAATAGTCTCAACCTAGGGTCATACTCTTGAACTAGGTCTCAATTTAGGTCCAGACGCCTTAGAATAGTCTCAACCTAGGGTCATACTCCTGAACTAGGTCTCAATTTAGGGCAGACACCCCCAAACAGTCTCACATAGGGTAAACAACCCCAAACAGTCTCACATAGGGCAGACACCCCCAAAGAAGCAACCTTCCTTACGCTTTGACAAGCTGGATATGCCTCTAAGTAAAATACTGGAAGGACTAGTCAAAGAAGGCCTCCTAAAGCATGTTGAAAACTACAAACCGAAGAATCCTGCAGCCAGTGCCGACAAAAGCAAGTACTGCACCTTCCACCAATACCATGGGCACACAACTGACAACTGACTGGGGGTACAGTATGAGATCCAGAATCTGATAGAAGAAGGAAAGTAGGAGCGTCCCCGCAGACCTAATATAGTCGGAAACCCTTTTCCAAACAACAATAGTGTAAACTCCATCGAGTGGATGCCAAAGAAGATTGCAGTAGAGCCAGTTCCTCCGCCTCTTCTAGCCAAGTCCTCATCAGACGCCCACATCTGGTACGATGTATGTGACTACACCGAATGCCTCGAATACGAGTTCCAGGACATGATCAGGGGCGATTCTTCCAGAAAGAAGAAGAAACAGTCTTCTCAGCAGAAATTGAAAGAAAGATACGAAGCCGGAGACACCGGCGTGGGTACACTCGGAGAGCCATCCGGGAAGTTCGACTACTATGTGCTCTACTCCAGCACAGCTTCAGAACAGACAGGGGTGGGAAAGTCGAAATATCCCGCTGACACCAAATCTCAGACCTCAGGACACAATAAGATCTCAAATCTCGGCAACCTTATTGCCAGCCAGAAGCCTAATCCCCCGCAGGATCAGCCAAGATTCAACTTGTCCAACTTCAGAGCACGGGCCGGCAAAGGAAGGTCAAAGCCAACTTGGCACTTGCACTCAATCAACGTGCTGACTAAGGGCGGCCACCGCCACAAACAACCTCAACACAATCCCGACCAAAACCTTTGCCTCTCAAGAGGAAGACATGAAATCGATGGCTCGATGACTCTCCCTCTCCAGAAAGAGATCAGATCTACGATTTCAGACTGTACGGCAGCATGATCACCTTCTGTGATGAAGACCTACCAAAAGGGGTTACATGACATAACGAAGCTCTGCTCATCACTGTTCAGCTCAACTCTATCTCCCTCCCTGGAGTCCTGGTAGACAACGGATCAGCAGCCAACGTCCTTCCCCTCAGCATGATGCGAGCCTTACGCATCGATGAAGGCCATATGACCCCATCTGCCCAAACTATCAAAGCATACGACATCACGTCTTGTCCCATCCTGGGAACGGTGACTCTGGAGCTCTGGTTCGAAACCCAATTGGCGCCAGTAAAGTTCCACGTGATGGACATTTCGTCTGAATTTACGGCTCTGCTGGGACGCCCATGGCTATACCACATGAAGGCCATAGCCTCCACTCTCCATCAGTGTGTCAAGTTCATAAACTTCCAAGGAGATCTCTAGGTCATCAGAGGAGACAGTTTCCTCATAGGCAACGAAGCCGAAATGCCAACTAAGTGTGCCCGCAGCCATGCACCTGTGCTACCTCCTGCAAACCGACAAAAGGACAATCGGGGCAAATCTCATCAGAATCCCTCAGAGTCCGGAGGTGCTAACTACGTCAACCCCCTCGAGGAGGAGGATCCTGAAGCAGTCAGATTCATCAAGTTCAACAACCATTTTCGAGACCTGGATCCAGAATGGAAAGAAACCTTGGACACCGCAATGATACAGGGACACAAACCCCCCATATCTGATCAAAAGTTAGTTCGCATCCTTCGAGCAAACTCTCTGGCCACACCAGAAGAAGAAATCTTCACAATAAAGGTCAACAAACACCGGCACACTCGTGAAGAATGCATGGCAGCCGTCTGGGATGTTTTACACATGGAATTTCCCACCGAGCCCCTCTATTCAAGCAGAGGACATGAATTTTTCCTAGCAGTACCAGCTTCGCAACAGGGCACGAGACGTCCTTTGATCTGGGTTGAACCGTCAGGTGGCAACAAAACAGAACTCTCCAGAGTAGAAGACGCGGCAGATCCGCAAGAAGATCCTTACATACACATGCTCAGTTTCAGGGATGACACCAGTTCCGACAAGGTCACCTATGATGAAGGCTCAAATACCATGTAAATCGTCAAACTTAATGTCCAGTACAACAGTTATTTAGCGAATGGAAGCAAATGGTGGACATGACAAAGAATCCTTCTGATCATGTAACCGATGACGACTTCGTTAACATTATCTTCTCCAGATATCCCGACGAGGCCAAGGATCCAGTCCTTATTATCAGATTCTGCGATGTGGAAGTTACCCTTGACGATTGCCTAATCATATTAAACAAGGTCCTTGCCAAAAGAGCTCAAGGCTCATCATCATCTCCAACTATCAGCCCCAGTGGCAACCGACCCATGCCGTCAGTCAAACTCACAGCCAAGAGTGCCGCCAAGGCCGAAGGCATAGACAAAGGAGATGAAGCTCCTCACCTTGCTGCAAGTCAGATCATCCTCGAGAATGCCTCCAGCTGCCACCCTAAGAACATCTACGAAAATGCTCCCAGCGAGACAGATCAAGCTTCCGAAGAAAGGAACCATCACCTCAGCATCAACATGCTCAAGTTCAACCCTATTCCCAGCCATTACGGCCATGGATCCAGACATCCCGCCAGCAAGCTACTAGCACTAATAGATTTAGCTCTTGAACGAGATCACGAGACCATCATCATTGCAGAATTCAACACGCACGTCAGTTTGATCAAACAGATTTGGGCAGACTTCTTGGTGACCGAGATCAAAGAAGGCCGCATGGAATGTCCAAGCACGACTCCCTTCGTCAATGTAATCCAAGTGTTTCTGCCATTCGGAGATTTGGATGTAATGACAGTTCTAGACACCAGTCAGACAGCTCGCACCTACGGAGACTGCTTAACTCTCGCAAGAAAAGCCCTCCTGGAACTAGCTGCACAACAAAATCACCTCTGGGACGAAAATAAAGCTCAGAAGACTCACAGGGACCAAGCCCTTAAAGCGTCACAAGCAGTTTCAGACAGACAACTAGAGGCTACTCTAGACCAATTTGACCTTAAAGGTTTTGCCCACGGCAACTTCCTGGATTACCATCACTTCTCAACAAAACCCCTCTGACAAGGGAGGGCGATCAACGGTCCAAACCTAGGAGATGGAATGGCACAACACAAGGAATACATAGCCCAGCAGCATGAGGAATACAAGCATTTATCTCCCAGAGAGAAGCAAGCCCTTTGTGAAAGCGACGACGAAGACGATGAAGTTATTCTCTTCCAAGCTGATCATGAAATCAACAAAACCGGAATCCCAAAGGTCCTGGGAGGATGGGAATGGATCATTTCCGTTCTCAAGTTAGAAGGCCAACTGAAGGAGGAAGATCTATTCAAAAAGAAGAGAAAGTTGGAAATACATCTCCAACAAATGCTCAGGGAGATTCCACAGACTACATCATTCGTTTACAAAAATGATCAACTGGGACAAAAGCCAGTCACATGGGCAGACGTCCGGGAAGCCGTGTACTCACCTTCCGACATACCCGCCACTCAGTTAAAGCAACAGAGAAAACTCTCCCCGATGGAAGTTTATCTAGACTGCCGCATACGGTTTTCAAAGAAGCATTGGCTATTCTCAGCTGGGAAGAAACCCAAGTGCTAGCTCTCGATGAAGGCTCGACTACAAGAGAGTGGATTTGAGCTAAAAGCGGAGGAAAGTTAGCAAACCATGACTACTATTTATCTCAAGTCAAGAACGCCATGAGCCTGCTCAATAAGAGGTGAAAAATGCAGTATGCCGTGAAGAGATCAGAGAAACAGTTCGCATGAACCAATAACTCTCTAGCTTCCCTCGGAGACTCAACAAGACACAGTTCAGTCCTAGCAACCACTGTTGTGCACTGACATTCGAACCACTGCGGCAAACCATAGGCTCCCTCCCTGTAGAGGCACCTAAACCAGTATCTAGGGAGAAAATTCAGAAAGCTGCTGAAGCCCCCGGGAAGACATCAACAGTCAACGAATTGAGAGAGGACATATGGCCATGTGCTTCGAAAAATCCTCCACTGACTATAGCTCAACTCAAAGTAACCTGTTCAAAGGGGACCAAGCCTGACGTCAACGTTCTGACCCGATCTGGTCAAATCCATGTGCTACCGCCTAAGGCCACTAAAAAGCCAAAAGAGCCAAAACCGCAACCCGGTATGCCCGAAGAAATAAGTTTCGAAAAGGAGGACCCGATCCTCACTCAGCTCAAGCAGACCCAGGCGAACATTTCCTTGTGGTCCCTACTCACATCTTCATAACATCACAAGCTCAAGCTAGAGGAAAGTTTGGCCCGTACCATGATCCCCGTGGACTCAACTCCAGAAGAAGTAATTCAGATGATCGGCAACATCCACTTCAGTTGGATGAGCGTTGCCTTCCCCGCGTACTGGTAGACGGAGGTTCCGGAATGAATTTCTTGCCCGCCAAGATGATGGACCTTCTTGGCATCAAGCCCATAGAGTTGAAGCCTTCAGTCCATACTGTCAAGGCTTATGACTCTACTTCCCGCACAGTTCTCGGGGTTGCTACTTTAAACATCTGGTTCGGTAAACGGATGATCCCTACCGAATTTCAAGTATTGGACATTCCTATCACTTTCACAGCCATCCTGGGATGACCCTGGCTGCATCAAATGAACGGCGTGGCATCCACCCTTCACCAATGTATCAAGTTCATGCAAGGCAATGAGCTGACAATAGTCTACGGTGACAGCGTTACCACCGAAGGGACCTGCACCAACGGCATTCCAGTGTTAGAAATCAAGCATGACGACGATATGGCATTAACTGGATTCACATTGGAGACTTCCAAAATCCAAATATGCAGCGTGGACCTTCCACTATTCTGGGACAAAATCCCTCCTGCCATGAAGATGATGAAGCTCATGAACTTCATCCCAGGACTGGGGCTCGGTAAAAGGTTACAAGGCCAACACCAAGTCATCGAAGTCAAGGACCCCAATATAGTCCAGGGGCTCGGTTATGTGCCTACACAAGCTGACATCAGGAAAGATAAGAGGCTCACCAGCACCAAAGCAGCAGCCCGCAAAAGGGGAACCTCCTATGGCACACCCAACCTCCGACCTTACAGCTTCGACCTCGCCCGCTACTTTGTCAAAGGAACCAACAGCAGAATAGAGGGAACCGACAGCAGAACTGAGGGAATCGTCAGCAGAACTGAGGGGACTGACAGCAGAACTGAGGGAACCGACAGCGAAACCGACAGCAGAACTGAGGGAACCGACAACAGAACTGATGGAGATGAGAAAGGAAAAAGAAAAGTCAGTACATAGACTACAGAAAGGATGGGAAAGCTCGCACAGGACCTCAAGCATTTCAGAGGACTCAAGGCTAATCCGATAAGTGGAGCATTCCTCGACATCACTGCTCTACCTGGACCAGTTGCCACCACAGTTCAGCATGAGTACCCATTCAAAGGGATTCCAGACATAGAGGAGCAGCTCGAGACACTCTTCATGAGAAACAGACTGTTTGGGTTAGGGGTGGACATGGTTCGGTTTGGTTCAGTTTGGAAGGAATTTGGAGACCAAACTGCTAGTACTCGGTTTGGGAAAATCCCAAATCAAATCGAACCATAGAAAATTTCAAACCAAACCAAACCAAACCAAACCAAACCAAACCACCTCGGTTTGGTTCGATTCGGTCTCAAACCACGGTTTCATTAACGGTTCAAACCGTGGTCCGAACTGCGGTCTAGACCGCTATCCGAACTACAAACATGTCCAGCTAAAAGCGTTCCTCTTTACATATTTTTTTTATCAAACTAGCAATCATATATATTAAACATAAAACACAAATACTACTATCCAAATAGGAATGAGTTTTAGTAAACTGAAAGTTCATTTTTCTAACAAGTACAATAAAAGAAACCATCTCAAAACAAATTACAAGACATTGTCTAAAATAAAGATACAAAATTACAAATTCAAGATTCAACCATTAAATAAAAGTCAAATGTCTTAGTAGCAAGATAAAAGTATCAAACCAAATAGATTATACCAAAGTACCAAACCCAATAAATTCAAGTACAATCAAACTGCAAAAATTCTTCACATTGCTCTTAGAGAGAGAAAGAAGAGAGAAGAGAGAAGAGAGAAACAAACTGAGAAAGAAGATATGAAAAATGAGGAGGCAGTTTGAGTTAAGGAGTTTCAATCTAGGGTTTTCAAATCAGTTGTTGTGATTCATCTTTAATTTTTAATGAACGGCTAGGATTTCGGTTCAAGAATTTCATGGTTCGGTTCCGTGGTTCGGTTTCACGGTTCTAAACCGCGGTTCGGTCTAAATTGGTATGGTTCGGTTCGGTTTGGTTCTGTTTTGAGGTTCCAGACTGCGAGCTGAACCGAACCACATGGTTTATTAAATTTTCAAACCAAGCTAAACCATTTATAGAAAAAAACCAAACCAAACTGCGTGGTTTGGTTCGGTTCGGTCTCAAACCTCGGTTTGAACCGAACCATGTCCACCCAAACTTTGGTTCATCCTACAAGGCCACATTCGAAATAGTGACTTCAAAGCAAAAAGAACCAGAATTCGTGGAAGATGCTCTCAGTGGACCCGCTCTACAGAATCTTTTCAAAGAAGTCATGGAGGTGCTAAACCTGATTGACCTGGGCTCCGAGAACAACGTGATCGCCATGATCGGGACAGCAGAAGCCAAGCCTCTCGACCCTCGAACCCTCACTAAGCATCCAGCAATGCCACTGAAAAACTGGGTGACTTTCACCGGACCAAGGGCAAGCCAGACAGAAATGGAAGACAAACTGGGGCCACACCCATATCTCCCTAAACCTAGTCTCAAACCCTCCGAGTCTGTCATTGTCAAAGTCCAGTCCTCTGAGTCATCCGACGGCCTCATGCCAGAAGACTATGATAATGTAGCCAACAATGTATTCTCGTTTATCTTAAATGAAAATTTTGAACTTTCGGATTATCCCCTCATTGCCACTTTAACAACTGATAAGTTAACGAACAACTTAAAAGAAGTTAATAATGACTCACTTGATAAAGAAGCAGACACACTAAACGAACAGTACATTAAAGAAGTTCTTAAGTGTGTAGTTGACTAAGAGGACAATCGGTCCCAAGCTGCCGAAGAGGTTATGACTAAAGTGAACCTAGGGTCAGTGCAAGAGCCTAAAGAGACACAAGTGGGCGGTTTCTTTGGCGGTGCAGAAAAAGAATCCCTGACAGATCTCCTCAAAGAATATGTTGACGTGTTCGCCTGGTCATACCAAGACATGCCAATACTCGATCCCTCAATCGTGGAGCACAGAATCCCTCTTGATCCAGAATCCAAGCCTGTCAAACAGAAACTGCGCAAGATCAAGCCAGAATGGTCTCTGCAAGTGAAAGAAGAAATTGAGAAGATGCTCCATGTGGGCTTCATTAGAGTAATTGAGTACCCAACCTGGCTCTCCAACATTGTAACGGTCATCAAGGCCAATGGAAAGGTCAGATGCTGTGTAGATTTCCGAGATCTCAACAAGGCCATCCCTAAAGATTATTTCCCACTGCCCAACATCGACATGCTGGTCGACACCACGTCAAATTTCAAAGTAAAATCCTTTGTGGATGGATTCGCCGGATACAATCAGATCAAGATGTCCGAAGAAGATCAGGCCAAAACTGCTTTCACCACTTCGTGGGGGATATACTGTTACACGGTCATATCCTTTGGTTTAAAGAACGCTGGGGCTACTTATCAAAGGGCTGCAATTGCCCTCTTCCATGACATGATCCACAAAGAAATCGAAGTGTACGTCAATGACATGATCATCCACTCCAAAGGATCAGATACCACAGACACTGACAGAAGTAAAAAGTTTCATGGGAAGACTTCAATACATCAGTTGTTTTATCAACAAGCTGACATCTCTCTGTGAGCCAATGTTCAAGCTAATGAATAAAAATACTGACATCAAATGGGACTCCGAATGCCTAACAGCCTTCAAGAAAATCAAGACATACTTGGTGAATCCCCCAATCCTGTGCCTGCCACATGAAGATAAGCCACTCCTCCTGTACCTGATAGTGAGTGACACATCAATTGGGGCTATGCTGGCACAAGAACAAAAAGATTCCAGAGTTGAGCACGCAATCTACTTCATGAGCCGAAAGCTTTAGGGAAGTGAACTCAGCTACTCAGCATTAGAGAAAACTTTTACCGCCTTGGTATGGGTATTCGGGAAACTGAAACACTACATGCAGTCACATTCAGTGCTCCTGGTCTCCAAGATGGACCCCGTCAGATATTTCTTGGACAAGCCATCTCTATCAATGAGATTAGCCAAGTGGTCATTCTTCCTGGCTGAATTCGACATCAAGTACATGACCAGAAAATCAACAAAAGGTCGAGTAATGGCAGATCAACTGGCAGACTTCCCAAGCAGTGAACTCAAAGGTCCTGATCCGCAGTTTCAGATGACAGAATCTTCTCACTTAACAACGCGAACCGCTGGCAACTCTTCTTCGATGGTGCAGCCGACAAGAAGGGAAATGGTATTGGAATGCTCCTGGTCGATCCTAAAGAAGGGCACACTCCCATAGCCATCAAACTAAATTTTGAAGCAACCAATAATGCAGTAGAATATGAAGCTTGCGCAGCAGGCCTAGAAGCCGCTCTTGAACGCAACATCACAGAACTGGAAGTATACGGAGACTCAGCATTGATCATCAATCAAGTATCCAACAAATGGAAGATAATAGATTCTGGCCTCCAGAACTACCATACGTATATGGAGGAGCTCATTTCTTAGTTCAAGGACATATCTTTCCACTATTTGCCAAGAGACACGAATCGCTTCGCAGATGCCCACCCTAGCATCTCTTGTTGAAATTCCCGAAGGGAAATCAGTAAAACCCCTCAGAATAGGCATACGGGAAACCCCCACCTATTGTTGTGAGATCGAAGTTAAACATGAACCGATCGACAAACCCTGGTATAATCAAATCTACCAGTATCTCCATAATGGAGAAGCTTCCTTCACAAATGAAGATGAAAAATACAAAGAAGGGATCAAAGCGAAAAACATGATGGCTCTAAAACGCCTGGCATCCCATTTCGTCATTCTGGGGGGGTATGTTATACAAGAAGTGCCACCAAGGACCACTCATCCGGTGTGTAAATAAAGAAAAATCCAGCGAGCTGATGAACGAAGTTCACAACAGAACCTGCGGTCCGCACATGAACGCGAGAGCATTGACACAGATCATACTTCGTATGGGTTACTACTGGGTATCAATGGAAACCGACTGCATCCAGTTCGTCAGAAGCTGCGACAAATGTCAACAGTTCTCCAACCTCAACCACATTCCTCCTCACGAGCTCTACTGCATAACTACACCATGGCCTTTCGCCACATGGGGAATTGACATCATCGGCAAAATCACTCCACCAGGGAGCAACGGTCAATAGTTCATATTAGTCACAGTCGACTACTTCACCATTTGGGTAGAAGCCAGATCATACAAAGGACTGAATTCCAAGAAGGTGGCCGAGTTCTTCAAAGAGAACATCATGTGCAGATATGGGGTGCCCAACGAGATCATATCCAACAATGGGACCCACTTTGAAGGAGATTGTGACCAGCTGTTGATCGAGTTCATAGTTACACGCCACAATTCTTCTCTCTACAGACCACAGACTAATGGTGCAGTAGAGGCAGCAAACAAGACTCTTGCAAGAATAATAAAAAAGATTGCCGTCAGAGGTCGGGATTGGCCCAAAAATCTAGCCCTTTGGGGATACAGAACATCAGTCAGAACCGCCACAGGGGAGACTCCTTTCGCACTCACATACGGAATGGAAGCAATGTTACCAGTTGAATTGGAAATTCCATCCCTCTGAGTCCTCTAAGAAAACGGAATCAATGAAGTCGAATGGCTCCAAAGCCGTCACGACGAACTAGCTCTACTCGACGAGCGAAGATTGAAAGCCATGGAACATACTCGTGCCTACCAAAGCATAATGGCTCGAGCATTTGGTGGTTAAGGAAAAGTCTCCTACACAGACCAATCCCCTAGGAAAGTCGGAACCTACCTGGATAGGCCCGTTCGTGGTTCAAAGAATCTTCTCCAGATGAGCCATGAAGTTAGCAGATTTGGACGGGAACCCTTTCGTCAACCCAGTAAACGGAAGCAAGCTCCGCAGATACTTCGTTTGAGGAAGAACACGAGTCAACTCTCCTTCCCCATACACCTCCAATCAGTAAAATCAAAGTGCTAAAAGAGTAATACCCAACTAGATACATTCCCGAAAATGATTTAGGTAAAAAATAGGGTCGCACTTTTCGTCTCTTTTAAAATTTCTCAAAAGTGTCGAACTACGCTGACCTAAGCCCCTTAGTCCATTTGTAAAAGGGAAACGTAGGCAGCCATCATTGGTTCTGTCTCAAAAACAAATAAAATTTCAAATACAACACCAATCGCTTGTGCTTCGAAAAACTCTTAAATTTAACCTACAGATTCATTACGGTTAAAAAAATCTTTGATGAGTTCTTGCACGGTCTACTCTTGACTCGCTACACGCTAGCAAAACAACAATAAAACACTTAATAAACTTAATGTGTTTGCAATGACAGTGGGTGGATATTCCGAATGGCAAGATCAACCTAGTCACTCGTACTCGGTCCTTCATCTTTTCTCCCCTTCCCTTTCCCACGACGGGTATTCTTTGCCTTCACAGGAAATATCCCCTTAGTCCTTTTACCTAGCTCTGGGACCCTTTCTGACGCCTCTGTCAAACCTGTGACTGTCAATGCAGCCCTTTCCCTAGCTCTATCACGAGCTGCCTCTCTTGAGTCGTCATATCCGTGCTCTGATCGGCCATCCGACTAGCATTGGCCTCATAGTCAGCCATATCATCCCCAGTACTATCCTGAGGGTTAGCCATCGCTTCGGCCCTCCTCAAAGTCGAGCTGTCACGGCGGTCAAGGCCCAATAGCTCACTTCGCATCCACAGAAGAGCCATTTGTGTCTCCCCTATACACTCCTCGTACCAGTTCAAATATCGAGTGGACAGAACAGTGGCCCCTCTCCGGTGAAAGAAAACCCAGGCAGGAAAAGACGCATATTACCATAACCGCATGAAAAGCAATAACGTTGAAGGATCATTCATGAAAAGTGATCCCACCTCAAAGGTAGCGGCATCACTCAAGCCCGTCAGCGGAACCTGCTCCATCTCGAACTGCCGCAGCACCAAAAATGGAATATAGAAAGAAGACTAGGACAGCCCCGGAATACTGACAATGAAGAGACCCTCCTGAACAGTCCGACAAGTCTGCAACTTCCAGTGAGGAACCCACCATCGCAGACGATGTGTGCATAGTTTGGCCATCCAAAGCTCCAAGTCAGCCTGACTGCCTCCTATCACCAAGGGTCATTGAGAGAAAGACCAAGGATCACATGTCGCTGGTACCTCGGGCATCACTTGCAACCGCTCCCTCAACCACAAAGTAAGCATAGCGGGACTTCCTCCCCACATGTATCTGCTATCGGTCGCCATCTGACCTATGCCAAGGAATGTCTCACCCAAGATCAAAAGCACGATATCTCCTCCGCTCTGGCACTGCCTCACCAGGTCCAGGACACTGTGGTGGCACACCCCTAAGGTCGTGAATGTGAACAGAGTAGCAATCACGCACAGAGCAAAAGCATCCCACGCAGCAATGCTCCCATCCACACTGGCAAACCTATCAGGTAGCCCTGAAATATCAACATGATCAGTATTCGGTATCAGCGTCCCGTATGCTTCTTTAGCAGAAACGCCAAGCAGGGACATCAACTTCTCAACGGTGGTCAGGCCGCCCGTCAAGGGAAGAATAATCTGCTCTACCTCAGGTCCTCCAAGGATAGCTCGAAAGTCCTAAAGCATGGGCGTGATCTCGTTATATGAGAAGCTGTACACGTGCCTCCTTTCATCCCAGAAATGAGCCGCAGCTCTCAGAAGGTCCCAATCCGGCGCAAGCTCCTTCAAAGCCTAAACCTTCATCCTATACCAACCCTAAAAAAAACTCCTTGTTTTGCCTCGTGTGGTGCCGTACCCACGTCTTGAACCTCTCCAAAAATCGCTCTTGCATCTGAAACGATAATCTTGGAAACGTGGCCATGGAAAGCAAAGAAAACTTCGAGTATTTAAGAGAGAAACAAATTTCAACTTAAAAAACAAGCGTGAGACTTCTGAGTCTGCAGAAACTGGACTGCAATTTAAACAAGTAAAAGTTGAAATACGGGCCGACCGGCCTGTCTTTCAGGTTGACCCAGTCAAACCTGCAGCCTTGCTGCACCAATGTCCCTCGACATTTCCAAAGAGTACCCTATTCATGCCTTGACCAAACTTGCCAACCCGTGATCAATTCATTTATTGCAAATACCACATCCGCCCCGGGCTCGTGCAATAGTGCAATTAAATAAATAACAGTGCATATAAATATAAATTTTGCATGCTCAAATTTATTATTCAATGCATTTCGTGTTATTATTTATTTTTGATCAACCTACTTGCTTATCTGCCAAGAATAAGTAAAAAGTAATCATAATAAATGCTCAAGTATACAAAAGTTTGCCCCAAGGGCCTTTCGAGTACAAAATAATATCTGTTACAGGCAGTGCACATAATTGTCTAAAAGATATCAACATGACTACTCAGAGTCTGGCTCGTCATCCGAGCACTGAGCATACTGCCCCGCAGCAGCAGGATTCGTGGTGTACATGTAATCCACGAACTCATCAAATCTAGAGTACGAGAAGTGATGGCCCCGCGCCTGTGCTCCTCCATGCTCGAATCCCGAGTACGAAGAATGGCGAGCCCTAAATCCAGCAGTCTCACCGGAGAACTGGCTAAAGCCCTACCCAGCATCTATACCACCAGCCGTGGAAGCAGATGAGTCTCTCGTAACGGACGGCCTGGAAGGCATCGGCTCATGTACAGCCGCACTCCTCCGAGAACTGCGCCGCAAAAAGTTAACAAGCCTCCTAGCAAAGCCGGTCACCCCATCCAGACGTCTGACGGCCTGATCATAGGTACGGCCAGAAACATGCAAACCAGGAAAGCCATCAAAAGACAGAAAGTACAGCACAGATGCAAAATTTGCAGAAAGCTACTACAATACAGAAAAATAACAAGATACTCACCGAAGCACTGGGTTCAACTCTGTATTGAGGCCTCGCCTGCTCAGGGATGGGAATCGTCAATCGCCTGCGAGAACCACCAATGCCCTCGTATACAAAACGAGTGCGGGGGAGCGGATAATCTCTGGGATGCGCAGGGTCCTCACCCTCTCTGGCCATCACCTGTGGGCTCCTCAGCCTCACCCTCCGAAAAATGTCGTAGTCAGCATCCTCAATGACGTTCTCAACATGAGGCAATCCTTGCCTGTACCGCAGCAACTCCTCCCTAGTTATGGAGATTGGAAACATCATGTGAAGAGGTGGATCCCTCGAAACCAAGGGACCAGATCCCGGAGCATACTGGCAAGACACCCTCTCGCCAAGATACAGGACATCACAATGAAGCCCCTAGCAGCTTCCGTTGACTTGTCACCTCCCTGGCAGCATTCATGATAGCCTGATCAAACCGGCTCCACCAAATGAAGTTGATCCTCGGCGAAAAGTCTCGGTCCAGAGCCAAAGACACCTCCTCATAAGTCACACGGGTACTCTCCCTTGACTTCACCGACTTCTTAGCTGCCTTCTGCCAAGTCAGCATGGCAGGAAACAAAGGAGCATACTCCTCCCTGATGGTCCACCGATGCGGGTGAAACACCTCAAAGCACCACACCTGTAAAATGCCAGGAAAGTTATATCAGCTACAAAGAAGATACAAACAAGTACAAGCGAGACAAGGAAGAGAAAAGGAGACTCACATCTAGCACAAACTGAAAGCAAAAGAACAAGTTGTCCTCCCCTCGAGAATATCTATCCAAGGCAAAGAAAAGCTCGGCCAGACCAGCTTCTCCCCAGGAAAACCCTCTCACTGCCTCCAGATCAATCAAGGAGCCAAGCAAAGCAAAATGACACGTCATGTCAGCATTGGGAAAAAGGGTTACTGACAGAGCAAACCACAAAAACCCCCTAGCCAAACAATCAGCTGTCATCCTCTCGGAGCCAGCCAGATACTCATCTATCCCTCTCCTCAAATGTGCCTCCATTGGTCCGTACCTAATACCAAGGCCCTTAGAATCCATGATGTCAAATCCAAGCAGTCCCGACAGCTGCTCCATGGTAAAGTCATCAAACCACTCTATGGGATTGCCTCAGAACGATAACCCGGTAATCGCAGCAAAGTCTATGGGAGTCACCGATGCCTCCCCCCACCTAAAGTGAAACATGTGGGTCGTGTCCCACCAATACTCGCTCAAAGCGACATGGAGCACCTTGACCCTCTATGGCGAAGCCACAACGGCCACCGCGCTGATAAAGCCTCCCAGGCCAGAATCAATCACAAACTGTCGTGGACTCCTCTCTCCATCACGAACCATGTCTGGGAACATTTCCCATAGCTCACAGATAGCCTCAACATCTCCCCTACTCTTAGTAGTGGACACGTCAACCGACCCTCGCCCCTGCAGGCAAACATAGCAAAGTTATGTTACTACAAAATAACGTACACAAAATACACATGCACATTTCAAAATCACAAAAACATATCGACACAAAGATATAGTTCAATCATTTCCCTAAAATATTTCCGTCCCAGTCGGAATATTAACGATTCAAGTTTCAAAAGCCCGTTTCATTAACAGTTCATTTCCCTAAAATATTTTCGTCCCAGTTGGAGTATTAACGGTTCATTTTCAAAATCCTGTTTCATTAACGGTTCATTTCCCTAAAATATTTCCATCCCAGTCGAAGTATTAACGGTTCAAGTTTCAAAATTCCGTTTCATTAACAGTTCATTTCCCTAAAATATTTTCGTCCCAGTTGGAGTATTAACGGTTCAGTTTTCAAAATCCTGTTTCATTAACGGTTCATTTTCCTAAAATATTTCCGTCCCAGTCGAAGTATTAACGGTTCAAGTTTCAAAATCCCGTTCAATAACGGTTTAATTCCCTAAAATATTTATGTCCCAGTCGGAGTATTAATGGTTCAGTTTTCAAAATCCCATTTCATTAACGTTTCATTTCCCTAAAATATTTCGTCCCAGTCGGAGTATTAACGGTTCAGTTTTCAAAATCTTGTTTCATTAACGGTTCATTTTCCTAAAATATTTCCGTCCCAGTCGGAGTATTAACGGTTCAAGTTTCAAAATTCCGTTCATTAACGGTTTATTTCCCTAAAATATTTTCGTCCAAGTCGGAGTATTAACGATTCGAAATCCCAAAACATTCAAGTCATTTTGAAAAACCCGTCAAACCCGGAACTTTCAAAACCAAGTTGAAAAACCCATCAAACCCGGAACTTTCGAGTCATTTTGAAAAACCCGTCAAACCCGAAACTTTCAAAACCAAGTTGAAAAACCCGTCAAACACGGAACTTTCAAAACATTTCGAAAAACCCATCAAACTCGGAACTTTCGAGTCATTTAGACAAACCCGTCAAACCCGAAACTTTCAAAACCAAGTTTAAAAACCCGTCAAACCGGGAACTTTCAAAACATTTCGAAAAACCCGTCAATCCCGGAACTTTCAAAACATTTTCGAAAAACACGTCAAACCCGAAACTTTCAAAACCACGATGAAAAAATCCGTCAAACCCGGAACTTTCAAAATCGTGTTGAAAAACCCGTCAAACTCGGAACTTTCAAACACTTTCAAAATTACTCCGTCCCGAATTAAACTCACTATAATTTTGGAAAACACCCCTAGACATGGAAATTTTCTACCAAAATTTCTACGTTTTCTACCCATAACGTCAATTGCACTAAGCTAAATTCAATTTCGACAAAAGGGAACCGCAAGGTCAAAAGCCTCAAAACGGGTACCAAGAACTCTAACTCAATTCAAATCAAAATTCCAAAATTTCAAGAATATAAATTCTGAAATTCAAAGGAATTTAGAGGATGCTTACCTTCCTCGCTATCCCCTCCTTGGACTTATAGCTATCCCGAACTTTGTAAAACTCGGTCAGATCCAAACAGTCTCCCTCAGATTAGACGCCTTAGAATAGTCTCCCTTAGGTATAGACAGCTTCAAATCAGTCTCAATCAGGACCAACTCCACCTAATCATTCCCCACAGGTCGAGGCCCCTATGAAACCCTCTCGCACCCATGAACTACGATCGGCTTGATTCCCACTCGGGATACGTAGGAATCCTTTCGCTAAGGGTCCTGCCATTTGGCCGCTTAGGTCTCTCCAATAAGGCATCCCCCAATTTGGATTCTTATCTTTTTCAACGACCCCACTTCCTTCGAAAGTGACATCGTTGAGGGGCTACTGTAAGTACCCAAATCCGTATTGTTAAAATTTAACCTGAATCCGTTAACTGGCCCTTTCTAAGTTAATCGGAATCCGTTAACTCTCCCTTTCCGAGTCAACGAGACTTTCCAGGACTGCCCCGTGCATCCAAATTCCAAAGGGCACTCAACACACGTTATCACACGTAAAAGTAACACTTTTCTCAAAATACGCAATTTTTTGGACTTTTTGGGGCTGTTTCGGACATTTTCTCGGACACTTATTTAGAAAACAGTCAAAATCAAGATTAACGGAGCAAAAACCAAGTCTTAGCGACTAAGCTAGACACGTGGCACACATGCACAGCCTCCCCCATCTCCATCAATCAAATTCAAGGGTGAAAATTTCAAAATACCCCTGAAATTGAAGGTTAGGCCGTCCGGCCTGTTCTTCCTGAAAAACCAGAATCCTCAGCCAGCCCCTGCAATTTCCAAAATACCTTAAAAGTCCCTCGAACTAAAGTTTAGGCCGGATGGCCTGTTCTTCATTTTCACCCCCTATAAATACAGCCCCTCCCCTTCAATAAAAAGGGTCAAAAAATATTATCTCTTGTCAATACCCCACGGTTCCAGGCAACCAAACATCCCTCGAGCTCCGAAAATGCCTCGATTTGCGTTAAAACCACGTTTTCTGACCAAACATGAGCCAAACACTTTCAAAACACCTTCCAAACACCAAATCGTATCCCGTATATGTCCTCTCAAACCAAAGAGTCAATACCTAGCCATAGGTAACACTCTCACTCTCTAAACTCCATTTTGTCTCGATTTACGCGTCATACGCTACTTTCGATCCGGTCGAAGTTCACAAAATGTAGAAGTAACGCCGTCTACGGGACTTGATACGTTTAGTCCCTAATCATCTTCTCTCCCATAAGAGAAGTAATTTCGGGTTAAAATGGCGTTCAAGTCCCATTTTTTACTTTTCTGTCATTTACCGTCCAGATCGTTCGATCCGTTGATTCGCACTTTTACGGTCCGAACCGATTGGTTCGTGATTGTCATTTACAAATCCAGATCGTTTGATCCATTGATATTGCTATTTACTTTACGCACCTTTACAAATTCGAGTCGTTTGGCTCGTCGATCATATTTTTACCGTCCGAATTATTCGATCCGTTGATACCGCATTTCAATACTGTCATTTACAAGTCCATGCCGTTTGGTTTGTTGATAGTATTTTACTTACAAATGTCAGAGTCACAAAATGACTCGTTGATCGCATCTCATTTACCACCATTTTCATAAAAATTGGTAACATCGTAATGCCCGATTCAAAACCGAAAGTTTGTCATTCGAACTCCTTTTCAAAACCCCTCAAAATTGATGTTTGTCATTCAATCGCTCATTTCCGACTCAAAATCGACGTTTGTCATTCAAACGCTCATTTCTGACTCAAAATCGACGTTTGTCATTCAAACGCTCATTTCAAACTCAAAATCAACGTTTGTCATTCAAACTAAAGATTCCAGTTCGTCATTCGAACTCCTTTTCAAACTCAAAACTGACGTTTGTCATTCAAACACTCTTTTTACCAAAATCAACGTTTGTCATTCAAACCAAGATTAAAGCTTGTCATTCAAGCCCATTTTCAAAAGCAACACGAACACACACACACGCACACTTTTCTAGAAAGGTAGAAAGACTCGTAATACGAGGCATTTCGGGTGATCTCAATATACTCTTCCCGAAACGTAACGTGACCTCCGAACCTAACAATCTCTGTTCAAAAAAACCTTTTCCCAAGTTTTGGCTACCAATCAAAACGACCTCTTTTTCAAAGCCTTTTCCCAAGTTTTGGCTACCAATCAAAATGACC
The DNA here is from genome assembly GCA_022495995.1 of Adenophora triphylla var. japonica. Classification (NCBI taxonomy): domain Eukaryota; kingdom Viridiplantae; phylum Streptophyta; class Magnoliopsida; order Asterales; family Campanulaceae; genus Adenophora; species Adenophora triphylla. Next base: position 474,705 of record JAFEMH010000702.1, read on the forward strand.
TCCTTTTTCAAACCAGCCTTTTTCAAAGTTTAGGCTCATAATACAAAACAGTGTGGCGACTCCTCTCTTCCCGGAGAGGTCCCAAGTGCGAAAGCCGCTCGTCGCGTTCCCGCGCACGATCCGGGTAATTTCACACTCATGTTATAGTTCATAATGAAATGACCATAACTTTTAGGCAATGAATTCAATATCGTATCCGTTGCGAGTTCCAAACTCATAGGATACCTAAGCCTATCAAGGTGCTCAATATATCATTTCATCTTAAGGATATGAGGACCTATCGACTTCCCCTCTTGCATCTTGCATGCATTAAGAGCTTTCACCACATCATACCTCTCTTGCCTAACTTGTACTTAGAACATTTCCTTTAAGCATTATGCTAGGTCAAAAGCAGCTTCCATGTGTTCAAGGTCCTTCTGAAGAGCCTTGCACATGGTGGCAAGCACAAGGCAAGCAACATCATTAGAATCATCAATATGTTTCTTATGTTGCTCCTTAGCTGCCCTTGCAGCATTGATAGCGGGTTCTGCAGGAACGGGTTCGTCAAGAACGTACAATTTCTTTTCTTGCCTAAGAACAATTCTTAAGCTTCTGATCCAATCAGAATTGTTTGTACCGTTCTCTTCGAGCTTGTCCTTCTCAAGGATGGATCGTAGAGACAAGGGTTGATTATTGTGTGATGCCATTCTACAATAAGATACACAAACAATATGAACACATATAAGTATGAATTCATTTACCATCTAATAGACAAATAATGTATTTCATAAATACTCCCACTAAATTATACACCTTCAAATACAAGCATATATCATATAATAATAATGGGCTAAGATCCATATTTCACTTAATTTTGGTTTAACTGAGTCAATGCCCGAAATCAAGTTATTTAGGTAGATAACACTTATCAATCATATCATATATGACTCTTAGATCTTTTATAAGATTTTAGACATCTTATGTCAACACATGTTTTAATCTCATCTATGCCTTGGGTCAAAACTCTTTTGAAAGCACCAATTAAGTTTAACCTTTTTCAAATGTATGAGACACATTGAACGATGCACCTAACTGAGTCAAAACTACATCAACCGTTACTCATCTTGATCCATGTTAAGATATAATGATACTCCCAACTGAGTCAAAACTTTATCAAAATACCCAAATATTTCACAAGTGTTCTAATCAAGGGGTGGAATAAAACTTAAACATTTAAGAAGGTTTTTCCATATAGCAACAAACAACGCATGGTTGTATATGAAACTTATGTGTGCATAATCATGAACATGGGATTTCACATAATATCCTACTTTAGGATCATACAAATAATCATGTTATAAATAACAATTATTAATTATATATTTATTCAATTCTCAAAATTTAAGGATTCAAATAATCACGTTAATCGAATTAAATATGAATATCAAATCCTAAACAAACAATTTATTTCAATTTGAGAATTTACTAATCAAATTAATCTAATTAAAGAGATCAATAACCCATGTAGAAGATTAATTACATCAATCAACTATTAATCATAATCATATTATATCGCATATAATTGTTTCACAAAACAATACACATAAAATCATCAATCTATATCATCAAGCATGTTAAAGCATATAATCCAATTATATCTAGCATGCCAATTTAACCTAATCATGATTAAACGTGGCTCTGATACCACTGTTGGGTTTTGGAGTTACACACGCACCGGAAGACTTGAAATAAAACACAAAACCCTAGCCATGAATCCGTCTAATATGAATAGATTAAACATGAACATAGATTTACTAACCTTTGTTACGAGTTTGTGTTTGGTACACGAATTGTAATTCAGATTTGAATCGGAAATTCACACGCGAACGAACCAAGATTTGTATCTTGTTGGATTGCTAGATGATCCTCGATTGTTGAAACTCTTTTCAACAATCTATGACTGTTATGGAATTGAATCTAGGGTGTTTTGATCTTTGATTCGTAATAAAAATCAACCAATTTGTGTTTCTAAAACCCTAAAATTTGTATGTCTTGGCTAAGAAAAAGGGAGCTATTTATACTTTATAAAAATTCCTAACACTTATGGAGAAAAACCCTAATCCAAGACAAAACCGGAATCTGGCAGACCGTGGGAGTGGACGCTCCCCTTCTTTGGGAGCGGATTCTCCCCAATTCCAGAAAGTCTTCCCGATTTTAATCAATTGGGAGCGGACGCTCCCCTTTCTTGGGAGCGGACGCTCCCCCTTGTCCAGAAACTGCTTTTCCATATTGATTTTTCAATCTGTTCTTTGTGTGTGACCCTATAGGAATTATATTTATGTTGGTAGTGAGTCAAAACATCGATTCTCACAAGATATAATTGGTCTCTAGCAAGCCATTATATCTACCCAATTAAATATAACATCAATGTTTGATTCCTAGATCATTATCACAATCCCTTTGTCTCACGATGACATATTAAACATAAGTCATGGTCCATGTCAAATTGTATTGTTCAATGCTTTCTCTACTTCAAATATGTTGATAATCCAAGTGCATTTGATCTCTATAAAATCTCTTCATTGCGGCCACACATTTCATCAACACAATTCATCGAGGAGCCCAAGCAGACATCTCTCTTTACTAGGGACAAATCCCATCTTGACTTATAGTATTCCCTACAAGAATCCAGCCGTGCCAACGGAACCCTTATTGCTATCTTATTAAAGATAGTGTTAACTACATTAAACACAACGCTCATCATGTGAAAGACGATGATAATCTCAGGTACTAAGGATTCTAATGACACGACTATCTTGTGATTTAATCATGACATATACGACCATAGACCATAGCATAAATCTCATAGATGTGTCAGTCCAGTACCTTGTTCTCTAACAAGTTCCTATAAGTGTAATGTGCATCCCCATGTATATAATCATCTCTATGATTATCCACTACCAACTTATACAAGTAATTCACAATAACTAGGGACACAGAATATTATAATAAACATGTAAAACATATAGTAATCAAGATAAACATTCTCTATTATAAATGGTAAAGATGATTACATAACGGTATTAGTTATGAGTCAAAATAACTAAAAGCCTAAGGCATAACACCAACAGACAAGGGAACAGTGATGTGGTTCAATGACATAAAGAGGTCCAGATCCATCACTCATGACGATGGTGGTGAGCAATAGCTAGACCCTACCACGTCCACCAGGATAGAAACACTTGACAATTCAGATACTATAGCTTTGCCTGACCTCGACACAACCTCACAGCCCGTCGTCGGACAAAGCTCGAGGGCCGACCTAGACATAGGTCCAGATGAAAAAACCATGAACGAGTTGATCAAAATGGAAGATCTGGACCTAAATGGAGATGATAAGAGAAGGCTCAAAGAGATCATTATTGAAACATTACAGTTCAGAGACGGGCCATAAATGGAGCCGTAGATCAGTTGGAAGAAATAGAACTCAATCCCGATTACCCAGAGCAAAGGATAAAAATTGGAAGCCAACTCTCTTCGTAAGAAAGGGAGGAGATGATTACACTGCTCAGAGATAATCTAGACATCTTTGGTTGGAGAGTCGAGGACATGAGAGGAACAAAAGAAGAGGTGGCCATCCACAAGCTGGAGGTCGACTCATCTGCTAAGCCTATCAAGCAGACTAGAAGAATCTTTGGCAATGATAAGGAGGATGAAATCAAAGAGGAGATACAAATACTGTTGAGAGCCGGAATCATAAAAGTGGTGACATACCTTTCTGGCTGACTAATGTCGAGATGGTCAGGAAGGCCAATGGCAAGTGGCATATGTGTGTGGATTTCACTGACCTAAACAAATCCTGCCCAAAAGATAGTTACCCACTCCCTAGAATCAACAAGTTGGTCGACTCTATTACTGGACATCAAACCCTCAGCGCAAACTCGGGATACCATCAGATCAAGATATCTGAGGAAGACATTAAAAAAACAGTCTTTAAAGCCGTTGGAGGAATTTATTGTTATACAATTATGCCCTTTGGGCTGAAAAACGCTAGAGCCACCTACCAACAAATGGTCAACAAAGTATTTGGGAAGCAAATCGACCGAAATATGGAAGCTTGCATGGTCATTAAGAATAAGATGGACAATCACACCGTAGACCTAAAGGAAACTTTTGACAACCTACGGGCAAACAACACAAAGCTAAATCCAAGCAAGTATGTGTTCGGAGAGACGACTGACAAGTTTCTTGGCTTTATGGTTTCGCACAAAGGCATAGAGGCAAATCCGTAGAAAATCAAAGTCTTAGTCGACATGCAAGAGCCGACTTGCATCAAGGAGTCTGAAGGCTGAATGGAAGAATAGCTACCCTAGGCTGATTCATTGCAAAGTCAGAAGAAAAGTCCCTACCATTCTTTAAAACCTTTAAGAGGGACAAATGATTCTCATGGACCCTAGAATGCTCGGCCTCGTTTAAGCAATTAAAGGAGTACTTGGGTTCCCCACCACTACTAAGCTGCCCAGTCATGGGAGAGATGTTGTACGTCTTCCTAGCTGTAACTGACAATGTTGAAGCCATTGTACTAGTTCGGAATGAGGGGGTACTCAAAAACCCATTTATTATGTAAGCAAATCACTCTCGGATGTAGAGAACCAATATTTTAATGCAAAAAAGATAACCTATACTTTGATTATAGCTGCACGGAAATTACAAGCATTTTTTCTGCACGCCCCATAATTGTGTACATTAATGTACCCCTCAAGAAAATCTTGCATAAGCTGGAATGCTCTGGTCGTCTCTTCAATTGGTCTATCGAACTTACTGAGTTCGATATCAGATACCAGCTGAGGAAGACGCTCCTAGCACAGCCTTTGGTCGACTTAATGGTCGAAACCGCCTTCACATGCGAGCACGAACCAACCTCCCATAAGTGTAAAGCTCCTGTGAGGGAAGAACCGAACATCGAGCTACCACCTAATTGCTGGGTCCTGTACATAGATGGGTCAGCCACTAAGGAAAAAAGTGGAGCTGTAATAGTACTCGCAACTTCTAATGACGAGCACACCATGCAGGACATAATCAGATTCAAGTTTCTAGTCTCTAACAATCAGGCCGAGTATGAGGCCTTAATCTTTGGATTGGAACTAGCTTTCTTCTAAGGGGAAAGAATGTTGGCCTCCTTTTGTGACACTCAGCTCGTAGTCAAACAAGTGAAGGGAGAATACAACATCCATCATCCCATCATGACAAAATACAGGGATCTCGTCCTCGACATGGTGAAAAAGATGGAATTTTGGGAGATAAAACGAATAGGCCGAGAAGACAATCAAGTCGAAGACTTCCTGTCCAAAATGGCCACCATTGATGTAGCTGACCTGGACACCATCTCTCTCATTATCTATGTCGACAAGCCCGCCTACGAGAGGATGAAAATAATGCTCGTCGACGAGGAAGAAAAATGTTGGATAGACGAGTACATAAACTTTATTGAAAGGGACGAACTAACAGAAGATGAGGTACGATCAAGGGTCATCAAGAAGAAATCAGTAAGGTTCACAATATGGAATAGGGTCCTATACCGAAGGTCATTCTAGAAATCTCTTCTCAGATGTGTTCATCTCAAAGAAACAGAGAACCTCCTGACAAAAGTTCACAATGGCATATGTGGCGGTCACCCAGGGGCCAGAACCTTAGCTAATAAAATCATCACTTTGGGTTACTATTAGCCGACCTTAAGAGATGACCTCCAAATATACGTCAAAAAATGTGACAAGTGCCAGAGGTATACCGACATCCCAAGAGTCCCATCAGTTGAGCAAACTCCCATAATCCCTACTTAGCCGTTTGACCTTTGGGGATTTGACATCATTGGACCCTCTCACCCGAGGAAATCGAAAGTACATTATTGTGGAAGTTGATTATTTCTCTAAGTGGATAGAGGCAAAGGCCTTAGCCCAAATCACATAGGAAAACAAAATCAACTTTGTGCACGACTTTATCTGGTGCCGCTTTGGGCTCCCCATACAATTGTATCACGTCATGGCCTCTAGTTCTCTAGAACTTTCATATCCAAGTTGAATAGAATAGGAGTCAGACATATCAAGTCATCAATGAGTCGACCTCAGTGTAACGGACAAGCTGAGGCCGCAAATAAATTAGTCATAATAGCCCTCACAAAAAATCCGGAAGGAAGTGATGGTAGATGGTTGGACGAACTTCCCATAGCATTATGGGTAGTTCGTGTAACCACCCGGGGGGCTAATCGGGGAAACACCATTCACATTGACATTTGAATCAGAAGGCCATGACACCATCAGAAATGATCATCCCCACAGTCAGAGACACCAACTATGATAAACTACAAGCTCCAGACCAAAGCCTACCATGACAAGAAAGTCAACAAACGAGTCTTTGAAGTCAGGGTCTCTGTGCTCAGAAAGGTTGAAGCAACAGAAAGAAAGGCTAAACAATACAAATTCTCTCCTAACTGGGAAGGCCCTTACAACATCACTCAAGTTATTAGATAAGGAACATATATAATGAAGACCACTGATGGACAAGAGCTAAAACACCCATGGCAATCCGACCACCTTCGGAGATACTATTAGTAGTTTTATAACAATGTTCTCTTTTTGTTCGTAGATTAGATTTAAATTCTCAACAATTTTTCTTATTTTAGTTAAAGTAGGATTGCAGTTCGATGTAATCACATTTTCAATAAACAGTTTAGTATTTGTGATGTTGAGACGAGCAAGCACTGCAACGAGCATCGCAATTCACTTAATACCTAAGACGAGCAACTAGCTCGCACTGAATGGACGAAATGTCCATCACCATAAAACGAGCAACATAGCTCGCACTAAAGGGACGAAATGACCATCTCCCTAAAACAAGCACCTTGCCCGCACTAAAATGGGCGAAATGTACATCGCTTTAAGACGGGCACCTAGCTCGCACTAGATGGGTAAAATGGACGAAAGTGTCAAACCCTTACAAAAGAAAACCTTACTCAAAAGTGAAAAAAATCAAGAAAGAGGATTTACCTGATTACGAAGATGAAACAAAGAAATTAGTGAATCCAAAACCACGAGTAATCGAGCCAAGCTCTGAAGCTTATACACTCCTCAAACTCAAATGGTGATAAAAGAGTAGAAAAAAGTGGAGGTTTATTTTTTATACCCAGATCCGACCGGGTACGGGTTAGATTAGTCGGGTTACACGATTCCCCATTATTCGAATTAAATGCAAATGCGTTTTCCCAAGAGGAATGTCGTGTCAATAATGGGTGTGCCCCTCAACGCCATTATTAGCCATTTAAAATGACTAGCCCCCTCAAATTCTGCAAAAAAAACCCTTCGTATACGCAAGTCGGGGACAAGATAATACGACACCACTTTCTCCTCGACAAAATCAAACTAGAAAGTCGGGGGCCACTAAACGGTATAAAACGAGCATGACCATAGGTCTACGTGTCGGGCAAGGCCCAAAGCGTCCATTCGCAAGCAAAATACATAACTTATAAATACGACGTAGGGAGTGGGTCTCCCTACCTATGCTCGTCATCACAGCCCGACATAACAATATGTCGGCCAAGGCACAGTGGAAGCTCTTCATATCACTACAAGGAAAAACGGAAATGAAGATTCCGTAGCTAAATCGTGTTTAGAGACGAATTTGTTCCGTAGCTATTCCGTGGGTGCAGGTTCGTCGCTAAATTAGGCGTCACTGTTTTGTAGTCCGTCTCTAAATTAGAGACGGACATGTTTGTCTCTAAATTAGAGACGGACATGTCCGTCTCTAAATCTGTCTCTAAAACAGCTACAAAACAGCGACGTCCAATTTAGCGACCAACATGCACCCACGGATTAGCTATGGAACAAATCTGTCCCTAAACACGATTTAGAGACAGAATCTTCAATTTCGCTACAGAATTTGCCGTCTCTAAAACACATTTTCCTTGTAGTGTATATATATATATATATATATATATATATATATATATATATATATATATATATGAAATATAATACTATTAAAATACACTTATAAATAACTTTATATTGAAAAAAATTGTGATATACATCAATTAACAATGTCAAAATACCACTACTAAAATATAATTCACAGTCATAAAATGAGAGGATCATTTGTTCCTGCAGAGACAGAGGGATATAGAGTCAATATACTACTGGTTTGAGTTGAGCAGACTGGAGCAGAGGAGGCATGACAACACTCATGTAAGGCAGAAAATCATGTCCCAAACACTTGCAGAGTCTGGCCCATGCCTACAACACAGAGAAATAGTACATAAGAAGAGATTCAGACCATTGTTAATTATAATCTGCTTTATGTTAACACATACTTGAAGCATATAACTTGTTGTAGGATCGTCGGTCCCCATTTGTGATCCTTGCAGTGACATAAAAACTTATTCCATTACTTTCAATCAACATGAAAATACAATTATCAGAGTTACATGGAAGATTTTTGAAGTATGAAAGCTCTCAACACACCAAAAACAAGCCCATAGCCCTCTATCCCTATGTATAAGCATGCATACAGAAATATTAATGTAGCCTACTTACTTAGCATCATCCCTGAAATTTTCCTGTCCAACAGCCATTCCAACCAAGCTAATGCATTCCATAGCTTTAGGTCGCAGCATGCGGTTAGACTTGTCATTTGCGTTCACCAAGATAGCTTTCAAGTTGGGCATAACTGCATCATAGTATTTCTGGAAATGTTCCTATTGACACACCAATCATAAGACTGAGGCATCCAAAGCAAGCTACTACTTTACTGCATTTAAGGATTTTATACAATAGCATACCTGTGATGAATTAGCAACTGAAGCCAGAGCCGTCAAAGCCCCCTCTTGCACCATTTGCTTGCCATTCTACATATCGAATCAACTCAAGATACTTTGAGGTGGAAAATAAAAGAAAACTCAACATACATGCAAGAGAGTACTCCAAATAGGGCCCATCCTCTAGTAGCATTTTCCTCATCATCCTGCCGATATTCTGCGAAAGTTGGAATGGAGTACATATCTAATCATTGGAAGTGGCCACTTAGGAGACAAAGCATCAATCTAGGACATTGTTAGCACACATCATCATGTGCATTAGTCTCATTCTTGCCTGGTTTAATGATCACTCGTCACTCATGTCAACTAAACAGAAGTTAATCTCCTACTCCCTCCGCCCCTAAATGAATGTCGAAAAACTTTTCAAATTTGCTCTTGATCGAGAGCAAATTTGAAAAGTTTTTCGACATTCATTTGGAGGAAATGGACATGGAAAAGATAAATGATTCTTCATTCTAGGGAGTGGCATAAGTTGTATGGGGTGAAGCTTGACCCAAGTAAGATGCCTAAGTTGCTCAAAGGTAAATATGTTGTAGCTGCTACAACTATTACCAGTACATCTGCCAATCTAATGTGTTCTTCCAATTTTGCACCTGTTGGTATGTCTGATTCTCAGTACCAGTCAGTTATAGAGATCGGCAATCAAGGGAGGGGTTTGTCTATAACTGACTCTCAAAATAACACATCATGTATATCTCTCTCAGTTTCATCATTCATTAGCTCTAATTGTTTTGCTCAGTCATCATTGCAAAATACTAATGAATGGGTCATTGATACGGGGGCTTCTGACCATATCTTAGCTCATCTAGAATCTTTGACAAGATGTCATAAGACAGTATAGCCCGGGTTTATCAGAAGAATGTTTCCAAATAATATGACATTTGTACCAATCAGCTTGATCCTCTGAACCATGAATCTTACTATCATTTCTGAGAAAAAAAAGAGAGAAACTTGTTTAGTATGCGTGATGTAGCAACCTCTCCCTAAAGTTATCAACAGCTAGATTTCGGAACCTTAGCTGTTAAATATCTGTGTAGCATATATGATGTTGCATATCTGCAATCTAATCCCAACTTCATCATATAGTCAAGGAACCACTCACTGTTTAACCACAAAATGACCAAAATTTGCACAAAATCCTTCACAAGATGCCATGCCATCAACAAAATAGGCGGCATGTGTGTTGAATTAAAACGGAAGGAAAAAAATGAAAGATGAACATAAGTGACACTTCATACGTGCATGACGTGTCTCGGCATTTATAAGCAGATCCACCAAATATGAGAAAAGGAACTGAGAAGAACTCAGAGGGAGTAGTTTTCTTTTCGTAACGAGTGAGCATATCAAGCAACATAGGAGAATGAGTTGGTTCGCTTGTTAAAGGAGTCAGAGTCTTGCTCTTGACACATGCCATGGGGGTGAATAAAAGGAGAGCAGGTGAATCAAAGTCAGCATAGTCATATGATTCTTACCACACATCTTTGCAAGGGTAAACTGAATGGACTCATAACCATCAACTGGGATGGTAACAGGAACTTTGTATGGACTATGGAGTATCACGGGGCTTCTCACCTGAAATTCAGTATGGAACGCTCACATATCAATTTGTTGAAAAAGAAATGCATATGCAAGAATAAGCGGTATTTTATACATCTCCAATCAAAACGTACAAACTAAATCAAGAAGGTGAAAGATAATTCCTGACAACACTATATCCATAAGTGACTGCGTTTGTCCAAGAGAAACAACAATAAAAGCAACAAATCATGTAACTGAGAGGACCATCTTTCAAAAAATACTAAGATACCTTCCTCAACACATTAAAAACTTGCAACGAATATGGAAGCATCAGTCCAACAATAGTAAATTTCAAACCTAAATCAGTATGAGGGATCAAAAAACTAGTGCAAAGCTAGATTGAAGAGTTTCATCCTGAGAAAACATGCAAGTTGATTGATTGGTAACATTGCAAATGCATCCAAGCCCACCTGAGATTAAACAAGAAAATTTAAGGTAATAAATTTTTTACCTATAAACCATTTCCCATCCGAAGTATAAGGTTCCTAAGCTTACTTTAGAACAAAGAAAATATCGTAACCTGAATCTATCGTAAGCCTTTTCATATCCCAACTGAGTCATGCCATTGTAAACCAAATTCTCATAATACCAGACAATTTTCTTCACCTATCATAATCTTGAACCCCTTTCAACAAAAATATGGCTTAGCCACTACACACACCAAAACCATTTTAGCATTTGAGCAAAGAATCCAAGCTATTCAGCAAAGACGCTCAGTAATTCATGTCTCAAATGAATCAAACTCAAGCAAGTCAAAACTCCCATTAGTTTTTTCTCTAATGAACACAATTTACTCAACAATTGGCTCTTTATGTTTGAAATTATATTCGAGGCTTGACCCAAATTTCACATTTATATCCTCGATTTATGTGCCCCGTGACTGAATAAAAGAGTAATCCAAGCAAAACCTCAACTGCAATGCAAATGACTCAATTTCGCAGAACCGAAACACATTACACTACACCAACAAACGATAAATAAATGAAACAATTAACATCATTAAATTAGAATAAGAAACCGAGAAACGCAGTACAAAAATGCAATTAGGTATTTGAGATTTACCGAATTAAGGCCGGAGAAAGACGTGTTAGAATATGGATTAATAATATGTATTATTTAATTTCATATGTTATAATCATTTAATAATGTTAAAGTATAGACCAAATATGTAGAATTCCATTAGGTGTAAGTACCATTAAATAATGGGCATAATGGTAACTTCTCACCGCCTTCTTTATGAAAGGGTGTAGTCCCTAAATGAAGTGTCCCTTCTCTTATTATATAAAGGCTATCCATCAGCCATTAGAGACACTAGTTACATACATAAATTCAGTCATAAGAATTCTCTTCATTCATTAAGAAAATTATAGTGTGGGCACTATCATTTAAAAGATCTACTATCTCCCTACTCTCTTCTTTCATTCAAGAACAAGATCAAGAACACAATCATGGATTATTCGGGTACACGCTTCCGTCTTCATCTTCCTCTCATTCTTAATCTAGTTGTGAGTCGGTTCATGGTTAATGGATCATTTTGTTCCAACAATTGGTATCAGAGCCTACTCATATACTAGATTGAGTTTGAAATTATTATAGAGCCTTGTGCTTTAATTTAATTCATATTTGTAATTCTTGTGTGATTTCATTTGGTTTTGTTCTTGTTCATGATACTCATCTTGTCTAAGAGTATCATATTCATTACTTCATTCTATTTCTGATTTTTTGGTTTTACTCAAAAGGCTTTCAACCCTTAATGTAAGATTATCCCATTTTTTGAACATAGCCACCATCCTTGGATGCGTTGTGAGTTTGCTCATATGCATAGCCACGCATTTTTTAAATGTGTTGTGAGTATGCAGATCTACTTACTTTGGTTGAAAATTGAGTCACCATTAAATTAAGAACTTCATTCAATTTCTGGAAATAATGGTAAAATCAAGAGGCACAATGGTTCATACAAGATTACCCCAAGATTCATACTCGATGTCCTGGCAAAGGGCCCGGCGCCCTCCGAGGGCGCGGGCCTAGCCGACGTGTAGACTGGTATCGGACCACAAAGGGGGGTGCGGGGGGCGTAACCCCCCGCGGTATGGTATGACTCTCTCTATTTGGTTCAAAACTGTTCATAAAAGGGTGTTAAAAATTGTGACTTTTCGTCAAATCTGGGAACTGGGCACATGGGCGGTCGCCCATCTTGATCTGGGCGGTCGCCCATGTGTACAGCAACTTCAATGTCTGTGGAAATGCAGCTTGGGCGGTCGCCCATGTGTACAGCGACTTGAAAATTTGTGGAATTGAAGCTTGGGTGGTTGCCCACCTTGACCTGAGCGACCGCCCATGTATGCAGAAGCTTAAATGTTTATAGAACTACACCCTTTTGGTCATTCGTGCCCTTTTGGTCATTTGTGATAATTTATTAATAAATTATAGTATCTGGACACCAGTCGCACTTCGGCGGTTCTTAGAGTTATCAAACTTTAAGAATGGACGGGTAGAACAAAAGGATATAAATTTCGTTTGTTTCTTTACCATTTAAAATTTTCAGAAATTACCATAAAGTCTTAAGTGCCCTAAAGTATGATTAATTATATGCTTAAACAAATTTATTCATTGTTTAAATAATATTGTTGCCAAAGCAATTTACGTTATTTAAATACAAATTTGTTAAAGTGATGAATGTAAATATTGATATGTGATAACATGCTTGTTTCCCAAATGAGACCTTGTTATTGACTAAGTGTTTACATTCATGGGGTAATAATTGAACTAAACTTTTGGTCATTTTAAATACTGTGAACCATCCCAAAGGAAGGCGGGTGTTTAAAGTGAATCGTTTATATTTTTTATTGCCGGGTAACAAGTACCTTAAACTTTAGGGCATTTTCTATATTTGAACCGGCCCAAAGGAAGGCAAGTATTTAAAATTTATTGTTTGAATTATTTGTTCACCCTAAGATAAATCAAATTGTGAGTCAATTCGCAATCCAAAGATTAGTCTTGATGTCATGTTGATTATCTTTATTTGGATGGAATTCATTTGATATAATTAATCATTATGTAGTTTCTTATATATGTTTTGTTTCATTCTTGTTCTTCTCCTTCAGATTTGATTAATGTTTCATCCGTAACTACTGCTATAAATGATGTACCTTTGCTTACTGGGACTAAACTTAAAACTTGAAAAAATAATATAACGATGATCTTAGGCAATATGGACATCGATCACGCATTAGGGTAATCAAGTCCCGCTGCTCTCACTAAAGGAAATACCGTTATAGAACGAAAAAATGTTGAGCAATGGGAACGGTCCAACCACGTGAGTCTAATGATCATGGAAAATGCAGTTTCAAAGACATTTTTGGACAATGTCTCTGAGATCGAAAATGCTGAATTTTTCCTTGAATTCTTGTGAAAACTTGTTTCCATTCGGTACAAGGTTGAGGAAAATCTTCGGGAGTACATTATTGAATTATTTCATCTTTCGATCAAACTAAAAGCACTTAAGTTAGAGATTTCGGAAAATTTGCTCATGCACTTAGTTTTGATCTATCTTCCTCCTCAATTTGGTCCTTTTGAGGTGACCTATAAATGTCGAAAGTACAAGTGGAATATTAATGGATTACTTTCACATATGACATTAGAGGAAGATAGGATGAAATATCTTAAATTAAAAAGTACTCACTCAGCATCTACTTCTTCTCGTGGGATTAAGAGAAGAGGGAAGGAAATTGCGGTTGCAAGTAAGAAGCATAAGGGATCATTTAAAGATCATAAAGTCAAGAAATGCTTCTTTTGCAAGGACCTTACTCGCATGAAGAACGACTACCATAAGTATCGCGAATGGCGAATTCAGGATGGTATGTCATTTGGTCTTGTTTGTACTAAGGCAAATTTGGTTTCAATTCCTTAATATACATAGTGGTTGTATTTGGTGCAACAACTCACATTAGTTCATGTATGCAGGGTTGTCTGAATTATCGAATCCCCAGTGAAGATGAGAAATACATCTATATGGAAGCTGGAAATCCGGTTGAAGTTATAGGCATAGGGACTTTTAGATTAATGATAAGTACTGGCTATTATTTTGTATTAAATAATATATTCATTGTACCATCTTTTGATGGAATTTAATATCTATCACAATTTTGGACAAGGAAGGTTACTCTTGTTCTTTTGGGAATAATAAATGTGATCTTTATTTTAAATTCCAAAATTTGTCGGTACTAGTACTTTGTCATATATCGATATTCTTAATTTACTTGACAAAATCAAGAAAATGAATGAGTCCCATAATGATGAAACCAAAACTAAAGGCACTAAGCAAAATTTATCAAGTGAAAATTCTTGTATTATATGGCATAAGCGTTTGGGTCATATCTGCAAAGGGAGAATTGATAAAGCTTATGTCGGAGGAAATCCTAAAAACAACTTGATACTCCGGATAAAACTTTTGGATTAAGTGTTTTAAAGAATAAATTTACAAATATTAAAGGAAATAGAATTTTGAGAGTATCAAACGTCTTGGAACTAATTCATATGGACATTTGTGGACCATTCATTAACCCTTCATGGAATGGTCAACAATATTTCATTACGTTCATGGATGATTACTCTCGTTATGGATACATTATTTTCTTCGTGTAAAGTTTCAATCATTGGTCGTTTTCAAGTCTTTTAAGGTATAAGAAAGACTATTAAGAACGTTAAATCCGATCATGGTAGTGAAAACTACGGACGGTATAACGTATTGGGTGAATAACGACCGGGTCCTTTATATTCGCTATTTTGATGAGTGTAGGATTGTCCCTCACTACACCATGCCGGGTAAACCTAGCGTAGTATATTGGAGAGACATAAATCCTTAAGGATATGGTAAGAAGTATGTTTTCTTGTACTTCTTTACCTCACTCATTATGTGCGAAGCATTAAAAACCGCAGCTTATATTCTCAATAGAGCACCTTCAAAAGCTACCGACAAAACCCCTTATGAGTTATGGACGAATAAGAAACCGTCCTTAAATCATCTTCATGTATGGGGGTGTCCAGCAGATGCTAGACCTTATAGGCCTAATGAGGGCAAACTGGACCTTAATACTGTTAGTAGCTATTTTGTAGGGTATGCCGAGAGATCTAGGGGATATAAATTTTATGACCCGAAAAATAGAACATTTTTCGAGACTGGCAATGTTAGGTTCCTTGAGGATGTTGAATTTAGTGGGAGAAATAGTAATGATTTTGAATTTGAAGAGTTAGAGGAACCACTCTTTATTCCTCAAACTTTAGTTCCTGTTGAAAATCAAGTAATTGTACCTGAAATTCAACAAAGAACATACAATTCAAAATAATATAGAGACTCCCGTAAATAACGGACAACGTGGAAATGTTGGACATGAGGAAATTCAACAACCTCAAAATGATGATGAACCAGTGCACTTAAGGAGATCTACTAGAGAAAGAAGAAGTGTTATTCCGGATATTTATGATATGTATCTTGCGGAGAATAAGGACACCTTAGGTTTAGTGGGAGATGATCTAATCACCTTCCATGAAGCCATTAATAGTCCTAATTCTCATAAGTGAATCAATGTCATTAATGAGGAGTTAAAATCAATGAAAGACAATGACATTTGTGATCTTGTCCCATTACCTAGAGGTGTAAAATCTATTGGTTGTAAATTGATATTTAAAACCAAAAGGGATTAGCAAGGTAATATGGAAAGATATAAGGCACGTCTTGTTGCTAATGGATTTACTCAAAAGGAAGGTATTGATTATAAAGAAACATTTTTTTCGGTATCTTCTAAAAACCTCTTTTATGATCATTATGGCATTAATGGCACATTATGATCTTGAGCTTCATCAAATGGATGTTAAGACAGCTTTTCTCAATGGCGACGTTGAGGAAACTATCTATATAAAGAAACCAGAAATGGTAACTAATTCGGATCAAACTAGTCAACTGGTTTGTAAACTTAAGAAATCCATTTATGGGCTTAAGCAAGCATCTCGTCAACGGTACTTAAAATTTAACCAAGTTATTCTTTCATTTGGCTTTGAAATAAATCTTGGTGAAGATTGTGTGTACCATAAGTTCAGTGGGAGTAGATTTATTATTTTGATCTTATATGTGAATGATATTTGGATGATATTTTTCTTGCTAGTAATGATAAGGACCTTCTAAAAGAAACTAAGAAATTTCTCAAACAAATATGAGATGAAAGATCTTGGTAAGGCATCTTTTTTATTAGGAATTCAAATTCATCGTGATCATTCACGAGGTATTTTGGGATTATCACAAAAGAGCTATATAGAGAAGGTATTACAAAGGTTTAGCATGAAAAATTGTAAACCACATGACACCCCTGTCTCTTAGGGAGATAAATTCAGTTTAAAGTAATGTCCTAAAATTAATTTTTAATCCAAGTATATGAAAAATATCCCTTATGCACCGGCAGTAGGAAGCTTAATGTATGCGCAAGTCTGTACTCGTACAGACCTTGTATTTATTATAGGGATGCTTGATCAATACCAAAGCAATTCGAAAAGAAGAACATTAAGTCGCATCCAAAAGAATGATGAAGTACCTATAAAACATTAAACTACATGCTTATGTATATAAAATCAGATCATTTTGAGATCATTAAGTATTCCGATTATGTTTTAGTGGATGCAAAGATGTCGAAAGACATCATATGGTTATATCTCTTGTTGAAGAGAAATAAGTATAAAATGAATAAATAGATATACAACTTATAGGATCAAACTCCATGTTATTGGATCCATTTTGTAAAGCGTAATCTCTTTTGATGTTTCACGAGCATACTGCTCATATGGGTGAAACGACTTTTGATAATGCTTAAATCAGTGGGAGTTTGTGTTGTTTTCTATTTCTTTGTGTTGTTTTTATTTATATTGATCTCATTTGGCTAAGTAGGACTAGTTGGAGAATATATATATGCGTTCTTCATATATATTCATTAATATTCCATGCTACATATCTATACTTAAACTATGTCATTTAGTTGGATATATATATGTGATTAATGTGGGTTTAGTTGCGAATCAATTACAACGACTGCCCCTTTACTCCCTATACTTATAAGACTAATGGACGGGATTGTGTTGGATGACAATAAACGTGCACATAAGGGTTGTCATTCATGTTATAAATGATTAAGGAATTTATTTAGTAAAAGATACATATTAATATTAATTCAAGTGGGAGATTGTTAGAACATGGATTAATAATATGTATTATTTAATTCCATATGTTATAATCATTTAATAATGTTAAAGTATAGACCAAATATGTAGAATTCCATTAGGTGTAAGTACCATTAAATGATGGACATAATGGTAACTTCTCACCGCCTTCTTTATGAAAGGGTGTAGTCCCTAAATGAAGTGCCCCTTCTCTTATTATATAAAGGCTATCCATCAGCCATTAGAGACACTAGTTACATACATAAATTCAGTCATAAGAATTCTCTTCATTCATTAAGAAGATTATAGTGTGGGCACTATCATTTAGAAGATCTACTATCTCCCTACTCTCTTCTTTCATTCAAGAACAAGATCAAGAACACAATCATGGATTATTCAGGTACACGCTTCCGTCTTCATCTTCCTCTCATTCTTAATCTAGTTGTAAGTCGGTTCATGGTTAATGGATCATTTTGTTCCAACAAGACGATCAATTAGTTGGGGACTCATGAAAATGAAATGAGAATCTCAAATGAAGTCAATAGCAGGAAGAAGGTAAAAGGGCGTTGTAATTTGGGGGAAAAGGGGAGGGGCGTGATGTTAAAATATTTGAGAGAGGAAAGGGCGGGAATTGAAAAAAATAGGGGCGGGGTAATGGTGGTGAGGCGGCAGCTTCATTTCTTCTCAGGCGGCCGCATGAGCTTTGGCAGTTTTGGGGCCAAACGGTTGGAGGTAAGGCGCCAGCCTCGGATGAAGACAGGCGGATGCCTCACCTGGGCATCAAATGGGCTGTTTTTCTGGTGTTGAGGCGCCGGCCTCGATTTTCTCCTGGCGGCCGCCTCGTGGTCAGCTGTTGGGGCCGTTTTTGGGCAATGTTTGGTCAAAATGGTGGGGCGGTAAAAGAGAGGGTGAGGCGTGGTGGGGAGGCTTGGGGTGAGAGAAATGGAAAAGAGAGAGACAGTGTGTTATTTGTTTAGAGAGAGAGTGTGTGTTTTATTTAGATAGAGAGAGAATTGGTAAATAAAAAAGTTTTTATTTCTTTCAAAATTCATAACTTTTTTTACATTACTTTTTGCAAAAAATGTATGTAGTAAAAAGAAGTTTAAAATAGTCTTCTTTATCCAAAAAATGAAAAAAAATGTTAATATACAAAATACAAATTAACAGAAACTGTTAAAAAGTTAACTATTTTTTCAAAAAACTGTTAAAAAGTTAACTTTTTTATTCAAAAACCGTTAGAAAATTAAAACGGTAAGGTGGTTGTCCCCCTCTTTGTAATTTTATTTTAATCAATAAAATTTAAGGGTACCGTCCATTTTTTTCTTTATATACTTTCGTTTCTTTTTAAAAAGTTAAGTTTTATTTCTTTCAAAATTCATAACTTTTTTTATATAATTATTTGCAAAAAATGTATATAGTAAACAAAAGTTTAAAATAGTCTTATTTATCAAAAAAATAATTGAAAAAAAAAGTTAATATACAGTATACAAATTAACAGAAACTGTTAAAAAGTTAACTGTTTTTCAAAAAACTGTTAAAAAGTTAACTTTTTTATTCAAAAACCGTTAAAAAATTAAAAGGGTAAGGTTGGTTGTCCCCCTCTTTGTAATTTTATTTTAATCAATAAAATTTAAGGGTGTCGTCCCTTTTTTCTTTTATATACTTTCGTTTCTTTTTAAAAAGTTAAGTTTTATTTCTTTCAAAATTCATAACTTTTTTTATATAACTTTTTGCAAAAAATGTATGTAGTAAAAAAAAGTTTAAAATAGTCTTCTTTATCCAAAAAAAATAATTGAAAAAAAAAAGTTAATATACTGTATACAAATTAACAGAAACTGTTAAAAAATTAGCAGATTTTTCAAAAAACTGTTAAAAAGTTAATTTTTTTTATTCAAAAACCATTAAAAAATTAAAAGGGTAAGGTTGGTTGTCCCCCTCTTTGTAATTTTATTTCAATCAATAAAATTTAAGGGTACCGTCCCTTTTTTCTTTTATACCTTATACCTTAAACCCTAAACCTTATACCCTATACCCTAAACCCTATACCTTATACTCTAAACCCTAAACCCTAAACCTTACACCCTATACCCTGAACCCTAAGCCCTAAACCCTATACATTCTTCCTTATACCCTAAACCCTATACCCTAAACCTTATACCTTCTACCCTATACACTAGTTAAACCCTAAATCATATACATGTACATTATATCCTATACCCTAAACCCTAAGTCTTATACCTATATCTTATACCTTAAACCCTAAGTCATATACCTATACCTTATACCCTATATCCTAAACCCTATGTCGTATACCTATACCTTATACTATACTATACCCTAAACCCTAAACCATAAGTCATATACCTATACCTTATCTCTTATACCTAAACCCTAAACTTTATACCCTATACCCTATACACTAAATCCTAAATCATATACCTATAAATTATACCTTATACCCTAAACCTTATGCCTTATACCATATACCCTAAACCTAAGTCGCATACCTATACCTTATACCCTATACCCTAAATCCTAAGTCATATACATATATCTTATTCCTTATACCCTAAACCCTATACCCTAACCCTTATACATTATACCTTATATCCTAAACCTTATGCCTTATACTCTATATCCTAAACCCTAAGTCGTATACCTATATCTTATACCCTATACCCTAAATCCTAAGTCATATACCTATACCTTATCATATACCTATACATTATACCTTATACCCTAAACCCTATACCCTAACCCTTATACCTTATGCCATATACCCTATACCCTAAACCCTAAGTCGTATACCTATACCTTATACTCTATACCTATAGCTTATACACTATACCCTAAACCCTAAGTCATATACCTATATATTATTCCTTATACCCTAAACCCTATACCCTAAACCTTATACCCTAAATCATATACCCTTATACCCTAAACCCTATACCCTAACCATTATACCTAATACCCTATATCCTAAACCCTAAGTCGTATACCTATACCTTATACTTTATACCCTTTACCATAAGTCATATGCACATACCTTATCCCTTATACCATGTATCCTAAACCTTATACCTTATACCCTATACACTAAAACCTAAATTATATACCTATACATTATACATTATACCCTAAATCTTATACCATTCAATGGTATTGCTATACTAATGTCTGAATTGTTGGGCTTCGTACGTAGGGCCTAGTCTGTCACTTTTATTCCGTTCAACCCCTACACCCTAAACCTTATACCTTATATCATATACCATAAACCATTTATCATATACCTTATACCCTAAACCATTTATCAAATAACTTATACCCTAAAAAATAAAAATAAATAAAGAATAGTCTGTCTCTCTTTTCTTTTATATAATTTCGTTTGTTTAGTTTTTCTATCTTTTTTTCTATACCTTTTTGAAAAAAATGTATGTAGTAAACAAAAGTCTAAAATATTATTTTCTATTAAATAAAAAAATTATTAAAAAATAAAAATAAATAAAGGATAGTCCGTCCCTCTTTTCTTTTATATAATTTCGTTTGTTTAGTTTTTTTCTATCTTTTTGCTATCTTTTTTTCTATACCTTTTTGAAAAAAACGTATGTAGTAAAAAAAAGTCTAAAATATTATTTTCTATTCAATAAAAAATTTATAAAAAAAATAAATAAATAAAGGATCTGTCTCTAAATTAGAGACAGATTTTGACACGTCTCTAATTTTGAGACAAATACTAAATCTGTCTCTAAATTTACAGGCAAATTTTGTATCCGTCACTAAATTAGAGACGGATTAAAAAATGTGTCTCTAAATTAGAGACGGATTAAAATCTGTCTCTGATTTAGAGACAGACTCAACATCTGTCTCCAAAGTTTAGAGATAGATTCAGAATCCGTCTCTAAATTAGAGACGAATTTTGAAGCTGTCTCTAAATTAGAGACGAGTTTTGTATCTGTCTCTAATTTAGAGACGGGTACAAAATTCGTCTCTAAACTTTGGAGACAGATGTTGAATCTGTCTCTAATTTAGAGACGGATTAAAATCTGTCTCTGATTTAGAGACAGATTCAACATCTGTCTCCAAAGTTTAGAGACAGATTTTGTATCCGTCTCTAAATTAGAGACAGATACAAAATTCGTCTCTAATTTAGAGATAACTTCAAAATCCGTCTCTAAACTAGAGACAGATTCAGAATTCGTCTCTAAATTAGAGACAAATTCAAAATTTGTCTCTAATTTGGAGACAGATTCCAAATTCGTCTCTAAATTGGAGACAAATTCAAAATCCGTCTCTAAATTAGAGACAAAATTTGAATATGTCTCTAATTTTTGGGTCTGTCTCTAATCTGTCTCCATATTAGCTACAGACTCCGTCCGTCTATAATTTTCCGTCTCTATTTTCGATTTTTCTTGTAGTGTATGACTATGATGACCATATATATAAGTCTAAGTCGACCAATGTCAATGTATGCCTAATGTGTCGACTAAGACTATATCTCCCACATTTAAGCTCAGCTAGGCTATATTTAATATGACAAAGGGAGTGAGCTTCCATACCTGTGGTCGTCTTATACAATTACGACATAAGCACTATGTCGACCATTGACTGTAGACTTGGGCTAAGTCGACCAAGGTCATATGTCGAGCATGGCTTGCTCGACTTACGTCCGCTTGTCAGTTATAATCCTAGTCAAATATGAAAATCTTGTAATTAGAATTTGAATAGGATTCAACTGCTTAATTCTCTACTAACTTCCTTTACAAGGCAGGAAACTGCCTTCTACCACTATAAATATAAGAAATAAATCTCATAGCTCTGTTTATGCATTGTTTGATTATAAACTTTTGTCAATTGATTTGCTCTCATATACACATATTATTACTCTCAAGCTGGAGGGATTTCGCCGGTGAATAACGGCTTAGTTTACGTGTTTGTTTATCTTTTTCAGGCTATTAAAATCATCAGAAATATCTGAATCACTTAATTTGGTCTAATTCAACATTTTTGACATCATCAATATTAATAGGGCATTCCAATATTTTACGGGCTATTTTTTTAGTAGTATTTTAATTTGGTCTAAATTGGGTCAAGATAAACGAACAGAAAATTGTCTCTCTCTGTGCAAATCATTTTCGTTATAATTAATGTTTTTTCTCCTATATGTTGTGATCGTGTTGTTTTTTCTTCTATCTGATAGCCTTTTATTATTTTTGGGGTAATGAAGTCTCGTATGGCGAAATCTCGAAAACGAAGTGTTAATTTTTTGCTTCGTGTGACGCTTTCTTGCTGCTTCCCTATCACTTTATGTCATCATTATCTTTGATCTTGGAGGAGTTGCCATTGCCAAGGATTCGCCGATACTATTGGTGATTGGAGGTTGGACGTGGGCACCGATTCAAAAGGAGATGTGAGTGGTTTAGGATTTCTGAAGACTACGCAACTCTTAAATATCGGTACGTTTGAAAAGTTTGATTGATGTCTACTCCTTAATTTAGATACTTTGGTACGATGTGTTTTTGGAGCTAAAAGTAAATATTACTCCCTCCGTCCCTAAATGTTTGTCTCATTTCTCCTTTTCCTTTGTCCCAAAAAGTTAGTCTCATTTTTAAAATTAAAGCTTCAAAATCACTAAATTTTCAAAACTTGTAACATTTAGGGACGGAGTATTACATAACGGCGGTGTATATTATCAATAATTTTCAAAGCGTTCGTAAAAATAACCAAAATTAAAGCTTCAAAATCACTAAATTAAAATGTTTGAAAAGTCAAATGAGACAAACATTTAGGGACGGAGGGAGTATATGCTTTTTCTAAGTTAAATACTCCCTTCGTCCCGTTTGAAAGGGTACAAGTTTTCTTTTTGGGCGTTCCATTTAAAAGGGCACAACCCCAAAAAGGAAAGTTTTTATTATTTTTATACTCTTCCTATCTCACTCATTCTCTCTCCTACTTTATTTTTACACTCACAATATTCTTTCTCCTAACTATTCCTCCCACTCATTCTCTCTCCTATTTAATTTTTCATACTCACAACATTTAACCTTTTTCTCTTTCTTACATCACTTTCCTTATTTATTTCTTAATTTTCGTGCTAGGAGGCAAAATTGCCCTTTCGAAAGAGACGAAAAGAGACGGAGGGAGTATTATATAACGCAAATATTTTTAAATGCAAGTGTCCAAGTTTTATTTAAAAAAATATTTGGGAGTCCCAAGATATAGTAAGGAAAGGAGTTCAGCGTGCAACAAATTAAAGTGTCGTAGATTTTATTTCTAGGGTTGCAAAACTTTCCCTTTCCCGTTGTTAATGTAATTAAATGATTATTACTATAAATATAAAAAGGGAGCTAAATTGTATAAACACTAGTACTCAAAAGCCCGTGTCAATGGCACGGGTCAAGTAAAAAAGGTAAGCAGTGGAAAAATGATAAGTAGAGTATAATTCAATCATGTTTTAGTACTCCATTCATTCCAAAATGAACTACCATTTTTCAAAAAATTTCATCTCAACATTTATTTTCCAGAAAGCAACAACTCTATCCCAAAAATAATGACTAACAATAACCACGTCAAAATCAAATAAGAGGCGGCTTAAACATAAAATGCTACTCCCTTATGAACATCAGAATTTCAAGCATAAATAACCTAAGCAAAGGCAAACGCATGCTTTTCCTTTTTTTTTTTTTTTTTTTTTTTTTTTTTTTAAAGAAGGGGATCAACACATTTCACCGCTCCCCTTGATGCACTTCACAGAGGCGCCTAGCTATGCTAGGGAGGGCAATGTCATTCCCTCTAACCACTGGTGGGGGAATCGAACCCATGACCTCCAGGTTGGAAGCCATGAACTCTAACCATCAGGCTAAGACCCCGCGTGCAAGGCAAACGCATGCTGATTCTATGAACAGAGGAAACTCATCAAGTAGCCCAATCTTTATTCACATATTATTCCAAACAAAGACCATAGTTTTCTTCTCCTCTTTTATTCACACTTTTACATACTAATTAAAAAAAAAACTAATTCAGTTAGGATTCAAGATAATTGCTATTAACGAAAAGTAACTACCAAAAACAATAAGAAATAATTCAAAAGTATAAACAACAAATAGAAAAGAAAAGAGAAAACTTACCATTACACAAAATCAAAAAGTCAATGGAAGCAAATTTGGACCTAAAACAGGGCGGAGAAGACCGACAATTTTGTGGACCCAAAGTTGAGGATCACATAGACCTAGTTTGGTCACTGGTCAGGTCAGTTGGAAGGGCTCCCCAACAGATGTGTCTACTGAATACGAAACTGTGCTACACAGGTTTTAAGATGGACGACATTGTTGATTTCTTCCCCAAAACTATGTCTTGGTCCACTTTCCTGGAATTTCCACATCTTGATAGATGCCAATAGAAATATTGTTCAATCGTCCCTGCATGAAACATAGAGGTGAAAAAAATCAGAACTACAAAACTAAATGTAGTATACAAATGCATACTATAAGAACAACTAATGAAAATTGGCAGCATTTGTAAATATATGCTGAAAATAATTTGGGGAAACACACACATTAACACTTTTATCTTTTAAAGCATTTGCAATTTATATAGTGTTCCAACTTTCAAAGGTATATTGATCGAGGCTTGACTACCTCAATGACTCCATCAAACCGCACTCTACTCGTTTTATCTTAAGAAGCATTTACAATTCATATAATGTTTCAAGTTTCAAAAGTTCAGAATTAGTACATAAAATGTACAGATACATACCTCATACCCAAGGGACTACGATCGTATCAAGCCTTGTCAGAGATCAGGATTATGTTATTAACACTTCTGCAACCGAAAAAATTAATAAGAATCCCATAATTGAGCTACTGTTATACCACAAAAACGTAGAACCCTCGAATATAGCTACCTCCCTCCACAATTGATCATGAAAAACAAACAATGCATGTCTATATTCATTCTAAGGGAAATAAATATAAAAGGCATTGCTATATGGCTCGTAATCGTTCAATATGCGGAAGTTATAGGCTTTCAAGAAAGGCAATTCAAATTATGCATACCGTAATATGAGCCCCAAAGTAAAAACAACATTCCCCATTTCCATAGCTGATATATACAACCTATACAAACACATTTGTGAAGATATGGTTAGGCCCACTGCGCGCACACACACAAATAATATAAATATATAGAGAGAGAGGAGAGATTGTGGGTATACTAAACTTGAAATTAAATTAAAAACCCCTCTCCCTCTCCCGACACACGTACAAAACCCTCTGCACAGGTAGAAGTTAACTTTGAATAATGGAAGGAATTGGACGGAAGGGTGTAGTAGAAGATGATGACGCCAACGCCAAGACAGAGTCGATGGCGCCGTCAAATGTGACAAAAAATATCACCTAAAACAATATTAGTACTTCCACCTTCCCAAACCGATTGTTCATTTTTTAATCTAATTCCCAAAATTAATGTTCAATTTTCCCCCAAGAAATATTCTTTAAAAAGTTGACTTTTAGTAAATTTTAGTAGAGAATATGCATAAATATCCTTTGTATAGATTTGCAAGTATAGATAACGAATTATCAAAAACAAAATGCGTAATTATCATTTAGGGGCCAAGTGTTTTAAAAAACAAAGTCTTTTATTTTAGGACAATTTTCTTGAAAATGGTCATTTGACTGGGGCGAAGGGAATATTACATTTTCTTAAAGAGGTTATATTAAATAAAAGATAATCAACATGTTTTGGTTATCATCAGAGTGTTTTAGAGCTTTGTATTCACTTCAATAACTCTTGAAACTTCATTTTTTCATCAACATGCACTACAAGAAACAGGCTTATTTACGGCGGTTAAAATCCGCCGTAAATAATACGCGCCCCGCCGTATATAGTATTTACGGCGGACTAGCCGCCGTAAATAGATCCCCGTATAAATCATCGCCGTATATACTATATACGGCGGGACAACCGCCGTATATAGTATATACGGCGGATATACCACCGCCGTATATAAATGGAATACATACGTATAAAATGGCGTATTTGAGTGATCTTTATACGGCGGAATGTGTAACCGCCGTAAATAAGAGACGAGTCGTTCGCTCCGTGACGAGTCGTCCCAGTTGCACCCCCACCAGGTTCCCTCGTCCAAACGAGTCGTCCATGGCCATTTTATACGGCGGTCACTATATCCGCCGTAAATAACTAAATAGGGACGACTCGTCCAAAATGGCACGAGTCGTCCCATTTACACCCCCTCTTGGTTCCCTCGTCCCCCTTTAGGCACGAGTCGTCCCTAGGTTTATACGGCGGATTTAGTCACCGTAGTAAATAATCCTATTTTTTTTTTTCCCCCGACTTTGTATAATTCATTTTCCCCAAAACTACGTTCACAAAAACCAAATTCAACCTGTACACACACAATATAACCAAAAATACACAAATGCAATCAATATTTACAATCTACATATTAACACAATTAATGTTGAATGTATCCAGACATAATAACCATTATACAAAAAAGTTATTAGTTGTTGAATGTATCCAAAATACACAATGTCTAAAATCCACGAACACCTATTCATTACCGTCATTTCCACGTCGTTCCATCCAACAACGTTTCAATTCATCAATTTGTTGTTGTAACTTAAGGCGTTCCTCCTCATTTTTCGGCGTTCCTCCTCAAGTTGTCTTTCAAAATCTGCTCGACCCTCGCCACCGCCTCATTCTACGGTGTCCCGAGAAGGTTGGGATTTACCAAACACCTTAGTTTTGTTCGGACCGCCTCCCATACATCGAACTCTCCCATGGTCATCGAGCCAAACATACCAACAAAAATGTTTTCACGCGCCGCGGAGAGTCTTGTTGCTCCTCCGGCGGCTCCCAATTGCATCATTAAGCGTTTGTTTGTAACAAAAACAACATGTTCAATATAAATGTTTTAACTTTAATTAATATTATGAAAATGAAGTTAGAAATGAAAAAGTATTCTATAGAATAACAAAAGCTGAAACGAAAAGGTTGAAACTTTAACTTACAATCATTTGAGTGGTTTCTTGATCTGCGGGTGTTTTGCCGTGCGCGTATATATGAAAACGCTTAAGCGATCGTTGGTAATCCCTTGTCGCCTCTCTACAATTTATAATAGAATCATTTGACAAAAAAAAATATATTTATATACGATACAAAAAGAAACATTAATTGAATTGACAAGCGAGAACTAAATTGAACGATGACAAACCTCTTTGATGACTTTGGGATGGGACGTTTTTCCGGTCCTATTCGGGAACGATTGTTTTTCTCGATTCACTTTATTTGTTTACGATATTTCTGGAAAAAAAAAAAAAGATAATATTAGTATTAATTTGACTACTTATATAAGACATTCACGATAATAGATTGAGATTAATTTGAAATATACCCGAGCCTTGGCGTACCCACATCGCAACAAGTGCGGCCCGTTGATCCATGGACGCACCCACGGGGTGGGTGAGCCAATGCGTCTTCGTCGGATTCATACATCTTATAATCTTTGTTTCAAGCGAGTAATAATATTCATAAGCGAGTCAATATTCATAACAAAGTCATAACCGAGTAATTAATATTCATAACTATATAATACTTATTATATGCTTGTCTCACATTGTATTTCCAGTCACGCCACGCTTTAGCGAGAGAAAGAGCCATAGCAGGGAAATACTCCGGAGGAGCATTTGTATTTTCCTATATACACAATTCAACAAAAAAAAAAAAAACAATTGTTAGAGAATCATAAGACTTTTGACTACGTACTAGAGATTTATGTAAGAAATATGGATTACAACTTACCAGAACGTCATTCCATACGTTATTTATGCACTCGTGGTTCATATGAGACCACTCATTAGTTAATGGGAAATGTTCCCCATTTTTAGCAAAAATTCCTATCTGAGTAGCTAATTGTGCCATTTCCCCACCAACTGGTTGACCATAATTATTCCATATTATGATCAATCTCTCTTTACCCCATTTGGCGGTTGGTTTTGCCAACCCTCTTCCTTTAGGGTTAGAGCCACGACACAGTAATAAATTTTTCCTTGGAGGCATATCTGTCATATGACAATTCAATTATAGCACAAGAATTGGATAAACCAAGTAAAGGACCCAAAAAAACAATCTTATAATATATGTATAAGACCTATAAATTTATTATAGGTCTTATGTATCATGTATAAGACCATATATTGGTCTTATAAATGGCCTTATAGAATAACAATGCTTCCAATATACAATTGTAATACTACAAGTCATAAATGAGTTGTAAATTTATATAGGTATAAGACCTATAATATAATATACATACATATAGGAGACTTATAACAAGGTAGATATAGAAGTAGCAACAACAACAAAACAGCAGCAACAACAACAACAAAACAGCAGCAACAACAATAACAACAGCAGCAGCAACAACAAAACAGCAACAACAACAAAACAGCAGCAACAACAACAACAAAACAGCAGCAACAACAATAACAACAGCAGCAGCAACAACAATAACAACAGCAGCAGCAACAACAAAACAGCAACAACAGCAACAGGAACAGCAACAACAACAGAAACAGCAACAGGAACAACAACAACAGCAACATCAACAGGAACAAACAATTTTTTAAAGAAAAATGATACCGGTACGTGGGATTGTTAGACCACAATTTATCCCAAGCCCCGGGTTAGGGAGCGATACAGGAAGGTTAATGGTTTCCACCTATATACCAAGTATCGTTTTCATTAAAAAAAAAAAACAAAAGTTTTAAATCCCCTTTTAGTGTTAAAAGAAGAAACAATAATAAAATTTAGAAAAGGAAAAGAAGAAGAAGAAAAAGTGATAATGCATTATTCTTGATCTAATGTACATTGATATACTCAAAAGACTCTTCGCAGTATCAGCTTCAACTGAACTTCCTAGGACCCATGACACATGAGCATAAACATGGACACTACTAGGTTCTTGTTTATGACTAAGGAAATTATATTAACTACGAAAAGTATCACCCCAATTCTTAATATATTCACTTGACTATGATGCACAACAACAAGAATGATGACTCTCGAATTGAGTCACAAAAAGTAAGATACTAAAGAAAATTACATAAATCAATAGTAACCTAACCATATAAAAGTAGTGCAATAATATCAGATGAGTTACAAAACTACCATGAAAAGCAAGTCACATGAATGCAATCAGTTTTAATCCATATTGAAAGAAACAAGAAATGTTTGTATTCAAAGGCACAAGCTCATAACCAAGACTGATGAGAAACCCAATGGTAGGCATATCGAAAATGGTAATACAAAGATGACATTCAACGGGGAGAATAGGGAAACATAAGTAGCACATAATATTTGGATGAGATGAACTTCAAGAGTGGTCAAGTAGAAGAATATAGGGTAAAGTACACCAATAATACATGCTTAGGTTAAAGAATGCCAGCTTTGTCTGATCAAAGGGGCTCTTAAATTGGGACGGAGGGAATGTAGTTTTTTTTGTTTTTTTTGTAAAAATGGAGTATATTCATGCCCACATACGTCATCGACATGAAGAGTATACCATAGGTAAGTAGGTACCACTTCTTGTATAAGGGATATATTAGCATCAAATAAAACATATTGTGACTTTTTAAAATGCAATCAGCAACCCCTAAAAGGGACACCCAAAAGGGAAATAAGTAACCAATAGTATGGGACGGAGGGAGTATTCATAACTGCCTAATGATTACATTATATCATTGCAAGTGCAGATTAAAACTTGATACAACAAAGGTTAATTTAGTAACTCACTAGAATTTGATTTATAAGGGAAAAATAACAAATTGCATTCACGAGCACATGTACAGAACCAAATCTACATTTCTTTTGCTCTATAAATAATACTTTTGGAAGCGGGCGGGGGAACAACAAACATGACATTACGGGGGGCTCCGCGGGTTGTGGACACATTTGTTATATGTCACATTTAACAAAAACAAATACCAAATCGGTGGGGAAGCGGGCAGGGGAACAACAACCACAAGGAACAAAATAGTACGGGGGGGCCGGCTCCAGCGGGTACCAAATCGGTGGGGAAGCGAGGCGGGGACATCCCAAAGTAAAAGGAGTACCTGGAGAAGCAGATGACGGAGGTAGAAAGTAAGAGCTGCTGCAACAAGATCCTGTAGGAAATAAGAGTTTGATCAAAAGAAGCAGAACAAATACATATTACAATTAACAATATTAATATTCAATCCAACCATACAAAATAACAAGTTTGATTGAAATATGAAACATAAGTAATAACATTGTCTTAGTAATAGTAAGCAAATAAGATCTAAACAAATACATATTACAATTAACAATATTAATATTCAACCATACAAAATAACAAGTTTGATTGAAACATGAAACATTAATAATAACATCACAATAATAACAACACTGATGAGAGCCGGAGGTTTGTCCCTGATAGTAGGTCTGACGGGAAGAACGCCTCTGTGCACGAGCAGTGGCTCTCGAATGCATCATAGTCAAATAATCCTCGCAGTACCTAACAGAGTATGTAGCACATTATCACACACATTTTTTTCAATGTGCATAACATCAAGATTATGACGAACATGATTATTTGCCCAATAATGCAACTCAAAGAAGATACTCCTCTTTTTCCAATTGTGACACAACTTAGGAACCTTTCTTTTCTCCAACTTGGCTTGTTGCTTCTCACCCTCTTCTCTTTTCCTCTTTTTAATAACATCTTCTATTTTATACTCTGTTTCCATATTTTCAACTTGTTTAAGCAATTTTGTTCCAAACAATAACTTGGGCTTATCTCTCACTTCATGAGTACCATCAAAAGAGCCTTTATCCTTACGAAAAGCATGACTCCTAGGCAAGAAGCGTCGATGACCAATATAACAATACTTGCCACCATGATCCAACCATCGTGCTTGAGGTCTCACATTGCAACAAGGGCAAGCATATTCACCTTTAGTGCTCCATCCAGGCAACATTGCATATGCAGGAAAGTCATTTATTGTCCATAATAGTGAAGCTCGTAAAGTAAACAACTCGTTCCTTGATGCATCATAAGTTGATATACCATCTTCCCACAATTCCTTCAACTCATCAATTAACGGTTGGAGATACACATCTATCTTGTTGCCCGGCCCTTTTGGGCCTTGAGTAAGCACCGACAAGAAGAAATATGGGCTGTTTCATGCATAACCAAGGTGGAAGATTGTATGGCATAAGCACAACCGGCCAAGTACCTTGTGAGATATAGTCATTGTTACGAAAGGATTAAATCCGTCGAGATGCTAATCCCAATCTAACATTTCGAATTTCACTTGAAAATAATGGATAACGTTCATCGAATTCCTTCCACGCACGAGAGTACACAGGATGCCTCAAAGCACACCATCGTCTATTCTTTTCTCGGCATGCCATCTCATGAGTGTCGCGGTCTTAGATGACCAATACAACCTTTGCAACCTTGGCTTTAAGGGAAAATACCATACTTTCTTCATCGCTACACTGCTTGGGAAGTTTATTCTTGCCACTTGTTTCCGCACCTTCACCGCTACCCCCTTCTTCTTGTTGCTTATATCTAGAGGCTCCACAAATTTCACATTTAGTAAGTTTTTCGGTTTCATTTCGAAACAACATACAATGATTAATGCACGCGTCCCACGTTTTATAACTAAAACCCAAATCCATTTGTCATCTTGTACGCCTCACGATAGGAACTTGGCACTTTCGCCGACCGAGGCAATGCCCTAATGAAAATTTTTAATAAAGAAGTAAATCCCTTATCGGTCACTCGATAATTAGCCTTCCAGTGCATAAGTTCTACAATAAATGAGAGTACCGTAAACTTATCACACCCTTCCCACAAGGCTTGATCGGCATCTCTCAAAAGTCTAAGAAACTTTGCGGTGGATGCATCGATTGTACGATTTCTTCAATTCCTGGCTGGTTACTATCCGGCATACCCATCCCTTCATGTACCATTCGCCTCATACAATCTTGCACGCCCAATTCAATTTCAATGTCATCTTCAGTTGTCCTATCATTATTATCATTCTTACGCGCCGAAATGTACTCTTCCCGTGCCTAATCCAATTCTTGTAATCTTTTTGAAATCCCACTGCAATACAATGTGATCTCACGGTTGCACGGTCTTCTTGGTAACGATTTGCGCATTTTTTACAAGGACAATATATTTCTTTAACACCAACAGACTTTTTTGAGAATGCAAAATCGAGAAAGTTGTCAACCCCAGACAAATACTCATTTGAAATTCGATTATCCAAATCAATCCAACTTTTGTCCATATATGACTTGACTTGATATTTTTAACGTTAAAATACAACCTATATATAAGACCGAGAGACACAAAGTTTAGAATAAAAATAAACTCATAAACAAACATAGTCTAAATATGTACAACTTTTGGCTCGATATAGATAATATACATTGTTGGAGCCTAGCCTATTAGTCGAATTTGGGCCCATGATATAGTATAACCCTATTACAACATTCATTCGCCTCATGTTAATCTAGTTGGTTCTTTGAGTTTTATGTTTGTCAAGTTGTTTTCACCCCCCGCCCCCCTCTTTCTCTTGCTATGTACGGAAACAATCCTTGACTATGTTCTAAATTAGACTATAATTTTTCTATTTAATCTTTATTTAAATTTTGGACTTATATGTTAATCTGTAATTGTAATTGGATCTGCCTCGGCAATGGATTTCTCAAGTTAATATGCACATATCCTATAGATTAGATACTTTCCTGCTGAATGAGTGGCATATTCTCCAAAAGGAGTGTTTGATTTTTATCTTTCGGACAAGTTTTTTCCCCGGTACTCGGTGGGAGGATATTATTGATTTTTCCTATATCCAATAGCGGTTTCTAGAATCAAGATACATTGATTTGGCAATTGTATGCGAGATGGATGGAAAGGAAAGAGCCTTCTAGCTTCATAGGAAATATCCCAAATCTCTTTTCTGCTTTTTATTTTCAAAATTCATCCCAAATAATTATTTAAATGCATATTCTGTAGTCTACTTTGGTTAACGTTAAGAAGGTGAGCGTGGGAAGCTCAAAGTTGTAGATGATATATAATATTGTGATTGGATACTAGACTATGACTCGCCGACAAAACGCGCTAGGAGGGTTGAAAGAGTTGATGCGGAGTTATAGTTACCAATTACCGAGAAATTGTTCACAATCAATCGACAAAGATTCTACTTGCATTTGAGTCCTAACAAAATGTTCTCAAGCAAAATCAATTTTTCTACCAATTCTTTCTTATTAGGGGTATGGAATCCAAAAGTTAAAGTCCAACATTTCAAACCAATCAACAGTTGCGGTTTCGGGCTTATTCATAACAAGAATTAATTCTTTAAGATCCTCATTTCGGCTCCAACATCTATCAAGCATATACGTAAGTACTAACGGACTCGCATTTGCGGCTACGGGATCTATATGACATACCAAAACAACGAATAATAACTCCCAGTCTATAGGCCGAACAACATAAACCAAAAAGAATTTCACAAATCCTGAAAGGCCTAACTTTACGTATCGATATCGAATGTGATTATCTTCAACGTAATATAAGATCAAAGCTTATTTTATCATGCACCAAATACTTAGTAAGTAATACCAACAACAACAACAACAACAACAACAACATCAACAATAACTCACAACACCCTAACAAAAAAAATACGAAATTAAAAGTAAATTAGAAAAGGGGAAAGAAATGTATACACGATTGTTGTTGATTGAAGAAATCAAAGCTCAATTTCCCAGCCGGAGGAGAAAGAGAGGCGAGATACGCGAGGAGAGAAAGAGAGACGAGTAAGTAAGACCAAGACCAAGAACAATAAAAACCAAACAATTAAAAGTAAATACCAACCTGCTGATTTGGAGGAGAGAAAGAGATCTTCGTTCGTGCCCTAGCTATGGAGATCTTCGTTCGTGCCCTAGCTGCTGCTGCTGCTATGGAGGAGAGAAAGAGAGGGAGAGATACCGCGAAACTGAATAGGAAATTTTGGCTTCCCGGTATTTAATAACATTTACGGCGGACGCGTATAAACCGCCGTAAATAGTTAACTATATACGGCGGACGCGTATAAACCGCCGTAAATAGTTAACTATATACGGCGGCTACTTATAAACCGCCGTATATAACTTCGATCTCATACGTATTCATGTGAAATATACGTATTTACTTATTTACGGCGGTCTAGACCGCCGTATATATTAATTATATAAGGCGGTAGATATAACCGCCGTATATATATGATATATACGGCGGACGCGTGTCCACCGCCGTAAATGAGCGCCGTAAATAGCCCCTTCTCTTGTAGTGATGGTGGAGCATATATAAAATGTTCAATTTTTCCATGTAAATATCTAAGAAACTAAGAAAATTCAAGCATATTTCAGCAAATAATCATGCAAACAAATTCACTATATGTGAGATTTCTATTCTTTAAACAATCTTGGTCCACTATGAACAATAATTGATGTGTATTGCAATAGCTAAATGATGACGTGCAATATCGGTTAGCCATAGACCCCGTCCCTCATTACGGGCTTGTACACATGCTTCTAGAGCTACTCGATTAACTACCGCACCTGTTGAATATAATCTAAAATGTATGTGCATCATTACCCTTCGAAACTATATTTTAATTGGAATCTGCCATTAACTACTTATAGGGGCTGGAGCTCATGTTAAAAGCAAATATAATGCAAAAACTCTTGCTCAACTAAATTCCCATGCCAAACATCATCTTCAACCTGCTTCCCCACCCACTGGTTGAACTAATTACCATGTCCCCATCCCAGACTTCTTCTTCCTCCTTCCATTCAACAGTTAACATCATTTCAATGTGGAAAAACAATAATTCGAGTTTTCAAGAAAAGATGTTCATAGCTAAAAAAATATTTTTCAAAAATAACACTTTGTAACCAACAAAAAAATTTAATTATATTATTTTAATAAACTGCGACGAAAGAAAATTCTATGTAATTCAAATGATTAAATAGAATTAGAGATGTAATACAAAGACTCACGGAATAAACTTCCTCCAGCTGACATCGGGAATGTGCGGTTTATGCCATGATGGATTAGAAAATTCTTGGAAGCTTTTTGTTGTGTGCCCCTTTCTTGAAGATAGTTAGCGGCCGGGTTGGTACATGGGAGCTGAGCGGGTTGTTCTTCGTGTGTCTCTCAATGCTCCAAGATGATCAATGTGTACAGTTAGCCATGGTGTTGAGTGGTATATATATGGCGGGAACACAATAGCCGGATTTGGAGACAAACTTCCGAACCTGCAATTGTCTTGTTGTTCGTTCTGCAATGCAAATGTTTTGGGAGTGGTCTTGAAGCTCGCAACTTGGTGCCTTCTGCTACTGATGTGTCAAAGCCGGCTAATTCAACTGCTTGTGAGGCATGGCAATGGCATCCACCTTCAATTAAAATGATAAAATGTGAAAATTATAATAATAAATCACTGTATAAAGGCATGTTTATTGGTCATTTGAAAGACATGTTCATTTATTTAATAGGTTAATAATCCAATCCAATCCAATCCAATTCAACTAATGAGATTCAAAGTCCAATTCAAAATAAATGGGGCCTGTTAATGGCTTCAAAAAATACATAAGAACCAGAGTTATCCGTGAAGAAAATCAACCATGGCGGCAACAAACAAATTGGGGCAAACAGAGAAATCCTAACCAATTGAAGGATTTGATGGTTTTGAGAGAAAAATACAGAGTACCAATCCGTGCGTCTTCAGTAACTGACCTACGCACATTCTCTCAAACGCATCTCTGACGATCGGAGAGTCTCCGTATTCCCCAACGGAGAGAAGGAGCTTGAAATCGGGGTCAACGGAGAGCGTGTCGTCGCCGGAGGTGAAATTCGACGGTAGAGGCCAGAGGAATTGTCAATTGTGGAGCTTGAATTGTGGCGAAAATTGATCAATCTGTAGAGTAATAAGATAATTGTGAGAAATTTGATCGCCATTTTCAGGGGGAGGGAGAAAGACGGTTGAAGGAAACTGTCAATCGTGGAAACCTACAATTGTGAGCCGTCCGATCAATTTTTCAATATTGAATCTCAGCCCCTCTTTATGTCAAGATAAGAGGCAGTTTTTTCATTCCTCTATTGTATAATAGATGCATGTTTTTAATTATAATAACAAAAGATACTTAAAGTGTCATTATCTCAAAGATAAAGGTGCTTTTAATTGCAGGCAAACTTTTAGGGCAAATTGCAAATAAGGCCTGAAGTATACATCCCGTTTGCAGAAAGGGCCCTGATGTTTTAAATTTGGCAAAATCCGTCAAAAAGTCCTTAATTGCCAACATTTAGTTACTTGAGACCCTAAATCGCCAAATTTAAAACATCGGACCCCTTTTCGCGAATAAGGTGCATACTTCAGGCCCTTATTTGCAATTTGCCCAAACTTTTATTATAGACTTTTTATATAGAGAATTTACCTCATAAGTTTCTTTTGAAACAAATCACTTCTCACTAAGTTCCTCAATGTATTAAAATGTCCCATAAGTTCTCATGTTGTATTATGTATAATACAAAATTTAGTTATGCAGTAGTTTAAAATCATAATACTGCATCCGCACCACCGCCTCCGCCACAGCCCAGCTCCGCCGCCGCCTTCTGCTATCGCCGCATGCCGAATTTCGGTCAATTTTCGCCGAAATTCGGTCAATTTTCACCGGAATCCGGCAATTTTGGCCGAAATCCGGCCGCCAATCGCCGGAATCTGGTCGTCGGAGGTCGGAATCTGGTCGCCGGTCCATGAGCTTCGGACTCCGATCACCGGCGGCCGCCGGAATGCAGTATTATGGCCTTAATTGATGTTGTATTTTCGAAACATAATACAATATTCATAATACAATATTCATAATACAACATTAAATGGAACTTATTGAATATAGATTTAAAAAAAAAAAAAAGAAATTTATGGGGCAATGACCCTTTTATATAATTATAGGGCACATCCCGCGATTTACCTCCCAAGCATCTTGAGGCCAGGTGCGCAGTGGTCAAGGATTGATCCGTGAGGCTGGGAAGCACTGAGTAATCAAAAAAAAAAAAATAATAATAATAATTCAATGAACATCTTAAACAATTACTTGCTAAGAAACAAACAAAATATACCAAAAGTTGTATAGTCAAGGACAATTACTGCTACAAAATACACAGGAAGTTGTTTAGCCAAGGATAAGATTTGCTTTTGTTTTGATGGAATAAAAAACAAATGACTATAAATTTATATTTTAAATATAAATAAATACTGTAGAATATATATATATATATATATATATATATTCTATATATATATATATATATATATATATATATATATAAATATAAATATAAATATAAATATAAATATATATATAATTTTAAAATATTTATTAAAATAATTAAATTAAACTAAAATTATTATTTAAAATATCATTATTTATATTGAAAAAAAAAATAGGAAGACGAAAGGATATAAACTTGTGGTATGGTCGTATTTGAGAGGCGCTAGCTTTCACATTAACACCTAAAAGTTAGCCGCTACAATGAAAATGATCACAAGTATCATCTTTAAAAGATACAAGTAACAAATCCAAGTTTGACACCTTAAGAGCGAGCATAGGCAGTGGTGCCTTTTTCCTTGAGTCATGGCTGATGTGGACGTGTATAGCCTTTTCACAATGGTAACTTTTGGCCGGAGGCTTCAACGACTTTGAAGGAAAATGTGATTGGGATATGAATTTGAAGGCAAACAAAAAGAGTGGCCTACTCTCACTCTCTCAGTCATTGTTTTATCATATTTAAAAAGATTATTAAATAATAATTATATTAATAAAATTATTTAATTAATAATTAAAATTATTTTAATAAATATATATATAAATTAATATCATGTATAATTAACAATAATTAAATAATATGAATAATGATAATAATTATTATACATGTGGGTAGAAACGAGAAAATATAGTGGGGTATAGTAAAAAAATATGAGAGAAAAATTAATGACTTAAGTCACCATTGTGGATAAAATTATGTGAAGTTGTGGTTATCAAAGATTGGTGATGTGGAGCTGATGTAGAAGAGAGAGAAGCTGATGAGGATGGTCTGATATTATCATCTACGACTCAAAGATAAGAACAATGACGGATAATTAAAGTTAATAAAGACAGTCAGCCCAATCAAATAATTACAATTCATCTTATGTCTATTCTACTCCCTCCGTCTCAAAATATTTATTCAATTTGACTTTTTTGTTGAATTTTGATCATAAATACTCCCTTCGTCTCATGTCAATGGACACCAACTTTATGGGTGTGGGAATTAAGGAAAAGTAAGAGAGAGAAAAAGTGAAAGAAAATGTTGTGAGTATGAAGAATTAAATAGGAGAGAGAATGAGTGGGAGAAATAGTTAGGAGAGAGAATGTTGTGAGTGTAAAAGTGAAGTAGAGAGAGAATGAGTGGAGGGAATAGTGAATATTCTTTTCCATTTTGGGCAGTATCCATTCACGTGGGACGTCCCAAAAAGGAAATAAGTGTCCATTCACGTGGGACGGAGGGAGTATATGACAATTTAATTATGTTCATGAAATTCTAAAAATTCCTATTGATTCACCATTAATAATATTGTCAACAACAACTTTTAAAATTTCATGAACATGATTAATCTCTCATAAATTTGTGGTCAAAGTTCAACAAAAAAGTCAAATTGGACAAACATTTTGGAACGGAGGGAGTATTCATGTGCGGAGCCAGAAATGTTAGGAAGGGGGGGGGGCAAAAAATTGGGAGGAAAGGAAACAAATTTTTATTTTTTTTTTGCTATTTTTCTCATATACAATACAACTTTAGACATAGTTAAATATCTATTTTTTTCCGTCTTATTAAAACTTATACTCTTTACCTCATTGGTGTCTCGTTAAAAATCACACTTTCTAAAATGAAGACTACACTTTCTAAATGAAATTGTTTTAATACTTCTATATTCAATAAAATTCATACACTTAATCTTCAGGTCCAAAACTAAAATGTAATTTTAGATGAAATAGAGGAAATAATGATTGAAAAAACAGGAAAAAAAAAAGTCAAGGAGGGGCAACTGCCCCCTCTTGCCCCATGTACATCCGCCCCTGATTCTATTCTAGGCCTCGACGACTCGTTACCCACTAATACGCTCGATTCAACTCACTAATTTTTCGATCCAATCCAACCCGTTTAAGTTAGTGGGTTGAAACGGGTCACCCGTCTCGATCCGCCAAGCTTAACGGGCCGACGCAAACTCAACTCACCGACCCAATTCGTTTCAATCCAACCCATTTGATCCGTTAATTTAAAACGAGTTGTAGCTGATTGATTCATTTCTAATTGCTAATCTGCCACAACTCGACCCAACTTGTATAATTATCGGGCCTAGTCTATTCCTAGTTCATATCAACAACTCAATATAAATGACAATTAATGTCAATTGAGTCTTTTCAATAACTAAGTTAAAAACTCACTAAAAGATTCTTCACAAATATATACCAAGTTATTCAAGAAAATAAAAGATTATTGAGAGGTCTCAATATCTCCATCTCTAAGGTTATTTTTAATATCATTCTCTGAGGGAGGATATATGAAGATGTTAGTTGACAGAAGATAGAGAGCACTGGTGAATGTATACAAATATATACTATCACTATGAAGTATGTTTACATTCATTCTTGTCCTCTCTACTCTTCTGTCAACCTATTTTTCTTTTTCTTACTTCCAACCTTATTTCACAACCAATCCTTTTCTCACTGCACCAACGCTCGCCAAGGTAAGATAAGAGAATGAAGAGGTACTACTTTTCTCCCAAAACGAATGTTCATGGTTGTGTTGAAATTTTGATTTTGGAAAAATGAGGTTTAATCGATTTTTGATCAAGAATTTCATAAGGTTTTAATTTAGGAAAATGAAAATTGATTGCATATTAATAATTTACATTTGGAGTAGATTAATTTTTCGATATATTTACTTTCTCAAAATCAATTTGTGGTGAATAGAGTTGTGGCCCAAACCCACCGGGCTTCACGTAATGACGGGCCGGGCCGGCCCGAAATATCAACGGACCTAGTAAATGTCAAGCCCGGCCCATGCAAGCATCAGGCCTACGGGCCAAACCAAAGTCCAAAGGCAAAGCAAGGGCTAAGGGCCTAAGGCTGACCATGGCCAAAGGCCAAGGGCCAAGACGCGCAAAGGGCCAAGGCCGGCCAAGGGCCAAGGCCACGGCCTAATGAGAGGAAACAAGGGCCAAGGCCAGTCAATATAAACCCAACAAAGGCCATTTTCTTTTTTTTTTCAATCAATGTGGGATATGTGCAAGGGCCAAGGGCCAAGGCCAAGGCCACGGCCGGCCACGGCCAAGGCCAAGGCAGGCCAAGGCAGGCCAAGGCCACTGCATGCACTGTCTGTTTGTTTGGCTGCTGTGTTGCTGTTTAATGTTCAGCACATATAATTGCTATGAAGGTTTTTTTTTTGCTGTGAAGGTTTTTTTTTTTTTTTTAGCTGTGAAGGTTTTTTTTTTTTTTAAGTATCATCGGACCGGGCCGGGCTTTTGCGGGCTTTTCGTGTCCGGGCCACCTTAACCAACGGGCCTACCGGGCCGGGCCAAAGAGGCCCGGTTTTTTTTGGGCCACCTAATTTGAGGCCCAGGCCCTTAAAAAATCGGACGGGCTGGACCGGGCCCACGCGCCGGGCTCGATTTTGACGGCTCTAGTGGTGAATGAGAAATTAAATGCTCGAAGAGTGCAAAATGAAATAGGTTTATGAAGAGCTTATAGGATATGAAAGAGTTATCCCACATTACTTTAAGAATGAAAGTAATGCTTGTTTTTAAGTGAAACCATCCAAATAGTCATCAAGTTGTTATCTTCTTGGGCCAACCAAGTGGACCATTGGGTCATCCATACAACTAGTGGCCCAATAGTGCTAATTTTGGACTAGCTTCAAATTGGCAAATTAACCGCAAAAGGCGGAATGGACGGTTTAGGGCACACTTTGCACTTCGTCCGCATCGGTCGCCGGGAGTTGTGGAGCCTTAAACTTTTGACGAAAGTTGGCTCGGTGCGGCTCTAGGATGGTACGGATTGGGACAGCTTGGTTTGATTGGATCTTGGATAGCCCAGGTTGTTGCTTGGGCGGTTTGGGCCAGTGGGTTGGGTCTGGGCCTACTAGGGATGGGCAAACAGTTGGACTTGGTTTGGGCGCATGGGCTGAGGTCCATCTGGAATGGGTCAATGACGCTGCTCCACCAGGTGCAATGAACTAGGTCAAGTCGGTTGGTTCATTGAATAGGTTCAAATGGTTAGGGCTGGAGACACGACCCGCACCTGTTCCAATAGACGGGTCAGAAAAGATGGGTTAACCCATGCGATCTTAGCCTTCCATCAAGCCTAGATCCAACGGTGCAGATCCATCGGGTACTAATTGTGGCTATTTTCAAGAGGTACCACAACTCTTCATATATTATAAATAGCCCCCACCAGATTGTCAAACTCACTCAATTATTCACAATCACTTCCCTCTTCACCCAAGGAGCACATATTCATATATTTAACCGAGTTAATGAACAATGTTAGATATTTAACTGAATTTGGAATTCAGTCACATAATTCCAAGGAATTCTAACGACATCTGTTAGAAGATAGACTTTCTTGTTACATATGTGTGAGTACCCCGACCCGAACTCATGTTTTGGGTCCACTTTCCTTGATTTTTGGGCTCATATACTTGATAAAATGCAATTTGAGTCCAATTATCCAATTACCCACTCAACCCATTGGGCCTGCCATCCATTCGGCCCAACTGTGCCAAAAAGCTGTACGCTGTCGTCCGACATAGGACGACACTAAGGCGGTTTAACTCCCTCTG
This sequence comes from Adenophora triphylla var. japonica, assembly GCA_022495995.1. Lineage (NCBI taxonomy): Eukaryota > Viridiplantae > Streptophyta > Magnoliopsida > Asterales > Campanulaceae > Adenophora > Adenophora triphylla. Next base: position 517,307 of record JAFEMH010000702.1, read on the forward strand.
TCGGACGACATGGAGCCTCCCATCAGCATGTCTATAAATACAAGGCATGGCTGATAGTCTAAAGGGTATTTGTAGTTATGGCTCTAAAAATCTGGAAAATCTGATATTCAGGGTATGCTCGGCCGAGCACCTCCCTTGACTCGGCCGAGCACACCATTTGTACCAGCATATCGTTTGAATTTTTTTTTGAAAAGGCGCCATCCAACGGTCATGGTGCTCGGCCGAGCACCCTAAGGACTCGGCCGAGCATGAGTGATCAGAAAGGGGTGTTTTCTGGAGTGTGTTGCTCGGCCGAGCACTTTCCTTGACTCGGCCGAGCACCACTTAATTTTGGCCAGATTTTCAAAAATTTTCAATCTTTGCTATTTTGATCAATTTTCATTCATTTTTTTTGAGTAAAATTCACATTAATTTGTGCCCTGAACTTTGATAATTTATTGATAAAATATGGTATCCGAACACCAGTCACGCTGATTGGCGGTTCTTAAAGTTGTCAAAACTTTAAGAATGGACGGGTAGAACAAAAGGACTACTATCTTTTATTAATAAATTTCATTAATTACCTTAAGGCCTTATGTTTCCGATTAATTATATTCTTAACATTTTTTGAACAAAGTTAACATGCTTGTTTCCCAAAGGAGACCTTGTTGATTAAATTCAAACTTGTTAAAAGATGAATGTAAATATTGATATGTGATAACATGCTTGTTTTCCAAAGGAGACCTTGTTGTTGACTAAATATTTACATTCATGGGGTAATAATTGAACTAAACTTTTAGTCATTTTAAATACTGTGAACCATCCCAAAGGAAGGCAGGTGTTTAAAGTGAATTGTTTATATTCTTTATTACCGGAGAACAAGTACCTTAAACTTTAGGACACTTTTTATACTTGATCCGGCCCAAAGGAAGGCAAGTATTTAAAGTGTGTTGTTTAAGCTACTTGTTTACCCTAAGATAAATCAAATTGTGAGTCAATTCGCAATCCAAAGATTAGTCTTGATGTCATATTGATTATCTTTTATTTTTGATGGAATTCATTTAATATAATTAATCATTATGTAGATTCTTAAAAACAAAAGCAGGAGAAAGTAAAAGTCCAACCCATGTCAAAAGCTTCAAGCCAAATAAGTAGTGTAGGGTCAAGAGTCAGTCAGGGATCTTCGAATCCCAGTCCTCAGAGTCTTTTGTTATCGAGTTCGAGTCTCTAGATAGGTCTGATACTCTCACGGCTGATGAGCATCGCCGTGTCTTTGACTCTGTCTTCCCTTTTGCATTGAATGAAATGGTTGACCTTTCTGCGTATCCCTTAATTGCCACCTTAACAAATGATAAGTTAACTAAAGCAAATCTTAATGACTTAAAAGTGGTTAATAATGATTCATTTGAAGAGGACACAGAATTTTTAGATGAAAACTTTTTAAATGATAATATAAAGCAGGTTTTTGATCGAGACGACAATCGGGCCCAAGCTGCCGATAAGGTATTAACTACAGTGAATTTAGGAACTACTGAAGAGCCCAAAGAGACACAGATTGGCAGTTTCTTCACCGGGAAAGAGCGGGAAGCCCTCATTGATTTGCTCAAGGAATATGTCGACATATTTGCCTGGTCCTACAAAGACATGCCCGGGTTGGATACTTCAACTGTTGAGCACCGAATACCCCTGGACCCAGAAGCCAGGCCAGTCAAGCAGAAGCTTCGCCGGATCAAGCCAGAATGGTCTCTCCAGGTCAAAGAAGAAATAGAGAAGCTGCTCAGAGTGGTTTTCATTAGAGTGGTCGAATACCCGAAGTGGTTGGCCAACATAGTGACGATAACCAAGTCGAATGGCAAAGTCAGGGTTTGTGTAGACTTCAGGGACCTGAACAAGGCTAGCCCAAAGGACGATTTTCCCTTGCCCAATATCGATCTGTTGGTGGATACTACTGCCAGTTACGAAGTCAAGTCATTTGTAGACGGCTTTGCGGGTTACAATCAGATTAAAGTCGCCGAAGAAGATCAGGAAAAGACTGCCTTCACCAGCCCTTGGGGAACCTTTTGTTATACGGTTATGCCCTTTGGTCTGAAGAATGCCGACGCTACTTATCAGCGGGCAGTCACCGCGCTCTTTCATGACATGATCCACAAGGAGATCGAGGTTTATGTTGATGATATGATTATCCATTCCAAGGGATCAGATGGTCAACATTTGGTCGACTTGAGGAAATTCTTTAACCGACTGCGGGAGCATGACATGAGATTGAACCCAGCAAAATGTACTTTTGGCGTAGTCCGAGGAAAGGTTCTGGGATACATGGTCACGAAACGAGGAATCGAAGCCGATCCAAGAAAGATTAAAGCCATCATGGAGATGAAGCCACCGATGACAGTCACAGAGGTGAAGGCTTTCATGGGCCGTCTCCAATATATCAGCTGATTCATCCACTGCTAACCTCTATTTGTGAGCCGATCTTTAAGCTGCTCAAGAAGAATCAGGAGGTTGAATGGAACGAACAGTGTCAGACCGCCTTCGAGACAATCAAGGCCTACTTAGTTCACCCCCCAATCATGTGTCCTCCACATAAGGACAAGCCCTTGTTGCTATATATGACAGTTACAGATACGGCTGTCGGGGCCATGCTTGCGCAAGAAAAGCCAGATTCAAAAGTGGAAAACGCCATCTACTTCATCAGCCGAAAGCTTCAGGGCAGTGAATTGAATTACTCAGCTTTAGAGAAGACCTGTGCAGCTTTGGTATGGGTGGTCAGCAAATTGAGACATTATCTGTTGGTACATACTGTGTACCTGGTGTCAAAGATGGATCCCATCAAATGCCTGTTCGGTAAGTCTTCTCTTTCATCAAGGCTTGCGAAGTGGTCCTTCTTCTTAGCCAAATTTGATATCAAGTTCGTGACCCGCAAGGCAATCAAAGGCCAAGCTCTGTCAGATCATTTGGCAGATTTTCAAAGCTCATAATCGCCCGAATTCGAACCCCAGTTCCCAGACGATGGAATTTTCATGGTAGAAGGTACGAACCATTGACAGTTGTTCTTTGATGGTGCCCCCAACAAGAGGGGCAATGCTATCGGCATGGTGTTGGTTGATCCGAAGGATGTGCACACCCCCATTGCTATCAAGTTGAATATCCCGGCTACTAACAACGCCGCGGAATACGAAGCTTGTATAGCTGGCCTCGAGGCAGCTTTAGAGCGAAATGTCAAAAAGTTGGAGGTGTACGGAGACTCTCAGCTAATCATCAATCAGGTGTCCAATAAGTGGAGAACTGTGGACCAGTACCTGCAGATGTACTATGCTTACATGGAGGACCTGATCAACCAATTCAAGGAGGTCACGTTCCACTACCTACCCCGGGACAAGAACAGGTTCACAGACGCCCTGACCACTTTAGCCTCTTTGGTAGAGATTCCAGAGGGAAAGTCAGTAAAACCATTCAGAGTCGGGAGGCGTGAAAACCCAGCCTACTGTTGTCATATTGAGCTAGAAAAAGTCGATGACTTGTGGTACAGCCAGATCTTTCAGTACCTTAAGCATGGCGAAGCCTCATTCCCAACAGAAGAGGATGGCAAGCCAAAAGAAGGTCTCCGAGCCAAAAGTTTACAAGCGTTGAAAAGGTTATCTGCATAGTACGTTATTCTGGGAGATGACTTATGGAAGAAAAGGCACCAAGGGCCACTTCTACTCTGTATCAGCAAGTCTAAGGCCAGAAAGGTCATGGAAGAAGTCCATGGTGGTGCATGTGGACCACACATGAACGCCCAAGCTTTGATGTTCAGCATACTCAGGATGGGTTATTATTGGATCTCCATGGAGACTGACTGTATTCGATTTGTGCGAACCTGCGATAAGTGTCAGCGGTTCTCCAATCTCAACCATATGCCTCCCCATGATCTCTACTGTATGAGCACTCCTTGGCCATTCGCAACTTGGGGGATCGACGTTATTGGAAAGAAAACTCCTGCCGGCAGTAACGGGCACGAATTTGTGTTGGTCGTTGTGGATTACTTCACCAAGGGGGTTGAAGCGGCGTCCTACAAGGTCCTAAACTCCAAAAAGGTAGCCTATTTCATAAAAGAAAACATTCTGTGCCGATATGGCATTCCGAACGAGATTATTTCCGACAATGGGTCACAATTCGAGGGACATACCGACGAACTGCTTGCAGAATTCAAGATCAAGCGACATAAGTCCTCCCCTTATCGCTCTCAAACCAATGGTGCTGTCGAAACAGCAAACAAGAACCTGGAAAGGATCATCCGGAAGATGGCCGAGAGGAGCCGAGATTGGCCTGAGAAGCTTCACTTGGCATTACGGGGCTATCGTACTTCAGTAAGAACAGCCACCGGTGAAACCCCGTTCACTTTGACATATGGGATGGATGCCATTTTGCCCATTGAGTTAGAGATACCCTCCCTTCGGGTTCTGCTTGAAAATGAAGTGAACGAAATAGACTGGCTTCAGAGTCGACATGACGAGTTAGCTCTTCTAGATGAGCGAAGGTTTAAGGCGATGGAGCACATCCGGGCTTATCAAAAGCGCATGGCTAGGGACTTTGACAAGAGGGTACATCCCCGCGACATTAAGGTGGGTGACTTGGTCCTAAAAGAGAAGCCGCCGAATCAATTCAGTCCTTTGGGCAAGTGGGCGCCAGTCTGGGTGGGCCCGTATTTGGTGAAGGAGATCTTCTCTGGTGGGGCAATGAAGTTGACAGATTTGGATGGTAATCCCTTCATGCACCCGGTGAACGGCGACAAACTGCGCCGCTATTACGTCTGAATCGAGTCTTCCCCTCTATATATAAAAAAAAGAGAGAGAAAATAAAAACAAAAGCGCGAAAATAATGTACCCAGACGAGACTGAAAACCTCTCAAAAGGCAGTCCGTGCAAAACAAAGGGCGCGCTCGGTGCTAAAGAATATACCCAACTAGGCTGAAAACCATAAAAACGGGCAGTCTAGGTAAAAAACAGGGTTGCACCACTTGTTCCCCTTCTATCTATCCCTTTCTTAAACACAAAGTTAATTGGGTCGAACTACGGAGACCTGAGCCCCTTAGTCCATTTCTGTAAAAGGGGAACGTAGGCAGCCGTTCGCGGTTCGGTCTAAAAATCATAAAAATCACCAAATCCTGTCAACAGTTGTATTCGTGATTACCAAAATGTGTCTTGATTAAGCTCTAAAGTAATTTCAACTTTCATCACATTAATACATTCATTGATGAGTTCAAGCACGGTCTACTCTCGACTCATTAACATTAGCAAAAATAATGACTTTTAAAAAAGTACGTCTAAACTGTCTATGTCGGCAATAAGGGATACAATGACCGGTCGCCTAATCCTAGTCACTTGTTCCCACTCCCGAACTAGCATTCTTCTTCTTCCTCTTCCTCGGTCCCCGGGAGGTCTTTGGCTTAGCCATCTCAAACAGTTTTGTCTCCCGTCGTCCCGACTCAGGAAAGATGCGAGTCGGTGAGTCAACCAACCCGGCAGCTCTCAGTGCCACCTGGGCAGCCCTCTCCTCTCTCAAGGCTGTCCTTCGGGCCATAACTTCAGGGTCATCTCTCATTTTGGCCCTCCTCTCTACGAGTTTCTCAAAGTCCGATGCCGGATCGTCGGTCACGTTGTCTGGGTCAGTCAGTGCCTCAGCATCACGTAGCTCCTGGCTAGTTGGGTCTCCTCCTCGGATCCCTTGATAATATGCCTCAATGGAGTGTTGAACCGGTCCCATATGCTCCCCATGCCAAATGAGATACAAGGTGGATAGATATGTGATCCCCCGGGTCTTCCGTATCAGTGTGTGGGCGGGAAAATCTGCTCTCGAAAAGGCTCTGGCAAAGAATATGAGAGTCCAGACGTCAGTCATGTCAAGAGGAACGGCATCCCGGGCCATCTGCTCTCTGAAACCACCAATAGCCTGCTGTGGGTATCCATACTGTCTCAGAACAAGTAAGGGAATGCTAAACGATGAAAAGTGCAATCCCGGCAGCCTCACGATAATAGAATCATCCTGTCTGCCGCTCATGGTCTCAAGCCTCCATCCGGGAACCCAGTACTGAATATCATTGGTAGTATACCTGGCCAATCGCCTCTGCCAGCTCTCCTGTGAAACCTCCGGAGCCACTCGCCTCTGCTGTGTAACCCATGATCTTTGCGATGCCCTGCGGGTAATGGGGAGATAAGTCTCAACCGCTCAAAGAGCCATAATGATAAGAGACTGGGGCTGCCGCGTCCCATGTGCAATGACCCTCTAGCCAGTCGGTCCATCCCATGATATGTCTCTGCCATCAAAATGGTAACTATGTCTCTCTCTCCCTGCCCGGACCGGATCTCAGTCAATGTGGTACCTCGAGAATCCCGCATCTGCCTAACAACTACTAGCAGTAAACCGGAGCACACCCCATCATACTCAAAAAAGCAGTATAGGGAGATCATAATCAGCATGAAAATGTCCATGGCCGCGGATAGATCAAAAAGCTCCGGACATGATACAACCAATCGGGCTATCTGGGCCAGGTCAACAAAGGACATGTCAAGAATCAGATCAGATACCTGCTCTGTGTGAAATCCCAAGAAATCGGCCAATTGTTCAGTCAAGGGTCGTGAATCTCGTGGAAAGACCGCATCTCTGAGCTCAGATCCCCCAGTTAGTGCCCGAAACTCTTCGATAGTGGGCGTGAGGTCATTATATGAGAGGGTAAAGACATGCCTCTCGCAATCCCAGTATCTGGACGCGGCCCGGGGAAGATTCCAATCTACCGCCCACTCCTTTAATGCCCAGATGCATCTCAATCCATACCGTAAATCGATAACCCTCCTATTGGTACTATGATGGTGGCGGGTTAAATGGAAGAGATCGGAGTGAAATTGACGTTCTTTGATCTTGGATCTGTCATTGTAATGCTCCATTTCGGGCCAAAGGTTGAATCTTGGAGTCGATTTTGGGGTGGAAGACCAGTTTGAAGTCTGCTGTGACTGCTGGAATGTGCTTTTTACGAGTCTGCCTTTTATAGAATGCTGGGGCTTGCTGATCAAGAAACCTTTCTCCCAGACTCTCCATGTCGGACGACAGGAAGGTTCCATGAAGTCCTGTGTCGGACGACATGGAATGTCCCATCAGAACCAGCAGCAGCTGCAACTGCAGCAATTCCTCAGCAATCCAATGCTTGCTCAAAATCCTACCTAAACCTGTCCAAGACATCCAAAAACCATACATATACACTCCCCTTCACTCATCAAGCCCATGGGAGAGGATCCGGCATATCCAACACGCCCACAGACGCGTAAACATCACCCAATCACATACAAAATCACAAGAGCACCCAATCACATCAAAAACCACCATTTTTTGCCATTCTTGGGACGGACTTGCGCATATGAATTAACAAATATATGAATAAGCAAATATTTTAGTTGCCAAAATACAAAATGTAATAAAATACTTGTTTTACAACCCAAAAGAACAAAAAATAGTACATGCATCTCTTTTCTCTCCCCCTAAAAGAGTCCAAAGCATGACAAGAGGGGAAAGCCGTGATCAATCCTGCTCAGAATCATCCGCCTCATCCTCCTCGGAGCCGCTGTCGTCCTGGATGCTGCCCACCTCCTCCTCAGAGCCGCTCTGCTCCTGGCCATCGCCGCCGCCCTCCTGCGCCTCATGAATCTCGCCGTCAGATTCATCATCATCCTCATACTGGGCCCAAGGTCGGGGCTCACCATAATATCCGTGCCACTCAGGCACCGTGGAAAAAGAAGGCTGATAAGGATCATCCTCGCCATCATCACCATCAGGCTGGGGCTGCTGACTCGATCCACCCGCCTGTAAGCCAGAGGGAGCCAAAGACAGCCTAGGCCTCTTCTTCGGAGGCACGACGTCACCGGGCTGGGAGCTGCATCTCCCCTTCCAATGCTCTGCACTCCTCTGAAACTGGCGCAACATCTTCACGGCCCCGGTGAACGCCTTGGCCACCGCCCTGAACGTCTTGGCTGGAACCTGTTGAATGAACACAAAAGAGGCAGTCAGAAACAATCAATACAGACAGTAAAAGGCTTGAACAGAAAAGAAAAGATCGCTCACAGAAGTAGTCCCGCGGGGAAGCTGTAAATGCGGATGAGTCTCAGACAAGTCAAAAGAGGAACGGGGAATGGCACCCCCAGTCTCATACTCAAAGAACCGGGGAGGCATCGGCACCTGCATCCCCGCTGCCCTCCTGGCGGCCATAACCTGAGGAGTCACTAGCCGAGTAAAAACAAACTGAGCATAATCCCCATCATCAGACAGCTCTGCAGCATCAATACCGGTCCGCAACCGCTCCAAGTCAGGCAAGGCCCGGATATGCCAAATCCCCACAGGAGGATCATGAGGAACGCGAGCGGCAGCGCCATAACCATGCTGCCTACAGACCCTCTCTCCCAAATACAGGGCATCTCCCTCTAGGCCAATCAGAAGCCTCCTCGTCCTGGTCACTAAAGCAGCATCACCAACAATGTCCTCACCATACCTGCCATGCCAGAGAAACAGCCTCAACCCAACAGGGGTGCCCCTCAGAGCAATCATCGTATCATGGTAACAGGCCGTCTTACGAGGCTTCACCCCGTCTACTCTCCGGCTATCCCTCGCCCCAAAAGTCCACCGGCGGATAGCAGAGAACAAATCTGCAGTAATCCTCTCAGGCACGGTCCAGGCGTAACATCCAAACACCTCATAGGCCCACACCTGAAATCAAAAGACAGAAAGCTTTCAGTGTACAGCAGCAGTGATGCAATGATGGCAAAAAAGTCAATGCAGCAGTCAATGTGCATAAAAAATAAAAGAGCTTACCTCCAGAACAGTCTGATAGAAATCCAAAGAGGTCACACTGCCTCTGCTCACCTCATCCAGGCCTCTATACACCTGAGCTAAGCCGGCCTCGCCCCATGAAAAAGTGGATACCTGGCCCCAGTCCCTAAGAGGCTCTAGCAGAAGAGTCAATGCCGTCGTAGAGGCATTACAGAACAGGGTGTCGGAGAAACCAGCCCAAGCAAATGCCCTCGCCAACTGCTCGGTCGTGACTGTAGAGGCACCCTCAGAGAAGAGACGGCACTGCTGCGTCAGAGCTGAATGCAGGTCTGCCAATGGAACTCCATTACCCTTCGGGCGAAGGGTCATGCCAGTCAATGCCCGAATGGCATCCGGGCTCAGGACACCAGGATCCTCAGAAAAGATAGGCCTTCCCGTGAACCGCAGACCAGTAATGGCGGTGAAATCATAAGGAGTGATGGTGGACTCACCCCAAGACAGGTGAAAAGTATGGGTAGAGTCCCACCATTACTGCCTGAAGGCCCGCACCAGCTCCATGCTCCTAGGCGTGTCCCCAAAATCTCCAACGGCAGTAAAGAATGGTCCGAGACCAGCAGCAATAATCAGGCCCTTGGGACTGTCCGGCAAATCAGAGGAACCGGGAAGAAGACCCCAAATCGTGGCAATCGCCTCAGGGGACTCCTTGGTCCGCAAAGCCTGCAGGTGAGCACAACACAGGTATCAGAATATACTCATAACAATGTGTGCATTCTTGTGTGCATTTTTTCAAACAATCACATAATTCTTTCAAAAGAACAAATAAAAAAAAAGAAAAAAAATATTTTCAAGACAATGCATCTCATTCCATAGCATGCAATTCCTCTTTGGGTGCGATTTCCCCCAAATTCTATCTCGAGCCCTAGAAATCCAATTTCAAAAAAGAAAAGGGAAGGGTTGATGATTTAGAATACTTACCCCCATCCGTTCCATGGTGAAAGTATGCAAATCAAGGCTCGGATAGAGCCCATTCCCCTTCGAAAATTTCTTTCGTTTGTTCCGATCAACGAGCTTCCTCCTCTCGGACAATGATCGTTGCACGTTCCTTCTCGATTCCGCTCGCGTAGGCATTATCAATTTTTGATTGAAATCAAAATCGGAGGGAGAAAATTTCAAATTTTTTCTCTCCTTCTCTCTCTCTCAACTCGACTGATTCCCAAATTTGGGTTCTGTCTTACGACCTAACTGTTTTAATTAAAACAGCTTGGGGAAAGCCCCATGTCGGACGACATCCACACTCCAGAAAGTATAATTTTCCTCTTTTGCCCCTGGTCAATTTTGTCAGTCCCTCTTGACTGCCTATCGTCAAAATTCACCACTTCATTCGGGTCTAAATGCCCATCTCTCTCAGCCTTTCCCAAGAATCATTACCAAGATCCTTAGCCCGGAATGGCTATAAACTACCCGGTCCGGAAGACCGTACAGATTCCCCACACAGCAAAATTCGCGGGTGACTCCCAAAGAAAAAAGTCAAAATCGCGGGTGACTCCCAAAGAAAAAGTCAAATTTGCGGGTGACTCCCAATGAAAAAGTCAAAATCGCGGGTTACTCCCAAAGAAAAAGTCAAATTTGCGGGTGACACCCAAAGAAAAAGTCAAAATCGCGGGGTGACTCCCCATAGAAAAAGTCAAATTCGCGGGTGACTCCCAAAGAAATAGTCAAACCCGGGGTGACTTTCCTTGGAACAGTCAATCTCCGCGGGTGACTTCCCAAAGAAAAACAGTCAAATTCGCGGGTGACTTTCCAAAGAAAAACAGTCAAATACCCGGGGTGACTCCCCTTGGAACAGTCAATCTTCCGCGGGTGACTTCCCAAAGAAAAACAGTCAAATTCGCGGGTGACTTCCCAAAGAAAAATAGTCAAATACCCGAGGTGACTCCCCTTGGAACAGTCAATCTTCCGGGGTGACTCCCCTTGGAACAATCAATCTTCCGCGGGTGACTCCCAAAGAAAAAGTCAAACCCGGGGTGACTCCCCTTGGAACAGTCAAAATTTGCGGGTGACTCCAAAAGAAAAAGTCAAAATCGCGGGTGACTTCCCAAAGAAAAACAATCAAAAACGCGGGTGACTTCCCAAAGAAAAACAGTCAAATTCTCGGGGTGACTCCCCTTGGAACAGTCAATCTTCGGGGTGACTCCCCTTGGAACAGTCGCTCTTGGGTACTAAGCCCGTGGCCTCTCATTAGCTCCACCTTTTGGACGAACTACGACTCGGCTTGATTCCCCCACGGGATACGTAGGAATCCTTTTCGTAAAAGGTCCAGCCGCATGACCATCACGGTCAATTTCCCCTGGGACGCAAACGTCCATCTTCTACGAACTACGATTCGGCTTGATTCCCCCACGGGATACGTAGGAATCCTCTTTATAAGAGGTCCAGCCACTTGACCATCCTGATCATCTCTTTTCCCCGCCGTTCGCGTCCGGCTCGGGATTCTCATTGTGTCGACGACCCCACTTCCCGTGGAAGTGACATCGCCGAGGGGCTCAGTGAGTACCCCAACCCGAACTCATGTTTTGGGTCCACTTTCCTTGATTTTTGGGCTCATGTACTTTCTAAAATGCAATTTGAGTCCAATTATCCAATTGCCCACTCAACCCATTAGGCCTGCCATCCATTCGGCCCAACTGTGCCAAAAAGCTCTACGCTGTCGTCCGACATAGGACGACACTAAGGCGGTTTAACTCCCTCTGTCGGACGACATGGAGCCTCCCATCAGCCTGCCTATAAATACAAGGCATGGATGATCATTTAAGGAGGACTTTTGGAGAGATCTTAGTAGGGGGGGGGGAAACTCTGTCAAAACAGAGGCTCATCCTCTCTCTCTCATACACATACTCACCTCCCTCCTCATACATACACATACCCAAGCCAATATTAAATAAAACCTTCCTTGTTGGTGTGTTGAAGGGGTAAGCACTATACTATTGGTGTCTTCACCTTGTGGACTACAATAGGTAGCCACTAAACCCTCTTTCTTTCTCTGATCACCTTTTGCATACATCTATATATCATCTTGCATGCTTACTTGCTTTGATATTATGTGAAATATTGGGGATCTTGCATGATAAAGGTGGTGGAAATGTGAATCTTCCATATTCACTTCTCCCCACCTCAGATCTGAACATTTGGTGACATTAGCACCATTAAAGTTTGAATCTTTGTTTAGTTTCCATAGAGTTAGGAGGTGATGGCTACATAAAAATGGCCATAGATATGTGATTCATCACATTTGGCCATTAAAGACATGTGATCCTCCCATAATACTCACGTAGTGTTACTATTCTACTGTTTTCAGTTCATAAATGTAGCTTGGTTTGCTTTGGGGACAAGTGGAATCAATCTGACTGAAGGGAACTGAAATAGGCTGCCTGTGTCGGACGACACAGGACTCTCAAGAGGTCCTGTGTCATACGACATAGAGTTCCCAGAAGGCTACACAGCTTTTCTTGGACTTCAGATCTATCAGAATTGATCCTCCTTTTGTAACCCAAAGCTTGCTCAAGCAGTTTTGGCTCATTTACCACTACTTAGGTAGTCTAAGTTCTATTTGGGTGCAATAAATTGATGGAGGCGGTTTGTCATATGAACATGGACATTCTCGGGTGTCCCATGTCATATGACATCTGTATCATTAAAAGTCTATCTCGACTTTGCTCACTCCAATCAACCCCAAAATGAGCTTAGACCTGAATAGTATTCCTTTATGGTTGAAATAATCTTGTCCCAGATTCCAGAACAGCTTTGGTATTGTAAGAGGCAATCTGACCAGGAAGCTTCCTGTCGTCCGACATCCCTCTCTGAGGAAGTCCTGTGTCGGACGACACTCAAGCTTCCTGAGCAGACTGTCTCCAGCCCTTCTGCCTTGTTATACAAGTCTTCATATGTAGAGGGTGTGGCACCCTATCATGGCTCACAAGTTGTATTCAGTCTCTATACTATCAATGAAATTCCAAGTTCGCATGCCTTGCTTGTTGACACATTTTGCACACACATCTTGAATGATTATAATTGTCTAAAGTTTGATTGAAAGTCTCGAAAGAGGCGTGTTGGGTAAACTCCCAAGTTCTTCCCAAACACGTAACCAGACCCCCGAACTCAAAATCTCTTTAAAAATAGGTTTCTAAATGTTTTCCTTTAAACACGGCGTGGCGACTCCCAAAATTCTCAAAATCCAAAAGATAAAACAAAAATTATATTTTTCCGGAGGCCGTTCATTCAATAAGTCTTCTTCAAAGTCTGAAAGTGTCAAACACAGTTGCGTTCGCCGAGATATTGATTTGAAGTGCTTCTATCAATAATAATAAGTTGTTTTATCTTGAGAGAAGATTGCCACATAAAACCGTTAGCACCAGTGCGGGGCAATATCTTCTTGCGGAAATTGTGTCCAACACAAGACTCGACTTCCTATATTTATTTTGTTTGGTTTAATTTCCGTATTTATTATTTATTTCTATTCCCTACCCTGTTAATTATTATTATGGTTCATTTATTATTTGTCATTTCGTTAATTTCAAGAAAGCCTTATTTATTGTTACATACAATTTTCCTAACAATCGCAAGAAGATATTTACGTTTTCTTGATTTTATGACAAACATGAGCCAATGATGATGGACAACGGAAAGACATGATCGTTAGAGAATTAACGAAAATAATGACGGTTTCCAAGGAAGGATAATTAGAAAAGCATTGGAAGCTAACTAGAAGATAATGAGAAGAACAACAATAATCACGCAAGTGATTCAAGATATTTGTTGACACATGGAACGGACTTCAAAGGTGGCAATAAAAGATGTCATACATATAGACCACTCTCAGTCTAAAGTAGAAGAAGATTACATGGCCATCCGGGATGACCACTCTCTATCTGAAGAAGTTCGTAGAAGAAGATAACCCATCTATCCGGGATGACGAGCCATATCCACAAAGACAAATAATCGAAGAGGCATGGGATCATAGAAATCTCATATGTAGAATGTACATATTGAGTGGGCTAAGTAATGTCGTTACCGAAAGAAATGTCTCGTGGAGACAGCCAAAGAGTTTTGGAACTCTTTGGAATGAACCTTTAAGGTTCAAGAAACCGATTCCTAGATCTGATGCAGATGTGGTAAACGCAGGTCACTTAGCAAGAGATTGTCATATTCCATGAAGGGAAATGGACAACATGAATCAAAGCCAACGTCAACAAAAGGTTAATTAGGCTTGATTAACAATTAATGGGATTTGAAGCCAACTTAGCAAGTTGAAGGTCAACCCAAGAGAATGGTGGATAGACACTGGAGTTGGAGCTACCCACCATATATGTGCTGATAAAGAGAGTTTCTCATCATACACTCCTTTCAATGGAAGGAAGGTGTAAATGAGAAACTCTACTACTTCCAAGGTCGTGGGACTTGGAAGGGTTGTGCTGAAAATGACTTCAGACGGAGAACTGACTCTCATGAATGTGCTGCATGTCCCAGACATTCACAAGAACCTAGTTTCCAGATCAATGTTGAGCAAGGCTGAATTTAGACAAGTGTTTGAGTCAGATAAAATTGTATTGACCAAGAAAAATTTATTTCTTGATAAAGGGTACCTTGCCTAGAGACAAAGAACAATGGTGTTTCTTATGTTTACCTTTTGAAAGGTTCTAATTTATGGCATGATAAATTAGGTTACGTGAATTTCAACACAATTAAGACGTTAGTGAGACAAGAATTAATTCTTATGAATAAATTCGATTCAACTGACAAGTGTGAAGTTTGCGTGGAAGCTGAAATGACCAAGTCATCATTCTCTTTAGTAATAAAAAACAATACACATCTTGAGTTAGCTCAAACAAATAATTGTGATCTAAAGTTAGTGCAAAACTTGAGGTGGAAAAAAATGTTTAATTACTTTATAAACGGTTGCACAAGATATTGCTATAAATATATATTGATAAGAAAGGATGAAGCCTTGGAGGCTTTCTAGACTTATAAGAATGAAGTTGAAAATCAACTTAATATAAAAATTAAGAAGATTCAAAGCGATAGACAGGGATGGCAATTTTATCGAACCCGACCCGAACTCGAAAATATCCGACCCATTTGGGTCGGGTTCGGTAGTCACATTATAAAACCCTTCGAATTTGGGTTCGATATTTCAATGGTGCCCGATCCGAACCGACCCGACCCGTTGAAATGGTGCCAACAACAAAAAAAAGTTTACCTCTATCTGAAGTGAATTCTCAATAATCAAAATAATTGGCTTGGATGAAAGACAATGGATCAATGTCATGTCTCCGTTGTCTGACATCCACTGTTGCAAAAATAAAAATAAAAAAAAATAAAAAAATAAAGACTTTTTCAATGGTGTAATTTTTTTTTTGGTGAAAATTTCATATGGTGTTATGCCTTTTATACTTCTTATTTGGACTCCATTAAACGTTATTCTAGCCTAGGAATAAAGGGATTAGTGTCAAAGAGCTTGATATGAGCTGATATAATTAGTTGAGGTGAGAAAGGAACAAGGCAAGTTAACACAATATTTTCCTACGGCTGTTTTACATGTCGGGTCGGGTTCAGTCATTCCGGGTCGAGTTCGGTTAATATGCTTGAATAATCGTGTCGGGTTCGGTTAGATCAAACCCGACCCGAACCCTACCCGTTGACATCCCTAGCAATAGATGAGGAGAATATGTTGCTCTCCTTGAAGACTTATATGTCTCAATCTAACGGAGTAGCTGAACGCAAGAATCATACTCTTAAGGAGATGATGAATGCAAGGTTCAGGCTTATCCAACAAATTGTGGGGGTAGCAATACTCTCGTCGAACTACGTTCTTAATAAGATATCAAAGAAAGGAATTGATAAAACTCCTTATGAATTATAGGATAATTGTAAGCCGTGTTATAAATACCTTAAAATGTGGGGGTACACCTCAAATATGGGGGTACGGGCTAAAAGTAAAAGTACTTAAGCTAAAGGCAAGGAATTAGATATTCATTTAGATTATATTTCATTGAAATGAAATATATAAGTTCTAGTAAGAGAACTTATGAAAGTGCAAATAGTTCATCTTAAAGAAGACGAACCTAGGCACATTTTGTGGACAAAAAGAAGTTAGTCTTTCGGTCCTTATTTTTTATGATAGAAAATTAAATGAAAACTGTTAGAGAAAGTTATTAACAGTTAAATGAATAATTCATCATATGTACAATATTTGTAAGTTGGTTGATCTCCCTCCAGGATGCGAACCGTTAGGTTGCAAATTGGTCCTTAAAGGGAAATATTGAAAGATGAATCTATAAAAGGAAAACTTTTGAAAGATAGGTCCTGGAATGGTAGACTTTCAAGAAATGTAGTCAAGGGAGTCATAATTCAAAAGATAGATTTCAAAAGGAAAATAATCTTCAGAAATAAACACTAATGAGACGGACTTGAGAATCTGAAAAGGCAGATCTCTTGACAAATGAATCTCGGAAGATAGACTCTCAAGATATAGAATCTGAAGAGATAGATTCTTAAAATGATAGACTCTTTAAATGGTAGAGTCAAGAGAGTTAGATAAATTCTCATGAGATATACTCTCGAATAAGTAGATTCGTGAGAAGTCTAAAGAAGGTAAATTCTTGAGAGGTAGACCCTGTAAAGTAGATTCTTGAGAGGCATACTCTAGAAGGTAGACTCGGAAAGTCAGACCACTTAGAAATGTTGACAACTCGAGAAGTCGGACCTGTACAGAGATGCTGACCACTCAAAGAAACTGACAGCTAAGAGAATTTGATTACACAAAAGACTAATCATCCTAGAAAGACTAAAAGTCTAAATGGAATAGTAATCATTCATGATAATATGCTTGTGATTACGGATTACAATACATTAGATATTCAATAGTATGAAAAGGATATACTAATTGAATATCAGACACAGATAAACTCTAAAGTGAAAATGTGTTCACAGTAGATAAAGGAGTGGTATCATTGTAGTCTTCCAAGACAACATGGATAACTCGATTCAATAAGGAATTTGAGTTAATACTATAAGACAATTGATCTCAATTGAATGACTGGCCGGCAGGCCTGTTTTGGACCATGAAATTGGCTATAAATAGCAGCCTCCTCCTTCATTTTGATGATCAAGAATTCTTACCTCAAGCCCCCATTCGACATTCCAGCCCTTCTCAGCCCCCAAAAACCTCCAGAAACGTGCCGAAATGCCGCCGAATCGACGAAAACTTGAGAGCGAACGAGAGTTAACTAGGGGAGGTTCTGCCTACATAAGAGCAAAATTTCTCTCCTCTTTAAATACTTTCCAAACACGTACCCTAGGAAGATAGAGCCATTGTGTAAGTACCCCAATCTGGGTTGTTAATGTTCCGTCAGCCTAAATTAATGATTTATAATCGTTTAAGGGCATTTTGGACATTATTTTGACAATTTGAATGAGGAAGGACCTCTTAGGAATTAAAAAATGGCCAAGGACCTCGCTGGAAATCCATCATTTCCAAGGAAAATCACCTTTTTGACCAAATAAGAAACAGCCAAAACAGCTTTTCTGCAGTTCAGGCACGCCATCGATCTTGTCCTCACGGATAAGATTGACGCTCGATCTTGTCCTCGCGGACAAGAATGTCGCTCCAGACAAATTATAAATTCAGCCTTTCTTCTTCAGTTTTAACAACAACAAACACCTTTCCCTACTGTTACTATGCCGAAATCCCTCCTCAAAACAGCCTTAAACACTCCCACAACTCCAATTTAACACCAAATCCAACCACAAATCCACTACCAAATCACTTCTAAGCCTTGAAATCTCTCAAACCCCTAAACACCAACCCAAGAAACATTGGTAAACCCTTATTCTCCCTACTCAAACCTCCTTTGTTCATGTATGAATTTCATTTCTCCATGATGTGATTCTTCTTGCTATTTGTTCATCCCCCTTTCCCTTTGTCCTAGGATCCAAGAGGATCTCCATGGAACTCATTTCCATGGATGATTCTCTACAAGGATCCACACTTTAAATTATGTATTTCCATTGTCCCTTTACATTAACTAGTTCTTGTTTATTACTTGATCTCTTGACCTAAAATGTGGTCATCTTGGAGTTCATCTCCATAGATGATCACATTAAATGGTCCACATCTTTATTTCCATGCCTTTTTATATTATTAGTCTTTACTTGCTTACTTGACCCAAAATGTGGTCATCTTGGAATCAATTTCCATGGATGATCATATTAAATGGTCTAAATTGTTTACTTCCTTGTAAATACCCCTCCCTAGTCTAAGATGTTCAACTTGGAAACCTTTCCTTGGATGAATATCATCTAGACTTATATATTTAGGTCACATAAAGATGTAAGAGATACACTTGAGCATAGATCTCAAGGATGGTCCTCCTTGCGGCCACCTTAGAGATCTTACTCTAAAGTTGATACATCTTGACCTAGTCCTCTTGTTAATTTACTTTCATGTCATCCCCCATGTCCCCTTTACATTACTAGTTTTTACTTGTTCATTTGACCTAAGGAATGGTCATCTTGGGATCAATTTCCATAGATGACCATCTTAAATGGTCCATAGCCTTTACTTCCTTGCAAATGTCCCCCCATAGTCTAAGATGTTCACCTTGGAACCATTTCCATGGATGAACATCCTTAAGACTCACAAATTAGGTCACACAAGATGTATAAGATACACTTGAGTATAGATCTCAAGGATGGTCTTTTTATGACCACCTTAGAGATCTTCCTCTAAAGTTGATACATCTTGACCTATTTCTTGTATTGACAAATTTACTTTCATGTCAAATTCCCCTTTCCCCTTAGCAAATGAAATGCTTACAAAGTCCTAACGTACCCCCGGGATGACTTGATTAAGTGGATTCATCACTTATGACCACTAATCAAAGTCTAGGGAAAGAGAGGACAAGCATGGATGCCAAAATCCAAACACCCCCTTTACTCTCTGTCTTTCCAGTTACAATTCCAGTTAAGTCCTGTAAATCCAGTTAACTTTCTGGAAATTACAGTGACTAAACTGGAAACTGTAAAAATATTGACACTGCAGGGCTATCCGCGCGAATGAGATTGCACTGCAGTCTTGTCCATGCGGATGACATTGTCATCTGCAAACAGTCCCTCAGTTTTCTGTTATTTCCAGTTTAATCGCTGTTTTCAAACTGTTTTTCAGTTCAGTCCCTGGAATTCCGGTTATTTTCAGAAAACCCCTTTTAAAACACACACACACACACAACAAAAGTTTTCAAGTGAGAAAGACTCGTCGTATGAGGCATTTCGGGTGAACGTGCTAATCGTTCTTCCCGGAGTGTAACGTGACCTCCGAACCCTTTTTCTCTTTTACGGGCTTTTTTTCAAAGTTTTGGCCCCCCCTTAAACTAAAAACGGCGTGGCGACTCCGTTGATTTTCAAAAAATTGGGTACATCACAGTGGCGACTCTACTGGGGATAGTCCATAAGCTTTGTTTTTTTTTTAAGAAAAAATAAAAAATGATACTTGGAATATAGGTGGAAACCATTAAGCTTTCCGTTATTGCCTCCTAACACGAGTCTGGGATAAACTATGGTCTAACAAAGCCACGTATCGGTATCATTTAAAAAAAAAGCTTTTGTGGGTCAAACTTCCGTCCCAACACTTGAAATATTTTGTTGTGCGTGTGTGTGTTTTCCCACGATGCGTGGATTTCGGTGTGACCATCCCGGAAAAGTCAAATTTTGACTGTCGGATCCATTTCCTTAACTGTTTAAATTTTATGTGTTTATGTGCTTATGTGCTTACATGTTTTCAAAAAAAAATATTTTCAAAAATGTTTTCAAAAAAAAATAATAATTATAAATAATTTTTTTTCAAAAAAAAATATCTTTTTTGCATGCATCATGCTTTTAAAACACATTTGAAAACTTCTATTTTTACTCAAAAAAGAAGATAGACTGCCGCACACTACGCGCACGTTGACCTTACACTGCACACTACGTCCCTAACCCGGGAAATCTCAGTAGCAGCCTGGGAGACCTTACACTGCACACTACGTCCCTACCCTGCACTTGTCCGTGACACACTTTTGTCCGAGACTCGATTGGTTTTTGGTCTGGTTCGTGTCAGACTGTGTCAGTGTATACCCCGCGTAGGTCAAACCTTAGTCAACGTGCCAAGTCGGGATCCCCCGTGGACCTAACTCAGTCGAAATCATGCCGGTCTTCCGTCATGAACTTTGACTCGATCTTGACTTGGGCTCGAACTTTGACTTTGACCCGCACGGCTTATGCACCGGCTCCCAGTATGACACCGAGTCATCAGGTATTAACGCTCAATCCATGTCTAATTACTGCTTAGCCAACGATGAAGTCAAGATCCCTTGCAGACTATTATCAGTCGAAGTCATGCTGATTTTCCGTCAGGGCACTTTGACTCGATCTTGACCCTCGACGCTGGCCTTGCCGGTAATTTACATTGAATGTGCGTTAAGACTTTATGATCCGCTAGACCTTAGGTTCATTTTCCTTTTCGGTCGGTGGGATCCGCTTGCCCTACGGAGCCCTTGTTCGGGGTTACAGGTTGAGGGTCTGCAGGCGTAGTGATGTGTCCCACTGATCCATGACTCAGAGTATTAAAAGAAAAAAAAGGAGCAATCTTTTCCAACCACTTAGGGTTTAAGAAAACACGTTTTAAGTAAATTTAAATGAATAATCGCATGTTGCATGAGCCCTAAGCCCAAACACCAACCTGTTTCGCTTTTCCGAGTCTGAACCACACCCTTTTGTGCCTTCCACAGTAAGCAAAGTTTGGATCAAGATCCCGGGTCATCGTTTGTTCAGCTCAGTCATTCCGGAATCAGATACATCATCAGTTTCTTCCTTCGCTTCAGCTCAGAGTTTCAGAATGGCCAGCTCAGAGGAGAACAGTGGGGGACGTACCACTCTGTACCCCGAAAATCCGCAAAATGCAAAAACAGTGGAATCAGATGTTGGAACAGATAAGACAAAATCAAGAGGCTCAGATCAGTCAGTTATTGGAAAGTGTCAGAACCCAGGGACTAGCAATTGTTCGCAACCCTAATGGAACCTTTACGGTTGATGCGGAGATTGAAGCTAATTACCCTCCCGGGAATGCCGACTATCGTCAAATGCCTTGCCCCCTTTCATGTGGAACTGCTAATGGGCCAAGCATCCCCCGGCCTATGACTCATCCTGTCTCTCAGCCTCATCAAATCGATACTCCTCAGCAGTCCGATCTTGGTCAACTTCCTCCCGGTGCCTCTCAGGACTCACCACCAGGTTTGGATCAGTTTGCTTTTGCCCCACAACTTGGAAGGGGTCGGTTTACTACTTCACAACCTCAGCCTGGTTCGGGTCATCAGCTCGGAATGGGTCAGTTCGCAACTTCTCAAGCCCAGCAGTTTGACATGGCTCCGCAAGCCATTTCGGGTCAGTTTGCTTCTCAGGCTCCACGGTTCGGACGGGGTTAGCTTGCTTCCATCAATTCTCAAGGCCCACTTGCCCCTGTGATACTGCGAGCTCACATGGTCCACAGGGATTTTATCACCACTTCATCAGACTCACCATATTCGCAACATCCTCCAAGCTCTACTCCGCCCCTCCAATTGGGAAGTCCGACAAGGCCACACGGTCCTCATCCAATTCTTCACTCGACTGTTACGCAAGCTGCTCCTGCTCATCAAGTACAGTATGCACATTACTCTTCTAGTCACAATCCTCAGTTTGGTCAAGAAACGTTCAGTCCTACTTTTATGGTGCCTCAGACCTCACATCTTCAGCAACCTTTTGGATCCACACTCACTACTCCCCGGTATCCAGCCATTACGAGCCATATATCCTCATCTTCGGTAGCTGCCCAGCCTTATGAGGCCCCTTATAAGTCTCACCACCCCCGATCCTTCGATCCACATTCTTGTGTTTCAAGTTTAACTTATGAGGAGGGTTACGGTCATGCTTTTAATGTTCAGACTATCATTCCTCCCACCAGAATGCTTCCTACTGTGGTTTCGTTTGCTAATGCCAATCTTGTGGCGGGGTCGTGCAGTCCTAGTGTTCCTATTGACTATTTCGAAGGGATATTGGTAGACCAGTTAAGAAAATACAAGAAAAGCCTAGCAACGAGAGTATCGACAATCGCTCGACTCAAGCCATATCACCATACCAATCTCGCGTATCTGACACAAAGGAGTTTTACACAAAGTCAAATCTCGACGCTTACATCGAGGGTTACATCAAAAGGGTTCGTGCACGGGGAAGCACTACTGGTCTGAGCATCTCTCACCGCTATAAACCTTACCCTTCCAACACGGCTGTAACATCCAGTAAAGGAAATAAGGCATTGTGTACATTTCACGGCATCCAAAAGGAACCAAGAAATGGTAGTCCTCTAAGGCAACGAGAACATTTTGATGATTTTAGGATACCCATGGGTTTAATTTTCAAGGCTTTAGTAAAGGAAGGCCTTCTGGAGCCTCTCAAGGACTACCATCCAAGGAGCTCAAATGCACCCCTCGACATGAGTAAGCATTGCACCTTCCATAGTCATTATGGCCACATGACCGACGACTGCACAGCCTTGAAGAGAGCGGTTCAAGGGTTAATCGAAGCGGGCAAGCTTGAGCGCCCCAATGGACCAAAACCGGCAAACTCTGTTCAGAATGGTGACCAAGTCGATGACCAAAGCTCGAATCAAAGAGCACTAAGAGTTTATTCCCCCACCAAAGGAGAAACCACATCCCAAGGATTTGGGTGTTCCCTTAAGCAAAGTTTTAAATAGCTTGCTAAAGCAGGGTCTCCTCAAACCCATAAGAAACTATCAGCCCAAGGACCCCAAAATCCCTTTGGACACTACTAAGCACTGTGCTTTTCACCAGTATCACGGTCATACAATCGACAACTGCACGGCTTTGAGAAAGGCAATTTGGGGGTTAATTAAGAAGGGCAAACTCGAGCACCTCAGTGATCTCAACACTGCCAATGATCATTTCCCAAACAACACGAGTGTAAACATGATTGATTTTTATGATTCAAGCTCTGTGAATTCAATAGACTTTGACATTTACTTTAGCAAGCTAGATGATTTAGTCGAAGCAAATGTTGAGAATGGCTGGTTTGACTGCAACAAGCATGTGGTCGTGGCAAAGCCGGATTTGGTGAAATGCTTTGAACTCCCGCCCTCCGATAAGTTCACAACTGATGCCAAGGGGAAATGGGATGATAATAATCTGATGGCAGATAAGGCAACCGTCAGGGCCGGTAAGCAAGGAATTCCTGAAGTTACCAAAGGCGAGCATAATCTGTCATAGCTTCACGAGGAATTTGCTTCCAATGCTGAAAGGTAGAGGCGTGGTCCAACAACAAAGAATAGCTAGACTAGGGGCTACCCATCCTTAAATTAAATTAAAATATTAAAACAGTCTTTTAGTCAACCTTCGTAGGTTCTAGTACTTTCTTTGTTCAATCAAGTCCTCCTCGGACATTGTAGTTAATCTTAAATTTTCTATAAAAGAGTCTTTTTTTCTTTTCTTGCTAGACTCGAGACATTATTTGCACACCTACATTACATTTAATGAAATGGTTTTATTTTAAATGATCACTCGCATTGCTCAACAAATAATCTCTTGAAATGATTAAGATTTTAATTAATTGGTGTGAGAAAGTCAACTAATGCCCTCCCTATACACTTTCCTTACCTCACAAAGGCCTCCATCAAGCCATACACTTTCCAAAACATGTCCCCACCATCACCTTGACCAAGTCAACGACGGCGGCAACATGAAGGAACACCAAAAGGTCATTCAGCATTAGAAGATCAACCTCCTGACGACAACAACTTAAAGGATTGCCTTCGCCCTCATGTGCATCAAGAAAGTTCAAGCAGGGGCTAGCCTTTGTCCTCAAGTACTTCAAAAAAAAGGGGCTCAAGCAAAAACTTCAAAAAAAAAACCTTCAAGCAGGAGCTTAAAAAAAATGAGGCCAAGGACCCAGCACCGCCGATCAGAGGCTTGACATATGAGCAAACTTAAAGCTCGAAGAACGAAAATTGTCAACAACAAGGGAGCAATCAAAGTAAAGCACATCATAATCCCTTAAGTTGTATTCAAATTCTTTCTCCCCCGATGAAAGGCGATGATCAAGAAGCAATGGAATCGTTGAAAAGATCTACTTGTCAAGGAATCCTCTCAAGGCCCGTGCCTCATCATCTAACCTCCCTATCCGAGCCTTTTCACCAAAGGGACCACAAATATTCATACCCTTTCCCAAAGCTAAACACAGTTCAAGCCCGAACTACGGTGACCTGAGCTCCTCACAATGAGGGGAACGTAGGCAACCAGAAATGGTCCTGTCATAAACACATTCAAATTCCATATATTCGGTCTCCTCAATGGCCTCTCTTATACACAGTCTTTCTTCAAAATTCGTTAACTTTGACTCTTGGTATTGGTCGACTTTTCCTCATGATTGATCAAAATGTTTGTTCATATCGAGATTAGGGGTTGAATAACCCGAACATTAATAAAGGGTTTTAAGCCATTTTGTGATCATTTTGAATAAAACATGTTTTCAGATGTCTCGACAAGTATTCTCTTTCTACATTATAGGAAAAATAGAGCTAAATACTAATTTTCTGTCAGCAGGGGCTTCCATACACTTTTACGAACCTTTCAACATTTATGCTCTCTCAAAAGAGTCAAACCCAAAGCGAGTTCTTTTGTGCCTTCATCAAATGAGGCCATCAAATAATATAAATCGGGAATTCGTCCCCACTTTTTGAAAATATGCCCCTGCAGGTATACATTTCTTAATTTTCGTTCTTTTACATTTTCTTCCGGTTGACTAATTGACTAAAGAAAATAATAAAGTAAATATAGAAGGATGGGTTGCCTCTCTTGCTATATGACAATTCAATTTGCATTAGAGCTGCATTGGACTCTTTAAGGTGGGACTTTCGTGAAGTCATTTCTTTAGAGTGGGGCTTCTCTGGTCATCCCGGGTCCATGTTGGTTCCTCTACTTTGCTACGAGACCACTTTGCAATCAGGTTGAAGTTTTTCTCATGTCAGATGTACAATCATGAGGCTGAGGCTTTACCAAGTCACTTCTTCAAAATCGAGACTTCGCCAAGACATCTCTTCAGACCAAGGCTTCGCCAAGCAAAGGGAGGTTTGATCGCCATATTGGCCACTTTAGAATTATGGTTATGGGCTTGTCAAATGCAGTTCTTTGATGTCCAAGGTTGAGGATGAAATTTTAACCAGAACCAGGGATTCAGTACGATGTCATGGCTAACAGTGGAATTCGAGTCCATAAAACTCTTTGTATCAATCAGAATGAGGTTTCAATGATCATTTAACGATTGCCCTCAACCCCGATGGGACTTTCATGGTAGAAGAGGAAGGGGGTCCCTATCCTTCCCTTGGTCAGATAAACTACTGCCGGATGCCACCACCTTCCTCATATGGAACCTCCACCGGGCCACACTCATCTCAACCTGTGAATCAGCCATCCTTTCAGCCTCAGTCTGGTATACATTCACAGTTCAGTCTGGGAGAGTCGTTTGGGGAAACAAATTGACTTCAGTCTGATTTGGGCCTGTATGGTGTGCCTTAACGCAGATGGGGTCAGGTCGGTATGTCGCGGCAGTTTGGTATACCTCAGCAGTGTGGTACAGATCAGTCAGGGGCTTCTCAGTTACATTAGCTTGGTATGAATTCTCAGTTGGGTTTGGGACGGCAGTCAACTATGGATCAGTTCGGAACTTTTCCGCCCCAGCAGTTTGGGACGTCTCAACAGCAACCCAGTTCAAGACAGCCAGCCCCCCGCACCGCACAAGTCTGACAAGATCCCTTCATGACCGCCTCAACGGGACAGCAAACCCTAAATCCCAATCTCAGTCGCCCAGACTACACCAGGATGCCACCACCAGCCTCCTATGATATCACCACCAGATCCCCTGCTCCTCAATCTATGGGTCAGCTAGCTCCTTAGCCACAGCCCAGTGGCCCCGTACAGTCTGGCTGGATAAGCCAGTTTGTCGTCCCTCAGTGGGGATAAAGTCAGTATGAAATGTCCTCTCATGGTTGGAGACACCTCGGAATACCACAACAAGTTGGGATCCCTTCACAGTCTGGCACATATCAGTGTGGGCCTTCACAACAACAGTTCAGGGTACCACATCAATAGTTTGGAATGCCGCCACCACAGTTTGGTTTAGGACAGTAATCAGGTGTCCCTCCTCAATACAGTACTGGTTCGGCAGCTCCCAGCGCCTCACCAGCGCCACAAAACCGTTCCTCACTCAAGGCCCTATAGGCCAGCAAGCCCCCATTCCTGTCTCATCAGAATCACTGGGACCACAGTATCCTCCCGATTATACACCATCACCTCAGCCAGGCATGCAGTTCAACAACCAAGGGCCACGACCCACATTTAAGTTTCCCTTTATAAGTCTCACCCCGGGAACCCGAGCTACCCGGCCACTTCTGGTCTGCCACCACCCTCCTTACCCGTTGGGAATCAGCAACAGGCCGCTGGATTCTATCCTTATGCTCAGGCTCCTACTTACACTCCCCAGGGTAATTTAGGCTAAGGGCAGGTTTACACCTATGCCCCAGGCCCTGCTATCCTTTCCACCAGTGTGCCGCCAATGGTAACCCCTCTCTCCAGCACGATCACTGGCTTGAACACTCTGGCTCCACCACTGGACCCTCATCTGGCTTGGTTCATGGAACTATATAAGGAAATGAAAGCGCAGGTCGCCGAGCTGACAGGAAGGAAGGCCGCCCTCCGGCCCACAGATCCCGATTCCATTGTGCCTCTACCGCATAAGATCGTAATGCCTAACCTGGAACTGTTTAATGGAACTGCCTGTCCCAAGATCCACCTTGACACCTACACCCTAGCCGTGAAAGCTAAAGGATGCACGAATCAGCAGTTGGTTGATTACTTCAGCCTCTCCCCAAAACTGGAGCTCTGAAGTGGTTTTTTCGGTCGGAACCCGAGTCCAGGGCCACTTGGGAACAGATCACCAACGCCTTCACCGAAAAGTACAAAGCCAACCTGGAATGGGAGACAAATCGGGTAGACTTGCAAACAACTATACAACGCTCTGAGGAGAACATCGGTGACTTTACAAGCGTTGGAGCCTCAAGTTGAGCGAAATGGCCAACCCTCCTTCTAATGAAGAACAATTGGACATCTTTCAGTCATGCCTGGAAGCCTCATTTGAGAACATCCCTCAGTAACTTCCCCTATCCAGATCTGCGTGCAATGGTTAGTTCTGGGGCTAAAATTTGACCGACAGCAAGCCGCTGCTCCTACTTACCGGTACCGAGCTTCTGCCTCTGATCCAGCTCCTGTCCTGCCCAAAAGGTAATTAATAAGTTAACTACGCGGGCCAGGATTGAAACAATGCCACTCCTTTCGTGCCAAGGAAAGGCGATGTGCCGAGTCTAAGGCTTGAAGATTTCGGAATGCCTCTGAGTGAAGTCTTTCATGGACTTGTGAAGGAAGGTCAGATCAGACCTTTAGACAACTATCAGCCCATGGATCCCAATGTCCCTTCAGACACAACTAAGCATTGTGCTTTCCACTAGTATCATGGGCACGTTACTAATAATTGCATGAAAAGGGCGATGTGAGAACTAATCGAAAAGGGGTAACTTTCAGATACCCAAAGGGCCCGATACAACCAACAATCCCTAAAGAACAACCATAGGGCGAATATGATTGAAGCCATGAACAAGTCAAGTGCCACTATGGCTAACAGTTCCCATATGGAAGACACCTTTTGAAGGGAGGATTCTAGTTGCATAGTTGTTATCAAAGATGGGTTTCTCACTTCTTGACGTAATGATGCAATGAATCTGGGGTTACATCAACTTCACCTCGAGGTCTCTCACGTCGATCGGTCGACTCGGTACTTCATCAGTATGTCAGTTTTACAGCCAAACCATTAATTGGACCTATACAGTGACGCTTTGTCGAACCTGGGGCTTTATCAAGTCATTTAGAGAAAGCTTCTGTGGCTTTCGTCATGCCATTTCCTCGGAATGGGCCTTTTCCAAGTCACGCCTATCTTCAGAAGAAAGGTCTAGTCACCTCAACAATTATCTTGGAGTTTTAGCTTTAGAACTTGGTATATGGCAACTCCTTTTATCATCAGAGGTTGAAAACTGGGAATCTCCTCATATCAGCATTTCGCCAAGTCATTCTCCAAATTTATGTCAAGTCACAACTAACCCAAGCGAAAGAGGGTTCATTCATATCAACATACTTTGATTCTAGAGCCTGTCAGCATCAGCTTCAAATGTCCGAGACTAAAAGGAAATTTCAATCGAGACCCGAGGATCAAATCCAAATTCATCCCAAGATCAAAATTGAGGTCCTCATGATACTGGTGACCTACAACAAGACCTCATCAACGACATGCAATTCAGTCCGCGACAAAAGGATATCACCCCACCTGCTTAAAACTTGTCCCAAACAGTCCACAACACATACAAACCCTCTCACCACCATGCATCCCCACAAAAATCTCCCAAGGGCTCATGTAGCATGCATAAAACATGAATTAGTAGAGAAAACCTAAGAGATTGTTAATCATTTTGGTTCTATTCATGCATTCACCATAAATGTCATATTTGCATTTGTCCCTCTACTAACAAATGTAGCGATTCAAGCACGAAAGACAAGTTTTCCATAACTACCTGAAGCCTCTCCGCAGCAAGGATGGTCTCCACCGAAGCGTAATTCCAATGACTTCAACAGAACTGCCCAAATGACTGGCAAGACCTTTGTCTCCACATCACCATGACTAGAACACCTCTAACCCACGTCAGCTTGTGCCCAGGCGCCTCAAGACAACACCATTTTTGTTTCAAATACCTCAGATGAACACCAGCCTGATTCAGATACCTCAATCTTGCATCATCTTAGCCTCAGACACATCAAGTCAACATCATCTTGGCCCCAGACCTACATCAGCTTCATCTCAAAATGCCTCAAGTCTTTGAAGACATCCCCCAATGTCTACAGTTCGGCGAAGATAGCCCCCATGTCTATAGCTTGGCAAAAGACAAGTTCCGACATTTGCATCTTGGTAAAGACGACCTCCAACGTCCACAAATGGATGAAGACAGCCTCCAGTGTCTACAGTTTGGTGAAAATGGCCGCCGAAGTCTTTACCATCACCTCTAGAACCATCGCCACCAGCAAAATGCTTCTCAACACTTCACGCTGTTAAAATTGCCAACTCGACCAGAGTGCCTTTGAGTCCCTCTCTACCAAATTAACACCTTTCCTTTGGTTTCCCTCTTACCAAGTGTTAGATGCCTTTTTAATAAGGACCCTCTCATTTCAAACCTAGTTCTTGCATTCTTCGAACCCAAAGCCTTCCACAGCGAGAAGTCCCAATGTGAATACAAGCTCAACAACCTCTACAAGGTCGACGATCACCAGCAAGATGCAAACTCAACCAAACTTCTCCTTCAGGTCAAAATGCCTCCAGACTTGTCCCTATTAGGCTAATCACCCTTCGCACATCGGCACAACCTGAAGGAACTACTTCCGTTTTGTGAGATATTTCTCCACGCCTACTTTCATTTTGTGGGATAATTCTTCATGTCTCCCTCGATACGCACGCGGGATCGTCTGCCATCCCTCAATCCATTTTATCACAACCGCCTATTTCATCCAAAGCCCACGCCTTCGACGTGACCTTCAACAAAACTTAATGAAAGCCTATTCCCTTCCTCATTTTCAACCTCGGCCTTCAACATAAGCCCGACCTCTTCAACGAAACTTAACGGAAGCCTATTCCCTTCCTCATTTTCAACCCCTACCTTCAGCAAAAACCGTCCTCAGTAACCTAGTGAGTCTATGGTGTTGAACACGCGACAAAGTACGTCCTCACCAACCTAGAAAGTCTGCGGTGATGAAGTGCGCTCTCAACAAAGAAGACCACCCCCGGCAAGTTCCAAACTACGTCCAGGCTTGATTCCCATTCGGGATACGTAGGTAGCGTACCATAGGTCCAGCCACTTGACCAACACGGTCACCCTTTTCCCCGGTAGTTATCGTAAACTCGAATCTTCCCCAGCTAGAACGCCTTCAAATATTCTCCCTCAGGTACAAAACCTCGATTTAGGTTCATACTCCTGAACCGAACCTCGACTTAAGTTCATACTCCTGAACTAAGTCACCATTTAGGTTCATACTTCTGAACTAAACCTCAACTTAGGTTCATCCCCGACGAAAGCTAACGGAATCCCATTTCTTTCCTCGTTTCCATCTACGGCAACAAACGTAAGTCCGATCCCTTCAAATGAAGTCCACCAAAAGACTGTCTATCCCCACAGAGTCTGTCCTCAACGCAAGGATACGAACCGTCGAAGGAGACCATTTCAAAATGATAAATCCTCATTAGGTTGATACCTCCGGACCATCATTCGCTAAGGCTTGAGGCACCTAAACGCTATCACTAAGGCTTGAGGCACCTAAACGCTATCACTTTGGTTTGAAATAGCCACACGTTACGAAGACCGTTCCGATATGGCAAAACACGAAAGAAGACTGTTCTGATACAGCAAATCATCAATTGAAGACAGTTTCGACACAAAAGATCGCAGACAAAATACGACGAAAGTGATAAACCGCAATCACCTTTCGTTTCGATAAAGCGCAATCGTCTTCTGATTTGATAAACCGCAATCACCTTTCGATTTGATAAACCGCAATCGTCTTCTGATTCAAAAAACCGCAATCACCTTTCGATTCGATAAATCGCAATCGTCTTCTGATTCGATAAACCGCAATCACCTTTCGATTCGATAAACCGCAATCATCTTCTGATTCAATAAACCGCAATCGCCTTTCGATTCGATAAACTGCAATCGTCTCCTGATTTGATAAACCGCAATCACCTTTCGATTCGATAAACCACAATCGTCTCCTGATTCGATAAACCGCAATCGCCTTTCGATTCGATAAACTGCAATCACCTTTCGATTGATAAACCACAATCGTCTTTTGATTCAATAAACTGCAATCGCCTTTCGATTCGATAAACCGCAATCGTCTCCTGATTTGATAAACCGCAATCACCTTTCAATTCGATAAACCGCAATCGTCTCCTGATTCAATAAACCGCAATCGGCTTTTGATTCGATAAACCGAAATCATTACCAGGTTGACATCCTATAATAGTAACTCTAGGGTCGACGTCTGAAGATAGTTGAAAGACCCGAACTACGACCGTCTTGATTCTTCTTAAGGATACGTAGGTAGCCTACCATAGGTTCAGCCATCAGACCAAAATGGTCATTCCTTTCCCCAGCGGTGTGGATATACAACTCTAGCCATCAGACCAAAATGGTCATTTTCCATCCCCAGCAGAGTTTCTTTCAGTGATCGACTGCAGAACTCGCTCGCCAAGTTGACACCCCAAAATAGTAACGTCTGAAGATAGTCGAAAGACCCGAACTACGACCGGCTTGATTCCCGCAAGGGATACGTAGGAATCCTTTCATTAAGGGTCCATCCATTCGACCGCCTCGGTCACCTCCTCGCCCATCTCGGCAACGTTTGCCAGAATGGGATCCTCACTTTGTCAATGACCCCACTTCCCCTGGAAGTACCGTCGTTGAGGGGCTACTGTAAGTACCCCAATCTGGGTCGTTAATGTTCCGTCAGCTTAAATTAATGATTTATAATCATTTAAGGGCATTTTGGACATTATTTTTACAATTTGAATGAGGAAGGACCTCTTAGGAATAAAAAAATGGCCAAGGACCTCGCTGGAAATCCATCATTTCCAAGGAAAATCACCGTTTTGACCAAATAAGAAACAACCAAAACAGCTTTTCTGCAGTTCAGGCACGCCGTCGATCTTGTCCTCGCGAATAAGATTGATGCTCGATCTTGTCCTCACGGACAAGAATGTCGCTCCAGACAAATTATAAATTCAGCCTTTCTCCTTCAGTTTTAACAACAACAAACACCTTTCCCTACTGTTACTATGCCGAAATCCCTCCTCAAAACAGCCTTAAACACTCCCACAACTCCAATTTAACACCAAATCCAACCTCAAATCAACTACCAAATCACTTCTAAGCCTTGAAATCTCTCAAACCCCTAAACACCAACCCAAGAAACATTGGTAAACCCTTATTCTCCCTACTCAAACCTCCTTTGTTCATATATGAATTTCATTTCTCCATGATGTGATTCTTCTTGCTCTTTGTTCATCCTCCTTTCCCTTTGTCCTAGGATCCAAGAGGATCTCCATGGAACTCATTTCCATGGATGATTCTCTACAAGGATCCACACTTTAAATTATGTATTTCCCTTGTCCCTTTACATTAACTAGTTCTTGTTTGTTACTTGATCTCTTGACCTAAAATGTGGTCATCTTGGAGTTCATCTCCATAGATGATCACATTAAATGGTCCACATCTTTATTTCCATGCCTTTTTATATTATTAGTCTTTACTTGCTTACTTGACCCAAAATGTGGTCATCTTGGAATCAATTTCCATGGATGATCATATTAAATGGTCTAAATTGTTTACTTCCTTGTAAATACCCCTCCCTAGTATAAGATGTTCACCTTGGAAACCTTTCCTTGGATGAATATCATCTAGACTTACATATTTAGGTCACATAAAGATGTAAGAGATACACTTGAGCATAGATCTCAAGGATGGTCCTCCTTGTGGCCACCTTAGAGATCTTACTCTAAAGTTGATACATCTTGACCTAGTCCTCTTGTTAATTTACTTTCATGTCATCCCCCATGTCCCCTTTACATTACTAGTTTTTACTTGTTCATTTGACCTAAGGAATGGTCATCTTGGGATCAATTTCCATAGATGACCATCTTAAATGGTCCATAGTCTTTACTTCCTTGCAAATGTCCCCCCATAGTCTAAGATGTTCACCTTGGAACCATTTCCATGGATGAAAATCCTTAAGACTCACAAATTAGGTCACACAAGATGTATAAGATACACTTGAGTATAGATCTCAAGGATGGTCTTCTTATGACCACCTTAGAGATCTTCCTCTAAAGTTGATACATCTTGACCTATTTCTTGTATTGACAAATTTACTTTCATGTCAAATTCCCCTTTCCCCTTAGCAAATGAAATGCTTACAAAGTCCTAACGTACCCCCGGGATGACTTGATTTAGTGGATTCATCACTTATGACCACTAATCAAAGTCTAGGGAAAGAGAGGACAAGCATGGATGCCAAAATCCAAACACCCCCTTTACTCTCTGTCTTTTCAGTTACAATTCCAGTTAAGTCCTGTAAATCCAGTTAACTTTCTGGAAATTACAGTGACTAAACTGGAAACTGTAAAAATATTGACACTGCAGGGCTATCCGCGCGAATGAGATTGCACTGCAGTCTTGTCCACGCGGATGACATTGTCATCTGCAAACAGTTCCTCAGTTTTCTGTTATTTCCAGTTTAATCACTATTTTCAAACTGTTTTTCAGTTCAATCCCTAGAATTTCGGTTATTTTTAGAAAACCCCTTTTAAAACACACACACACACACAACAAAATTTTTTAAGTGAGGAAGACTCGTCGTACGAGGCATTCCGGGTGAACGTGCTAATCGTTCTTCCCGGAGTGTAACGTGACCTCCGAACCCTTTTTCTCTTTTACGGGCTTTTTTTCAAATTTTGCCCCCCCTTAAACTAAAAACGGCGTGGCGACTCCGTTGATTTTCAAAAAATAGGGTACATCACACATTGGTAACACTCTCACTCTCAACCTTCCATTTTAACTCTTTTTACGCGTCCTATGCTATTTCTGATCCGATCAAAATCTTCAAAATGTAGACAAAACGTTGTCTACGGGTCTCGAAGTGATCCTCTTTCTATCACTTCTCTCCTTCGAGAAAAGTGATTTAGGGTTAAAACGGAGATCTTAACCCATTTTTATCTATTATGTCATTTATCATCCGAATCGTTTGGTTCTTCGATCGTCATTTTCATCGTCCGGATCATTTGATCTGTTGATATTGTCAATTACACATCGCTCTTTACCGTTCGAACCATTTGGTTCGTTGATTGTCACTTTTACCGTCCAAACTGTTAGGTTCGTTGATTGTCACTTTTACCGTCCGAACCGTTTGGTTCGTTGATACCGTCAATTCAATACTGTCATTTACCGTCCAAACTGTTTGGTTTGTTGATCGTATTTACCTTTAACGTCCGAGTCTAGAAATTGACTTGTCGATCGTCATTTCAATACCGTCATTTACTTTGAAGGCCTTTTCCTTCTCGTCATTTTATCAAAAAAAGGGTAACGTTATAATACCCGTTTCAAAAATCAAACTCTTTCCTTTATTGTCGTTTTGTTAAAAAAGGGTAACATTATATTGCCTGACGCATTTCAAAATCCGCCATTCAAACTCCTTTTCAAAATCAAAGTTTGCCATTCAAACTTCCTTTCAAAATCAAAGTTTGTCATTCAAACTTCCTTTCAATCAAAAGTTTGTCATTCAAACTCATTTTCAAGTAACACACAAACACATACACATACACACTTTTCGAGAAAGGTAGAAAGACTCGTCAATACGAGGCATTTTGGGTGATCTCAATTTTACTCTTCCCGAAACGTAACCTGACCTCCGAACCTAACAATCTCTGTTCAAATAGCCTTTTCCTAAGTTTTGTCTCCTAATCAAAATGACCTCCTTTTCAAACAGCCTTTTCCTAAGTTTTGGCTCCAAATCAAAACGATCCCTTTCAAACAACCTTTTTCAAAGTTTTGGCTCATAATCAAAATGGCGTGGCGACTCCTCTTTTCCGTGAAATCAAAACCGCTTGCCGCCCTAGCGATCCGGGTAATTTCAGAGGGATTTTGTTGGTGCAAGTCCCTTCGGTGGTGATACTATCCCCGTAGACAGTTGTCAATTCATCTCCTTGCATGCATTTGACATATTGGTGAAGAGTGGATGCTATGCCGTTTATTTGGTGCAGCCATGGTCTTCCCAAAATGGCCATGAAAGTGATAGGAATGTCCAGGACTTAAAACTCGGTAGGCATCATCTATTTGCCGAACCATAAGTTTAGGGTAGTGACCCCGAGAACTGCACGGGAGGTAGAATCATAAGCTTTGATAGTGTGAGCCGAAGGCTTTAAGTCGGTGGGCTTGATGTCGAGCAGATCCATCATTTTGGCAGGCAGAACATTCATACCCGAGCCCCCATCAATAAGTACGCGGGGAAGGCGGCACTCATCCAACTGGACAGTGATGTAGAGCGGCTCATTATGATCAGCCCCAAATTTTGGCAGGTTCAAGTCGGTGAAGGTGATGATGTTCCCGTAATGGATATTGCCGATCATCTGGATTACTTCCTCGGGAGTCACATCTACAGGGACCATGGTCCGGGCTAAGCTTTCTTCCAGCTTGAGCTTATGATGGTAGGAAGAGGTGAGCAGGGACCAAAGGGAGATATTTGCCTGGGTCTGATTTAGTTGGGTAAGGATCGGGTTTTCCTTTCCGGAACTTGCTTCCTCGAGTACCTTGGCATAGGGATACCGACTGGGTTGCGTCTCTTGCTTTGTTGGCTTTTTGTCAGCCTTGGGTGCTAGCACATGAATTTGGCCAGATCGGGTCAGAACATTGACATCGGGTTTGGCCTCTTTCGAGCATGTTTCTTTGAGTTGAGCCATAGTCAGTGGGGGATTTTTCAAAGTACAGGGCCATACATCCTCTCTCAATTCGTTGACTGTTACTATCCTTTTGGGGGCATCGGCCGCCTTTCGAATTCTGTCCCATGATACGGGTTTAGGTGCTTTGGAAGAGAAAGATCCTATGGTCTGGCATAGTTGCTCGAATATCAGTGTGCAGCAATGGTTGCTTGGACTTAGCATTGTGAGGCTAGAGGATTCTAAGAATTAGCGCTTGTATTTCTTCCCAAGTCAGAATAGCCAAGGCTTCTTTGAATCGCCCGCGACAATCCTGGTAAATCTCCATCGAGAAGAGCTCTCTTTGTTGCCTTCGTTAAGAGTTAGCGCTTGCATTTCTTCGCAATCTGTGGGACCTCCTTTAGCATTCTTTGGAGATTTATTTCCATTTTTCTCTTCCCCTTGGACAGGCTTTTCCTTTTCAATTTTCCTTTTAACTTAAGAATGGAAATGATCCTTTCCCATCCTCCTAGGACCCCTTGGGATTCCAGTTTTGTAGTCTTCGTGATTGGCTTGGAAGAGTATAACTTCGTCATCTTCATCGTCGCTTTTGCAAAGGGCTTGCTTTTCTCGGGGAGGCAAACGCTAGTATTCTTCACGCTGTTGGACCAAGTATTCCTTATGTTTCTTCATTCCATCTCCTAGATCATCTAGACCGCTGACTGTCTTTCCTTTCCAAAGAGGGTTCATCGAGAATTGGTTGTAATTCAGAAAATTGCCGTTGGTAAAGTTCTTGAGGTCGAACTGATCCAGAGTAGCCTCTAATTGTCTTTCTAAAGCGACTTGCGAAGCTTTAAGGGCTTTGTCCCTGCGAGCCTTTCGAGTTGCGTCTTCATCCCAGAGGTGAGTTTCTTGCACAACTAATTCCAGGAGGGCTTTTCTTGCGAGGGTCAAGCATTCTTCGTACGTACACATTGTCTTACTGTTCCCTAAGACCGTTATCACATCCAATTCTCCAAATGGTGGAAATACTTGGATTATGTTCACGAAGGAAGTTATAGTCGAACATTCCATGCGGCCTTCTCTGATCTCAACTACTAGAAAATATGCCCACATCTGGTCGATTAAACCGACAGGTTTGTTAAATTCGACGATGTTCATGGTCTCATAATCCCGATCAAGAGCCAATTCTATCAATATTAGCAGTTCATCAGTGGGTTGCTTGGATCCACTACCGTGATGGCTGGGAAGAAGATCAAATTTAAGCATATTGACACTAAAGTGGTCGTTCCTTCTTTTTGGGGCCTGATCTTTTTCGTCAGAAGCATATTTGTCGATGTTCTTAAGGTTGCTGCTTGAGGCATTTCTGAGGTCAATCTTGCCTATAGTTAAGTGAGGAGCTTTGTTTCCTTTGTCGAGGCATTCGGCCTTAGCTGCATTCTTAACCATGACCCTAACTGATGGTATAGGTTCGCTGCTACTGGTATGGACACTTGGGGATGAAGGGCTTTGAGCTCTTTTTGCGAGGGCCTCGTTCACTATGACCAAACAATCGTCAAGGATGATTTCCATATCACAAAATCTGACAATAAGGATCGGGTCCTTGGTCTCGTCAGGGCATTTGGAGAAGATGATATTAACGAAGTCGTCATCAGTTACGTGGTCAGAAGGATTTTTGGTCATATCTACCATCTGCTTCCATTCGCCGAACAACTGTTTGTACGGGACGTTGAGCTTCACGTTATCCATTATATTTGACCCTTCAATATAGGTAACTTCATCTGAACATGAGCCATTCTCAAATCTGAGCATGTTCACATAAGAGTTTCCACGCTGGTCTGTTGCATCTTCTACTTTAGAGAGTTCTCATTCATCTCTGCTTGATGGTTCGACCTAAACCAAAGGACGTCGTGTACCCTGCTGTGAAGCTGGTACTGCGAGGAAAACATCGTGTCCTCTGCTTGAGCAGAGGGGCCTGATAGGGAATTTCATGCTTAATATTTCATGGACGGATGCCATACATTCCTCGTAGGTATGCCTGTGTCTGTTGACCTTTATCATGAAGATTTCTTCATTAGTTTGGGCCGAGGGCTTGGCTTGAAGGATGCTTATGAACTTTTGGTCGGAGAAGGGAGGGTTATGTCCTAGTATCATCGAGATTTCTAATGTTTTTTTTTCAATTCGGGATTCAAGTCTCGAAAGCGGCAGTTGAATCTTATGAACTTTATTGCTTCATGCTCCTCCTGCTCGAGGCCGTTGACATAATTGGCATCTCCGAACTCGGAGGGATATCGATGAGATTTTCCCCAATTCTCCTTAGGATGGTCCGTGTGGGGTGGCATATGTGCATGGCTGCGGGTATATTTGGTTGGTACCTCAGCTTCGTTGCTCACGAGAATGCTATCTCCCTTGATGACCTTGAGGTCTCCTCTGCAGTTTATGAACATTATGCATTGATGGAGGGTGGAGGCTGTGGTGCAGCCATGGGCGTCCTAGCAAAGCTATGAATTCGGACGGGATATCCATTACTTGGAATTTTACCGGCACCATTTGAGCTTCGAACCAAAGTTCTAGAGTTACGGTTCCCAGGATGGGGCGAGACGTATTGTCATAGGCTTTGATGGTTCAGGAGGATGGGATCATGTGGCTTTTATCGATGCGTAATGCTCGCATCATGCTGAGAGGAAGAACGTTAATGCACGATTCGTTGTCTACCAGAACTCCCGAAAGGGAGACGGTGTTGAGTAAAATGGTAATGTACAGTGCCTCGTTATGTTCTGTAACCCCCTTTGGCAAGTCCTCGTTACAAAATGTGAGCATATTGCTGTATAATCTTGGATCATACACTTGATATCTTTCGGGAGAAGGGGAGTCATCGAGCCAACTGTTTCCCCTCTTTCTTTTGAGAGGCAGAGGTCTTAGTGGTACCTCGGGCCTTGTGTTCTCGTTCTCAGGATTCTTGTGAGATCGCTTGTGGCAGTCGCCCTCCTTCGTTAGAACATTGATTGAGTTTGACTGTTTGGTTTGTTTTGCCTTTCCTCTGCTGACCCACGCTCTGAAGCCGGACAAGTTGAAATCAGGTTTATCTTTCTTGGGACAGTGTTTCTTGCTGCCCGTCGGATCGTCGGGACTTAGGGCTTTCTTATATCCTGAGGCATGAACTTTGGTGTCAGTAGGATGTTTCAGCTCTCCTTCCTTTGTTGGTTTTAAAGCTATACGGCTCGAAGAGAGGGAGGGGGAAGGCTTCCTGGAGTAGAGGGCATAATAATCGAACTTCCCCGAGGGTTCTCCGAGTGTACCCACACTAGTGTCTCCGGCTTCGAATCTTTCTTTAAGCTTATGTTGAGAGGAAGGTCTCCTTTTCTTTTTGGGGGAGTCACCCCTTATCAGGTCTTGAAACTCATCATCAAGGCATTTTTAGCATTCACACACGTCATACCAAATGTGTATGTCTGGTGAGGGGTTGACTGGGAGAGGCGAAGTAATTGGCTCAGCGATAATCAGCTTTGATTCCCATTCGATGGAGTTACACTGTTGTTATTTGGGAAAGGGTTCCCGACTGTGTTAGGACCACGGGGACGTTCCAGCTTTCCATCTTCTATTAGCTTCTGGATTTCAAATCGCAGACTGATGCAACTATCAGTCATGTGCCCATGGTACTGGTGGAAGGCGCAGTACTTGTTCACGTCATCGTTGGCCGTGAGATTTCTTGGCTTGTAATTCTCCACAGGTTTGAGCAGACCCTCTTTGATCAATCCCTCTAACATTTTGCTTAGAGGCATGTGTATCTTGTCAAAATGAAGGAAAGGTTACCTCTCGAAAGAGTCATTGTTTCTTTGGGCTGTGTTCCCATTGTTCGACTGATGTCCCTGCTGGATGTAGTTGACAGTGGCATCCTTTCCTTTGTCGGAAGCCGGTGCAGGGTTGGATACAGTTGCTGCTCTGTATCGGTAAGATAGAAATTTGTTCTAGGCCAGCTTTTCCTTCAGGTCTTTCTCGAATTGGGAACCCGCGTTGACCATGGCATGGAGATCAGGGAAAAAGTGGTGGCTGATTAACGTTCTTATGGATGACCTTAAGCAAGACTGGAAGATTCTCATCTGTTCGTCCTTGGAAAGAGGTTCCATAATTTCGGAAAGCTTCCAACTCCATAATTAACGTTCTTAGGTCTTCACGACTTGTTTCCCATTCCAGATTGGAGCGATATCGTTCGAGGAAGATGTCGCTGATCTGGTCCCAAGTGTGGCGGTCTTCGGGTTTGACTCTTAGGAACCACCTTAGCGCTGAACTCTTAAGAGTATGCTGAAAATGGCCGGCCATTTGTTGGAGGGTGGCCCCTTTTACTCTCATGCCGAGGACAGAAGTGTTAATGTGGGTTTGAGGCCATACAATCCCGTCAAATCTGTCCATCTCTGGCATTCTGAACTTGGCGGGAAGGGGTGTGACTATTTAGTCCCATGTTGGCTTTCATTTCTTTCATTTGCTCGATCATGCAGGCCAGGAATGGATCCAATGGCATACTTTGAGGCTCGGTGACTGGTGCTGCGATCAGAGAGGCATTGAGTGAAGGTGTGAATGTGCGCTCGCCCGGAAAAAATTTATTAGGAGTCGCCACGCCGTTTTTAAGGAAACATTGAAAACCTTTTTTTAAGAGAAAATGGGTTCGGGGGTCAGGTTACGTGTTGGGAAGAACCGAGAGTTCACCCAACACGCCTCGTTCGTAGACGAGTCTTTCTAACGTTCAAAATTTAATTCATTCAAAAGTGTGTGCTAGTGTGTGAGACAAGATATGTATGGAATGCAAAGGAGTACTTTGTTTTATTGCTCAAAGGGATGAAGAAACAACTTGTAAGCCATTGACAATGGGAGGCTACATCCCGTATTACAAAAAATGAACAAAACTTACAACTAAAACGAACCTACTGCACAGGCTTGTTGTGTCGCGTGACACATAACTTGAGGAGTTACTTGTGCCGCATGACACTACAGATCACTTTGCAGAGATTTTACATTATTGAACAAAAGGGAAGTAGATCTATCTAATCACTTCAAAATGAATGTGGATATGGAAGATCCACACCCTAATTTGAGTGACAAACAAAAGGGGGAAAGGAGGAACAAACTTACAACTTAAAGATGATTCTCTACAGATGGGTCACTTGTGTCGTGTGACACAGGACTTGACGAGTCACTTGTGTCGCGTGACATAAGTAGACCATCTGCAGGAATCTCACAATTCAAAATCACAAGCTAACAAGGATAGATTCAGATCTAATTGATATACCAAATCAACTCAGAATTAACATATCAACAATAAATTACCCAAGGGAGCATGGATATGGGAGATCCACACTCCCTTGAGCACCAAGCAACCAAGGGAGGTCCAATCATAACACCAATATGCAATTAAACTAAGCAAAACCAATTAAACAGAGATATGGCAGTTGCCACTTGATAATCTAAAGCAGATGGAGCTTGATTATCAAGTGGAGGAAGAACAATTGCAAATAAACAAGTAAAATGAGAGAGAAGGGTGGAGAAATGCGTTACCCTTGTAGTCCTCTACTTCTACACCAAGTTAGGTGTGGAGGCCTTCAATTCAGCTACTAGGAGGTGCAAATGGACACCAATTGGATGCTCTTGTTCAGATCTCCAAAGAGATGTGGGTTGTATGAAGGTGGATGTATGATTTGGGTGAGGAAGAGATGGAATTAGAGGGATTGGGTGTGGTTTGAGGAGAGAGAGTGGTTTCTATCGTCAATTGGGCAGAGTAACTCTAGGGTATTGGAAAAAGGATCCTGATATGAGAGGGGGAGGGTCCAATTTATAGGCTGCATGGAGGAGGTCACTTGTGTCGCACGGCCTTTCGCTTCGCTTTTCCGTGGTCAATTGTGTCGCACGACCTATCTAGCCATGTAACCGTTTTGGGCATTGACAACTGATTCTGGAACCTTCTGTGATAATTCCCAATAGGTCCAAATCTGATAATTCCTGGTAGGTCCTTTTATGTGGAAAAATCACTCACAAGCACTTCCTTCACAAGATCTTTAAGAAAAGTTTCCGGAAGACTTGGAATTGATCAGGAATTTACCAAAACGCCCCTAGTGCAATTTTATTACGTTAAAAAGCACTCTTAATGGGTCTCGAATTGGATTGGCGTACTCACAGAGCCCCTCGGCAACGTCACTTATGAAAGAAGTGAGGTTGTCGACAAACAGGACCCAATCCCAATGAGCGGCTAGGGATAAGGTGGAGGGCTGAACAATCGGATGGCTGGACCTTTTGAGAAAGGATTCCTACGTATCCCTGGGAGGGAATCAAGCCAAATCGTAGTTCAAAATATTCGGAGGAGACCATTAGGAGGTGTCTGACCCGATTGAAGACTGTTAGGAGGCGTCTTGACCCGAATAGACCATTAGGAGGTGTCTGACCCGATAGAAGACTGTTAGGAGGCGTCTTGACCCGAATAGACCATTAGGAGGTGTCTGACCCGATAGAAGACTGTTAGGAGGCATCTTGACCCGAATAGACCATTAGGAGGTGTCTGACCCGATAGAAGACTGTTAGGAGGCGTCTTGACCCGAATAGACCATTAGGAGGTGTCTGACCCTATAGAAGACTGTTAGGAGGCGTCTTGACCCGAATAGGCCATTAGGAGGTGTCTGACCCGATAGAAGACTGTTAGGAGGCGTCTTGACCCGAACAGACCATTAGGAGGTGTCTGACCCGATAGAAGACTGTTAGGAGGCGTCTTGACCCGAATAGACCATTAGGAGGTGTCTGACCCGATAAACGAAATGACCTGAAGGGAGTGATTTTTAGACATAATGATTTGACAGTTTTGGACGAGACATGTTTTCATACCTGTGCTGTGCTTACCTGTAGCTGCCGGAGGGACTGATGTTACTATTGTTGCTGCTGGGAATAGATGTGACTGCCGGGGATTCACACTACCTTTGTTGACGATTGTTGTTTTGTCTTGTCAAGGGATGGCCTTCATTGACTCTTGACTGACTTTGGAATTATTGACCTTTGCTTGGTAGGGCAAGAACTCTTCTTGTTGAATTATCAGAAAAAAAATGAACTTTGCTGGCAATTTGGCAACGAAGCTGATAACTTTGATGAACATTTGCTGGAAAGATTGCCGGATTTGCACTTCTTTTGTTTCAATTCTTGGTTGAGGTACAGGACTTTGCTGGCAACTCAGTGACGGGGCTGATGACTTTCAACTTGATGAATGGACAGGGGTAAAATAGGAATGTCAAGCCAATAGGGATGAAAGGGGAATATGCCACAGGGGTAAAATAGGAAAATCAGCTTTAGGGATCAGTTGTGTCGCGTGACACAACCAGCCAGGCAGACAAATTTAATTAAATACGAGCAGTCACCCATTTTGAAACAAAATATCCTTACCAGTCGATGAGGGAAAGAGGGAAGAAGAGAGAAAATTAGGGTTTTGCTCCCCAATTCATCCAAATACTTCAAACTCGTCTACAATCATGCCTCCTCGCTTATACCCTACAAAGAAAGTGGAGCAACATGCGGAGCTAGCTGGGCGAAGGAAGAAAATTAAGAGGAACCATAGGCCATTCGTTCCCTAAACTCCAAGAGGGAAATTTTATCCGCAATTAGAGAAGCATACCTCCGTTGGTAGGAAATCTAAGGTGAGATTCTTTTCCAAATTCATTGTCCATAGATCTAAGATTTTGAATTACAATGCAAGAGTGTGTGCTTGGGATGATTACAGTGACTATACCGACAACATGCATGATTTCGGACTAAAAAATAAGCAAACATTGTAAAGAAAATGCAAACAGGACAGTGATGGTATGTGTATAATTGATTGAGGAAATTTTGATACCTGAGCTGTGCTTACCTGCAGGAGCTCCGCACACGAGGATCGTCTGAGGTGATTGGGCGGCTTTGGAGGAGCTTTCCTGGCTCGGCGACCGTGGTGCACTCGCCGAAGGGCCTGGTATACGCAGCTGGCTTTGGACCGTTCTTTGAGATGGCGGGAGCTATTGGGGACACCAAGAGGAGTATTGAGCTTGTGAAGGCTTTTCGGGAGTTTTGGTGGGAGACTACCCACTCATTCTATTTTACCTGGGGCGAGGCCACGGTCACTCCATATGATTTTGCTGTTATCACAGGATGGCCCTTTACTGGCCAGCCTATATTTACTGTTGAGCCCGATATTGAGCCTGAGCCTTTAGGCGATGGTGAGATGAGGGAGTTGGTGGGGTTTTCTCTTCGGGATCGGAAGGGCAATGGGTATGAGCTGGGAGATATTCATGGAGCTATTGAGGCTCAAAGTCGGGCATACCCACCTATCTTTAACAATTCTGAGAATAGTCGGACTAGAGCTGAGAGGTTGGCCAGGGCTTTTGTATGGGCTGGTT
Organism: Adenophora triphylla var. japonica; assembly: GCA_022495995.1. Lineage (NCBI taxonomy): Eukaryota > Viridiplantae > Streptophyta > Magnoliopsida > Asterales > Campanulaceae > Adenophora > Adenophora triphylla. The sequence continues at coordinate 561,166 of JAFEMH010000702.1, forward strand.
TTTCTGATATGCTATTCCCCAATGGGGCCTCTACTGCACTGACGGCCCTTCTGGAGCTTTTGAGAGATTGGGGAAATGTTGGCAACTTGTCTTGGGGGGAAGCCGGGTTGGCAGAGATGTACTTGGCCTTAGATGACATTAGTCGGGGAGAGGCTAAGTCTTTTGACTGCTGCCAGATGGCCTTCAAGGTAGCTTCTTATCCTTATTTAATTCTGCCCACACACATTTGCACTTATAGCTTTTATCCTCGATCCCTGACTCTGATTGATTTGTCTCTTTGCAGGCTTGGGCATATGAGATTTTTAGCTGCTATCCTTGGAGGGTTCAGGATGGGTTCCCAGCTGATACATTCCCTGCCCTCAGACGTTGGACCAAAAGCGCTAGGAAATCGGTTAGGGCATCTGGATCGAGGGGTAGGGTGACCTCTACATTTGCTGACGTGATGCCTTTGTTGAGAGGGGTTCCCTCTAATCTTTCCTTGTTCCCCTGGACTGAGAGATATTCAGATGAGGGCTTAGACTACGTGTTCTTTCTGACCGGGTGCCGTAAACTCTTGGTGGGCTTGACTGGAGATGCTTTATATTTGGTGGAGAGGGTGTTTAGGCAGCACGGGCCTTACATTCATGCTCAGATTCCTGATGATCCCCCAGCTAGGATGTGGTTTCCCCGTCAGCTGGAGAATGTAGAAGCGTTGATCACAGGTGTAGAAGCTCATCACTTTGTTCGGGAGGGAGATTATACCCTGTATGTAGCTAGGAGGTTGCAGTCTCCTCATGTTAGGGCCGGGTATGATGCACAGGGTGTGGGACCCTCCACTGGTCACGTAGCTAGGCCTCCTCTGCCTCCAACTTTCATTGATTACCAGAGTGGTGTCCGCATACGGTGAGCGCAGATTGACATGTCACAGACTCATCCCCGTTTGCAGCTCCCACGGGGCTCTAGATCGGTAAGAGTTAACCTTTATTTCTGTTAACTTGCTTGCATCTCTTCTGATATCAAGTACTTCACCCTGATATTTCTATTGTTTGTTGGTAACAGGTGTCGGCTCAGGCTTATAGGCATCTTACTCGGGCTTTTACCGGCACGGTAGGCATGATTGGGAAGCTTCAGAAGAGTGTGAGCTTTTGGAAGAATCAGTGTCGTTCTCAGGATGCGATCAATGTCTCTCCTCCCAATCAATAAAGAAAAAAAGGAGCCGATTTGACGATGCTGCCTCCAGTGGGGGTGTTAGTGGACCAAAGCCTCGGACCAAAAATGCGAATGTGCCTCTTTCCAGATCTGTCAGGAGTGATGGTGACGAGACTGCTGCCGACTATGAGCTTAATTCCACGATCATCCCTGATCTTGATGATTACTATGGCATGGGGTCCGTAGCATATGAAGCACCTTCTGGTGACCCCGATGACGAACCTGAGGAGGATGAGGATGACGATGCAGGTGGGGATGAAGAGGAAGGTTCAGAGGATGGCTCATAGGATGAAGATGGTTCATAGGAGGAAGAAGGGGGTTCAGAGGAGTCTCTTAGCTCAATTTGATGGTTTATTGCTTATTGCACTTGTGAAAACAAAAGACTCTAGACAAAACTAAAAACTTTGAACAATTTGCTTGTTAGCCTGCACTTACATTAGCTATTATTGTTTGCGCGAATCCATCTTATTTTTGATAACTTTTTGGGATGATGGTTACAATGGGCATGGGTGTAATTTGCATGTATATGGAATGATGGCTTGTGTTTTGAATGAATTGGTATGTGTATGAGGGTTTGGATGTATTTGGACTGAATGAATCCCTATCCCATGTGTTTATGAAGTGGTGGTTGATATTTTGCAGCAACTAACATGTCGGGAGGTGTCCTGGGATAAGCTGAGAGTAGATTACTGATGTCTGATGTTGGGCTTGTTCTGTCGTACGGCTCAGGACATCATGAGGCGAGTTGTGTCGCGTGACACAAGTAGCCCTACTAACAGGTTTTCCCAACCAAGCTTCCAAACTTGTCTCCAGACTTTTCACTTCACTCAAAGTCAGAAATCCAATCTTTTCATCATCATGAAGTAGTCCTTAAGTAACCAATCTCCTCCTACTGACCAGGATCATAAAGCAGGCCTCGGGATTTGCCCAAATTGGTGTACTGACCTCCTTTCCTTGACCAGCGAAGTAACTCGATGGTAATCGGGGAGAACAGTTTTGAAAACCCCCCATTTTGGTGAGATTAGATGCGGCCTTGTTGCAAACAGTATCATCTTGTGGCCGAGGAGGCAACCCACCATTTCAAACCACAGTCAACCAGTCGCTGGACAAGACTCAGGAATGTTTTACGTGCAAGGGCATATCTTTCAAGGGTGGGAATGTGTCCCGATTTTCCGTATGACACTCTCGCTTTTGGGTTTAGCTCTTTTGGGAGAGCATAAGCATCACAAGGTGTGGAGAAGTGTATGGAAGCCCCTGCTGACAGAAATACAGTGTTTAGCTCTATCATCCTATGATGTAGAAAGAGAAGACTTGTCGAGACACTTGAAAACTTGTCTTATTCGTGATGATCACAAAGCTGCTTAAAACCCTTTATTGATGTTCGGGTTAGTCAACCGCCAAAGCCGATATGAGCAAATATTTCAATCAATTCTGAGGAGAAAGCTGGTTGATATCAAGAATTAAACTCCGAAGGGTAGAAAGTGTATAGGGAATGGTCCTTGAGGAGACCGGATTTTTTGAGATCTGTTTGTGATTTCGACCGGACCAGTTATGGTTACCTACGTTCCCCTCCTTGGGAGGAGCTCAGGTCGCCGTAGTTCGGGCTATCCCGAATGAAAAGAATGAACGTTGGAATTCGAGGATCTGAGGACCTTTGAGGATTTTGAGAATTGAAAGAACATGTCCTCTTGGAGTGTCAATGTGAGACACGGATGTGAAGCCCCAGTGGGACATCCACGGCAAGTGTTTGCGGAGGGGAAATGAAATATGCTCACATAAAACGTCGAATGAATGGATGGAATTTGCACAATCTTCACTTGACGATCCTTTGAGCCGAGATGGATTTGGCTCCACTTTAAGCAACAATCTGTTTTAGATCTCGACAAAATTGGAATGAAATTGCTACCCGGTAGGAACTGCGACTGGGTCTCGGGGTTTCGATCGGTCTTCGAGTGATTTAGGATATCATGACCTCTTAAAACGAGAGGTCGGCTAGGCTTTTTGCTGGTTGTACCTCTAAAGATGAGAGGTTGGCTTGCAGGGACGTGTTTGGGATTTCTAAGGCGAGGGAATCCATGATTGCATCTTCAATGCCTCTAAAAATGAGAGGTCAATTTTGGCTTTGGCTAAGGGCAAAGGTAAGGGTAATGGTAATGGGAATGGGAATGTCCTCTAAAATCAAGAGGACGGCTCGGGATCGGTTAGAGGTAATGGTGAGGGGACATCCGTGTTGTCTCTTTATTCGCTCTGAGACTCCTCTTTGAGCAATGACCGGGTCTTTTGACTTTTGCTTTTGAGAGGATCGCTGGGGACTAGGCTCTCTTTCTTTTCTTTCCTTTTATTCTTCCTCTTTTTTTATTTATTATATTTTTTTTCGATTTTGGCTTGGAGAGGAGAATTTCAGCTAGTCCCCAGGATGGATCATTGTTTTCCATCGTTCTTAAGCTTGGAGCCGGTCAATCTTCTTTTGAGTCACGGGAGTCTCAAGGATAGTCCCTCTTCTTCTTGAGATGGTTAAAACGGGTTTCAAATATGCCGATCTTGAAATGAAGGGGTATTGTTCAGTGAGGGTGAGGGTAAAGGTTTTTCCTAGGGCTGAAAGGCTTCAATCGCAGTCCCTACCGGATGATCCGAGCGTTGAGTTTTCATTTGCTTGCTGAAGTTTACTTTGAAGAAGATCCGTGCAAATTCATCAAACAGCGAGATGGACGAAGAGAGATATGTGAGCATAAGGGATGCAAGATGGGGGAATTAATAAGCCCCACTTTGGAAAGATATCAGTCAATTTTCTCGCTCGGATCAATTTGAATATTAGTCATTTCAAAGCATTAGTCAGTGAGCAGCACAAGTGATCATTTGGAATAAAACCATTTCAATTGAGTGTAACGTGGGTGCACAAGGGATGTCTCGAGTCTAGTAAGAATAGAAACAAAGATTTTATTTATTGAAATAAAGACTCATAACATGGATGCACTAGATTCAAACAATAGGAACACTTGCTATCAAAACAAAATAAAACAGTCTAGGACCCTACGATACCTGACTGACTGATTTCTTCACATGGGGTATCCTTGGAATTGCGGAAGAGGATTGTCGGTCACCTTCGGAGGAGCTTTCTCAATTCTTCCCTCATCAACCAGCTTCTGAATACGCACCTTTAGAATGGAACAATCGTTGGTGGTGTGACCGGGATACTGATGATAGTAACAATACTTGCTCCGATCTAAGTTCGAATTGGGCTTACTGGGATGATAATTATCAAGTGGCTTTATCATTCCTCTTCGCATCAACCCATTGAAAGCTTCCTCGGTTGTTATTCCCAAATCATCAAATTCTCGCTTCTTTCGCGGTGGAAACTGACGGAGATTCCGAATATTGTTTCCTTCATGGGAACCTATCTCGATCTTTCCCTCATCAACGAGTTCCTGGATGATCACCCTCAACTGCTTGCATTCAGAGGTAATATGACCTGGATATTGGTGATAGTAGCAGTATTTGCTTAGATCCATCTTTACATTGTTATGAAGGGGGTATAATTGACTAGCGGTTGAACCAACCCTCCGCTCACCAAAACTTTGAGGAACTGATTCATGGGCATCCCTAACTCTCCCCAATACTGCTTTTTCTTTTCTGTCTGAGTCATCTTTGGAGGGGGTCCAAGTATTGGCATTCCTGGTTGGATAGGATTTGCGGTCGGAATAAAGGACATTTGATTTACAGTCGCGTATGAAGCTAGTCCTGTATGCTGATCATGCGGGGATGGTAAGTTGGAACCAAATGAACTCACTGGTGGTGGAGAAACATTTCCTTAAGGGAGAGTTTGACCAGAGTGAAATGACAGTAATCCTTTCTGATTGGAGTGACCGTTCACAAAATGGTATGATCCTTGGGAATCTGGCTGATACTGACTCTTCAAATCCAGTTGATTAGGAAAACTGAAAGCCCCAGGGATCGGTTGTTCCTCCTGAGTCTGAGTCTGGACCACATGAGGTACCGGGGGAAGAAATTTATCTCGCTCATCCTCATTCACCGCCTTCACTACTATTCCATTCTTATGATCGACATTGCTAGCATTGATGATTTCCTCATATGACCCATCTTCGTGGCGAATGACTGTGACCCCTCGGATGCGCATTGCTTCAACAAATCTAGCGTGTGTCTCTTCCTCCCTAGCTTTGGAAACTTGGGCAAGCAATTGAGCCTTTCATTCACGAACCATGGCGGCTTCAAGAGCAGCTCGCAACTCTGCTACTGACAGATCATTCAGGTCCAACTGACCCGAAGTGACAGGACTTCCAGACAGAGCGAAGGACATATCTTTTGCACCAGACATCTCAATCAACAGAACAGGTGAGAGTTTAGCGAGAATTGCAACCACTTCGGAGACACGGGCCAGATGATCACCGGAAATTGGAGCACGCACCCAACTCATCGCTGCTGCGGAGGTTAGATATGGGTTTATAAGGTACGGAAGGAGGGAGATTTCGAGGTAGCACGGGAGAGGGAAAGGAAGAGAAAGAGAAAGATGGACTCGTGCAAACAATCTTATTTATCTTCAAGTAGAAATCAATGTCTTAATCCTAAACACAGTTTGAAATTGTCTATGGCTTGGAACTTGTGAGGCGAAACTCACAAGGTGAGATGAAACTCACGAGTGTTGTCTTTAGTGTTGATGACACTAACAACAACACATTCACCAATTCTAGAAAAACACAAATCAATAGAAATAAATATAAATTGCAGCGGAAGAATTAAAGCAATACACAAGAATATAATTTTTATCAAGTTATATAAATATATAACTTGATGGGTGCCAAGAAGGCAAGACCTTTCTATTAATAATATGAATTCAATACAAGGTCAAAGAAGTTCCTTAATGATAAACGAACCCTGATATAAGGAACAACATACACGAATTCTCTCTGAAAATAAACACTCAAAAACCTCACAAAAATATAAAAATCTATATGAAATATTCGAGTGTTGGACAAAGTGTTGCCCCTACGTAATGGCAACACTTGAGAGCAGAATTCTACTTTCTTGTGCATTTGCATTTTCGAATTGGATGATCTTCAATGAAGATCCAATGCACTATTTATAGGCCACAAAGTCTTGGAGCCTACTCAAATGATCAGCTAACAGCTTGGAGTTTGTTTCCTCCATTTATGCCACTCGCCTCTTTTGTAGGAGACCTAGTCTTCTCTTGCTTCTCTTGCTTGTACCTCTTAGCTTTGGTTGCCTTGTACTCTGACTTGTTCTCCCCCAGAATAGCTGAATAAAATATCTCCTGACTTGGTCATCAATTAAACAAATAAACACATGTTTATTTGTTAACTTCTTCTCCTCTTCGTGATTAACGCCCGGCGTATTCTCGTTGCCGATTTCAAGCTCATTTTAAGGTGACTAACTACCTGTTATATAAACATTAATTTACCCATTAATCTTTGTGAAAAATACAAGAACTAACTCGGTGTCGCCAATTCCAAATGGCAACACTTTTGGCAACACCAGTGGCAACACTGGTTTGCAACACTTGGGATGACATTCATGGCAACACATGATCTTAACATTAACAATCTCCCCCATAGTTACTGATTTCTTCACAAAATACCAATGTGATGATCATTTTAAAAAAAATAGTTAGTCAAACTTAACTAAAACCAAAAAATGCCACGAGATTTTAATAGCGGCAACATAAACCTTCAGGCAATGTTATGAAAATATTTTTTCAATTCAAGTACCACACTCATACGAATGTCAACATCAACCTTTAGGCAAATGAAGTATCAAAATCTCACAAAAATAAAAATCTCCCCCTTAATACGAAATTTAATAACTAAAGAAAATAATTATTAAATTCTAAACAACCATCCAACCATAAACAAAAACCATCCATCTATGTTTGAAGAAAATTCCAGCCGAAACAAAGAAAAAAAAAACAGAAATTAAAATTGTTTAATCATTACAAACCAAAATAAAACAAATAAAAATTGTTTTTGTTCCAAACCACCAAAATCAAAAACCATTCGAACCAACCACCTTTAACCTGCATTTTCAGCTCCTTCACCTCCCTCTGCTGTCCCACTTGGTCCAGCACCATTTCCAGCTCCATCATCACGCCTTGGTGGCTTATCTCCCCCTATTTTGGAAGAAATTATATCCACCATTTTCATCATGTCAGTGCGCATATCCAACCACCCCTGAATTACTGAGTCAATGTGCTTCACTTGACCATTGAAAAATTAAGAATCATAGCAAAGATCAACCATAACAGAGCAGTGTTGCCAAGTGTTGCCGGTTTCAGGGCGACACTTGGGGCGACACCGGTAGCAGGGGCATCAATTGGAGGAGCATTTGTAACCAAAACCCAAGGTAAATCCCTGTGCCTATCACCTTCTGTAAAGTGCTTGGTAATTCGGTAGTAAACAGGCTTTTCAGAGATATTATCACCATTCCAAGGCTTAAGGTTTTGGTATACAAGGACTTGGAAAATAAGGGAAGGAAAAATGAAGGAGGAATTCTTTTTCTTCTTAGCCCATGCAGCAAGGTGAGCAAATACAAGTCTCCCAAAGTTAACTCTTTGTTTCTTGCCTAGTTTGTACAACAAATTAGCTTGCTCAAAAGTGACCGTGTTCTCGTTTGCCGTAGGAAGCCAATTTGTTATACAAATCTTGTGGAGCACGCTAAACAAAGAAGTGAGATGGGTAGACCTAAAGTGATCAGACCAAATGGTGATTCTCCCTCCAGTTAAAAAGGTGGCTAAGGCATTAGGATCATATTCCAAACTCTCATCTTCGACATTAGGGAGGCTGAATGCCTTGTTGATGATCAAGTGATTAAAATCATAGATATTGCCCCTAACAAAGAACTTTCCATAATGAGGGGTATTCCTATCATCAATATTATCCCTAAGATGAGAATAAAAGCTCCTAACCACACTCTCAATATAAGAAGACACTTTTACCACCGTAGGCAAAAAGTTTCTATCTTCCAAAAACTGGTACACTCCTAACTCCTTAAATTGAGTCACATACATATTCTTTCATTCAGAATTTTCTTCTCAGAATCTTCAACAAACTTATCTAAATTTGTTTCACCATAAAATTCATCCGAAAGAAAAGGACGTTCATAAAATCCAAAAGACTCATAATCTGACTTTGTATCCTGAGAGGGATTAGGAGAGTGTACCTCAGGCCATGAAATAGGAGAATACGAATGAGAACTCGATTGTGCTTTGGTCTTGGCAGCAGGTGTTGCTTCAGGTGTTGCCATTTCATCGGCAACACTTGGGGCGACACTTGATGAAATTTTCTGTTTCTTCTTCATTTTGGACTGGGCTTCAGCAAGAGTTTCCTCATCTTCCAACCAAGATTCTTCATCCTCATCAGAAGATGATGAGGGCTCCTTTGTCTCTTTAAAAGCTGGGTCCGAACCTTCCTCGGAAGAAATGTTGAGCGAAGAGCTTGAAGAATCATCCACATTTACCGGATCATCAGCTGTATTAGATGATATCTTCGACCTGAACAGAGTTTTGATCCTCTCCGATTGTCTACGCACTCCACCCCTAAAAGAGCTAGAGGCATCAACCGCCTTTCGCTTCTTGGTCTTCTTTTGAGGGGCGAAGGTGAGTTCTGTGGATGGGGTAGCTTCAGGAAGATTGATGGGAATGGGAATTTGAGAAGGATCATAGACAACAATGTCTAAGGATGGTGAGGTTGAGGGTGTGGCCGAAAGTGTCGCAGGGGATATCTCCATTGGAATGGCGACATTTGAGGCAACACTAGAGGGAGCTAGAGGCGAAATTTCCATGGGAGATGAAATTTGGGAAGTATTTTTAGGGCTAGCCATGGAAGATTGAAGAAGAATGAGGAAGACGAAGAACTGGGGCAAGGGTTTGGGATTCCGCCTAGAGAGAGAGAGAATACGGTGAGAGAGAGAGGATTTAGGAGGGGGTTTTAAGAGTGAATAGTGGAGGGATTTAATTGATTTGACAAGGTCAAATTAATTAAACCTCCACTTATCTCTAAAAATCCCAACAATACTCAAGTGTTATCCGCCATTTTTTTAAAAAAAAACCTTTTTTTTTTTTTTTAATTTTTATAATTTTTAATTTTTTAATAATAACTAAACATAATTTTAATAATATCCATAAAATTGAGTTTTTCAAAATTCAAAGAGATGAATTTTTAAAAATAGATATTACAAAATTACACTTAGTTTGACAAAATAAAAATTTTTGCTAAAAACCTTTTAAATTTCACAAACTCTAAATATAAGAAAATAGACTTTTGGAAATTTAAAATTTAATTAACAAAAACAAAAACAAGAAAATAAAAAATTAATGTAGCATCTACTAATGTGTTACTAGCAATGTTGCGTGACACTCAAGACAACATTTTTAAATAAAAACCCCTTGATATTTTTTTTCAACATACATATCTATACTTTCTTAGGCAATTTTTAAGCACACTTTACACTTTCTTTATTTACAAGGAAGCATCGTAGTAGCGAGCTCCGTGCCCCGAGTTTTTTATTAAAGTGTAAAGCTACAATTAGTAAGTTTTATACCTTTCAAGTAGGGTACACTGTAGTAGCGAACTCCATGTCCCTAATACTTAGTATAAAACACTACATTATATTCCCTTTGGGAATTTTCACAAGCTTTGCCCTTTTTTTTTTTAAATATCAACAACAATATGAGTGACTTTGTCACTTTTTAGCACAAAGGGGTATTTTATAAAAAAAATGTTAACCTTAAGAATGTACACATAATAGAACAAAAAGGTCAGTAAATGCCCCCCATTTGGGATTAAACTAACTATATAATTTTTTTTTATTTATTATTTTTTTTTTTTAATAATATACAACTCATACAAAGTGTTGCTGACAGTGTTGGCAACACTGACGGCAACACACACAGATTTATAGAAAACATAAACCAAGAGATTTTTTCAAACTTGAAAATCTCTCATGGTCCAAGGCTTTGGTCAAAATATCAGCAAGTTGATGTTTTGTATCAATATGCTCTATTTGGATCAATTCCTTTTCTACTAAATCTCTTAAAAAATGATGGCGGATATCAATGTGCTTAGTGCGTGAGTGTTGTACAGGGTTTTTGGAGATATTTATAGCACTCGTATTGTCACAAAGACATGGTCAAGATATTACTATCAAGACCATAGTCATCAAGCATGTGTTTCAACCATATTAGTTGAGAACAACAACTCCCACCGCCACATATTCGTATTCAAAGAAGAGAGAGAGAAACACAGTTTTGCTTGCTACAGTACCATGACACTAAATTATTACCCAGAAAAAAACAACCCCCACTAGTACTCTTTCTGTCATCTATATTCCCTGCCCAATCAGAGTAACTAAAACCAACTAAGTTGGTATTAGTGTCTTTGGTGAACCAGATTCCCAAATCACTTGTCCTAGACACATACTTGAAGATTTTCTTGACAGCATTTAGGTGAGAATTTTTAGGAGCGGATTGATATCTAGCACAAACACCTACGCTGAACATTATATCGGGACGACTGGCAGTAAGATAAAGAAGACTACCTATCATGGATCTATACAGAGTTGGGTCAACATCCTCCCCTGCCTGATCTTTGGTTACCTTAAGAGATGATCCCATAGGTATTTTAGAGCTCTTGGCACTCTCCAATCCAAATATTTTCACCAGACTCTTAGCATACTTGCTCTGTGTGATAAAGATTCCATCATTTGATTGTTTCACCTGCAATCCTAGGAAATAATTAAGTTCTCCTATCATGCTCATCTCAAATGTTGATGTCATAGCTTCCACAAAATTTTGTAAACAAGTTTTAGATGTGGAACCATAAACTATGTCATCAACATAGATCTGAGCAATGACAAGCTCTTTATTTTCCCTAAGAATAAATAATGTCCTATCAGCTTCTCCTCTAACAAATCCATATTCAAGAAGGAAACTTGTTAGACGCCCATACCATGCACGAGGAGCTTGTTTCAAGCCATATAAGGCCTTATCAAGTCTGTATACATGGTCTGGGTGGAATGGGTCTTCAAACCCTTTGGGTTGCTCAACATAGATCTCTTTATCTAAGTACCTATTTAAGAAAGCCGCTTTGACATCCATTTGGTGCAATGTGATTTTGAGATAACAGGCTATAGCAAGAAGAAGTCTTATTGACTCAATTCTAGCCACAGGTGCAAAGGTCTCGTCAAAGTCGATTCCTTCCACTTGTGTATAGCCTTGAGCCACAAGACGAGCTTTATTACGAACAATATTACCCAATTCATCAGATTTGTTTTTGTAAATCCATTTAGTTCCAATAATGTTAGTATTTAAAGGACGTGGAACTAAACACCAAACCTCGTTACGAGTAAATTGTTCAAGCTCTTCTTGCATAGCTTGAATCCAGAATTTATCATTTAAAGCTTCAATCACATTTTTTGGTTCAAGAGAGAAAAAGAAACAGGAGTGTTTTACCTGAGAGTATGTGGAGGACATACACACATACCTAACCATATCTCTGTAGTCTACTGGCTCCTTATTTCTTGTTCGAACCCCTTCATTAACATCACCAATTACTTGAGTAATGGGATGATAATTTCGATACGAGCCGGGGATCTCTCCCGCCTTGATGGTACACCAATCCATCTTCTTCTTCCGAGTCACCGCTCTCGTAATTTTCAGCCATTGTTCTGTTCTCCCGTGTTGCCTCGTGTGTTGCCATTTCAGGGGCAACACTTGGGGCGACACTTGAATCTCGTGATCGCACCGGCCGAATCCGGTTCTCGTTCACCTCTCGTTCGACTTCTTCCAAAGAAGGTCGAGGTATATTATCAGTTGGTTCTCCTGTAGCACTCAAGTAATCGTTAAATTCAATATTTACTGATTCTTGAATCACTTTTAATCTCAAATTATAGACACGATACGCATGACTGTTTTGAGAGTAGCCCAGAAAGATGGCTTTGTCACTCTTAGAATCAAGTTTTCCTAAGTATTCCCGGTCATTTAAAATGTAGCACAAACACCCAAACACATGAAAATAGTGAACCGTAGGTTTCTTTCCATTTAAAATCTCATAGGGTGTCATAGTTGTACCGGGTCTTAAGAAAACTCATTTCGTAGTGTGACAAGTTGTGTTTAATGCTTCGGCCCAAAAACCTTTAGAAATATTTCTAGCAATTAGCATAACACGAGCCATCTCCATTAAAGTCCTATTTTTCCTTTCAGCAACACCATTTTGTTGTGGTGTTTTGGGTGCTGAATATTCATGGTGTATCCCCTTTTTACTACAAAAAGTAGCAAAGGAGATGTTTTCAAACTCTCTACCATGATCTGACCTTATTCGAAAAATAGGAGAACAAAACATGTTTTTATTTTAGAAACTAAGTGAGTAAATTTATCAAAAGTTTCAGATTTTTCTCTTAAGAAATACACCCATGTAAACCTAGAAAAATCATCAACTATCACATAAACATACTTCTTACCTCCCAAGCTTTCTACCTCAATAGGACCCATCAAGTCCATATGTAGAAGCTGAAAACAATGTGTTGTTCCTGAGTGTTGCTCATTGTGTTGTTCAACACTGTGAGCAACACGAGTTTGCTTACCCTTTTGACAGTCACCACACATCACGGTGTCTTTGAGATCTAGTTTAGGAACACCTTTGATGGCATTATGTTTGATAATCTTCTCAAGATTTCTATAATGAGAATGACCTAACTTTTGATGCCATAACCTAATATCATCAAGTTTTGTCAAATTGCATACTGATTTATTACCAACCAGATAGCAATTATCACTTGATCTTATTCCAGTCATGACACAAAAGTTAGTGTTATCAAACACTTCACAGGTATTTTTATTGAATTTTACCTCCAAATTGTCATCACATAGTTGGCTAATGCTAATTAAATTAGCAAGTAAACCATCTACGTGCAAGACATTTTTCAAAGGAGGAAAACCAACAATATCCAGTGTTCCTTTACCAACTATTTCACTCTTGCCTCCACCACCATAAGTCACTGAGCCTCCTTGAATAGATTGGTACTGTTAGAAATGATTTTGTTCCCGTAATATGACGTGAACAACCACTATCAAAGTACCAAGTTCCCGCAATGTTAGTCCTTAAAGCCGTATAAACAACATAGCATTTCGCTTTTCCTTGGGTAACCAACCCTTTTTGAAAATCTGGATTGCTCACCAAGTTGTTGCCATGAGTGTTGCCCCGAGAAACCGGCGACACTTGTGGCGACACTTGAAGACCGGAAATTTTCTTTTGAAGGAAAATGCAATCTGATTTTAAATGTCCAAACTTTGTGACAAGATCCACACTCATTGGATAGATCAGAAGAATCACTAGGAGTGCTACCCTTTTCCTTGACACGCACTTTTACAAAACAATTTTTAGTTTCAACATCAAACAAGGAAGAGGTAATACTTTCAAGTGATTCTTGGAACCCAAGACCAGCTTTCAGAGGCTTACTCAACTTGAGTATTTCATCCAATTTGGATGAACTTGTGTTGAGTTTTTTGAAGGTGGATTCGGCTAGGTTGAGTTTGGCCTTGATTTTATCAAGATCCAAGTCTCTCCTACTGAGTTGAGCTTCTAGCCGAGTCAAGGAGTTCTTAAGATCCTGATTTTCCTTTTTCAAGAAAACCACCATCTTATTCTCCTTTTTCCATTCCACGAGGAGAGATTTATAGAGGTTTTTTAATTCAAAAATGAGCTCATCTTTATCAAAATCATCCTCTATAACCTCCTCGGAATTAAAATCAGCAAAACCATGCAATTTGAGATCATCTAAAGAATCATACCTGCTGAGTGTTGTGCCAAGTGTTGCCAATTCCTGGACGACACTTGGGGCAACACTTTCTGAAGAAGTCACCAATGTTGTGTCAAGTGTTGTCAAATCTGGAACAACACTTGAAGTAACACTCTCAGTCGAAGGTAGCTCCTCTACCGTGGCCATCATGACCACTTGCTCCGTTTTTTCTTCTTTCTTCGTTCCTTCCTCCTCTCCATCACTAAGAGATACCCACAAGTTTTTGCCCGCCTTTCTCAAGGTGTTAGCACATTCATTGGCATAGTGACCCCAACCGGAACAAGCATGACATTGAATAGATTCAATGTACTTAGGATCGGACCGGATCTTTTCCGAGGATGCACGCCTAGGTGGGATATCCTTTTGATTTGGAGGAGGACCTCTCCTTGGCACAAAACTAGAGGTTTTGGCCGTTTGGTCCTTAGCTTTTACCTGCACTTTGTTAAATTTCCTAACCATAGAATTATATCTCTTTGCAAGTAAAGCTACACTAGTATTTTCATCTAACTCCTCAAAGACTTCATCTTCATCGTCCACACAAGTGTCCGAAGATTCGATTTTTAAGGCAATATTCTTGCCTTTAGAAGCCTCCGTTTGTTCATTGAGATTCAACTCAAAGTTTTTCAAAATACTCATTAAGGAGTTGATGTCCATTGTTGAAAGATTATGGGCCTCTTCAATGGCTGAAACTTTAATATTAAAACGTTCGGAAAGAGTACGAATAGCTTTTGAAACAAGTTGTTTATTTGTAAAAGGCTCCCCTAATACTTGACAAGCATTTGAAATATCAATCAACTTTTCAAAATAAGACGAGATGTCTTAGTTTTCACCCATTCTTAATCTTTCAAATCTACTAGTGAGACCTCTAAGCTTTGTTTCTCGGACACAGCCATCTCCTTCACAAAATCTTTGTAAAGTATCCCAAGCATCTTTTGCAGAGGGACTATTTTGGATGAGTTTGAACATATGCATGTCAACCCATTCATAGATGGCATTCAGTGCCTTTTCATTGAAACTAGCAAGATTATTCTCTTCAATTGTCCACTCGAATTCAGGTTTGACTTGAACGTCACCATCGTCATCCGGAGGAAGCATTGGAACAGAATAACCATTTAAAATAGATCGCCAAGCCCGAAGATCAATTGATTTGATATGCGAGCGTAGGCGAATCTTCCAATAAGCATAATTAGATCCGTCTAAAACCGGTAATCTCTTTTGATTAGGGTTTGCAGGATCATAAGCCATGACAAAAGGATCTAAACACTTAGTATATCAAGTGCTAGGCTCTGATACCAATTGAAATTGTCTATGGCTTGGAACTTGTGAGGCGAAACTCACAAGGTGAGATGAAACTCACGAGTGTTGTCTTTAGTGTTGATGACACTAACAACAACACATTCACCAATTCTAGAAAAACACAAATCAATAGAAATAAATATAAATTGCAGCGGAAGAATTAAAGCAATACACAAGAATATAATTTTTATCAAGTTATATAAATATATAACTTGATGGGTGCCAAGAAGGCAAGACCTTTCTATTAATAATATGAATTCAATACAAGGTCAAAGAAGTTCCTTAATGATAAACGAACCCTGATATAAGGAACAACATACACGAATTCTCTCAGAAAATAAACACTCAAAAACCTCACAAAAATATAAAAATCTATATGAAATATTCGAGTGTTGGACAAAGTGTTGCCGACACAGAATGGCAACACTTGAGAGCAGAATTCTACTTTCTTGTGCAGATTTGCGTTTTCTGAATTGGATGATCTTCAATGAAGATCCACTGCACTATTTATAGGCCACAAAGTCTTGGAGCCTACTCAAATGATCAGCTAACAGCTTGGAGTTTGTTTCCTCCATTTATGCCACTCGCCTCTTTTGTAGGAGACCTAGTCTTCTCTTGCTTCTCTTGCTTGTACCTCTTAGCTTTGGTTGCCTTGTACTCTGACTTGTTCTCCCCCAGAATAGCTGAATAAAATATCTCCTGGCTTGGTCATCAATTAAACAAATAAACACATGTTTATTTGTTAACTTCTTCTCCTCTTCGTGATTAACGCCTGGGCAGATTCTGTTGCTGATTTCAAGCTCATTTTAAGGTGACTAACTACTGTTATATAAACATTAATTTACCCATTAATCTTTGTGAAAAATACAGTAACTAACTCAGTGTCGCCAATTCCAAATGGCAACACTTTTGGCAACACCAGTGGCAACACTGGTTTGCAACACATGGGATGACATTCATGGCAACACATGATCTTAACATTAACACAGTTGGAAAAGGAGAAACCTTTATTCACACTAACTAAGCCTCGGGGAAACCTAGGGACGCAACGTTCAAATCACACAAAATGTCTTGCGTTTGAAATACATAATAGGTAATGATACCTAGCCAAACCCTAACATCATTATGGAACGAAAAGGTTGCTCAAATTTCTTGGGGAAATTTGGGCAGCATAACGGGTCTTTTCGAGGAATTTCGAAGAAAAATCCGGCATGACCTTTCGTCGGTGCACGTTGACAATGCGGCGTGATCTCTCGTTTAGAACACGTCACGAGAGTGACATGTCCCCACGTGAAATCATGTTGCATTGGCAACATGCCCACAAGATGCGAGGTTTTGGGGGAAGGTATAAGGACCTACGATATGTTTCAAAAACAAGTTATTTTGGTGTGATGAAAATGTTGTGTCAAAAACCAACTGTGGGTACGGTTTAAGTGTGGTGCCACCTATAACGCACTAGGGGTTTAGGTTTGATTTCAGGCGCTCAAGCGTAGGCGAATTTCATGGCCGTCCGCGATGCGGTCAATCGCACCAGAGGGTTCTAAATCTATGCGACGTGGTGTGCGGATGACTATGTTCTCTTATTCACGAAAATGATTTTTTTTTATTTTATTTTTTTTTTATTTTTGAAAAGGGGAAGAAAGGGAAACTACACACACACAACCCGCAACGAAAAACCCATAAATTGATCACGGGGACTGCCCATAATCACCAACTGTACCAAGGAAACCAAAATCCTGCAAACTGGCCACTTCTGTCGCGTGACACAGGACAGATAATGCAAGTTCTGTCGCGTGACAGAAGGGCCCAATTTCCAGAATTCTGAAGATCACACCAAGAACAGCCCCAGCCTCGAAGCTCAATAGCATAACTCAGCCTCAAGCAGAAGAACAACAAGGCAGGAAGCAAGGACAATTAAATAAAGCACATAAGATGCAAACAATACATATAATGCCTCAAACAAAGCACATACGAGTGAATGAATTGAACGTTGAATTAACACGAAAGTTTGACCCACTTTTGAAAACAGGTTTCAAGTCCCCAGCGGAGTCGCCACTGAATGTGCGCTCGCCCGGAAAAAATTTATTAGGAGTCGCCACGTCGTTTTTAAGGAAACATTGAAAACCTTTTTTTAAGAGAAAATGGGTTCGGGGGTCAGTTACGTGTTGGGAAGAACCGAGAGTTCACCCAACACGCCTCGTCCGTAGACGAGTCTTTCTAACGTTCAAAATTTAATTCATTCAAAAGTGTGTGCTAGTGTGTGAGACAAGATATGTATGGAATGCAAAGGAGTACTTTGTTTTATTGCTCAAAGGGAAGAAGAAACAACTTGTAAGCCATTGACAATGGGAGGCTACATCCCATATTACAAAAAAATGAACAAAACTTACAACTAAAACGAACCTACTGCAGAGGCTTGTTGTGTCGCGTGACATAGAACTTGAGGAGTTACTTGTGCCGCGTGACACTACATATCACTTTGCAGAGATTTTACATTATTGAACAAAAGGGAAGTAGATCTATCTAATCACTTCAAAATGAATGTGGATATGGAAGATCCACACCCTAATTTGAGTGACAAACAAAAGGGGGGAAAGGAGGAACAAAATTACAACTGAAAGATGATTCTCTGCAGATGGGTCACTTGTGTCGCGTGACACAGGACTTGACGAGTCACTTGTGTCGCGTGACATAAGTAGACCATCTGCAGGAATCTCACAATTCAAAATCAGAAGCTAACAAGGATAGATTCAGATCTAATTGATATACCAAATCAACTCAGAATTAACACATATCAAAAATAAATTACCCAAGGGAGCATGGATATGGGAGATCCACACTCCCTTGAGCACCAAGCAACCAAGGGAGGTCCAATCACAACACTAATATGCAATTAAACCAAGCAAAACCAATTAAACAAAGATATGG
This sequence comes from Adenophora triphylla var. japonica, assembly GCA_022495995.1. Lineage (NCBI taxonomy): Eukaryota > Viridiplantae > Streptophyta > Magnoliopsida > Asterales > Campanulaceae > Adenophora > Adenophora triphylla. The sequence goes on from JAFEMH010000702.1 coordinate 579,400, forward strand.
CAGTTGCTACTTGATAATCTAAAGCAGATGGAGCTTGATTATCAAGTGGAGGAAGAACAATTGCAAATAAACAAGTAAAATGAGAGAGAAGGGTGGAGAAATGCGTTACCCTTGTAGTCCTCTACTTCTACACCAAGTTAGGTGTGGAAGCCTTCAATTCAGCTACTAGGAGGTGCAAATGGACACCAATTGGATGCTCTTGTTCAGATCTCCAAAGGGATGTGGGTTGTATGAAGGTGGATGTATGATTTGGGTGAGGAAGAGATGGAATTAGAGGGATTGGGTGTGGTTTGAGGAGAGAGAGTGGTTTCTGTCGTCAATTGGGCAGAGTAACTCTAGGGTATTGGAAAAAGAATCCTGATATGAGAGGGGGAGGGTCCAATTTATAGGCTGCATGGAGGAGGTCACTTGTGTCGCACGGCCTTTCGCTTTGCTTTTCCGTGGTCAATTTTGTCGCACGACCTATCCAGCCATAACCGTTTTGGGCGTTGACAATTGATTCTGGAACCTTCTGTGATAATTCCCAATAGGTCCAAATCTGATAATTCCTGGTAGGTCCTTTTATGTGGAAAAATCACTCACAAGCACTTCCTTCACATGATCTTTAAGAAAAGTTTCCGGAAGACTTGGAATTGACCGGGAATTTACCAAAACGCCCCTAGTGCAATTTTATTACATTAAAAAGCACTCTTAATGGGTCGCGAATTGGATTGGAGTACTCACAAGGTGGCAGACTGGTAGAGGGAATTGCTCCTCGATGGTCTTGAGTATAAACTTGTCCATATACCTGATTGGGGAAGTAGACATTATTTTGCTGGCCACCCGGATATTGAGGGGAAGTTTCTCACGTTCCCATAGGCAAGGTTGGCGGTGGCAGGCTTGAGATGTTCGGATATGCGGAAGCCTTTTTTGGGTTGAATCGGGACTTTATCCCGTAATTCTGGGGCTCGTATATGGGTAACGGGGTGAACCCGGGAGGATATTGAAGGATATTTGGATCTGATTGGGAAGGTCCAGCACCGCGCTGATTGTATTGAGTGAAAGGGATGGAAATTGCTTGGCCGTGTGCGACTGGGGCACCTTGGGAAGTGGCCACATGAAGCCTTGGTCGGCCATTTCCTTGGGTTGGAGGATTTCCGTAGTTCGAAGGCGGAGGAACTTGGTTGAAGGTTTGGGGAGCTGATCGGGGAGGATCGTTGTCCTCGATTAAATCGGAGGTACCATCTGAATCGGCTTGGCTGTTATGCCTCGCTCATTCAGGATCTGTATCATGAAGTTCTGCTGATCTTCTTTCTGTTTCTTGTGGACCTCGCAGGCTCCGATGACTTCTTCCAATGTCATGTCGTTTGCTGGTGGTGGGGTTCCATTCCCGTCATGATTTCTCGGCAAATCTGACATTTCAGAGAATCTGACTATAGGAACTGAGGAAACTAAGGAACTATTTGACAATTCCGTAACTGTAATGCTGAAGAGACGGCAACCTGGGATTCTGAACCACTCTTTGCTCGCTACAAGGAACAAAAGGTAGGGATTAGGTTTCCGAAGAGGTATTTCGCTCAAGGCTTTTAGGCTCGTGCAACGTTCTGTTACTGCTTGAGTTTACTTAAAACACGTTTTCTCAGAATCCTAACTGGTCGGAAAAGATTGCTCTTCATTTTCACAACTACTCTAGGTCCTAAATCAGTGGATCCCGACACTACGTCTATAGATCCCTCATTTTTCACCTGTACATCATCTTCCCGGGACGGACAATCCCGAGCGAGGGTCCTATAGGGCAAGCGGATTCCACCGACAAAAAGGAAAAGTAAACTTAGGGGCTAGCTGGTCATGCAAACTTTTGACGCATATGCCATGCAGGTCACGGTCAAAGTCAACATCCTCGAGTTAAGGCGGAAAATCATGCCAAAATTTCGGCATGACTCCTCTTTGACTCGCTTTCGCGAGGGGCCTTAGCTCTTGGCATTGGACAAGTTGTGACTGGTATGGTTCATACGTTAAAGGTTTGATGACACTGCGTCACATTGAACCTTCGGGTATATTTTTAACACGGTTCTGCGTTAAAGTCAAAGCCAAAAGCTAAGACTCCGGGTCGAGAAACGACCTTTGATCTCAACTTTTAAGTTTTGACTTGTGAGGAAGATTGGTATAAGAATATACACTTAGGCTTTATGACACGAACTAAGCCAAAAACCAACGAAGGTCTCGGACGAAGTGTGACACAAAGAGTGGATGGTTACAAAGGCGAGGATAGGTTTTTTGGGATAACCCCGTGCGCACGAGAGAGGCATAATGAAGGCCTTCAAGTTGTAGGTGAACGGTCACCCCGAGTTAAGGGTTGTAGTGTGCAAGTGTACATGGTAACACTGCGCGTAGTGTGCGGCCATTAAATTCTTTTTCTGAGTAAAACAGAGATTTTCAAAATGTGTTTTAAAGAATTTATGAGCAGTTCAAATTATGCACAAAAACCAACTTATGAACATATATGCACAAAAGCATTTTATGATTTTAAAAGAATGCCAAAAACAACACATTTTTTTAAAACAGTCAAATGTTTCGAAAATCGGAGCTGTTTAAAATTTCCTTTTTTTTCTGGAAAGAAAGCAAGTAATTACAACATATGCAGAAAACACATACGCACAAAAAAGCGAGAAAAGGGTAAACGAAATATTGACCCACAAAATGTTTTTTTTTAAACAAGAGCAGTTTTAAGAAAACATGTTAAATCTCTCCAACGGAGTCGCCAACTGAAATTACCCCCGATCCGAAATGGCCCTGGACGCGTCGGATTTGTTTGAAATCACGAAAGCAGGAACAGATGAATTTCAAAAGAAAAAAAGAGAGTCGCCACGCCATTTTTATTATAAGCCAAAACTTTGAAAAAGGCTGAAAAGAGATTGTTAGGTTCGGAGGTCACGTTACTCCTCGGGAAGAGAATAATTGTGCTCACCCGAAACGCCTCGTAATGACGAGTCTTTCAACCTTTCTCGAAATTGTGCGTGTGTGTATGTGTGTGAAAATTAGTTAAAAATAAGTTTGGATTGAAATGATAGATATTTTGATGGATGAAATGATGACATGATATATACATATATATGTGGGAATATGTTATATCAAGATCTTCTGTTTATTCGACTCTTTAACATTCATTCCAAGGAGATGAATTTAGAGAAATATTTAGGAATCAATTCTTGGTTTAAATCGGGTATTATAACGTTACCCTTTTTAATAAAATGATAATAATAAATACTTTGAAAATAAAGATATTTATAGTAATTGACAGTAATGAAAGGACAATCGACAAGTCAATTTCTTGACTTGGACGTTTAAAATAAATGCGATATTGAAATGACGATCGACAAATCAAGCGATTTGGAATGTAAATGACAGTATATAAACGACGATCAATAAATCAAATGATTCGAAATGTAAATGACGTTATTTAAATGACGATCAACAAATCAAACAATTTGGACGGTAAATGCCATTTATTTAAATGACGATCAACAAATCAAATGATTTGGACGGTAAATGACATTTTAAGTAAGATAAAAATGATAATCAACGAATCGGGATCTCCCACTTTTAACTTTGAATTACTTATAAGAAAAGTAATAGAAAAGGGATCATTTTCGGACTCGGACCGGATATCTATAACGTTTACATTTCATGAAAATGACGTGAAATGACTGAATAGTCAGTAGAGAACAAAGATGAAAATGACTTTTAAAGTAAATATGGAATTTTAGGATTAGAAGGAGAGTTGACCAATATTTGGTTTCGGCTCTATCTTCTTAGGGTTTGTGGGTCGGATATGAGAGTGTTTGGCTTAGGGTTTTACTTGGAAAAAATGGAATTTTCATGCAAATCGAGGCAGTTTCTCTCTCTCTGGAATTTCTGGGATGAAAGTGTTATAGGTTGTGGTAAAATTTCTGGGTTGTGAAAGTGATTTTTGTGAGATTTTTTCCAGATCTGAAACTAAAATGGGATCAATTTCTTGGGTTGAAAAACTGAAAATGGGAGAGAATGGGGCAGTGAGGTAAAATTATTAGTGCAAAAAATAAAATCGTGGCTGCTATTTATAGGCTGTAAATATGCAAAACAGGTCGGCCGGCCTATTCTTTAGCCTGAGGGAATTTTGGACATTTAATTTATAGGATGCTAGTCATGAAAACAGGCAGACCGACCTATTCTTCGGCCTGATGGCATTTTGGTCATTTTACACTCTGACGTGATTTGACCTTGATTTGACCCCCGGGGAAGACTTTTGAGACAAGTTAACCAAAATTTTGGTATTGCTTTGTCTTTTTTCCGAATTTTGACAGTTTTGTTAATTAACTGTCCGAATAAATGTCGGAACAGTCCCGAAAATCACGTATTTTTGAAAAGTAATATTTTTAACATGTATTACACTACAAGAAAAAAGGCTTTTTGTGACTGCTAAAAGCCGTCACATATGTGAGCTTGATCACGAAAGGTAAAGGCGGCGGGAAATCAATCGCCATGGCAGTCGCGTAAACCCTTGTCGCAAACTAGTTCTCTATATAGGAATAAGAGATGCACCTGAATACTGAAAATCTTTAAGTAGATTTGAATCACTCTAGTATCATCTTAGAATTTTATTGTGCGTCAAACTAGTTCTCTATATCATCACATTTCCACATAGCATCACAATGTTAAAGAACAACAGACAAAATGGTAAACATAAAGAATGATTGGGAGAGTCCTCCCAGCATGAATCATTATTGTATCTATAGAAACATCACCCAGTGTCATCAGATAAAAGAATTAGACGTCAAGTCAAATTAAACATGAAGCTACTTTTCACTTCTTTGGAAAAGTAGCAATTTCGATCTTCAGTAAAGCACCTGCGCATGATATTTTTGACAAGAGAGGGAGCTTAAAGTAGAAATGAGGCAACATAAGAATTCAAAAATGAGAATACAACACAAATTACATTATATAGCCGGGATCAAGTTATGTGATCGCGAAAGGCCATATCGGGCGGGTCTTGCACTCGGGGTGATGTGTTTGATTGTAGGGGTCGAGCATCATGCACTTAAGCCGGCAATTCATAGCGAGAAAGAGCCTTGCATATTAGATGGAAGCATTTGTCGATCATTCATCGAAAATAAAGATAAAATAAATGCCATAATGGCAATATATTGGGGAAAGGGGAGACACAAACATAGATCTGACAAGCGCAAATACACTCAGCGAGACATTTGACAAGCCTTAATCATAAGATCTTTGCATGATTACAATGTAATAAGAGATATGCTCAAGTTATGCAAATGGCGAGAGAATATAATAACCAAATCAGCGGGGGTGCGGCTTAGCAAACATTAAGGACCCGGTCGCTTCCATATTGATATCCTTGTAAATATTAACATCCTAAAAATTCCACAATCATCATCTTATACCGGGCTACACTTTGTTATTCCAATTCGGCTCCACATAAGATTTTGTATTTACGATATCTTGATAGCTAATTTAAAAATTATATTGTCTCTTGAAAAAAGAACATACGTATGCGCACATAAACATCATACAATGACTTTTGACAGTCAGCGACCACTAAGAGTCTAAGAGATGCTGAGAATAAGGATGGCCTATAACAAATTTCTCGTCAATTTGGAGCACGGTCTGATTCTGCTGACCTATCGATACCATGATAACTTGGAAGACTTGGTAATATGTCCATATTTGACGGGGAAATCAACACGAAAAGGAAAACCACATTGGAAATCCATGAAAATCGGGGAAGAACACGGGATTTAAACCCTCATTTTGGGTTAAAAATAAACCCCAAATCGAGAACTTAGCTAATCAACAAAAATACACCACAAAATATACCAAAACAGTTGAAATTTAACTTTTCAAAATCAAATCAAACTATCTTAAATTCAAAATATACCAAAACAGTTGAAATTTAACTTTTCAAAATCAAATCAAACTATCTTAAATTCATACAAGACGCAAATCCATGTTAAAAACCCAAAATATGAGGGGAATTATACCTCTTTAAGCGCTCGGATCGGAGAGAGAGAGACAACGAGGAGAGAACGGCCGGAGGGAGACGGCCGGAGCGGAGAGAGAGGCGAGCGGAGAGACGGCAGGAGGCGGAGAGAGGCGAGAAGAGGGAGAGAGCGGATAGAGAGAGAAAGCGCAGAGAGAGAGAGAGAGAGTCGTTTGATTGATTTATTTAGGTATCTCAAATTAATTTTTTTTTTTTATATCATTTAAGGTATTACGTGATTGCATTGGCCGTCACATTTTATTAAAATTACTTTTTTCATTTATTTATATTGATTAAATTATATAATTAATCAAACGTGATTGCAAAAGTTATCACAGTTTTAAAAAAGCGGTCACGTTTGATTTTTCATTTTCCCTCCTGTTTCCCGCGTTGGCGCTCCGGACGAAAATACCAAACGTGATTGCACATGTGATTGTACTGCCATCTCGTTAAGGTAACGTGATTGCTTTTTATTTCCGTCTCCTTATCTGGTCTATGGTGACTGCTTTTTTTAGCCATCACAGAAAGCAGTCACAAAAGGCTATTTTTCTTGTAGTGTTAACGTATTTTTAATACACTTTAATTTTGAATGACCCCGACAGTCTCGAAAAATCTCATTAATTCGAAAAGTGTTAATTAACGTATTTTTAAGGTACTTTTACGAACCGGATTCGGGTACTTACAGTACCACAACTCTTCATATACTATAAATAGCCTCCACCAGATTGTCAAACTCAATCAATTATTCACAATCACTTCTCTCTTTACATAAGGAGCACATATTCATATATTTAACCGAGTTAACAAACTTAGTTTGATATTTAACTGAATTTAGAATTCAGTCACAGAATTCCAAGAAATTCTAACGACATCTGTTAGAAGATAGATCTTCTTGTTGCATAAGTCTTCTTCAAAATCTAGAAGTGTCAAACACAGTTGCGTTCGCCGAGTTATTGATTTGAAGTGCTTCTATCAATAATAATAAGTCGTTTTATCTTGAGAGAAGATTGCCACCTAAAATCGTTAGCATCAGTGCGGGGCAATATCTTCTTGCGGAAATTGGGTCCAACACAAGACTCGACTTCCTATATTTATTCGGTTTGGTTTAATTTTCGCATTTATTATTTATGTCTCTTCCCTGCCCTGTTAATTATTATTATGGTTCATTTATGTCATTTCGTTAATTTCAAGAAAGCCTTATTTATTGTTACATACAATTTTCCTAATAGGTTGAATATTTATCTAACAACTTAAGATTTTAGATGCTATATGCAATGAAGAGAACTATACATAGTGGGTCTGATAGAACAACTGCAAATTATGTAGGTAAAGATAGAGCAATGCTTCCTATGAGTATACATGGTTTAATATTTTAGATGCGCGCGTTAGTAACTTAACATGGTACTACGCGGCACAACTTAAGTTTGAAAAGATTTCAGATTCAAGTCACCTCACTTGCCTTGATGTGCTTGAACAATATTACTTTATTTTGACAAAGTTATACTTGTACATATCTTGCAGCATCATCTACTTTGCAATATCAAGAAACTAAATTATTTATTTGGATTGAAAATGCTAACAACATACTTAGCTCTACAATTGTTGTGCCCCTCCATCCCCTCTTTTTTTAGGGTTGTTCGAGGCGTGTGCCTTGTGACATGAACACGGGTCTTCCTTCTTGTTTCATACATTTATATATGATATACAGCATTTAATTTAACTGCCTTAACCTCTTTTGACGAATCTTCCCTGCGAACACGAGAAAAATAATATGAATCTATGAAAATTACCTAGTCTTATGTACGAAAATGGATCTTAAATTCGACAATGTAGCTAGGTACTACCTTAATTCGAGGGCGTTTTTCAGCATTGAGTTTTCTAACTTGATATCGTATCTTCTTAGCAAAAAGCCTGCTCTGTCTCTTCTCTTTGTACCTCTGCACGCTCGCTTCCCTTACACTTGTCTTCGACAACTCCAACTTTCCATCTACACCTGTTTCACTCATTTCAGGAACGCTCCACATCCCCTATATATATCAAAATTAAACTTATTTTTGTTAGGATGGTATATATATTTAAATGGACAGACTGTCCATTTTTGTTTGATAATTCTCATCTCTCGTTCAAATTTGAACGAGGGAGTATAATTATCTTTGAGGGAGTAGGTACAAAATGATGGGATCATGCAACTAATGTAGGAAGTAAATGATGGCTAAGGGCTAACAAGGCAACATAAATGTAAAGATAATTCAAGAACTCCCATACAAAAGAAAGTTCTAGTTCTGGGCCCAAAATTCCCAATAAATGCCTTAACATACCCCACTTATATCAACTTTCACTACACTATTGCACAAATCTAATCACATTATTGGTTTTCTTCCATTTCAAATTTTAAAAATCCATTAATTTAATTTTTTATAATTTTTTAATGTATTCTTAATTTTCATTCCGAACAATTGGATAAGATTTTATGGGAGGGAGCTTCTCTTCTCGTCTAAAAAATACTCCCTCCGTCCCACTATACTTGACACTTCTTTCCATTTTGGGTCGTCCCACTATACTTGACACCTTCCAAAAATAACCTATTTTTTATATTTTTATATTAGATGGACCCCACCACTAATTCTCTCTCTTCATTTTCCACCACTCAATTTATTCAACCAACACCACTATTTACCCCACTCATTCTCTCTCTTCATTTTCTACCACACATTTTCTTTATTTAATTGTTTCTTCTTAGTTCCCGTGCCCACCTCAAGGGTGTCAAATATAGTGAGACGGAGGGAGTATAGTTTCAATTTAGTTTTGATGATCGATATTGAACAAAATATTATAATAATATAATAACCTTCAAGAAATTGTTTGTATAAACTCTTAATGAAAAATTAAATGTTGTTATTCATAATATTTTAAAATAAAATTATAAACGAAGAAAATACCAAATTCTAGTAAAAATGGAAGTAGTCAACGATCTTACATTGACGGTAGCTGAAGAGGAAGAAAGAAAATCGTCATCATGGAGATCAGGAACTGTTTGCGGCGATTCCGTATGAATATAAAGCGGTCCCTTATCCGACCAAGCATTCATAATCTTATTATAATCAAGCTTTAACGATAACCCTTTCATTTTATACCGTCGTTCCTCCGCCGCGGCGCCACTGCTACTAACTTCCTCCTCCTTCTTCTCCACCACCTCCGAGTAACAAACCCACTTCTCCTCACTTGCATCCCTCTCCTTATTCCTCATTGCCGTCTTTACCAACTCCCCCTCCTCGTAATTCATCGATGACGGTGAGAGAGTAGCGTCCTCCGCTTCTTCCGAAGTGGAAATAGAGGTGCCGGTGGCGGAGAGCAGTCCAGTGAGTGTAGCGGCACCACCGTCTGCGGTGGGAAAGAAACTCGCCGCCATGTTATCCTCGTGTGTGTCTAGTTTTTCTTCCATTAAATTATCCGGGTACAGGGGGAATAAATTGAGCTGCTGGTGGTGGCAATGGTTTTCGGCGGCGCTTGTGGTGGCAGCGGTGGTGGTTGTCACGTGGAGGGAAGAATGGGGGGTGTTTTCCGGTGATAATTCCAGGAGGAGACTTAAGTACTTGCGTTTTCTTGTCTTGCTCCTGTTTTTACGAGCTTGTCGGGGCTTCATTTTAACGGCGGCGGTAGCAGTTTCTTCATTGATGACGGCGTCGGTGGCGGTGGTGGGTGGTTTAAGCCGCGGTGGCGATATTTTGCTACCCATAGTAGTAAGTATCTGACCAGAGAGGGAAAAGTTGGACAGAGGAAAAGTGAGAGAAACTGAACTTTTTTGGGGGTAAAATTGACTTTATTGATATTTTAAGGGGAGGAGAGAGAAAAATGTCGCAGTCAAAGGACTAACTCGGATGAGATGATGATGACGTGGAAGAAAATGATTGGATGAAATATGGATTCTTTTGTTTGTTATCTTGATTTCGTTTTGGTTAAATTGGGATTGGGTTTGTCAGTTATGAGTACTGTTGGGTCTTATTTTTGATTAAATTGTGTCCTGTTTAAGACATGCATTGCACGTGACATACCTATTAATCAACATGACAATTTAGAAACTTTTTCGATTTTAGTATTAATGCCACTATCCAACCACCACATTTCACAAGATCTTCCACCTCCCACCACCCACCACCCACCATCAACACAATCTCCACCAGAACCACCAACATCACAGTCCCTACACTTTCAGAACAAAAATCATATTAACAAATAGAAAATTCAATCAAAGGATTAAAGAAAATTCAGAAAATCAACATCAAAAGATCTAAGGATCTTTAAAAACGGAAAAAATAAGAAAGAATTAGCAAAAGCTCAAGCAAAAAATGAAAGGTAGGGAGAAAGAGAGAGAGAAAGAGAGAGAGGAGGGAGGTAGATTTGATTTCAAAATCAAATCAGATTTAAATTGATCTGATTCCAAAATCAGATTCAAATTTGAATTGATCTGATTTCAGAATCATATTCATATTTGAGAGAGAGCTGGTCTAGGAGAGCAGTGAGCATAAAGGGATGAGGAATGAAGAAGTAACGATGGCGGTGTGGAGGTCATCGTCACGAGGCATGATGCGACAAGGCAGTGGCGAGATGCAGCGATGGAGAGGTGGCAACGTGGACGACAGGCGGGCTTATGCTGTTGTAGAGACAAAGGGTTTCGTAGTTGCGCGCCTGGTGGTGGGAAAGGGGAGCCGACATCAGAGGGTGGATGGTGGATGGTGGAAGCAATATGGTAGGAGAGTACAGTTGGGGAAGGGGGGAGGGGGAAGAAAAGGAACGACTGGTCTCATGGAGAAACTTTGATAAAGCCAAGTCTCATACTTAGGAAGGTTTAATGTTAGAACCCTATTCTAGCCTCCTATCTTGAGGTATCGTAAAAAATATATTTGCTTAAGTATCAGTCGTAAAAAACAAGAATTTCTTTAATTGAGTATCAATGTACAAAATTATTTTAATCATATTTTCCAAATTCAATCATTTCTATCGTCTCGAAAAGTAATTTTCATTTATTTTTTGTTAATTTAAGTCAACTTTAAGAAATAATTTAGGTTAACTTTAATTATTTTAATGAAAATCTCAAACTTGTTACTGATAGTATTTCAAATGGGGTATTAACAAGAAGTTTTAGATTTTATTAACATAGTTAAAATTAGTTAAAATTATTGATCAAAGTTAATTTAAATTAAAAAAAAAGGTAGTACCATTTTTTTGGGACAGAGAAAATATAATTAAAGAAGTATGGGCATCTTAATTTGAACAAAAAAGTGCACACAAAATATAGGGATGAGGATCATATGGCCTAAGCGAGATGTAAAAGTTATAAAAGCCCAATCGAGACTAAAAAGTATAAAAGTATTTTTTTTCACATTTTTTCATATTTTCTTAAAAATAATAATAAAAGATTTATAATTTATTAAATAATCTTTTCATATACCTTCTTATATCTAAAGGTATAAGAATATTTATAATTATATATAAAAAAATCACAATTTTTCATATTTAAAAAAAAGTACACTCTTTTACATAAGGTTATAAAACTAAAATTATTTTTATATCTAGATATAAGAGATATTTGTTCTAAAATTGTGAAAAAATAACTCATACTCCCTCCGTCCCAGCGAAAGATGCACAAAATTAGTCGGGCACGCAAAATAAGAAATGTGATGTAGGAAAGAGAAAAAGTTTAAATATTGTGAGTATGAAAAATTAAATATGAGAGAGAATGAGTGGGAGGTGATGTAAGAAAGAGAATGTTGTGAGTGTAAGGCTCCGTTTGTTTGGGGGAAAATGTTTTCCGGAAAACATTTTCCTCATTTTCCGGTGTTTGTTTCGCACAAGAAAATGGGAAAAACTTCATTTTTATCTTATTTTCCGGAAAATATTTTCATTTTCCGGAAAACATTTTGCCGGAAATCATTTTCCGGAAAATGTTTTACGCTAAACAAACGGAGCCTAAAAGTAAAGTAGGAGAGAGAATGAGTGGAGAGAATAGTGATTTAAGGTTTCCTTTTTGGGAAAGTGCCTTTTTAAATGGGACGCCCAAAAAGGAAATTTGTGGCTTTTTCGTTGGGACGAAGGGAGTATACCTTAGGGTATAAGAGCTGACGAGGGAGGAATTTTATGAAATTTTGATTTCGGACATCAATAGTGTGTGAACTTTTAAATCTTACTTGGGCTTTTATGAAAAATGATTTGGAGAGAGGGGCCTTATAAAATTAAACTCAAAATATAACCCTGTTGTAACTCGACCATAATCCTCTAGAAACTTAATGGTAAGAAAACAATAAAAAAACATAACCAAGTATAATTAACAAGGCAAGATATGCTATTAAGCATCAATAATCCAAGAAGCAAGCCAAATAAACGACAAATTCTTTTTCTATCTATTGTATTTTTTCTTAGCACGTTTCACTTTTATTAATATATATATATATATATATATATATATATATATATATATATATATATATATATATATATATATATATTAAATTCATCATACCAAAAATATGGCTTCCAATCCTCCTCAGAAATTAACAACATTACCTTGGCCTAATGGAAAATATGAAGTGAATGTTCATGTGAGTTGAGGAGTAATAAAACTAAAACCCGTTAAACATTTAACGAAATGAATAATGTAGTTAATAAAATTGGGTTAAGAAAAGATTATGATGCCCTCTCTTTTCAAACCCTAACCCCAATCAAACAATTTTCTCTCACCAAGAAACCCTAACAACATGCATCAATATCGACAAACAAGATTAATAACTATTATAATCAGATACAAAAGATTCTCACAAATAACAAACCTAAGATAATAATGTAAACGCAGCGGAATCAATAATGAATAAACAAGAAAATCAAAGGAATTTCTTGACCTAGATTCGAATCCACGAATAAAGGGTTTAAGAACTCAGGAAGAATTGCAGAGTTTGCAATTGAATAAAATTAATCCAAAGTTGTTTCTAAACAAATACCAAAGTTGTTTAAATACTTCTAAAACCCTAAGCAACAAATAATAAAGCAAAGGACTAAAATACCCATGTTTGAAAACAAATACTCAGTAATTGCAATTAAACGACGTAAATACGAAATCATCCAACAACGCGAGGCGGGCGCCTCGCCTACTCCCAGGCGAGCGCATGAACAGCCGAAGCCTCCTCCTTGATTGTCACAGCTTGAGGCGGCCGCATGGTGTTGCTTGAGGCGGCCGCATGGCGTCCAGAAGCATCGACCTTGGTTGTTGAAGTTTGAGGCGCACGCTTGATCAAGAGGGAGGCGGCCGCCTGGTCTTCAAGGTCTGTATCATGCACCCCTTCTTGAAAAGGATTCATCCCCGAATCCACATCAACATAAAGAGGATCGTCCGGGAAATACTCGAACAGATCAGCGACATTGAAAGTAGAAGAAATGTGCCACCCGTCAGGTAACTCCACAACATAAGCGTTATCATTGATCTTGCGCACCACCTTGCAAGGACCGATCTTCTTGGGGTGCAACTTACTGTAGGTACCCACCGGAAACCTCTCCTTGCGCAAATGCACCATAACCAAATCTCCCACAGAAAAAGTCTTGACGCGACGTCGCTTATCCCGCAACGGAGGCAACCCCGCAGGACGTTCATCAGGCATAATGTCCCTATACTCATCCAATAATGCTTGCAAAGTAGTAGGAACTAAACAAGTGCCATCACCCAAGCCCTTCTTGACTACAGCAAAAATAACAGGTGCATCCATAGCCTCGGAAACAAACTCCTGTGCAGTACATAGTGAAACAATAGGCTTTCGCCTAGGTTGGGCACATACAGATTTTTCACGCAATGGACACAAATTAAAACGAGCCCCATCCTTCATAAAGCTCAAAACATTATCCCGACCCTTATGCACGACATTAAGGTCGAATTGCCATGGTCGACCCAACAAAAGATTGCAAGCATTCATATCCACAATATCACATAAGACATCATCCTTATAACGACCAATAGAAAAGGGGACAAGACATTGTTGGTGTACCTTAATGTTGCCCAAAGAATTTATCCACCCAACTGTATAGGGTGTAGGATGTGTCTGCGCCTTCAGCTGCAATTTCTCCACCGTATCCCGCGAAATCAGATTTTCGCTACTCCCACTGTCAACGATGATAGAAACTGTAGAATCATTAACCTTCCCCCGTGTGCGAAAAATGTTGTGACGTTTCGGATCATCAGCAGCAGTAGGGGTTGTCAACATAAGTCTTCGGACCACAAAAGAGGAATGCTCTCCCTCGAAATCGGCTTCATCATTGGGATCGTCCCAAATCTCCGGACAATCTTCCTCATTGACATCCTCCTCACCATCATCCCTTTCAACCACGTTAACAGATTTACGAATCGGACATTGGCTCGAAATATGACCCACGCCACCACACTTATAACACTTGTCACCGTAAGACTTAGCATAAGGATTGGTAGTCTGACGGTTAGTCGAGGGAGGCGGAGTCGCCTTACGCACAGTTTGCGTTGCAGGGGCGGAGGTTGTTTTCGCTTCGCCAATCACTGAACCTCCAACATGTGTCTTGCCTGAATCAACATCCACAGCAGTCGACGATTGACCCCCCAAATTACGGAACTGAGACGGTGGCCTGAAAGCCGGCGCCAACTGACGTTCGACTGTTTGAGCTCGCTCAATAGCCTCATCCAAGAAACTGACAGTATGGAGTTCAACCTGATTACGGATATTCTGTCGTAGGCCTTGCACAAAGCGAGCTGTCAACTGCGCATCAGTTTCACTCAAGTCAGTGCGAGATGACCAATTGTGAAAATCATGGAGATAAGCATCAACCGTTCTAGCACCTTGTTTACACTCCATGAACTTCTTGTACAAAACCTGCTCAAAATTAACAGGTAGAAACCTCTGCCTCAAAGCTTGTATCATACGGTCCCAATCATTAATTGGTGGTCTGCCACTACGAATCAATTGGTTATTGATTTGTTTCCACCATGCGGATGCACCACCCCTTAATTTATATGCCACATATGGGACCTTTTTCTCCTCAAACGTATTCATCAAATCAAAATATTTTTCAACTTCATCTAACCAATCAGAAAAACCAACCATGTCCAACTCACCAGAAAAGAAGGGAATATCTGCCTTGATTTTTGGTAGTTGTTCGACGTTGTTCTGAACTCCTCCGGCCGGCGGAGCGCGATGGAAGTTTCTGTCCTCGCGTCCTGCAGGGATCTCACGATTGCCTGCCCGATGCCCTTGGTTGAGCTGCAAAGCCTGTAAGGATTCCACGATTTCTGCATGTTCTTCGGCGCGAGCGGCGCGATCTTCTTTGCATACATTCTTTGCATCTGTTGAACCAACCTTGATAAAATTCGCGGTCATTGTAGCCATGGCTGTTTGAAGCTCATTGATACCTCCATCGTTTCCGTTATTGGCCATCGTCCTAGGACCTCTCCTGCTCTGATACCAAATAATGTAAACGCAGCGGAATCGATAATGAATAAACAAGAAAATCAAATGGATTTCTTGACCTAGATTCGAATCCACGAATAAAGGGTTTAAGAACTCAGGAAGAATTGCAGAGTTTGCAATTGAATAAAATTAATCCAAAGTTGTTTCTAAACAAATACCAAAGTTGTTTAAATACTTCTAAAACCCTAAGCAACAAATAATAAAGCAAAGGACTAAAATACCCATGTTTGAAAACAAATACTCAGTAATTGCAATTAAACGACGTAAATACGAAATCATCCAACAACGCGAGGCGGGCGCCTCGCTTACTCCCAGGCGAGCGCATGAGCAGCCGAAGCCTCCTCCTTGATTGTCACAGCTTGAGGCGGCCGCATGGTGTTGCTTGAGGCGGCCGCATGGCGTCCAGAAGCATCGACCTTGGTTGTTGAAGTTTGAGGCGCACGCTTGATCAAGAGGGAGGCGGCCGCCTGGTCTTCAAGGTCTGTATTACCCGCTACATCAGATAATAACACAATTTTATGTAATTTACTAGTATGTTAACTACGTGGTGTTCCCTAAACCGCCAGAGTCAAAATCGCGGACAGATAGACCCCTGAGGCCAAGACCGCATTCCTCTCATCATCCTCCTAGTCAAGACCAAACTGGTCGCTGAGGCCAGTTTGGTCTTGACTAGGAGGATGACCAGGCCTCCCAGTCTGGAAAATTTCAGTCATTTGACAATCCAGGAGGATGACCAGGCCTCCCCTTCCAATGTCAATAAGGATAGATCAAGCACCTACATTTTTCTCAGAATGGGGGGCCGTTCTCAAATCCTAAATAGCCTTTCCCCTGCTCAAAAGGGCTTGAAAAGGCTGGCAAAGGAAGCCTGAGCCGAAAAGGCCAAAGCCCTCCTAAATAATACCCCCAAAACTCCCAACGCTCCTTTAAAAGCTACCATCACCTCCCCAAATACTCATCTCTCCCTTGAGCTAATTCTCAAGAGGCAGGAAACCCTGGCCTCTAGGTCCAAACTGGTCGCTGAGGCCATGGCCATCAATGACGCTCAGATGGACTTATTTGAGATGGAGGCAAACGGCGGAATGCCACTCTCAGCAGGGTCCCAAAGGTTCTCCCAACGAGTCCTCTCTAACTCGCTTGCTAGTCAAGCTAGGGGGCAAAACAGGCAGAATCAACCCTCATCCGTGACCAAGTAGTAAAGGAGAATGTGGTGGAAGTTTATGACAGCGAGGAAGTAGGGGATGAGGCCCAGTCAAATCGCCGTGCGAAGTTCCAAGCCAGACCCGTGGCTTACGCCAGGGAAAAGGCCGTGACTCCACGTACTAAGAAGCCGAGGGTGGACGACCAGATCCCAAACTTCGTTAAATTCATGCACGAAATGTGGGAAACCCACCAGAAAACGGCCCAGAGGTGTAGCCGCACCATGGATGCCTTCAGTTACAAGATTGCACGGTCACCAATTCAGAAGGGGAACCCCCCAGATGAAAACATATGATGCCTCAAAGAATGCCAAGAGCCATATAGGGCGGTTTGAGGGGCAGATGGCCCTATTCTCGTCAGACGAAGCGGTGATGTGCAAAGCCTTAGCTGTGACTTTCACGGGCAAGGCCCTATCTTGGATGCTGGCCCTAAAGCCCAGGTCCATCAAGTCCTACAATCAGTTCAGGAACCTCTTCCTGAACGCTTTTGCAGGGGCAGGCGAGCCTGCGCGACCCAAGACCGACCTGGTCCGAGTCAAGCAAGCCCCCACGGAGACCACAAAAAGCTACATCCCTTGATTCAAAAAGATGAGCGAGCAGATTGTGGATTTGGAAGAGGGTGACATCAGGCTTTGATTCGAGGGCGGTCTCTCCTCCTCGTTATTGAAAATGAATTTTGCCTCCAACAGGCCTAAGACCGTGGAGGAGTTGTATGAGAGGGCATCTGCTATTGCCTCATCCGAGGAGCCAAATAAGGCCTCTCCCCGCACCCCCGCAAAGGAGAGAATCAGCCAGGTCCAGGAGACCAGCCAGGGAGCTGCCCGCGGAAATAACCAAGGCAAAAACCGCAGCCGTGGGACAGACAAGCTCCAAAAAATAACGGAGGACACCGTTTTCACTCCCCTCACCGATGCGCGAGCAGTCATCATGAGCGCCATGGAACTTCCTCCTCCTCCCCCATGGGCCGAAAGCCAAATGAGAGGAGTCGTGCTAAATTCTGTGAGTTCCACAATGACCACGGTCACACTACTGAGGATTGCTTCCAGCTGAAGCAAATCATTCAGCAAAGAATCAACAACGGGGAGCTGACAAAGTGGGTTAAGGGCCATAATAATGCCACCAATAATAATAATCCCCGCGGGCACGAACACCACGTGGCCCCGAGATGAGGGAGAGAGACAACAACGACGACGATGAGTTGGGTGACTATGAGATCAACTTCACTGGGGAGGAGCCCCCATCTAACAAACAGCTCTCCCTCCAGATCCGAACGTTGGAGAAAGTTTTCTTGATTCCCCCCATGGCTCGAGAAGAAGAGAAGGAAATTGGGTTCAAAAGGAGTGAACTTGCCTCCTCCCTCTTTCACTCTACTCAATCCCTCACCCTCCAAATGAAAATCAACCGAGCAAACATTGGTCGAGTCTTGATTGATACAGGTGCGGCCAGAGACATCCTCTACTACCATACTCTAGTGGGAATGAGGATGACCGAGGCTAACCTGACTCCTTATGCGGTATGCTCGAGGGGTTCACTAACCATGCCGTCGGGGTAAAGGGGACAATACAATTTGAAGTAACTATTGGGGAAAAACCCATGCAGAAGTCAGCCAAAATCACTTTTATGGTGGTTGATCTTCCTTCCCAATACAATGCCATCCTCGGCGTAACTGCTCAGGCCAAATTAGGAATAGTTGCTTCCGTTCCCCACCAAAGGGTGAAATTTAACACCCCGGGCGGGGTTGCTACAATAAAGAACCAGCTGTAGACACCCCATTCTGAACTCATAATTACATAATTACACTACTCTTCATCTCTCCTTTATGTTTTGATGAAAGCATATCAGTTTCGT
The DNA here is from genome assembly GCA_022495995.1 of Adenophora triphylla var. japonica. Classification (NCBI taxonomy): domain Eukaryota; kingdom Viridiplantae; phylum Streptophyta; class Magnoliopsida; order Asterales; family Campanulaceae; genus Adenophora; species Adenophora triphylla. Next base: position 597,933 of record JAFEMH010000702.1, read on the forward strand.
CATGTTTCGTTAAGTTTCTAACTAACCTCGTTAGTTTTGGACCTAACTGACTAACGGAACAACTGAAGAGGACAAAATAGTCATCAGACTAGTTATCTCGCACGAGATATCATATCTCGCGCGAGATATCCCCTCGACAGGATGTGCAGAAATCACTCTCCTTCTCCGTTTCAAACTCTCTTTTTGGATAAAACCTTATCAATTCGGGTATCCAATCAGAACTGAGTTCTGGAACCTTCCTAGGGGATTTTACCTCTCCAACCTCCTATAAATACTGGATGACTTTCAGTTTTTCAGAGGTGGACAATTCTGATCCTTGATCAAGAAAACACACAACACACACAATTTGTTGGTTTATTTCCACGAAAGACTCCTTCAAATCACTCACAAACAACTCCTAAAGTTTGTTCATCAACCTTGTTGATTAACAAACATCGAAACCCGAATCAAAGGACCAAGGCGAAGCTCCGTCCGCATCAAGATCCAAATCAAGGATCGAGGCGAAGCTCTGTCCGTATCAAGTTTCAACTCTAAACTTGAGTCGAAACTCTGTCCGAATCTCTCCTCAAAAGGTAATCATCCTTTAACTTTCGTTTCTCTTCTCAACCCCTCTATTGATTTTAGAGTAGTGTAATTCCATCAAAAGGATTAGCCTAGAGTCCCTTCAGTCAATGGAGGCAATCTCGAAGCATACAATCCGACATTCCTAATCAAGAAATTGATTAGAGTTTATTTGTTCTTCTTTAATTATTTTATTAAAAAGATTGAAAACCTCTCTTTTTTTTAGCAAGACCGATCTCCGGATTGGGTGGAATGGATGCTCCTTGACCTACCCATTCCATAACCTAAGCCCCGAACCCAAATCTCTTTCAAAATGGTTTTCCTATATTTCCAAACGAATAATATAGGTGGCGACTCAAAAAGATGAAAAGATAGAAATTTTCTCACAACGCTACAGTGGCGACTCTGCTGGGGACATAAAATTAAGAGGCTTAAACTTGTGTCAAAATTAAAAGAGAGGTTTTCAAAAAAAAAAAAAAAATTCGAATTTTCTGCTCTCAGATGAAGCATATCTCGCGCGAGATATTGCTTCGGCAATCTGGTTGTTTTCTGGTTTCTCCCGTTTGTCTCATAGTCCAAGACGAGAGCCGAACATGCAAGGGGGATCCCAGAATTCATTATCTGCAGAGTTCCCGCATCTTAAGGCCTCCCTTAAGATGTAGAACTCGAATCTTTATTTCATTTAAATAATCGATTATTATTTATAAACTGCGTGAGATTGGGTTTTATTTAATTAAAGTCCGGTCCATTGGGGATTCGGGAGTTGTAAATTAATTTATTTATCTCTCTTTCTCTCCTTTATGTGGAACTACGACGGCCTGAGTCTTCCTAAATTGGGAGAAACGTAGGCAACCACTTGGTGCGGCCATTATCTGTTTTCCTTTTGATTTTCAAAAAAAAATCTCCAATTTATCTATCACCTAGATTGACTCTCACACACGCGCACTCATGCTATATCTTTCATTGCACTACATACCCCGATTAACCCGGGACCCACACTAAGGACGGATGACGGTAACCACCTAGTCACCGGTCTCTCCGAAGTTGGATCATCCCACTCCGCGTATTCAATCCACCTAGATTGTCATATCGCGGGGAGCCTAGCCTTCCAGCTCTGCATCGCCACATATCATGTAGATTGTCTTTCTAGGAACACTCCGTGACCGGTCGGTTTTGACTCGGTAATTTTTCTTGTCTTTGACCAAAATAAAGTTAATGTAAAATTGACTATCGAGAAAGGATTCGGAAAAGTCCCTTCGGAAAAAGAAAAAAGTCCCTTCGGAAATGTCCCTTCGGAATGACCCTTTCGGAAGTCCCTTTAAAGAAAAAAAATCCTTTCGATCAGTTTTACATGGCTTTATTTTACAAAGAATGGTCAATTACCGAGTCCCTAGGTTTGATTCGAATTACGTATGCCTGCAAGATTTACCTAGGATGCTAGATAGAAAACGGATCTTTGTCCGTCCGACCATGAATCTAAGCAATAAAAAGAAGAAAAATCCATCTCTCCGAATGGTTATCTCGTGCGAGGTTACCTAGTCTCGCGCGAGATATTATTTGCAGATTTCGTGTTTGTGATTGATAATCGATGTGCGCTCCCTCCTTGAGTCAAAACTCCGTCTCTAATAAAAATAAAACTTCCAAAAATCGCTCGTGAGGTAATTTTAACCATCATCCTTTTCTCCATCTAGGATCGTTTGGGGCTAATCTTCTAAGAGTCGTTTTGTTAGGATATCTCGAGTTCATCTCTAAGGTCGTCAAGCTCCCTTACCACTCCAACGGTAACAATTCAATTTCCTTCCGACGCGATGAATTCCGAAGCACTCAAGAAGGAAATTGAGGATCAAAGGATTCGATATGAAGAAATGCTACAAGCCCAAGCCGATGAAATGGAGGCCCGATTATAACTTTAAAGGAGAATCCAAGCCGGGGAAATGAAAGCCATGGTTGATGAACTCCGAGCCATGAAACTACAATTGGCCGAATTAAGCTCAAAGAAGAAAGAGAATGAGACCTCTTCTGATGATGAAGTTTCATACACTAAGAAGGCTAAAAACCATCGCAAGCACAAGAAAAAGGTGTATGAGTCTAGCTCATCATCTTCCTCCTCTGACAATGAGAGTTATGCTTCCAAGAAAGAAAGAAAGAGGGAAAGCAAGAACGAACCCCTTACCATGGCAATGCTAGAAAAGAAATTTGCATCCCTCGATGTGAGTAAGGGAGCCTCGCTCTCTATCGACTATGACACCCTTCGTCAATCCATGTCAAAGCTTCCTAGAAAGTACAAGACACCCGACATTGCAAAATTCAATGGTACTACTTGTCCAAAAATCCATCTGGAAACCTACTCTTGGGCCATGCTACCTATGGGTGTCGATGACAACTTGCTAGTTCAATGCTTCCCTCAAACTCTCGATGGTGCCGCTAGAGATTGGTACATGAATCTTCCACTCTCCACAAGACTTGATTGGCCACTCGCCAGTCGTGCTTTCAAAGAGCAATTTGAGGACAACTCTACTTACCGCACTACTAGAAGGGACCTCGAGCAAACCAAGCAACTCCCGAATGAATCATTCGCGGACTTCATCAAAAGATGGAGGGCCAAACTGATTGAAATCGTTGATAGGCCAAGCCTAGACGAACAAATTCATATCCTACTTCAATGTCTCCGCGAAGAGTACCAAGAGAAGCTTGCCGGCAATTACTTTCCTAGTTTCCTTGAACTCCATAAATCGGGCCTTAGAGTTGATGAATTGATCCTTCTTAGAAAGAATTCAGAAAAAGAGAATTGTCCAACAAAAAGGAGCACCGGTCGTACCTATCATGATTTTGGTGGGGCTACTCTTAAGGAAATGTTCGATGATCTAGTAGGCCAAGGAAAACTGAAGCCAATGGAAGACTATCATCCTAAGAAAATGAGAGAAGATTGGGACCACGACAAATTTTACGATTACCATCAGTTTAGTGGTCATGACACCAACAATTGCTACAATTTGAGGGATGCCATCCAAGACTTGTATGAAGCCGGCAAGATCAACTGAAGCATCACTACCTTGGGGCTCCGATTGTCCTCTCCTTTTTTCCTTTGAAAAAAAAAGAAGAAAAAAAACATAGATTAGGTAAACTTCCTAGTATGTTCTCGAAGAGTCGTTCTGTCATTCTAGTCCATCTCTATCCTCTCTAGTTTGTGTCAAGTGAACTATCGAGTCTGTTTCAAATTTCCTTATCAATAAAAGTTATCTCTTTATCCTAAACACTTTCCCAAGAGTTGTTTTTCTTTATGAGTATCATTTGATCCATGCTGAATAGTGGACACTCATTCCTTAATGCATCACGAAAAATAGAAACTTCCAAACAAGTTTGAAATGAAAACTATCATTAGAAGGCTTAAGGCTAAACATTACTCCTGTTGAAAGTCGAAGATCAACAAACGAAGAAGCCAAAGGCGCTTCTATCAACATTCATCCCAAGAAGAGTGGGGCTACTCAACTCAAGGCTTTGAGAGTACAAAAATAAATAAAAAGCTCGCTAGGTCGAAACTCCTCAAATCGTCCTAGGCAAAAATAGAGCGTCAAAAAAAAAAAAGAGAAAGGTAGAAAAACTCTCAAAGCCTTCATCGCCCCACAACAAGGATGAAATTTCAACAAAGACAAGAAGGACTCTCCCGCAAATAAGAAGAGTCAAGTGATATCAATGAAGAAAAGAGGATCCCTCAACATCCTCTTACAATGAGGTCCGAATGGCAACGCAAATGAAGAAGACTTTCAACATCAATCCATAAAGAGAAATGTTTAGCCTTAATTCATACTAATGATTGACTTTCTTTTCAAACTCGTTAAGAAATTTCTAGATGATGCAAGGTCCATTAAAAGTAGAACAACATTTCTAGACCTTTGAGCCATGTAGCGTTCTTTGTTGAGTCTAGGGGCTTCCTCTTAGCCATTCTCATACACACTCTTGAAATCCAAGCAGCAAAACTGGGGCTTCCTGACCTTTCCTCCCCCAGTCAATCTATACTTAAACTCTCAAGAGTAATCAAATCTGCAGTAGGGGCTTTCCTCTTTCACTTCTCACTCTCATCATTAGAGAATATACTCTCCCAAAAGAATTCAATGCTTGGATCACCTTCCAAAAAAAAAAAAAAATAGAGTTCGTCTCTCCTCAACTAACTTGAGATCTCATCTTTCTCCTTAATGAGATTCTTCCAACTGAGTTCTCTTCGAGTACACATACTTTTAAAAAAAAATGGCTCGCTAGGTTGAAAACTCGTAAAGAGCGGCCTAGGCAAAAGTTAGAGCACAAAAAAAACAAAAGACGCAAAAGAGATGCCCGCTAGATTGAAAACCCGAAAAGGCGGTCTAGCAAAAACCAGGGTGCATCACTAAGAAAAAAAAATCAAAGGGAAAAAGGAGGGGATCCTTCTTCAATTCACACAGCCTCACAAGCATGTTCGCGAAGTCATCTGCAGCATACAAGAAGTTTTGGGGCTTGGTGTCAAGAGAAGCCTTGGAAAATACGTGCTTTGGATTGGGCAGCATCAGTTCTACATAGCAAAAGCCATCGGAGTGGTTTAGACCTTGTTCAGTCAATGATCATCACATGAGAAACTTGGGGCTTGACAATGAAAAGTCCTGCGACAACGAAAAATCCTTGAAGTATCCTTAGCGTTTAACTTGGGTTATCTCAACGGAATTCTATTAGACGATTGTCTCATTCGATCTTTAGATGGACCTCACGAGTTGGTCTTCAAAACCAAAATCTAAATCACAAACAATTTTCAATTCTCACATAACAAAATTCATTCTCCCCGCTGATTCTTGGAGTCGAGTGCACATTGATCGTCTTGAACAGACAAATGCTTAAGTGAATATATATTGTTATGCAAATGCTTTCACTAACCCTCTTGCAGGAATTAAAGTGCATAAAAGCACGTCAAGTGCTTACTTTCAGATCAAACATGTTGAGTGTTTGAATTTCGCTTACCATCTATGCATCCAATTAAGTGTGTCGAGCATATCTTAAAGCGTCAAGCAACCATCGCGTCAAGCAACTATTGCGTCAAGCAACCATCGCGTCAAGCAACCATCGCGTCAAGCAACCATCGCGTCAAGCAACCTTTGCGTCAAGCAACCATTGCGTCAAGCAACCATTGCATCAAGCAACCATTACGTCAAGCAACCATCGCGTCAAGCATCCATCACGTCAAGTGCCATGCGTCAAGAATATTCCAACAAAAAGCCCGATTCAACGCCCAGACAGGTGGATCGTCAACAATTAGGTGTGTCAAACATCTAAGACGCGTCAAGCATCTAGGGTCAGTATGTCAAATACTTACCTTATCAAAAGCCCGGTTCAACGCCCAGACAGGTGGATCGTCAACAAATTAGGTGTGTCAAACATCTAAGATGCGTCAAGCATCTACAAGTAGTATGTCGAGTACTACTCAACAAAAGTCCGGTCTTGAATCGCCAGGATCGTCACCGACTAGGTGTGTCAACCATCTAGGGATAGTATTTCAAATACTCACCCCAACAAAAGATCGATCCCGAATCACCAGGATCGTCACCTCAACAAAAGCCTGGTCCCGAATCTCCAGGATCGTCACCTCACTCCAATCTCAAAAGACAAACCAACAGGATGCAAAGGACCGGACAGGTAAACCTTTGTTTTCTAACATCTTTCCCCGCAGGTTCGGAGCCCAAACAGGCGAATCTTCAGACAGACAGGTATATTCAGAATTGGGTCATGATTTGATTTCTCAGTATGGATTTGCCTTTTCAAAAATAAAATCTCCTCGATTTCCAAAAATGATTTTCAAAATACCTAAAGCAACCTTTTCGTGTTTTGGAGTCGAACTACGTTTTGATCTGATTCTCCGATAGAGATAAGTAGGCAGCCGTGCGGCACGACCATCCCAGTGTTCAGAATGATGTCTTTTCTATCGACGACACTTCTTCTTTCATAAGACCTGTCGCCGAGGGGCTCTGTAGACACCCCATTCTGAACTCATAATTACATGATTACACTACTCTTCATCTCTCCTTTATGTTTTGATGAAAGCATATCAGTTTCGTCATGTTTCGTTAAGTTTCTAACTAACCTCGTTAGTTTTGGACCTAACTGACTAACGGAACAACTGAAGAGGACAAAATAGTCATCAGACTAGTTATCTCGCACGAGATATCATATCTCGCGTGAGATATCCCCTCGACAGGATGTGCAGAAATCACTCTCTTTCTCCGTTTAAAACTCTCTTTTTGGATAAAACCTTATCAATTCGGGTATTCAATCAAAACTGAGTTCTGGAACCTTCCTAGGGGATTTTACCTCTCCACCTTCACCTCTCCAACCTCCTATAAATACTGGATGACTTTCAGTGTTTCAGAGGTGGACAATTCTGATCCTTGATCAAGAAAACACACAACACACACAATTTGTTGGTTTCTTTCCACGAAAGACTCTTTCAAATCACTCACAAACAACTCCTAAAGTTTGTTCATCAACCTTGTTGATTAACAAACATCGAAACCCGAATCAAAGGACCAAGGCGAAGCTCCGTCCGCATCAAGATCCAAATCAAGGATCGAGGCGAAGCTCTGTCCGTATCAAGTTTCAACTCTAAACTTGAGTCGAAACTCTGTCCGAATCTCTCCTCAAAAGGTAATCATCCTTTAACTTTCGTTTCTCTTCTCAACCCCTCTATTGATTTTAGAGTAGTGTAATCCCATCAAAAGGATTAGCCTAGAGTCCCTTCAGTCAATGGAGGCGATCTCGAAGCATACAATCCGACATTCCTAATTAAGAAATTGATTAGGGTTTATTTGTTCTTCTTTAATTATTTTATTAAAAAGATTGAAAACATCTCTTTTCTTTAGCAAGACCGATCTCCGGATTGGGTGGAATGGATGCTCCTTGACCTACCCATTCCATAACCTAAGCCCCGAACCCAAATCTCTTTCAAAATGGTTTTCCTATGTTTCCAAACGAATAATATAGGTGGCGACTCAAAAAGATGAAAAGATAGAAATTTTCTCACAACGCTACACCAGCTCGGGAGATTCCTCCGAGCACTAGAGGAGAAGAGAATAGCGGATAAAGGCCAGACATCCTGCCCGCAGAAAGAGGGCGAGGACAAACTGAGAAAGGGGAAAGCCCATGATCTTTTTCCGACACCCATTCCAATTGGCATGCTTTCTTTCCATTCCCCGAAGGTGGAGCTCAAGACGAGCAGAAAGGCCAAGAAGTTGGCCCCCATTGAGGGAGGATATATTGATAGGGGAATTGAAGGAAAGATAGACCGAGAGGTCATATATTCCATGGCCGCGCTGCCCGGAGCCCAGGCCAAGCCCCCAGCCATTGTCATAGACTCCCTGCACAACCGTGAAATCAGCGACCTCAGGCCTAACGACGAGCTCGAGGAAGTGTTAATCAACTTCCACTACCCTTAGAAAACTGTTAAGGTCGGGCTGGAAATTCACCCCGAGGAGAGAAGGATCTTGATCGAATTCCTCCAGAAAAATTGTGATGTGTTCGCTTGGAGGGTGGAGGATATGCAAGAAATCAGCGAGGACATGATTCTCCATAAAATCAATGATGACCCCTCCTTCAAGAACATTCACCAAAAATCAAGATACTTTTCTCCGGACAAGGAGATAGCGATCAAAGAAGAGGTGGAGAAGCTACTTAAAGCGGGGATAATTGTGGAGATCTCTTACCCCAAGTGGCTAGCAAATGTGGTCATGGTCAAAAAGGCCAATGACAAATGGAGGATGTGCGTTGATTTCAGGGATCTCAACAAAGCATGCCCCAAAGATTGCTTCTCTCTTCCTCGCATAGACAGGTTGGTAGACTCGATAGCCGGGCACAGAGTCCTGAGCTTCATTGATGCGTATTCTGGCTATCATCTGATCAAAATGGCTCCAAAAGATGTCCCCTCCATATCTTTCATCGCTGCGGGCAAGACATACTGTTACGCAATGATGCCCTTCGGGCTGAAAAACGCAGGAGCCACCTACCAATGAATGGTCAATATCATTTTCAAAGACCAATTGGGCAAAAACTTTGAGGCCTATATAGACGATATGGTCATAAAGATGAGAGAAAACTCCCACGAGCTCGACGTGGAGGAAACTTTCTCCAACTTGTGCTGCAACAACATGAAATTAAACCCCCTAAAATGAGCATTTGGGGTCAAGGCGGGTAAGTTTCTCGGATTCATGGTCAATCAGGGGGGAATCGAAGCTAATCCTGAAAAAATTCAAGCGCTGTTGGACATGAGACCTCCTGCCTGTGTAAAAGATGTGCAAAAACTAAATGGGCGCATCACCGCACTAGGCCACTTCATCTCGCGGTCTGCAGAGAGATGCCTCCCCTTCTTCAAAACTCTGAAAGGGGGGAAGAAAGCTGACGAATTCACGTGGAGCCAGGACTGCCGTCAAGCTTTTGAAAAATTGAAGAGGTACCTCGGGCAGCCCCCTATAATCAGTAGCCCAGTGCCCGGGGAAGAGCTTTTTCTATTTTTAGCAGTTACTGATTTGGCAGTAGCTGATGTTCTTGTAAGGGAGGAGAATAACTCCCAAAAACCAGTCTATTATGTATCTAAGGCACTGTCCACCGTAGAAGGGCGTTATTTAAATATAGAGAAATTAGCTTACGCCTTGCTTGTATCTGCTCGAAAATTAAGAGCTTACTTTTCTGCACATCCTATAACTGTACTCACTGAGGCCCCGCTTAGAAAGGTTTTACATAAACCAGAGTCCTCAGGGAGAATGCTAGCTTGGTCTATAGAGCTCACTGAGTTCCAGATTACCTACTCCCCGAGAAGGACAATCAAAGCGCAGGCCTTAGCTGATTTTGTAGCAGAATCGTCATTTAAGCTAGCGGACAGCGACCTGGGAAAGAGAAAGCGAACAGAGTCAGAAGAAGCCCAAGATAGCTCAGACACAGAGATTATACAGCCCAAGGAGCATCCAGAAGAAGTGTGGACTTTATTCGTGGACGGCTCTACGAGAAAGTTAAAAAGTGGAGCGGGCATACTCTTGATCGCACCTTGCGGGGAGAAATTCAAAAGAGCCTTGAGATTCAAGTTCGAAGCGTCGAACAATTAGGCTGAGTATGAAGCAATTATCGCAGGCATGGAATTGGCCAGAGACTTGGGACTTCAGAATATTGAGATCAATAGTGACTCTCAGCTCATAGTAAATCAAATTAAGGGGGAGTATGACACGATCAACCCAGTGCTAACTCAGTACTGCGGTCTAGCAAAAACCCTTATCAAAAATTTCATATACTATGAGCTGAAGCAAGTGATGAGAGAGGACAACAGGAAGGCTGACCTCCTCTCTAGAATAACCGATCAAGAAGTCATAGACTTAGAGACGGATTGCCAGATAGAGTTCACAGAAAGACCTACTATAGATCGAATTCAGATAAACTATATTGAGGATCAAGTAAGGGAATGGGTAGATGAGATCAAGGATTACATTGAGAACCAAACCCTCCCCGAGGATCGAACAAAGGCTAGAACCATTGGAAAGGTGTTCGCAAAATACCTCATCCTGGACGGAGTATTATTTCGACGATCATTCACCAAGCCTTTGCTAAGAAGCGTCAAAACTCACATGGTCACCAATTTGCTCTATGAGGTCCATGAAGGAGTTTGTGGCGGACATCCTGGTGCTCGCACTCTCTCGGACAAAATCAAATTTCAAGGATTTTATTGGCCTACGATGAGGAGAGATGCACTGGAGTACGTAAGAAAATGTGACAAATGCCAACGGTTTGTAGACATTCCTACACTACCATCAACAGAGCAGAATTTGGTAGTACCATCGTGGACATTTGATACGTGGGGGATTGATATAATTGGACCATTCCCAACTGCTCGAGGAGGTATTAAGTACGCCGTGGTGGCCGTGGACTATTTTACAAAGTGGACCGAAGCAAAGGCCTTAGCCACTATCTCCGAGGAGAATGTTATTAATTTCGTCCACGATCACATCTGGTGTAGATTTGGGGTTCCCTGAGCAATAGTCTCGGACAGTGGCACTTAGTTCTCTACAAAATTCACAGCTGAATGTGAGAGAATGAAAGTACAACACCGCCAATCCGCAGTAGCTTACCCCCAAGGGAACGGTCAAGCTGAGGCCGCGAACAAGTTAGTCCTGACCGCCCTAAAGAAAAATTTGGAAGGATGAGGAGGGCGATGGCTGGATGAACTCTAGACTGCGTTATGGGTTGTCCGCACGACGATCAGAAATTCAACAGGCGAAACTCCTTTCTCACTCACATATGGGTCAGAGGCAATGGCTCCAGTTGAGGTAGCCCTACCCTCGTACAGAGTCACGTACTTTGATGAGTCTCAAAATGAGACAAACAGAAGGTATGACCTGGACGATCTCGATGAAAAGAGAATACGAGCAAATGAAAAAAATGGTGAACTACAAGCAAAAGGCGAAGAAGCCTCATGATAAGAGAGTGAATAGAAGAAGTTTTTCTGTTGGATATTGGGTACTCAGTGTAGAGGTACAAGGGACCCAAGCTGGTTTCCACAAGCTCTCACCAAAATGGGATGGTCCGTACGAAGTTACCCAAATAATCAAGCAGGGTACTGTAAGTACCCAAATCTGGCTCATGCCTTCCGGTTAAATTTCCCGGCAATTTCGGTAAGTTTTCCGGTAATTTCCCAGACCTTCCTAGCGTTCCGGAAACATTCCGGAACTGTTTTTAATTAAATAAAGGCTGAAGGGAATCCTTCCTAATTAAGAAACACGTTTTTCTTAATTAGGAGGGAAGGTTCTAGAATAATGCCACCTTGCATGGTTCTAGAATGCTGAGTCACAATGGATAAGACCGCACGGCCTCATTTGCAAAGGACCTGCAGCCGCACGGCTTCATTAGCCTTATCCAGACTGCCTATAAATAGAGCCCTCCTCTACCCATTTCAACACACAATCAACAACAACAAAAACACACACACTCCATAGCAATATAATCCAGACGTGAAGAACACCCTTGAAGGCTCAAGAAGGCGAAGAAGAAGCTCAAGAAGCCATCTCCCTCCTCCTTGAAGACCCAAGACGAACCTCTCCTCCTAGCTCCGTCCGAAGAAGCGAAGGAAACGATTGGTAACCTCGCACGCCCTAACCTTGCATTTTAATTGATATACTTGCTCATTGCATTCATATATCTTGCTTGGGACTTGGCATTTATTCATAAAGATCATTTCTTTATCACCCCCTTCCCCTTAGCATGCATTAAGACCTCATTTGTCATAAAAATAGTCTTTTTCATAAAGGTGCATCCTTTGCACCTAAAATCCCTATTTTCCAATAAAAATGTTATCTTTATGCATCATTTGCATATAAAGATCAAATCTTTTCCAATAAAAATGCATCATTTGCATTCAAAAACCTTTTCTAATGTATCATTTGCATAAAAATCCTATCTTTACGCATCACTTGCATAAAGATCATTCTTTTCAATCAAAAAAGCATCATTTGCTAAAACCAAAAATGTCATCTTTTCATTAAAGAGTCATTTTTTCATCATGCATTTCCCCTTTCCCCCAACCTTGGAACGGACCGGTGTAAAAGTTCTCATCTTTGCATCGTTCCTTCAATTAAAGGTTCATGATTTCTTTAGGAAAAGGATAACCTTGAACCCTATATCTCCGATTATCGCTCAAGAATGAGTATGAAGCCTCTATACGAGCTCGACCGTCTTAAAGCGTAGGATTGATGGGCTAAGGACATTCCTTCCTAAAGAACCTCATCTTTGACCAAAAGAGAGTTATTCTCTCGATCACGCAAGTCCCGAGGGTCCCGAGGTTTAAAATGCGATGATCATAAGTCATAAGATGAGGACGGGATCACAATCCCAAATACATAAATTCCAAGAAATCCCGAGCGACAACCAACAAATGGTTTGTACGTCCGGAAGATAACTTGGGACATTCCCCCTTTTACTCTCAAACACATGCACACAAAGAAAGCACGCAAGCAAACACGATTAATGAAATCTCGGGAGACTTGCTCCGGCAAGGCACTTTGGGTGAACGCCAAACGTTCTTCCCAAGGGGTAACTTAACCTCCGAACCCATAAAACCTTTTTTTCAAAGTTTTTAGGTAATCAAAATGGCGTGGCGACTCCGTTTTTCAAATAACTCGGATGTCTTCAAACTCGCGTGAATTCCAATAAACAAAAATTTGGGGCACACATTTCACAGTTTGGCGACTCTGCTGAGGAAACCCAAAGGAGAAAAGCTTTATTTTCAAAACAAAAGTCGATACTTGGTATATAGGTGGACCCCACTTACCCTTCCTGTATCGCTCCCTAACCCGGGGCTTGGGATAACCAGGTGGTTTAACAATCCCACGTACCAGTATCCCCTTTTCAAAAAAAAAAACAATTTTGAAAAAAAATTAGAAGAAAGCTTTTCCCTTTGAGCGGGTTAGACTCCCATCGCCGATTTCATTAATCGTGCTTGCTTTCTTTACCATGCATTGCATCATTTGCATCTTGGAATCTGTGCATACTTTGAACGGGAAACAACCCGAAAAATAGCAAAAGGAGTGGAACCTGGAAAATTGATCCATGCAGTCGTACGGCTAATCCTCATTGGATTCGACCGGGCGACCTCGGTGGCAATTCCACCGGGGAAAAATCATGGTTAATCCGGCAGCCCTAGCGACTTGGGGCTACTCGGCTCCATGATCGGACCGGGGCTTCCCGAAAAAATTTACTTGCTTATGTGTTGCATTTTCCCCCGTCCCGAAAATCATTCCTTTAAAACACATTTATGAAAATCTCGTTTTAACTCAAAAAGGAACATTTTTAGGAGACCGCACACTACGCGCACCCGATATATCCTGTACACTTTTGCACGCACGTCCTTCAAACCCGAGGGTGGTTCCAGTGCAGCCACGGACAGCCTTACGATGCTCCCGGCGCGCACTAATCATCCCAACCTCCCCGTGGCGACGGTGTCGACCAATGCACGGTCCCGTGTCACACGTTTCAAAAACCGTGACTTTTGGTTGGTTTTTGGTCTAGTCCGTGTCATATAGCCCAGTTGCATACCCACGTAAAGGTCAAGCCTTAGCTCATAACGGAAGCCAAGATTTTCGCTCAAGCGAAATTCTGCCGAAATTCCGACAAGAAAAAAAAATCGGTGGGATCTTGACTCCGACATTGACTATTGACCTTGACCCACACGGAATGCGTAAGAGTCAAGACCGAGTCTTTGCCAAAAAATCAAAAAGATCTTTCGCTCAAGCGAAGCTCTGCCAAAATTCCGACAAGGAAAAATTGGCAAGATCTTGACCGGCATTGACTTCGATTCCAACTCACGCACTGCGTATGCAACGAAGTTCAATGTGACACTGTGTCATCCGGCTTTTGCCGCCCGACCCATGCCTATTATATTCTCGGACATTACCGAAAGTCAAAAAACCGTAATTCGCTCAAGCGAAACTCTGCCAAAGATCCGTCAAGGCAGAGAGACGAGACTTTCCCGGTATTGCCTTGACTATAATCCGCATCGCTCGTGCGTTGAAAGGTCCTATGACCCGCTAGACCCGATAGGAGCGTTCTTTACTCTCGGTCGGTGGGATCCGCGTGCCCTATAGGACCCTCGCCCGTGGCTGTCCACCCTGGGAGGTCGAAATACAGGTGGAATACGAGGGGCTTATAGACGTAGTGACGGAACCCACTGATCCAGGATCTAGTGTAGTTACGAAAAAGAAGGGCAAAACCCCTTTTCCAACCAAATAGATATTAATAAAAGACACTGTTTTAAGTAAACTTGAAGATTCTAATTTGCATATTGCACGAGCCTTGGCTAAACACCTACCCCGAGTCTAAACCTTTCCTATCCCTTTCCCGCGGCGAGAAAGAAGTGGGTGAGAACACCGGGTCGGCGACTTGTTAGCGCAGAATCCTCGGACGGTTGCGAGAATCCTCGCTCGAGAGTCGAATGACCGATTTGACGAGAACAACAAGGCCGGTTTGGGTAACCGAGATGACCGGGGAAGAAGAGCTAGCCTATAACCAATGCCCTCCCCCATCTTCATATAACCCATTGCCAAAGACTGTCCTTTCTCAGTCTCCTCCAATACCCCAAGCTGTTAGGGTCCCGACACCCTCACTTCCTCTACATCCCCCCATGGGACCCTTTTCCTCCTTTCGGCTGAGCCAAATTTCCCTACCTTGGAATCCCAGTGCAGGTTTGACCTTTCCAATTTTGTCAACGCCTTTGTGAATTTGCCTACCTCTCGCACGGCTACGGCGAAGAGTCGATCGGGAACGAGAATAGGAATGGGTGGATTTACGGTGATGATGACGGTTCGGTAGAAGGAATGGACTTGGAGCCAACGGAAGTGAAACCCGAAGGGCAAGATGAGGCGTAAAGCCACAGACACGGAATAGGGGATGAAATCACTTCAAGGTGTGTCTGCAGCCTATGCAAAGACTTGGAGAAGGATGAGGTAGTGTATGAGTCCTATATCCTAGAGTTCAATACTCCGTACAAGGACTTGGTAGGTGAATGGAGAGACTTGATCGAAGCTTTAGCCAAAGAGGGAAGTGGGCTCCCCACCGATCTAGAACATGTAAGCGTTGCGAAGCCAAACTCTCATCGGGAAGGTTAGACTCTATCACGGTGTTAGTAGTCACTCACGAAACTTGGTACGAAGAAGAATGTATGGATGCCTTGGAAAGAGTCACGAGTTTAGGCGACCCCGAGTCCCTTTATGTCCTACCATGATAATGACGTCTTCCTGGTAATCCCTAAGACCGGGGAAGAGTCGAGATACCCTCATATGGCGTCAAGTATCCCGACTGCTTTTGCCCTCATTGGTCATAAGAGCCAAGACGAAAGTTCCCACGAGAGCTACTGTAGTGACACCGATGAAGACACGGTCGAAGTGCGGAAGGGACAATAGAGGAGTGGTTAGCCCGAAGCCAAAAAGCCCGGAAAATATCTCCGACAAGTAAGGAAAAGGAACCCGCCATGAGGTTTGACCCCATGAAATCCTTATTGATGATGGAATTTCCCACTTCGGAAAATGTTTGGCCAACGTCAAAGATGCCGTCGAAGGTTGACCCCCGAGGAAAGAAAAGACATGCTTTCGACAAAGTGATGAGGAATGTGATCCTACTCTGTTAAAGAAGTTGCTAGGATCGGATGAGAAAGCCATTTGCCAAGCTCCAAACTCCGAAAGTGATAATTCTTGTTGCATGCGACTTTGAAAAGTTTGAATGAGGCTGTGAAAGCTTTAAACGGAAAATGTGAAAAGGTCAAAAGCCGGTAACACAGGACCCAGATTCGGGAAGCCGCCTATGCTTCCGACAAGCACCCGTCAATCGGATCAATCGAGAGAATTGGCCATACGCCGGTAAGAATCCGCCTCGACTTTGAAAGAATTGTGAGAATCCTCCGGTAGGAATAACGACCAAGGAAAATCCAATGTCTATGTGATGACTCGATGCAGACGGATGAGTATTGAGAAAGCGGCTTTAAGGGTGACAAAAGGAATGCCATTTCGGAGCCAAAGACGAGATAAAAGACCTTATAAGCCGAAGCGAGAAAAGCGGACTACGATAAGGAGGATCCAGTCCTAACTCGGTTGAAGTGTACCCAAGCCAATATCTCCTTATGGTCCCCTGTTGACCTCTTCATACCCTCATAAGTTGAAGCTAGAAGAAAGTTTGGCCAAGACCATGGTGCCCATAGATGTCACCCCGGATGAGGTCGTCCAAATGATTGGAAATATCCACTACGGAAACATCATTACCTTCACCGAATTGGACCTGCCAAAGTATGGGGCTAGTCACAACGAACCTCTTTACATCACGGTCCGAGTTAGAAGAGCGTCGATTGCCACGAGTACTAGTCGACGGGGTGCACGATGAATGTCTTGCCGGCTAAAATGATGGATTTATTGGACACGAAGCCACCGGACTTAAAGCCTTCTAGTCAAACTATTAAGGCCTATGACTCCACCGCACGATCGGTTTTGGGGATCGCCACTCTCAAGATGTGGTTCGGAAAAAGGGTCATGGACGTTGATTTTCAAGTTATTGACATTCCGATTTCATTCTTGCCTTCTTTGGGACGGCCTTGGATCCACCGGATAAACGGGGTAGCCTCTACTTTGCATCGGTGCGTCAAATTTCGGTCGAGTGATGGAACTATCACCACCATTTATGGGGACGGTGTCACGGTAGAAGGAACCGGCAAGGGGATATCCCGATATTGGAGATCAAGCACGATGATGAAGGGTTAGCATTGACCGGATTCTCAGTAGCTTCTTCCGAGGCACAAGTGTGTTGCACCGACCTCACCACTACTTAGATAAAATCCCTCTGCCGTGAGAATGATGCGAAAAATGAGTTATCTTAGGGGCTTGGATTGGGTAGAAGACTTCAAGGTCGTAACACCATCATTGATGTGAAGGAGCAGACTACCGAGATATGGCTTGGGGTACAAACCGAACTCTCGGGATGCCGAGAAAAGTTAAAGGCACGAAGGTGAAGGGGTCCGGCTCCATCCTTACAATCTGTCTACGACCCATTACTTTATATAAGGAGGGACACAATATGATGAAAGTGATCGCCAGATCTCCTTGCAGAAAACCCTTCTAGAGAACCTTGAGAAAGTTAGGGGAAAGCCAGCCAATCCCGTTCGAAGAATGTTCCTTAATGAGTACGTCTTCAAAGGAAATCCGGCCAGTGTCAAAGAGTCAGCATCCGGGACAATGGACTTCTCCGCCTTTGAGTCAGCTCTTCCAAAGATTAGCCAGATAGACGGCGCCCGGCTGGTGAAGACGATCGATTGGGGTTTGCAAGAGTTGTTTGACGAAGAAGCACAAATCCCGAGACTTGATCGACTTCGGTTCGAGATGATGAGATAGTTGCCGTTATTGGAGACGATGGTGAAAGTCATTTTGATCCTCGCACTTTGGTAACTAAGACGAAATGCCATTGAAGAATTGGGAGACATTCTCGGGGCCGATAGCCGGATCGGCGGCAAATGATCACGGAGCTTGGATTGGTACCTCGTCCTCCTCAACCCGGTCGTGTCAAACACCACATTGTCTATTCGGTCGAGTCGGGAATCTTCGAATTCCGAGTCCTCGGAGTCATCCGAAGGCCTCACGCTTTGAGGATTATGAAAATGTAATCGATGTCATCTTTCCCCTTATCTTGAATGAAATGACAAATCTTTCGATTATCCTCTTATTGCCAACTTAACAAATGATAAATTAACTCAAAACTTAACAACAGTTAATAATGAATCATTTGAACAAGATCTGAAACACACTAAACGAACAATACATTAAAGAAATCTTTAAGCGGGTTTTGAAAAGAGGAAAACCCGGGCCCAAGTGCCGAGGAGGTTTTGATAAGTGTGAACTTGGGTACTATTGAGGAACCTAAAGAGACACGAGATTGGAAGCTTCTTCCGGGGGGTTGAAAGGGACAGATTGATCGAGTTTGCTCGGAGAATACGTCGACGTGTTTGCATGGTCATATAAAGATATGCCGGGGGCTAGACAGGTTCGATAGTAGAACACGAGAATCCCTCTAGCACCGGATGCTAAGCCGATAAAAACAGCTGAGAAAGATTAAGCCGGAATGGTCTCTACGGGTCAAAGAAGAAATTGAGAAGCTCTTTGCGGGTAGGGTTCATCGAGTTATTGAATACCCGACATGGTTGTCCAACATCGTGACCGTAACCAAGGCCAATGGGAAGGTGCGGCTTGTGTGGATTTCCGAGATACGAACAAGGCCGGCCCAAAGACGACTACCCTACGCAAACATAGACATCCTGGTGGACTCCACTTTGCCAACTACGAAGTCAAATCCTTCGTTGATGGTTTTGCGAGCTACAACCGGATCAAGATGGCCGAGGAAGACCAAGAAAAGACGGCCTTCACCACACCGTGGGGACCCTCTTGTTATACGGTAATGCCATTCGGGCTCAAGAATGCCGGGGCTACTTACCAAAGGGCGGCGACCGCGCTTTTTCATGACATGATCCACAAGGAGATTGAGGTCTACGTAGATGACATGATAATCCACTCCAAAGGAGAAGGTGGGCGACACTTTGTTGACCTACGAAAATTCTTTGAGAGGCCGAGACAAGATTCCATGAGACTAAACCACGCCAAATGCACCTTCGGAGTGACAAGGGGAAAAGTGCTTGGGTACATGGTCACGGAGCGAGGTATAGAAGTTGACCCCAGAAAGATCAAAGCCATCATGGATATGAGGCCACCTCAAACCCAGGACGTAAGTCAAGAGCTTCATGGGTAAATTGCGGTACATTAGCCGTTTCGTCAATCGGTTGACCACTATGTGCGAGCCCATCTTCAAGCTCATGAAGAAGAATGTGGACACAGAATGGACCGAAGAATGCCAAGATGCCTTTGACCGGATCAAGGCATACTTAGTACATCCCCGGTACTATGCCCCCACATAGACGAAGCCTCTTCTGCTCTATCTCACTTTATCCTGAACACGGCGGTTGGGGCTATGCTTGCTCGGGGAAAAGAAAGACTCTCGGGTGGAAAACGCCATTTACTTTGTCGGCGGAAGGCTACAAGGGAGCGAGCTCAATTACTCAAAGCATGTGAAAAGACTTGTGCGGGAGGCAGTGCAGGTAGTCGGCAAGTTGAAGCATTATATGCAAGCCCACCCTGTGAATTTGGTCTCGAAAATGGACCCCATCAAGTACATCTTTGACAAGCCTTCCCTCTCAATGCGTTTAGCGAAGTGGTCCTTCTTCTTGGCGAGAATACGACATCAACTATGTGACCGAGAAAGGCCATCAAGGGTCAAGCATTGTCGAGATCACTGGCGAATTTCCCCGATAATGAAGACGAGAGGGCACGAACCCCAATTTCCGGATGAAGGGATCTTTGCGGTTGAGCACGAAAATAGATGGCAATTGTTCTTTGACGGAGCCGCTAACAAAAGAGGAAATGGTGTAGGAATGCTATTGGTCGATCCGAAAGATGAGCATACCCCCATAGCCCTCAAGTTGAACTTTCCTGCCACGAACAATGTCGCCGAGTATGAAGCTTTGCATTGCTTTGGTTTGGAGGCTGCCTTAGAAAGAAATGTCAAGGAGCTCGAAGTTTACGGAGACTCGGCCACGATCATCAACCAAGTCTCCAACAAGTGGAAGGCTGTGGACCCTAATCTACAACGGTATCATGCCCATATGGAGGAGTTGGTGGGACGGTTCGTAGAAGTGACTTTCCACTACTTGCCGAGGAAAAGAAACAGATTCGCGAGATACCCTAGCTACTCTAGCCTCATTGGTAGAGATCCCCGAGGAAAAGCCATAAAGCCCTTGAGTGGGTAGAAGAGAAGCCCCGGCCTTTCTCGTTGTGAAGTGGACACGGGACCCGAGCCTATAAAGGAACCTTGGTACAATCAGTTACCAATTCCTCAAAGACGGAGAGTCGGCTTTCGAGACGAAGAAGGTAGACCGAAAGAAGGTATCGAGCCAAGAGCTTACAAGCCACGAAAAGGTTGGCTTCTCATTATGTCATTCTAGGAGGCAACCTATACAAGAAGCGGTATCAAGGACCACTCCTCTTATGTGTCACTCAAGAAAGAGCCGGAGAGTTGATGACCGAAGTCCACAATGGTCCCTGCGGTCCTCACATGAATGCCGTGAGCCACGATGCAAGTGATCCTCGAGAATGGGTTACTCTTGGATCTCCATGGAGACAGACGCGTTCTCGGCACGTCCGAACTGCGACAAATGCCGGCGGTTTGCCAACCTCAACCATCTCCCCACCTCATGACACATGCGCATGACGACTCCTTGGCCGTTTGCAACTTGGGGCATTGACGTGATAGGGAAAATATCCCCGGCCAGGGAGCAATGGGCACGAGTTCGTGTTGGTAGCCATCGACTACTTCACCAAGTGGGTAGAGGCCA
The DNA here is from genome assembly GCA_022495995.1 of Adenophora triphylla var. japonica. Classification (NCBI taxonomy): domain Eukaryota; kingdom Viridiplantae; phylum Streptophyta; class Magnoliopsida; order Asterales; family Campanulaceae; genus Adenophora; species Adenophora triphylla. Next base: position 618,451 of record JAFEMH010000702.1, read on the forward strand.
AGTCCTACAAGGTCCTCACTTCCGAGAAAAGTGGCCTAGTTCATCAAAGAAAACATAATGTGCGAGATATGGGGTGCCCAACGAGATCATTTCGATAATGGGTCACACTTCGAAGGAGGCTGCGATAGGCTAGCTGTCGAGAATTCGTAGTTACTCGCCACAAGTCGTCCCCGTACGGACCTCGAGACCAACGGAGCCGTGGAAGCGGCTAATAAGACACTCGAGCGGATCATCAGGAAGATGGCCATTCGTGGTCGTGATTGGCCCGAAAAGCTGCACCTAGCACTCTGGGGCTACGAACGTCTGTCGGAAACGGCCACGGGGAGAAACTCCTTTTGCCTAACTTACGGGATGGAAGCGGTGTTACCGGTGGAGTTGGAAATCCCGTCATTAAGGGTCCTCCTGGAAAACGGTGTCAATGAAGTGGAATGGTTGCGCGGCCCGGCATGATGAGTTAGCCACCTTGACGAGAGAAGGCTAAAAGCCATGGAACACACCCGAGCCTACCGAGAGGCGAATGGCCGGGCGTTTGATAAAAAGGTCAAGGCCGAGAGACATCAAAGAGGGCGACTTAGTGCTGAAAGTAAAGCCCCTACCGGAGACAACCCCACAGGAAAATGGGAACCCGTCTGGTTCGGCCCTTATGTGGTGCGAAGATGCTTGTCGGGAGGAGCAATGAAGCTTGCGAGACTTGGATGGCAATCCCTTTGTCCACCCGAGTCAACGGTGATAAACTCCGAAGATACTATGTCTAATATAATAAAAAAAAAAAAAAAAAAAATCTTAGTGCAAAAAGAGTAATGCCCAGCTAATTTGAAAACCCCAAAGAGGCGGTCTAGGCAAAAGACGGGGTTGCACATATAAAAAAAAAAAAAAAAAAAAAAAAAAAAAATCTTAGTGCAAAAAGAGTAATGCCCGGCTAAGTGAAAACCCCAAAAAGGGCGGTCTAGGCAAAAAACGAGTGCACATAAAAAAATTTTGTTCACCGGAATGAACTACGTAGACTGAGCCCCTTAGCCTTTCTTGTAAAAAGGGAACGTAGGCGACCATGTATGGTTCGGTCTAAACAATAAAAAGGACAATCAAGCTTCCATGAAGTGCGTCCTAAATAATAAAGGGTATTTCAGTTTTCATAAAACGGGTCCCAATCAACAAAGACATTTGAATTTCCATGAAATGTGTCTTGATTAATTTCTAAAATAATATGCCTTGTTCATTACAAGTTAAAAACTTCTTGATGAGTTCAAGCACGGTCTACCTCTTAACTCTGCTAACCTCCTAAAAAGATCTAAAATACAATAAAATGCCTAAATAAACTAATGTGTTTGCAAATGGCAATAAGAGGATCTTGAGAAAAGACTTGTCGGTCGTCATTCGGCGAGTCTTCTTCGAGTCTTCTTCCCTTTTCCTCGGCCTCGTCGAGTCTTCTTCCTTTTCTTCTCAATAATGTCGGTATCCCTCATCCCGCCCTCTGGTATCCTCACTGGAGCCTCTACCAACCCCGTGTCAATGAGTGCTCTCTCTATCCGAGCACGAGTCCGCACCTCCTCCCTCTGAGCCTCAGTCAAAGGAGCGACCTCGGACAATCTCTTGTACCGAGCCTCCATATCTCGGACCAAATCACACGATTGGTTATGGCAACTCGCCTTAGCCTCGGTCTCCTCGAGTCCTACTCGAGTCGCGGTCGGCTCCCAGTAAAGCTCGACGTCTATCCTCCAAGATAACACGAGTCGCTCCCATCTCCCTCTCGTACCGGTCGAGTAGACGGTGGTCAAGATGGTGCTCTTCACGCTCCACTGAAGATAGCCACAGGTGGGAAAGCGGTATATGTCCAAGCCCTCGAGAAGAAAGAGAAGGCTGGTGGATCACTCATGTCCAATGACACCACCTCCATGGTCCGGATGTCTTCCCAATCACTCAAAGGCTCTGTAAAGCCCCAAAGCTTGCTGGATACTAAGCGGGGTATGTAGAAGGATGACCGGCGAGAATCACGGAACCCTCACGGCATAAGACTCCTGAAATATCCTCCTGATACGCAACCTCCAATGTGGTATCCACCAACGGATGTCCGAAGTGGATAGCCTAGCCATCATCGGCTCCGGCTACCACTGTTCTGCTGCCTAGGCGCACCTCTCCGAGAAATCACCCAAGGGCACCGAGTCGGCAAAGCCCCGTGCAAAGCCCCGAGCCTCTCCTGCAGCCACGAGTCAACATAGCCGGACTCCCGGACCTCATGAAAGCGGTCTCCCGAGCCATCCTATCGATCCCATGAAATGTCTCTCCCAAAACCGGCGGGACAATATCCTTCCCGGCCACTGCGGTCTCGACCATGTCCAAGAGGCCACTATGTGAATCCCCACGGACTCGGCGGTGAACGAACGAGAGAATACGCGAGAGAATGAAAGCATCCATAGCCACCGTGGTCGCAGCCATATCTGGAGACCCAAACCTGCCGGGATATCGAAAGGTCAATCCTATCCGGGGCTACCATCATCCTCTCGGCCTCTCCCAAAGGGATCTGCAGAAAAGATGCAAGCTTTACCGTCACTGGCGCGTCTCCGATCAGCGGAATAGATATAGCCTCAGTCTCGGGACCCCCAATCAAGGCTCTGAAGTCTTCGTGCGTTGGGACAATTTCGTTGTAAGAAAAGCAGTAAACATGTCTCCGGACGTCCCCGGAATTTTCTTTGCGGCTCTCAACGGAGTCCCAATCGGGCGGGAGATCCCTCAAATGCCATAAAGACTTGATCTTGAAGGAAGAATCAAGCAGTCCCTTGTGATTTTGGAAGCTATGTCTCGCCCAAGATTGAAGACCGGATAGAAAATGGTCTCGCTTCCCCCTTTGCAATTTGACGGGCTTTTCCATCGCAAAGTGTTCAAAGATGGTGCTTTTCGGTCCAAAATATGCTCTGGGAACAATTGGGACAAGTTTAGAGTGAAAATGAAATGAAATGGCCAAGCCTTGCTTTTATTCAGAAAATAACCGGCTCGAGACAGCGCGTAAGCCGCACGGCTTCATTTTCCCTCAAGGCCATGCCGCACGGCTACATTAGCCCTCTGCAGAAAAAAATTCTGCAGCAACCAAAGTTGCTGCCCAAGGGAGTTTTCACCCCACTTTTTCAACCAAAACTGTACAAAAACATATCCGAAGCCATTCAAGCATTTATATACCATTGTAAATCATTTTGGCCCAGTTTCAGCCCCAATTCCAAGCAAAAAGTCACCCCAAGGCTCAGATAATATGCAAATTGAGAAAGCATAAATTAGAAAAGTAAATAAAATGTAAATACAATGTTTTCGCCCCATCGGCGCCCAAATAAAGCAAAAAATAAACAAGTTGTGCATAAAAATTGTTCATTGTTTGTTTTCGTTCCAAATCTATTCTAGAGACCTCTTAGGCCTCCGATTCTTCTTCCTCCTCATCGCTGCTCAGCTCATAAATGCTAGCCTCCCTCATCAAGTCCTCCACAGTCGCTCACGTCGGACAAATGGACATTATCGTGCCCGTACTCGGCCAGTGCTCCCGAGAATGTCGGCGTTGGGTCCCCGCCCCGAGGCACGGCCTTTGGAAGAGTACTCCGAGGCCGATGAGGTAGACGGCATGTGCCCAGACGTGCCGTCTCTTGCGCCCGAGCTCCTGTGCATCCGCCGCCTTCGAAGCGCGAGCCGGCTTCCTCGAAGAAGACCGGCACATGTCCTTCCGGCCCTATTACGCACGACCCGGCCTATCGTAAGTGCGAGTGGAACACAGAAAAAGAAGAGAAAAATCTCGAGAAAATCTCGAGAAAATTGCAAAAGCGAGAAAATGCGAAAGCTAAAAAGGGAATAAGACCCTAAGAGTACACTTACGGTGCTATCGGGCGGCAAGGTGTCTTGGGGCTCCCTAGCATCGGGGACGAGTATCCTCATCCTCCTCGGCACTCCATGGACCACGTAGGACAAATGCGCGGGAGGGATCGGCGGGTCGATAGGCTCATCCTCCCCATATCACGAGTGACCGCCATCTTCACTAGCTTCGTGGCGTCCTCGGCGGCTGCTCCACAAACACGGCGTAGGGGGTGTCCATGTCAAAATACTCCTCCGCGGCTATACCTGCCTGGTACACAGCAATCTCATCCTCTGGCCAATCCACAGGCTGCGGCATCCGTCTTTGGAGGATCGTGGGGAGTAATGGCGTCCAAGTGGAGGGACATGGCCATCTTTGCCTCGAGAAGCGGTCCCCCAAGTAAATGACATCACATGTCGGCCCAGTGAGCCACCTCCTCTGCCTCGTCACCTCGATAGCATCTCCCGGCCAAAATCTCCGGATACCACACCCCGGGGTAGAAGTCCACTCCGTCGTGCACATCCACGTTGATGACCGGCCTCACCATTTTGTAATCGAAGGTAATCCGGGTCTTCCCCGTGAATTTATCTCTCGCATCTCCCCTCCGGCGAACCATAGCGGGGAAGATGGTGACATCACTCTGTTGGTTCCAAGGGAAGAACCCGATCACCTCACAAAACCGGGCTGCATGTTCAAAACATCAAAAGGTCATTCTCTCTCTTATAAAAGTCTCAAGACGGGAAAAGAGAAAAGAAAAAAAGGAGACTACCTCGAGGCAAATGAGAAGCGATCCATGGAAGCGGCCTTGTTCCATTGTACATGTCCAATGAGAAGTACAACTCCGCCAATCCGGCCTCGCCCCAAGAGACCGTCCCTATCCCATCCACATCCTCCGAGAGTCAAGGAGGCAAGTCATAGCTAGCGTCCCGGAATTGGCAAAGATAGTGGTGATAGCATCAACCATATGAATGCTCTAGCCAGTGGCTTTGGCGATCGCATCATTAGCGACAAAGTTACGCATGCAAGTACGAGCGCCACCTCGGCGTTCCGTGTCTCCATCCCGGCCCCTTGGGAATCGGCTCAAACCCTACCAAAGCACAGGAACTCCTCGGGCGTAATATGGTCTCTCCAAGTCACGGGCCTCCCGGTGAGCTGTAGGCCGGTAATAGCCTGTGAAATCGGCGGAGTCAATGTCGGCTCTCCCGGCTCGGGTGAAAGCTATGTGTACTATCCCACGGAACTCGAAAGAGCCTGGACCAAGCCCTTGCTCTTAGAGGTGATGTGAACACCCCTGCCGATGGCCTCTACAAACGCATCTAAGCCGGTAGCCCGCACCAGCTGCTTGGGGTTCACCCCATTCTTCTCAAAATCCGGCATCCTCTGCCAAAGCTTAACTGCAATCTCCGATGGTCCTCTAGACTTGTTCTCCTGTAGACAAGCACATCAAAAAGAAGCGTCAGTCCTTCATATCATTTCAAAAGCATGCATATATTCAAAAGTGCACATATTTTCAAAAGAAAAGCATTCACAAAAGTTTTTCTAGCATTATTTGCATCAAAAAAGCGCCTTTCATCACTTGAAACGCGTCATTGCTTTCCTAAGGCACAAAATCATAATTTTCACAATTTTTTGCACATAAGCATTATTCTTTCAAAAATGGCATGCATGAATCATTTTCATCTTCCAAAATCATGTTTTCTCATTGAAAATCAGAATTTTGACCTAGTTCTAGCACAAGGCAAGAACTCCGTCTCATATTTTGAAAAATTCTCATTCTTACTTCATTTTGCGAGAAAAAAGTGAGTCATTCTCATAATTTTCATCAAACAAGTTGCACATTGCACATTCTTAGCCTCATAGGTTGTTCATGCATCTCAAAATCATTCAAAAAATCATTCAAAATCCTAAAATTCGGGTCAAGCCCTAAATCATTCAAAAATTAAGCAAAATCATCGGATTTGAGCAAAATGAGAATGCTTACCCCAACCGATCGCGGGTTCGTTGATTTATGCTCCCTTCTCCCCGGGTAAAGCTCCGATGGAGGCGTAAGGAAGTCATACTTCCTCTCCGTCCGAACGAGCTCCTTTCTCCTCCTTCTCGCGGCCGCCGAGATGTTTCTTCTTGCTTGCCTCGGTATGGGATTGCCCTCCGGATCCATCTCAAATCAAAGGGAAGCAAAGGGGTTGAAGAAATTTCGAAATTCTCTCTCTCTCTTCTCTCTCTCTCGGCTGAAGTGGGCGGCAACAAGTGCCCAGTCCCCGTTCAAACCTGTTTTAAATAATCTGGAAAAAACAGGTCTCTAGCCGTACGGCTTCTTTTTCTCCATCTCATGCCGGGCGGCTTCATTCGCTACGAGCGAAATTACAATCCCGCCCTGGACCTTCCACTTGGGCATGCAATTTCCGTTATCTTTTAACCAAGATAACATCTTTTCAGAAAATATCCCTTATCTCTTTAGCAATCAAGCTTTATTCCCAGTCGCCTCCGTTAATTCCGTTATAACGGGATAACACTAGGTGACAACCTCCGAATTGTCAGAACTCTAAACTTGTGCTACCTCGATCCGCGAATAGTGACGTATGCCCAAGTCATTTCAACTTGTGCTACCTCTATCCGCGAATAGTGACGTATGCCCAAGTCATTTCAACTTGTGCTACCTCTATCCGCGAATAGTGAAGTATGCCCAAGTCATTTCAACTTGTGCTACCTCTATCCGCGAATAGTGAAGTATGCCCAAGTCATTCCAACTTGTGCTACCACTATCCGCGAATAGTGACGTATGCCCAAGTCATTCCAACTTGTGCTACCACTATCCGCGAATAGTGAAGTATGCCCAAGTCATTTCAATTTGTGCTACCACTATCCGCGAATAGTGACGTATGCCCAAGTCATTCCAACTTGTGCTACCACTATCCGCGAATAGTGACGTATGCCCAAGTCATTCCAACTTGTGCTACCACTATCCGCGAATAGTGACGTATGCCCAAGTCATTCCAACTTGTGCTACCACTATCCGCGAATAGTGAAGTATGCCCAAGTCATTCCAACTTGTGCTACCACTATCCGCGAATAGTGACGTATGCCCAAGTCATTCCAACTTGTGCTACCACTATCCGCGAATAGTGACGTATGCCCAAGTCATTCCAACTTGTGCAACCACTATCCGCGAATAGTGACGTATGCCCAAGTCATTCCAACTTGTGCTACCACTATCCGCGAATAGTGACGTATGCCAAAGTCATTCCAACTTGTGCTACCACTATCCGCGAATAGTGACGTATGCCCAAGTCATTCCAACTTGTGCTACCTCTATCCGCGAATAGTGAAGTATGCCCAAGTCATTCCAATTTGTGCTACCACTATCCGCGAATAGTGACGTATGCCCAAGTCATTTCAACTTGTGCTACCTCTATCCGCGAATAGTGACGTACGCTCAAGTTTCCCAACTTAAGATACCTTTATCTCCGTCATAAAGAGATAGCGCCATAAGCTCTAGCTTCTTCAGGTGACAGCCTCCGAATTGTCAAAATCTCAAGGATCCTAGACATCGTTCCTAACTATCTAGTGATGCTTGAACTACGATCAAGGCTTGATTCCTCCGGGATACGTAGGTAGCCTTTTATAAAAGGTCCAGCCATTCGACCACTTTGGTCACCCTGTTTTCTTTGTCACTCCTCAGTGATAAAGCGCCCCCTCATAGAAGTTCAGATATCCGACCACCTGGGTCACTCCTAGCATATCCCCAGTAGGATCAATTGCTTGACCTCCTAGGTCATTTTCTCTTCTTTGTCCCCGGCAAGAGACCAGTTTCTCTTCTTCCTTCCCCAGCGAATCCTAATTCCGAACTACGGCCTGGCTTGATTCCTCCGGGATACGTAGGTAGCCTTCCAAAAGGTTCAGCCACTCGACCGCCTTGGTCTCCCAATCCGTCTCGGCATTCGCCAGATCGGATCTTTTTCTATCGACAACCCCACTCGCCTTGCAAGTGACGTTGCCGAGGGGCTTCTGTAAGTACCCAAATCTGGCTCATGCCTTCCGGTTAAATTTCCCGGCAATTTCGGTAAGTTTTTCGGTAATTCCCCAGACCTTCCCAGCGTTCCGGAAACATTCCGGAACTGTTTTTAATTAAATAAAGGCTGAAGGGAATCCTTCCTAATTAAGAAACACGTTTTTCTTAATTAGGAGGGAAGGTTCTAGAATAATGCCACCTTGCATGGTTCTAGAATGCTGAGTCACAATGGATAAGACCGCACGGCCTCATTTGCAAAGGACCTGCAGCCGCACGGCTTCATTAGCCTTATCCAGACTGCCTATAAATAGAGCCCTCCTCTACCCATTTCAACACACAATCAACAACAACAAAAACACACACACTCCATAGCAATATAATCCAGACGTGAAGAACACCCTTGAAGGCTCAAGAAGGCGAAGAAGAAGCTCAAGAAGCCATCTCCCTCCTCCTTGAAGACCCAAGACGAGCCTCTCCTCCTAGCTCCGTCCGAAGAAGCGAAGGAAACGATTGGTAACCTCGCACGCCCTAACCTTGCATTTTAATTGATATACTTGCTCATTGCATTCATATATCTTGCTTGGGACTTGGCATTTATTCATAAAGATCATTTCTTTATCACCCCCTTCCCCTTAGCATGCATTAAGACCTCATTTGTCATAAAAATAGTCTTTTTCATAAAGGTGCATCCTTTGCACCTAAAATCCCTATTTTCCAATAAAAATGTTATCTTTATGCATCATTTGCATATAAAGATCAAATCTTTTCCAATAAAAATGCATCCTTTGCATTCAAAAACCTTTTCTAATGCATCATTTGCATAAAAATCCTATCTTTACGCATCACTTGCATAAAGATCATTCCTTTCAATCAAAAAAGCATCATTTGCTAAAACCAAAAATGTCATCTTTTCATTAAAGAGTCATTTTTTCATCATGCATTTCCCCTTTCCCCCAACCTTGGAACGGACCGGTGTAAAAGTTCTCATCTTTGCATCGTTCCTTCCATTAAAGGTTCATGATTTCTTTAGGAAAAGGATAACCTTGAACCCTATATCTCCGATTATCGCTCAAGAATGAGTATGAAGCCTCTATACGAGCTCGACCGTCTTAAAGCGTAGGATTGATGGGCTAAGGACATTCCTTCCTAAAGAACCTCATCTTTGACCAAAAGAGAGTCATTCTCTCGATCACGCAAGTCCCGAGGGTCCCGAGGTTTAAAATGCGATGATCATAAGTCATAAGATGAGGACGGGATCACAATCCCAAATACATAAATTCCAAGAAATCCCGAGCGACAACCAACAAATGGTTTGTACGTCCGGAAGATAACTTGGGACATTCCCCCTTTTACTCTCAAACACATGCACACAAAGAAAGCACGCAAGCAAACACGATTAATGAAATCTCGGGAGACTTGCTCCGGCAAGGCACTTTGGGTGAACGCCAAACGTTCTTCCCAAGGGGTAACTTAACCTCCGAACCCATAAAACCTTTTTTTCAAAGTTTTGAGGTAATCAAAATGGCGTGGCGACTCCGTTTTTCAAATAACTCGGATGTCTTCAAACTCGCGTGAATTCCAATAAACAAAAATTTGGGGCACACATTCACAGGTACTTACAGATTGCGGACAAAGGAAGGAAAAGACCTCAAGAATGCTTGGAATAGCGATTACCTTAGAAAGTATTTCTTTTAAAATATTTGTAAAAAGGTGGGAGAGGCAGTAAATATATGAGTATTGAATCAATTTTTGTGCAAAATTAGTGTTAAAAAACTGTTGTAGCAATATTCGCACCAGCCTCAAAAGCTTAAGTGGATGCCCGCAAGCGGATGCCAGTAGGTTAAAGAGCCAACATAAGAGCCCCTACCTACTAATGCGCAAAGATCCATTACGATCGCAGGCCGATATGGGTACAAAGGTCATTAAGCCCGTACTCGATCACGGACAAGATTCTCTGTCCTGTCCGCGTGAACCACCAAGAAAAAGTGGATATAGATGCAAGTGGGGACAAAGGCCAAAGTCCGAACCCACTAAATGCCCGTAGGCCTTAGTCGGCTGTGGACCGCATGCATGTATGTACAAAGTCCAACATATGAGCCCGTTACATGATCGCCACAAGACTCCAAAGAGTCAGACCGCATGACCACCAATAGTGGATACAGATGCCAGTAGGTTAAAGGGTCAATATGCCCCTACCTACTGTTGCGTGGAATATTGCCTCACGGCCACAATCTGCATGCCCAATGAAAGTAGCTTGCCTTGGCTCTTTTAAAATTACACCACGGATCTAAAAAATCTAAATAAGTGTAAGTGGAAGGGAGTGATCAAAGAAGTTTTAAAAGCCAAATAGACAAAATGGGGTCAAGACCTCAAAGTTGTCCAAGGTCGTAACTAACGCGATCATAGTGAAAAGGGCTGACTCTCATAAAAAAAATCCATGAGATTTGAATAAAGGGTTAGGAAAACTCATAAAACGCAATCAGAAGGCCTACGATGCCCCTGACTGCGAAATTGAGTCCAAAATAGTCATTCCAAGTTTGAAAAGATGGAAAAAAGGAAGAGCAAGAATGCAAGCTTAGCTAAAAGCATTGATACTAGCTATCAAAAGTGTTCATACATTGCGAAAACTTGAAACAGCCCAAAATAAAGACAAGGCAAGAATGATTGAAAAATACTTCTATTAATAGAGCAAATGATTTACAAAAATCCTACAATCTATTACAAGAAAAAATAAAAAGAAAAATCCTAAGCTAAAGGCGCTGAGTCCTTGGGGTCAGTAACGACATTCTCCTTCGCCATTTCAGACTCAGGCGTTGGAGAGGGAAGATTGGCAGTAATGGTTAGATCAGTAATAGGCTCAGTGGAGGCTGGAGCTTGAGCTGACCGTGGAGCGAATATATCACCAATTGCAGGCTCGTTGGGAAACAAGCTAGCAACGACGGCTTCAAAGGACAGATTTTCACCGGTAAATCTCAGCCTATCCAGTTCATTTCTAAGGATGGAGGCAGTCACTGCGGCCACAGGAGGCAAGGAGGAGGCCGCTGCTAGCTCCAAGTTGGCTATCTCATCCACAGTCAGAGGGGACCAAGGCATGCCCGGGCAGACAGAGATCATCCGTGGAGGTCAAAGAGCCAATAATGGCCAATTGCTCGGCGGAGAACTTGCCCGTAGAAGCAAAGGTCCTTAGCTACGTCGATAGGACAAGCTCGTACTGGACAGAGGATTCATCCATAACCTTCTCCTTGTACTCCTCAGAATTCTTGTACTGCTCCACAGCCTCCTTGCGAGCAGCCTCCAGAATGGTTTCCCTCTCCAACTCAAATTACCTCAGAGGAAGCAGTTTATCGGACAGACTGTCCACGAACTCCTCCAAGGTCTTCACCGTGTTCTGGGCAGCTTCCAACTTGATCGCAAGCTCTTCGTTCCTCTTCTCGAGCTGAGCCTTATGCCCGCGGAGGTCATCCCTCTGCCCCATGTACTTTTACATATCCTTATTCGCCTTATCCAGGCGATCCATGAAAGTCTTCAAGTATCCCTCCTTCTCAGATAGAGAGACCTTCAGAGCATTCACCTGCTCCTCGGCCTTGGCTAAAAGCTTAGACTTTTCATTATAAGCCTTGGTATGATGGGACAGGAGGACGGCCTGCTCGTCATTAATCTCTCTCATCCTCATAGACTTGTTGGCCATCTGCAAACAGAGACAAACACAATTAGCAAATGCGCGGTCACGGGAAGCCGAGGCTTAGTATAAAAAAAAGTGTTACCTCAATGGCTATTAAGCCCATATCTCCTGACAGGGCAGCAGAGTTCATCTTGGAGACGACGCTCGTATAAAAATCTGGGGCATGGAGCTTATTCAATGCTCCTTGCCCGATCACAGAGTTATAGCCTTCACGGTACTATGGATCTACCCCCTTGATCTCGGGGACCTTCTCAATCTTCTCCTTCAAACTCTTGGCCAAATCCCGCGGTTCATTGGGAACCATGGGGTAGGAAGCCGAGCAGAGAGTCCTCCCTTTATTTCAGGGGGAGCGGAGCCGGAGCCAGTGGAGGCTTGGGCATGTGATATCTCTGCCCCATTATGAGTCTTCCGCGGCCTATCCTTGCCCGCAGCATCATCAGTTGCAGATCTCTTCTTGGACTGATCTGAGTGTCCGATAGAGATGGTGCGCTCAGCAAAAGGGCTGGGGCCGCAAGCAGATGGTGGAGGTCCTCCCCGAGGTGGAGGTGACAGAGGCAGGTCCTTGGTCTGGGGGATCCCCTTACCCGCGGCCAAGGTAGCACCGGTTTGCCTGTCAACAACGTAGGGAATGACGCCCTTAGGTAGAGTCTTCCCCAGAGCGGCTTGTCTGGATGCTGTTTCCCTCGCCTCATTGGCTATCTTCCTAGCCTTCAATTGCTGGGGGTTATGCTTACCACTCATTTCCGAGATATTCGGCTGGATCTACTCTGAAAGGAAAAAGTGTTGATTAGACGACAGTTTCAAAAAATCAGAAGCAATCAAATGCAGTTCTCAAAAAGAATTGAGACCAATCCACTTCGGAGGCTTGCATTTCGTGCCCAGTATGCAAGTCTTACAATTAGCCTCAAAAGCAAAAAATTCATGAACCCTCCATTTAGGGTCACGAAGCTGGGGTAAAATGGCTACCCTAGGAGCATAGGGAAGACCTTGCCTCTGGGGGCCACCCCAGTGTAGATCAGCAGTGGCTCATCGCCTATTGTCATGCTTACATCAAAAACTGATTGCTCCTTCTTATTGGTCACGAATTGGGCCAAGAATTTGGCTAGAGCGATCAGAAGGTCCTCAGAGGCAGCTGGGTCAGGGTAGGAAGCAGCAGCAATCCTGAGAGGAACCAGGCTGGAAGGTTTGGCAAAAGACCACCCAAATCTAGACTCTATGACCAGGATGTTCTTCTGGTTCCATTGGTCAAATTTATTGGTAGCAGCAGAAAAGGTATGGGGAGAATGTTCTTTGCCTTCAAGCCAAGGTTTCCATTGGTTATCTGATTCTGATAAAAGGCATAGAGCCCATTGAGGGTGGGTTCAAAACCAAATAACCTGCAGATAGCTATGAAGGAAACCAGGGCTCTAATGGTATTTGGGGTCAGGTTCATAGGGAGACAGTGGGTAAAGTTGAGGAATGTATTGATGAAAGGGTCAAGTGGAAGCCTCAGTCCGTTCTCGAATTGGATCCCATAGAAAATGCAAGCCTTATTGTCCTCGTGGACGTCAGCTACAGTCTCTGGTCTCAGTTTCCCTTTCTTCATCTCCACTTCCTGAAAGGGGCAGACACGAAAGGCATTTGGGTTAATGCGATAAGTGGTATAGATCTCCTGCTCCCAATCAATGGAGGCCACCTCTTTGCCTTTCCTTTTCTTGCCTCGACCTGGATTGGCCTCAGCGGCAGGCCTCTTGCCGCGGTCAGGGGTCTCCTCCTCAGAATCCTACCCTAAGGCATCCAAATTCCTCGTGGCCTTCTGGGATGTGCCTGGGGCCATGTGTTCTCCCTCCTCGCGGGTATCATCTACTGTCTCCGTGCTTTGAGAGCCAAAAATACTAGAAGATGACCCCTTTGAGGGCTCCACCTCAGGTTCATCCTCCTCGCCTTCGTCCACCTCCATCTCCACCTCATCACCGTCATCACTACTCAGATCCACCATGGGCACATCAGGGGCCTCGGTCTGGACCTCAGGAAAAATTGTGTTGAAGGGTTCAACGTCTAGGGGAGCACTCGTATCTTCTGTGGCCAGGCACTGGTACTTATCCATTTGGTCAAGGTCCATTAGTTCCACTCTCTCCCAGTTAGTTATCACTTGGGGATTGTGAATTGCTCTCCTCACCAATTCAGCGGCGTTCAATGCCTGTTCTCTCTCGCGGGGAAACCTGCACAAAACCCCCATCACAAAACTTCTTAATCTACGAGTATCTCCCAACACCAAAAGGTCACCGTTCACAATCAATTTTTTCTTGGCCTCCCACAATTGGGGTGAGACAAAGGGTCCCCACTGGTATTTTTCACAGAAATAACGAAAACAATCCAAGGATAGCCTCAACCACCCAAAGGCCATCTTCCTATATATTCCTCCTAGCCTTTTACAAACCGCAAACAGGTCTGGGGTATTCCCATCTCCTAGTTCTTCGGGACGAACGGTACCAAACTCACGGGTTGTCATCATTGTCCAGAATAAAATAGAAAAAGAGATGGAAGAAGATGTTAAAGCACAAAATTACTTACGGATTAAAATGGGCAAGAAGGAAACGCAAAGCAAAGACGACAAGATTTTTCTCTCTCTAGGGCAATTTAAAAGCTTGAGGGTGGTAAAAGGGTTATGAGAGTGGAAGGGTTTGTATTTATAGGCCTAATTATACGGGTCGACCCGTATTAAATATCCCACAAACCATTCCCCTCAAACCACGAACCGGCGCTAACGTTTGGAAATTCAAAAAATTCGTCAGTCGGTATTTATTGCACCTCTTGGATGGCTGACACGTACCCTCCATACCTGCCACGCGCTGTCCCTTCACCTGCCCAGGGGCCCACCAGTTAATCGGGAGGCAGAGCAATGAAGGTGCCTACAAGCTTCCACACGTGCCCCTCACATGTGCCTATTTGCACGGGAGGCAGAGCAATAACCAATGAAAAATGCAAACATTGGTGCCCGCCCAAGGAGCGATCTGATTGAACCGAGCTTAACTAGTAGCTCCTCGATCAGACCATAAATAATCATTCACTCGGAGCTAGGGGCCACTGATGAGCTTGGACCAGTTAGACCGGGCCCAAGCTCAGTCTAGTCCAAAGGCCCAGTATGACGTGGTGTTCCCTAGACCGCCCGAGTCAAGACCGCGGATAGATAGACCCCTGAGGCCAAGACTGCGTTCCTCTCATCATCATCCTAGTCAAGACCAAGGGGATCCTGACCATCAGATTGGTGACCGCAGGAGGTATGACCGTCACATCCGTGCCCGCATCTAAGATGTTGACCGCGGTCTCATACCTGACTCCCGATTATCTCACCAGACTTCCGTTTGATATTAAAGCTAATTGAGCAAGTTTACTTACTGGCTCTGACAGTACAGTAACCGGCTCACTCCCATCAAATTTAATGCGACTCAGTCAGGCGCCTACTATTGCATTTAATGCGCCACACTGAATACACGGCTCCTGTCCACATCAACGACATCCCCTCTGACAGTGAATCTTCCTTCCCTGGCAGACCCAATCAGATGCGAACACGTGTATGCAGTCAAAGACTAAAATGCCCCTTAGGGCTGACCTCATGGCTTACGTCAGCGAGCAGCTCCCCATTGCCTATAAATAGAAGACCTTTGTCCCCTTGGGCAAGGTAAGTGCCAAATCTATATTGTAAGCCATATTAATCAAACCCTAAATACTCACACACATTCTAAGCATTCCAAGCCTTATAATCTCAGTATTCTTACTCTCACACCTAAGGGCCTGAGTTGGATTAACATCCAACTTTGACCTTAACGATGCTACAATTATGTGTTATGTTCATAGGTACCGCACCAATAATATATCCTATCAGATATCCTACAACCGCTCTGACCCTGAAATCCTTGGCGTCATCAAGAAAGAACAAATCTTATAAATATGCAGAGTTAAAATAGAGATGTACAACTCTAAAACTAACCATATTATTGTTCTAGGTAATACCCACTTTTCATTTTTGGCCTTCCATTATTTTTTGAGGTAAAGCATCCCCATCCTTGTACTTTTTCTTTATTGTTTGTTTTATTAATAAATTTAGGAGGCTTGACCCTTTTCGCTTTTAAAAAAATATACTCATTCTGTCTCGCTCGAATTATAACATATGCCATTTTGGATGTTACATTCAATATAGGACAACCCCAAGGCACACTTGTCATTAGTGGTCTAAATGGTTCGGTTTAACCCTGCTTAGAAAAATTTATAAGTCAAACCGCTAATCATGGAATTGGAGAAATCACAAAACGAGTTGAACCATATAAAATTCAAACTGAGATAAACCAAACTGCCATGATTTGACTCGATTTGGTCTTAACTACAGTTTAAAGTTTAAGACTAATTTGCATACATAAATATGTACTCCCTCCGTCCCGCCCGAAAGGGCACAAATTTCGTTTTTGGGCATCCCATTTGAAAGGGCACAACCCAAAAATGGAAAGTTTTTTATTACTTCTTTATTTGTGAGACCCACTTGTCATAATCTCACAATAAATATCCACTAACTATTCCCTACCTGAAATTACCCAGGATTACGCGCGGACGCGAAATGCAATTGTCTTTCGCGGAGGGTTGGTGTCTGAGACCTCGCTTTTCGGGAAGAAGAGGAGTCGCCACGTGGTTTTTGTATTTTGAGCCCAAACGTTGAGAAACGGCTATTGGTTGAAAAAGGTGTCGTTTTTATTGGTAGCAAAAACTTAGAAAAAGGCTTTTGAAATGGGGAGTCATTTTTATTGGTAGAAAATACGAGTAAAAAGTTTTTTAGTACCAGAGATTGTTAGGTTCGGAGGTCACGTTACATTTCGGGAAGAGTATATTGAGATCACCCGAAATGCCTCGTATGACGAGTCTTTCTACCATTCTGGAAATCGTGTGCGTGTGTGTGTGTGTTTGCATTTTGAAATGGGGGCTTGAATGACAAGCTTAATCTTGGTTTGAATGTCAAACGTTGATTAGTGTGAATGTGTGCCCAAATTCTTTTGTTTATTGGAATTCACGCGAGTTTGAAGACATCCGAGTTATTTGAAAAACGGAGTCGCCACGCCATTTTGATTACCTCAAAACTTTGAAAAAAAGGTTTTATGGGTTCGGAGGTTAAGTTACCCCTTGGGAAGAACGTTTGGCGTTCACCCAAAGTGCCTTGCCGGAGCAAGTCTCCCTAGATTTCATTAATCGTGTTTGCTTGCGTGCTTTCTTTGTGTGCATGTGTTTGAAAATAAGGGGGGGAATGTCCCAAGTTGCCTTCCGGACGTACAAACCATTTGTTGGTTGTCGCTCGGGATTCCTTGGAATTTATGTATTTGGGATTATGATCCCGTCCTCATCTTATGACTTATGATCATCGCATTTTAAACCTCGGGACCCTCGGGACTTGCGTGATCGAGAGAATGACTCTCTTTTGGGTCAAAGATGAGGTTCTTTAGGAAGGAATGTCCTTAGCCCATCAATCCTACGCTTTAAGACGGTCGAGCTCGTATAGAGGCTTCATACTCATTCTTAAGCGATAATCGGAGATATAGGGTTCAAGGTTATCCTTTTCCTAAAGAAATCATGAACCTTTAATGGAAGGAACGATGCAAAGATGAGAACTTTTACACCGGTCCGTTCCAAGGTTGGGGAAAGGGAAATGCATTATAAAAAAATGACTCTTTAATGAAAAGATGACATTTTGGTTTTAGCAAATGATGCTTTTTTATTTAAAGAAATGATCTTTATGCAAATGATGCATAAAGATTTGATTTTTATGCAAATGATGCATTGAAAAAGGGGTTTTGATGCAAAGGATGCATTTTTATTGAAAAATAGGGATTTTAGGTGCAAAGGATGCACCTTTATGAAAAAGACTACATTTTTATGACAAATGAGGTCTTAATGCATGCAAAGGGGAAAGGGGTGATAAAGATATGATCTTTATGAATAAATGCCAAGTCCCAAGCAAGATATATGAATGCAATGAGCAAGTATATCAATTAAAATGCAAGGTTAGGGCGTGCGAGGTTACCAATCGTTTCCTTCGCTTCTTCGGACGGAGCTAGGAGGAGAGGTTCTTCTTGGGTCTTCAAGGAGGAGGGAGATGGCTTCTTGAGCTTCTTCTTTGCCTTCTTGAGCCTTCAAGGGTTTTTCTTCACGTACGGACTGCTATGGAGTGTGTGTGTGTGATTGTTTGTGTTGTTGTTGTTGTTGAAATGGGTAGAGGAGGGCTCTATTTATAGGCGATGCGGATAAGGCTAATGAAGCCGTGCGGCTGCAGGCCCTTTGCAAATGAGGCCGTGCGGTCTTATCCACAATGACTCAAAGCATTCTAGAACCATGCAAGGTGGCATCATTCTAGAAGCTTCTCCTAATTAAGAAAAACGTGTTTTCTTAATTAGGAAGGCTCCTTACAGCCCTAATTTAAATTTGACTGTTCCAGACATTTCCGGAACACTAGGAAGGTCCGGGGAATTACCGGAAATTTACCGAAATGTCGGGAAAATTAACCGGAAGGCATGAGCGATTTGGGTACTTACGAAGCCCCTCGGCAACGTCACTTGCAAGGCGAGTGGGGTTGTCGATAGAAAAGGATCCGATCTGGCGAATGCCGAGACGGATTGGGAGACCAAGGTGGTCGAGTGGCTGAACCTTTTGGAAGGCTACCTACGTATCCCGGAGGAATCAAGCCAGGCCGTAGTTCGGAATTAGGATCCGCTGGGGGAGGAAGAAGAGAAAATGGTCTCTTGCTGGGAAAAAGAAGAGAAAATGACCTAGGAGGTCAAGCAATTGATCCTACTGGGGACATGCTAGGAGTGACCCAGGTGGTCGAATATTTGAACTTTTATGAGGGGGCGCTTTATCACTGAGGAGTGACAAAGAAACAGGGTGACCAAAGTGGTCAAATGGCTGAACCTTTTATAAAAGGCTACCTACGTATCCCGGAGGAATCAAGCCTTGATCGTAGTTCAAGCATCACTAGATAGTTAGGAACGATGTCTAGGATCCTTGAGATTTTGACAATTCGGAGGCTGTCACCTGATGAAGCTAGAGCTTATGGCACTATCTCTTTATGACGGAGATAGAGGTAACTTAAGTTGGGAAACTTGAGCGTACGTCACTATTCGCGGATAGTGGTAGCACAATTTGAAATGACTTGGGCATTCGTCACTATTCGCGGATAGTGGTAGCACAATTTGAAATGACTTGGGCATTCGTCACTATTCGCGGATAGTGGTAGCACAATTTGGAATGACTTGGGCATACTTCACTATTCGCGGATAGAGGTAGCACAAGTTGGAATGACTTGGGCATACTTCACTATTCGCGGATAGAGGTAGCACAAGTTGGAATGACTTGGGCATACTTCACTATTCGCGGATAGAGGTAGCACAAGTTGGAATGACTTGGGCATACTTCACTATTCATTCGCGGATAGAGGTAGCACAAGTTGGAATGACTTGGGCATACTTCACTATTCGCGGATAGAGGTAGCACAAGTTTAGAGTTCCGACAATTCGGAGGTTGTCACCTAGTGTTATCCCGTTATAACGGAATTAACGGAGCGGCGGGAATAAAGCTTGATTGCTAAAGAGATAAGGGATATTTTCTGAAAAGATGTTATCTTAGTTAAAAGATAACGGAAATTGCATGCCCAAGTGGAAGGTCCGGGCGGGATTGTAATTTACGCTCGGGCGAATGAGGCCGCCCGGCATGAGATGGAGAAAAAGAAGCCGTACGGCTAGAAGCCTGTTTTTTCCAGATTATTTAAAATCAGGTTTTGAACGGGCATTGGGCACTTGCTGCCGCCCAAGAACGCAGAGAGAGAGAGGAGAGAGAGAGAGAATTTCGAAATTCTTCAACCCTTTTGCTTCCCTTTGATTTGAAATGGATCCGGAGGGCAATCCCATACCAAGGCAAGCAAGGAGAAACATCTCGGCGGCCGCGAGAAGGAGGAGGAAGGAGCTCGTGAGGACGGAGAGGAAGTATGACTTCCTTACGCCTCCATCGGAGCTTTATCCGGGGAGAAGGGAGCACAAATCAACGAACCCGCGATCAGTTGGGGTAAGCATTCTCATTTTGCTCAAATTCGATGATTTTGCTTGATTTTTGAATGATTTAGGGCTTGACCCGAATTATAGGATTTTGAATGATTTTTTTTTTTGAATGATCTTGAGATGCATGAACAACCTATGAGGCTAAGAATATGCATGTGCAATTTTATTTGACAGAAATTATGAGAATGACTCACTTTTTTTCTCGCAAAATGAAGTAAGAATTTTTTCAAAATATGAGACGGAGTTCTTGCCTTGTGCTGGAACTAGGTCAAAATTCTGATTTTCAATGAGAAAACATGATTTTTGGAAGATGAAAATGATTCATGCATGCCATTTTTTTTTTGAAAAATAATGCTTATGTGCAAAAAATTGTGATTTTGTGCTTTAGGAAAGCAATGACGCGTTTCAAGTGATGAAAGACACGTTTTTGATGCAAAAGTTATGCTAGAAAAACTTTTATGAATGCTTTTCTTTTGAAAATATGTGCACTTTTGAATATATGCATGCTTTTGAAATGATATGAAGGACTGACGCTTCTTTTGATGTGCTTGTCTACAGGAGAACAAGTCTAGAGGACCGTCGGAGATAGCGGTCAAGCTTTGGCAGAGGATGCCGGATTTTGAGAAGGATGGGGTGAATCCCAAGCAGCTGGTGAGTGAGGGCTACGGCACTGGATGCATTTGTAGAGGCTATCGGCCGGTGTCCACATCACCTCGAAGAGCAAGGGCTTAGTCCAGCCCTTTCGAGTTCCTGTGGGACAAGACTCATAGCTTTCACCCGAGCCTGGGAGAGCCGACAAAGGACTCCCGCCGATTTTACCGCTATTACGGGCTTACGCTCACCGGGAGGCCCGTGACTTGGAGAGACCATATTACCGCCGAGGAGTTCCGTGCTTTGGTCGGGTTTGAGCTGATTCCCAAGGGGCCGGGATGGAGACACGGAATGTCGAGGTGGCAGTCCCGTACTTCCATGCATGCGAAATTTGCTGCTAATGATGTGATCGCCTTGCCACCGGCTAGAGCATTCATATGGTTGATGCTATCGGTCACCATCTTTGCTAATTCTGGGACGATAGCTATGACTTGCCTCCTCGACTCTCTGGAGGATGTTGATGGGATTGGGACGGTCTCTTGGGGAGAGGCCGGATTGGCGGAGCTCTACTTCTCGTTGGACATGTACATACGAACAAGGCCGCTTCGATGGATCGCTTTTCTTTTGCCCTCGAGGTAGTCTCCCTTTTTTTTTCTTTTCTCTTTTCCCCGTCTTGAGACTTTTATGAGAGAGAAAATGACCTTTTGATGTTTTGAACATGCGGGCCTGGTTTTGTGAGGTGATCGGGTTCTTCCCTTGGAACCAAAGAGAGTGATGTCACCATCTTCCCCGCTATGGTTCGCCGGAGGGGAGATGCGAGAGATAAATTCACGGGAAAGACCCGGATTACCTTCGATTACAAAATGGTGAGGCCGGTCATCAACGAGGATGGGCACGATGGAGTGGACTTCTACCCTCAGGGCGGTATCCGCAGATTTTCGGGAGATGCTATCGAGGTGACGAGGCGTAGGAGGTGGCTCACTGGCCGACATGTGATGTCATCTACTTGGGGACCGCTTCTCGAGGCAAAGATGGTCATGTTCCCCACTAGATGCCATTACTCCTTCGACCCTCCAAGACGGATGCCGCAGCCCGTGGACCGGCCGGCGGATGAGATTGCTAGGTACCGAGGTGCATAGCTGCGGAGGAGTATTTTGACATGGACACCCCCTACGCCGTGTTTGTGAAGCCGCGCCGAGGACGCCACGTGCTAGTGAAGCCGGGCGGTCACTCGGTGATATGGGGAGGATGAGCCTCTCGACCCGCCGATCCCTCCCGCACATCCGTCCTACGTGGTCCATGGAGTGCCGAGGAGGATGAGGATACCTGTCCCCGATGCTAGGGAGCCCCAAGTACACCTTGCCGCCCGATAGCACCGTAAGTGTACTCTTAGGGTCTTATTCCCTTTTAGCTTTCGCATTTTCTCGCTTTTGCAAGTTTTCTCGAGATTTTCTCGAGATTTTTCTCTTCTTTTTTCTCAGTTCCATTTCGCACTTACGATAGGCCGGTTAGGCGTAATAGGGCCGGAAGGACATGTGCCGGTCTCTTCGAGGAAGCCGGCTCGCGCTTTGAAGGCGGCAGCGGATGCACAGGAGCCTGGACGCAAGAGACGGCACGTCGGGGCACGGCGTCTACCTCATCGGCCTCGGAGTACTCTTCCCGAGCTATGCCTCGGGGGCGGGACCCAACGCCGACATTCTCGGGAGCAAACTGGCCGAGTACGGGCACGATAATGTCCATCTATCTCGATGTGAGCGACCGGGAGGACTGATGAGGGAGGCTAGCATTTATGAGCCGAGCGGCGATGAGGAGGAAGAAGAATCGGAGGCCTAGGAGGTCTCTAGAATAGACTTGGAACAAAAACAAACAATTTACAATTTTTATGCACAACTTGTTTATTTTTGCTTTATTTGGGCGCCGATGGGGCGAAAACATTGTATTTATGTTTTATTTGCTTTTCTAATTCATGCTTTTTCAATTTGCATATTATCTGAGCCTTGGGGCAACTTTTTTGCTTGGAATTGGGGCTGAAAATGGGCCAAAATGATTTATAATGGTGTATAAATGCTTGAATGGTTTCTGGATATGTTTTTGTACAGGTTTTGGTTGAAAAAGTGGGGTGAAAACTCCCTTGGGCAGCAATCTTGGTTGCCGCAGAATTTTTCTCGCAGAGGGCTAATGTAGCCGTGCGGCATGGCCTTGAGGGCAAATGTAGCCGTGCGGCTAACGCCTGTCTCGAACTGGTTATTTTCTGAATAAAAGCAAGGCTTGGCCATTTCATTTCATTTTCACTCTAGACTTGTCCCAATTGTTCCCAGAGCATATTTTGGACCGAAAAGCACCATCTTTGATCACTTTGCGATGGAGAAGCTCGTTAGATTGCAAAGGGGGAAACGAGACCATTTTCTATCCGGTCTTCAATCTTGGGCGAGATATAACTTCCAAAATCACAAGGGGCTGCTTGATTCTTCCTTCAAGATCAAGTCTTTATGGCATTTGAGGGATCTCCCGCCCGATTGGGATCTGTTGAGAGCCGCAGCAAAGTTCTGGGACGTCCGGAGACATGTTTACTGCTTTTCTTACAACGAAATCGTCCCAACGCACGAAGACTTCAGAGCCTTGATTGGGAGTCCCGAGACTGAGGCTATATCTATTCCGCTGATCGGAGACGTGCCGGTGACGGTAAAGCTTGCATCTTTTCTGCAGATTCCTTTGGGAGAGGCTGAGAGGATGATGGTAGCCCCGGATAGGATTGATCTTTCTGATATCCCGGGCAAGTTTGGGTCTCCAGATATGGCTGCGACCACGGTGGCTATGGATGCTTTCATTCTCTGCGTATTCTCTATTTTGTTCACTGCTGAGTCCGTGGGGATCTGTCATAGTGGTCTCTTGGACATGGTCGAGACTCAGGGCTGGGAAGGATATTGTCCCGCTGGTTTTGGGAGAGACATTTCATGGGATTGATAGGATGGCTCGGGGAGACCGTTTCATGAGGTCCGGGAGTCCGGCTATGTTGACTCTGTGGCTGCAGGAGAGGCTCGGGGCTTTGCCTGGGGCTTTGCCGACTCAGTGCCCTTGGGTGATTTCTCGGAGAGGTGCACCTAGGCAAGCAGAACAGGTAGCCGGGAGTTGATGATGGCTAGGCTATCCACTTCGGACATCCGTTGGTGGATACCACACTGGAGGTTGCGCACCGGAGGATATTTCAGAGTCTTATGCCGTGAGGGTTCCGTGATTCTCGCCGGTCGTCCTTCTACATACCCCGCTTGGTATCCGGGCAGCTTGGGGCTTTACAGAGCCATTGAGTGATTGGGAGGACATCCGGACCATGGAGGTGGTGTCATTGGATATGAGAGATCCAAATGCCTTCTCTTTCTTCTCGAGGGCTTGGACACATACCGCTTTCCCACCTGTGGCTATCTTCGTGAGCAGGAAGAGCACCATCTTGACCACTGTCTACTTGGACCGGGTACGAGAGGGGAGATGGGAACGACTCGTGCTATCTTGGAGGATAGACGTCGAGCTTTATTGGGAGCCGACCGTGACTCGAGTAGGACTCGAGGAGACCGAGGCTAAGGCGAGTTGCCATAACCAATCAGTGACTTGGTCGAGATATGGAGGCTCGGTACAAGAGATTGTCCGAGGTCGCTCCTTCGACCGAGGCTCGAGGGAGGAGGTGCGGACTCGTGCTCGGATAGAGAGAGCGCTCATTGACACGGGGTTGGTAGAGGCTCCAGTGAGGATACCGCAGGTCGGGATGAGGGATACCGACATTATTGAGAAGAAAAGGAAGAAGACTCGACGAGGCCGAGGAAAAGGGAAGAAGATCAAGAAGACTCGGCGAATGACGACTGACAAGTCTTTTCTCAAGATCCTCTTATTGCCATTTGCAAACACATTAGTTTATTTAGGCATTTTGTTGTATTTTAGATCTTTTTAGCAGGTTAGCAGAGTTAAGAGGTAGACCGTGCTTGAACTCATCAAGAAGTTTTTAACTTGTAATGTACAAGAAATATTATTTTAGAAATTAATCAAGACACATTTCATGGAAATTCAAATGTCTTTATTGATTGGGACCCGCTTTATGAAAACTGAAATGCCCTTTACTATTTAGGACACACTTCATGGAAGCTTAATCGTCCTTTTTATTATTTAGGACACATTTCATGGAAACTTAATCGTCCTTTTTATTGTTTAGGACACATTTCATGGAAACTTAATCGTCCTTTTTATTGTTTAGACCGAACCATATATGGCTGCCTACGTTCCCCTTTTACAAGAAAGGCTAAGGGGCTCAGGTCTTCGTAGTTCATTCTGGTGAACTAATAGTTTTTTTCATGTGCGGCCTGTCTTTTGCCTAGACCGCCCTTTTTGGGGTTTTCACCTAATTTAGCCGGGCATTACTCTTTTTGCACTTTTTTTTTTTTTTTTTTTTTTTCTTTTTTTTTTTTTTTTTTTTTTTTATATGTGCACTGTCTTTTGCCTAGACCGCCCTTTTTGGGGTCTTCAAATTTTAGCCGGGCATTACTCTTTTTGCACTTTTTTTTTCTTCTTTTTTTTATTTTTTTTTATATTTTTTTATCGGACATAGTATCTTCGGAGTTTATCACCGTTGACCGGGTGGACAAAGAGATTGCCATCCAAGTCTGCAAGCTTCATTGCTCCTCCCGACGCATTTTCTCGCACCACATAAGGGCCGATCCAGATGGGTTCCCATTTTCCCAGGGGTTGTCTCCGGTAGGGGCTTTACTTTCAAAGCACTAAATTGCCCTCTTTGATGTCTCCGGCCTTGACCTTTTTATCAAACGCTCGGCCATTCGCCTTGGTAGGCTCGGGTGTGTTCCATGGCTTTTAGCCTTCTCTCGTCAAGCGTGGCTAACTCATCATGCCGGCCGCGCAACCATTCCACTTCATTGACACTCGTTTTCCAGGAGGACCCTTAATGACGGGATTTCCAACTCCACCGGTAACACTCGCTTCCATCCCGTAAGTTAGGGCAAAAGGAGTTTCTCCTGTGGCCGTTCGACAGACGTTACTGTAGCCCCAGAGTGCTAGGTGCAGCCTTCGGGCCAATCACGACCACGGGTGGCCATCTTCCGGATGATTCGCTCGAGTGTCTTATTAGCGCCTTCCACGGCTCCATTGGTTTGAGGTCCGTACGGGGACGACTTGTGGCGAGTAACTCGAATTACGACGGAGCCTATCGCAGCCTTCCTTCGAAGTGTGACCCATTATCGAAATGATCTCGTTGGGCACCCCATATCGGCATATTATGTTTTCTTTGATGAACTCGGGCCACTTTTCTCGGAAGTGAGGACCTTGTAGGACTTGGCCTCTACCCACTTGGTGAAGTAGTCAATGGCTACCAAAACGAACTCGTGCCCATTGCTTCCCTGCCGGGATATTTTCCCTATCACGTCAATGCCCCAAGTTGCAAACGGCCAAGGAGTCGTCATGCGTACAGGTCATGAGGTGGGAGATGGTTGAGGTTGGCAAACCGCCGGCATTTGTCGCAGGTTCGGACGTGCCGAACGCCTGTTTCCATGGAGATCCGGTAGTAACTCATTCTCGAGGATCACTTGCATCGTGGCTCGCATTCATGTGAGGACCGCAGGACCATTGTGGACTTCGGTCATCAACTCTCTGGCTCTTTCTTGAGTGACACATAAGAGGAGTGGTCCTTGATACCGCTTCTTGTATAGGTTGCCTCCTAGAATGACATACCGAGAAGCCAACCTTTTCGGGGCTTGCAAGCTTTTGGCTCGACTCCTTCTTTTGGTCTACCTTCTTCGTCTCTGAAAGCCGACTCTCCGTCTTTGAGAAATTGGTAACTGATTATACCAAGGTTCCTTTATAGGCTCGGGTCCCGTGTCCACTTCACAAATGTAAAGTCGGGGCTTCTCTTCTACCCACTCTGAAGGGCTTTATGGCTTTTCCCTCGGGGATCTCTACCAATGAGGCTAGAGTAGCTAGAGCATCTCGCGAATCTGTTTCTTTTCCCTGGCAAGTAGTGGAAAGTCACTTCTCGGAAGCTGTCCGGTCAACTCCTCCATATGGGCATGATACCGTTGCAGATTAGGGTCTACGAGTCTTCCACTTGTTGGAGACTTGGTTGATGATCGTGGCCGAGTCTCCGTAAACTTCGAGCTCCTTGACATTTCTTTCTAAGGCGGCCTCCAAACCAGCAATGCAGCTTCATACTCGGCGACATTGTTCGTGGCAGAAAGTTCAACTTGAGGGCTATGGGGGTATGCTCATCTTTCGGATCGACCAATAGCATTCCTACACCATTTCCTCTTTTGTTAGCGGCTCCGTCAAAGAACAACCGCCATCTATTTTCGTGCTCAACCGCAAAGATCCCTTCATCTCGGAAATTGGGGTTCGTGCCCTCTCGTCTTCATTACCGGGGAAATTCGCCAGTGATCTCGACAATGCTTGACCCTTGATGGCCTTTCTGGTCACATAGTTGATGTCGTATTCTCGCCAAGAAGAAGGACCACTTCGCTAGACGCATCGAGAGGGAAGGCTTGTCAAAGATGTACTTGATGGGGTCCATTTTCGAGACCAAGTTCACAGGGTGGGCTTCGCATATAATGCTTCAACTTGCCGACTACCTGCACTGGCCCGCACAAGTCTTTTCACACGCCGAGTAATTGAGCTCACTCCCTTGTAGCTTCCTACGACAAAGTAAATGGCATTTTCTACCCGAGAGTCTTTCTTCTCTTGAGCAAGCATAGCCCCAACCGCCGTGTTCAGGATGCTTAGATAGAGCGAAGAGGCTTCTGTCTATGTGGGGGCATAGTACCGGGGATGTACTAAGTATGCCTTGATCTGGTCAAAGGCGTCCCGGCATTCTTCGGTCCATTCTCGTGTCCACATTCTTCTTCATAAGCTTGAAGATGGGCTCGCACATAGTAGTCAACCGATTGACGAAACGGCTAATGTACCGCAATTTACCCATGAAGCTTTTGACTTCGTCCTGGGTTTGAGGTGGCCTCATATCCATGATAGCTTTGATCTTTCGGGGTCAACTTCTATACCTCGCTCCGTGACCATGTACCCGAGCACTTTTCCCCTTGTCACTCCGAAGGTGCATTTGGCGGGGTTTAGTCTCATGGAATCTTTGTCTCGGCCTCTCAAAGAATTTTCGTAGGTCAACAAAGTGTCGCCCACCTTCTCCTTTGGAGTGGATTATCATGTCGTCTACGTAGACCTCAATCTCCTTGTGGATCATGTCATGAAAAAGTGCGGCCGCCGCCTTGGTAAGTAGCCCCCATTCTTGAGCCCGAATGGCATTACTGTATAACAAGAGGTTCCCCACGGTGTGGTGAAGGCCGTCTTTTCTTGGTCTTCCTCGGCCATCTTGATCTGGTTGTAGCCTCGCAAACCATCAACGAAGGATTTGACTTCGTAGTTGGCAAAGTGGAGTCCACCAGATGTCTATGTTTGGCGAGAGGGTAGTCGTCTTTGGGGCGGCCTTGTTCGGATCTCGGAAATCCACACAACAGCGCACCTTCCCATTGGCCTTGGTTACGGTCACGATGTTGGACAACCATGTCGGGTATTCAATAACTCGATGAATCCTACCCGCAGTAGCTTCTCAATTTCTTCTTTGACCTGTAGAGACCATTCCGGCTTGATCTTTCTCGGTTACTCGCCATCTTTTACTGCGGCTTGCATCCGGGTGCTAGAGGGATTCTGTGTTCTACTATCGAACCTGTCTAGCCCCGGCATATCTTTGTATGACCATGCAAACACGTCGACGTATTCTCTGAAAGCACTCGATTAGTCTGTCCCTTTCAACCCCCGGAAGAAGCTTCCAATCTGTGTCTCTTTAGGTTCCTCAATAGTACCCAAGTTCACACTTATCAAAATCTCCTCGCGGCTTGGGCCCGGTTTTCCTCTTTTTCAAAACCCGCTTAAAGATTTCTTTAATGTATTGTTCGTTTAGTGTGTTTGCATCTTGTTCAAATGATTCATTATTAACTGTTGTTAAATTTTGAGTTAATTTATCATTTGTTAAGTTGGCAATAAGAGGATAATCGTAAAGATTTGTCATTTCATTCAAGATAAGGGGAAAGATGACATCGATTACATTTTCATAATCCTCAGCGTGAGGCCTTCGGATGACTCCGAGGACTGGAATTCGAAGATTCCCGACTCAACCGAAAAGACAACATAGACTGGACCCTACACTACTTATTGACTCGAGGGAACTTGACAAGGGTTGGACCGGATCTCACTCCTTCTTGCCGTTGCCCCTGGGAGTAGCAGCCGCCGGCGTTGTCATTTGATTGTGCACTCTGCGGATCATTATTGCCTTTGTCGATGCCAATTCCATAGGAAGTACTCGGGCGATTTGACAGAATCTCCTTTCGAACTTAACTTCATCCATTTGTACCTCCGGGCAAGAGGACCGGTTGTGCTTTCGGCATCCGAGATACAGCTCTCTTCATCCCAAAAGTCTTCTGGCTTGTTCACTCTTCTCTCTACCTTTTCCCAAACAGGGGGTTGGGAATGATCCTCTGGAGTAGTAAGAGCCATTACAAACACATTATGCTCGTCATTGTAACGATGTGTTGCCTTTTTCGCGGGAAAAATTCGATTTTCGCGTTTCTTTGAAAAACCAAATAAAACCGGAAAAAACGGAGTCGCCACGCCATTTTAATTTTGAAGGGCCAAAACTTTGAAAAAAGCCCGAGATCAGAGATTTAGGTTCGGAGGTCATGTTACGCGTCGGGAAGGACGTTAGTGTGCACCCGACGCGCCTCGTAAAACGAGTCTTCCAAGCTGAAAATCATTTGTGTGTGTGTGTGTGTGTGTTTTGGCCAAAATAAGTTGAAACTGGAAAAAGTAAAAATTGGGATGTCTTTTTAAGACTTTAAACTGATCCCATGATTTTTTGGAGAATTTTTGGTTTGAGATTTGGTACTCAAAAAACCTTTTGAAGTTGAGAAGTCACTTCTGCCAGAAGGAAATGGCAGCAGACACCTGATTTTGAAATGGATTCAAGGGTCCTAAAACTTCATAATCTGGGTGAACTCAGAGAATGAAAGTTTCTCTAGACTCCTTGAATAAACTTTGTGTGAAAGAAATTTCCATTTTGGAGAAGATTTGAGGGTCAAAACCTTCTGGAAACCTCAGATATGAGATCTGGATTCCCAGAAGCTGATGAACTAGCCTCTGAAAGAAAAATTGAAAAGAGGAGTTTTACTCACCCAAAAATAAGGTAAAAATATGTCTGGAAAGCTCTGGATGTTGGCTACAAAAAGTGTTTTGTAGTCAACACCAAATTCCAAGTTCATCTGTGTCCAAAAATTAAGACCATGGACTGAGGTCTGAGAAAATTGCTACTGGACAGCAACTTCTCAAGAAAGAAAACATGATTTTAAAGGGGGTTTGGCATCCATGCTTGTCCCCATTTCCCTAGGTTTTGGTTAGTGATCACTAGACATTTTAGTGGTGAATCAACTATACCAAACCATCCTTGGGGTACATTAGGACTAAGCATTTCATTTGCTTGGGGAGGGGGATTTTACCCTTTGAAATCAAGATTTAGTGCTTGAAAATGGTTTTTTAGGGTTTTGAAAGTGCATTTTTGCAAGTAAGCAAGAAAAGCTTTTGAAAATAATGTTGATCTTTGTAGAAGATCATCCATGGAGATGGTCTTCCATGGTGATCTTCTTAGATCTAGAGAAAGAAGATGAAAGAACTACATTTTGTAGTTTGAAGATGCATGCATGGATGAGATTTAGGGTTAGGAAGAGGAGGGTTTACCAATCTTCCTTGTGTTCTTGAGTGTTTGGCTTGAGTGTATGAGTGTTTAGGGCTTTAATATGAGAGTGAGTGGATGAGTATGAGTTGGGAAAGATTGGAAAGAAAAAGGTGACAATTCTTGAGAATTCTCACTGTTTTCTCTCTATATTTCGCCAGAACTTCGTTGCTATTGTGTTCTTCCTCTTTATTTTTGTGACTGGAGGGCTCAATTTATAGCCCTCTGAAAATTACATACTTGTCCGCGCGGATAGGATCGGGCGTGCCTTTGTTCATTAAATGCGGACTTTGGACAAGAAGAATAATCTTTTTCAAAATTCAAATTAGGCAGCCAGTTTATGTTTCCAGCATTGCCATTTGTGGTTTTATTCTTTTGTTTTTCTTTTTAAGATTCTTTTTAAGGTTTAACCTTAAATAACAATGCCCATTTTACCCTCACTTTGTTAGAAATGTTAGGATAGTTAGGAATTGTTAGAAATGTTATAACTTTCGTTAATTTTCTAACGAAAATTCTAACAAGCTCAAATTGGAGCACTTACAAGTAGCCCCTGGCGACGGCGCTTCGAAGGAAGCGGGGTCGTCGATAAGAGTAAGGCTCCATATTTGGCAGATGATCGAGTGATCGGGTGGCCGAACCTAGCGATAGGCTACCTACGTATCCCGAATGGGAATCAAGCCGGCCGTAGTTCGGGTCTTTGACCCTGAGATGATGGCGTTTTAGGTGCCTCGAACCCGGTGAGCGAGTTCTACGGCCGGTTCGGAAAGAAACTCGCTGGGGATAAGAGATGACCATTTTTGGTCTGATGGCTATCCGCTCCGCCGGGGATAGGAATGACCATTTTCGGTCGACGGGGATGATTGCGATTTATCGCTTTCTAGCGATAGCGTTTTAGGTGCCTAGAACCTTTGAGATGGCGTTTTAGGTGCCTCAGACCTTAGAGATGGCGCTTTAAGTGCCTCGAACCTTGGAGATGGCGTTTTAGGTGCCTCGAACCTTGAAGATGGCTTTTTAGGCGCCTCGGACCTTGATGATGATGGCTTTTAGGCGCCTGACCTTAATGATGATGGCTTTTTAGGCGCCTGACCTTAATGATGATGGCTTTTTAGGCGCCTGACCTTAATTTGAAATGGCCTTTCGGTGGACTTTGTCTGCTGCCGAAGGAGAGGGTGACCGTTTTGGTCGAGGGGCTGGACCTAATGATAGGCTACCTACGTATCCCTAGCGGGAAATCAAGCCCTTTCGTAGTTCGAGATCTACTCGAGATTCCGTTGGCTTTTGGGATTCCGTTAACTTTGCTGGGATTTCGTTAGCCTTTGGCTGGGAAAATCGACGTATTTGTCGGGAAATCGGTCTTACGCTTCATTTACCGCCGGGGTGATTTTGATGTAAGATACGGATCCGTTATCTTTCTCGGGGCACTCGGTCTTATGTTTTACTCTTGGGGTAATTTTGATGAAAGATACGGGATCTCGTTATCTTTCTCGGGCACTCGGTCTTACGTTTGATCGCCGGGGTAATTTTGATGAAAGATACGGGATCCGTTATCTTTCTCGGGGCACTCGGTCTTACGTTTACCGCCGGGGATTTTGATGAAAAATACGGGATCTCGTTATCTTTCTCGGGACACTCGGTCTTACGTTTGACTGCCGGGGAAGATTTTGATGAAAGATACGGGATCTCGTTATCTTTCTCGGCACTCGGTCTTACGTTTTCTTTGCTCGGGGAAGATTTTGATGAAAGATACGGAATCTCGTTATCTTTCTCGGGGCACTCGGTCTTACGTTTTACTGCCGGGGGTAATTTTGATGAAAGATACGGGATCTCGTTATCTTTCTCAGGTTACTCGGTCTTACGTTTGACTGCCGGGGGTAATTTTGATGAAAGATACGGGATCTCGTTATCTTTCTCGGGGCACTCGGTCTTACGTTTTACTGCCGGGGGGAATTTTGATGAAAGATACGGGATCCGTTATCTTTCTCGGGGCACTCGGTCTTACGTTTGACTGCCGGGAAGATTTTGATGAAAGATACGGGATCCGTTATCTTTCTCGGGGCACTCGGTCTTACGTTTGACTGCCGGGGAAGATTTTCTTGACAAGGGGCTGACTTTGGTTAACTTTGGTTAACTTTGTCAAGTTGGGGACTGAATTGCAGAGTCCTGAAATTTTAAGGGGCAAAAGGGTCATTTTGACCCTTGCAAACCTATCCGCGCGGATAGGGATGGAAAGTCAGGGGTATTAATGGGGCCAACGCCCTTCTTCTTCCCCATTCAATTTTTTGAACACAGACGAGAGAGGGAGAGAGCAGAGCCGCCATTGTTGGCCTAGGAGCTTCAAAATTCGTCCGATTTCTTCGATTTTTTGAGCAATGGAACACGGGGAAGGCGCTTTTCAAGGCCAAGGGCGTGGTCCTATAGCGGAGAGGCGATTGGAGCTTGTCCGGATGAGGAGGCATTACAATCTTTCGCAATCGGTCGAGGAGGAGCATTACCCCGATGCTTGGCAACATTGGGCTTCGGATCCGCATCTCCGAACGGTATACTTCGAATCCTCTTGATCCTCTTGTCGATTTCTTGCTTGAAATTTTTGGGTGATTTTTGAATTTTTTTTTTTGAATATTGAATATTGATATTGATGATATGCAATGTTGCAATGAATTTGTGAGTGTCCCAAAAATGTGCATTTTGCTTGGGAAAAGAATTGGCATTTTTGCCACATTTTTTTTTTTAATTCGAAAATTGCATGTGAAAATTCGAAGAATTGTGATTTTTTTTTTTTTTTGAAATTGAATATTGCATGTTCTTGATGATGATTTTTTTTTGAAATTGAATTTTGATATTGGTGAATGATGATGCAATGCATGCATTTTGTTTGGAAAGAATGGGCATTTTGCCAATATGAGATGTATGTTTAGGATTTTTTTTTTTGAAAAGTGGGACGGATTTTTCCTCCCGTTGCATGTAAGATGGATGATATGTATGTATGCATTTTTTTTTTGTTGAAAATGGGACGGAGTTTTTACTTCCGTAGGAATGCATCCTTTTTTTTTTTGATGAATGCATTGGGACTTGCAAATTGTTTTCTTTCATGCGAGAAAAATGGGGCTATGCTCATTGTATCCGTTATGTCATCGAAATTTCTTCTCTTTTTTTTTTTTTTAATGCAAATGCAATCTTTTTTGACATTTTCTCTCTTTTTTTTTTTTTTTTTTACAGTGGCGGAAACCGTTTTGTGACGGAGCAACTCAACAAAATGAAGACTCGAGGATCGGTGGAGTCTCGTGATTGACTTGTGGGATCGGCTTCCGAATGCGGGCCGAGGAGCTTTGCCGAGTCCGAGACAGATTGTTGTCGAGACGGGGCTCGGGAGTTTGTCGAGTGCTTGAGGGGACCGGTCAAGTTCCCTAAGTGCAAGGGCTTGATGTTTGCTCTAGCGCAAAGCATTGGTGGGATGCGACCCACACCTTCCACTTCTTCCTGGGCGAGGCGACTGTTACGCCTTCCGACTATGCCGCGATCACGGGTCCGTCCTTCAATGGACGCAAAGATTGAGTGGAGAGATGGCTACAGCTGATGCTCGATCTCGTTGTGCTCTTCTTGGATTTTCCCCTATTCCCAAAAAGGGGATGGGGATGGAGTATGCCGTGGTCTTCGGTAAGATCGTGGAGACCATCGCGAGTTACGAGGCCGGGAGGATAGGTTTAGCGCCGAGCGCATTGCCAGGTCCTTCCTCCTGGTTTACCTTTCGAGCACGCTCTTTGGGCATGCCGAGGGGACGGCGGTCTTTGCCTTGCCGAGGTCCTTGGAGGACATGGAGACGGTTGGAGATATTTCCCCGGGGGAGGCCGGCCGGGCCGAGCCGTACTTCGCTCTGATAGATACACAAGGCCGCGAGCTCCTCGTATCGCTTCGAGTTTGCTCGAGGTATAAGCTCTCTTTTGCTTTCCCTCTTTCCTTTGAGCACGCACTTTTATTTGCACCGGATTGATTGGATTTTTACCTTCGCAGTGTATGGGCGTTGGAGTTTTTCCACGTCACGGTGTGGAGGCGCCTCAGGCGTACGTCGGGCGTATCCGGCCATGCAAGCCTTGGTCCAAGCCTGCCCGGGAAAAGATAAGCTCCAGTGGGGCGCACGACTCTCGTGTACGCGGATTGCCTTCCTTTGACCGGAGGCCGAGACGGATGAGGGGATGATATTCTTCCCCCGGGATCGCTTGAGGTAGCGCACCGAAGGGCGCCGAGATCCGGACAAGGCAATGGAGGATTTTGAGGGGCCCGACTTGCGACGCCTACTATCTCGGGAGAGAGGGTGACGCGTCGCATGGCGTGAACTCGCCATTGTTGACACCGGTGGAGCCTCCCGCCGATATGATGCACTCCGAGTGATCGGTCCGTGACTGGGATGATTACCGAGCAGGCCAGACTTCTCGGATTTCGTGGCGATTGAGCCGTATGCGACGTTCGTCTTGAGGAGGCCGAGGATGCCTCGTGTTTTGGATAGGGAGGGGCTTGGGATCCCGCGGTACCCTGACGGATTTTTCTTACATCCAGATGGGGTCCGATTGAGGGTGCAGATCCTCACCCGAGCGGCTTCCACGAGCTTTCCGGCCTCGTCCGGGTATGAAGGTATGGCTTCACCTTTTCCCCTTCTTTTCTTTCTTTTGTTTCATCATCTCTAGCATCACTTCTTTTTTTTTGACGCTTGCTTTTGTGCGCTTTACGGAGGTGGTCGTCGAGAAGCCGACGAAGCAAGTGATCTGGGGCTAAGAGATTCATACGGAGGATGGTTGCTTGCGGGCGCCTCGTGCTAGGGCGAGGAGACCACGGCCGCACTCCGTCCGACGGAGGCTTCCTCCTATTCCCTGAGACTTCTTCCGAGACCCCTCTTTCTCCTCTCATTGATCACCGCGCGGCACCGCCTTCGGATCACGTCATTCTTGGGGATCCGCACGGCAGGGACACGTCTCGGCGGCATGGTGGGTCGTCTCCGTATGTTCGTGAGCCTCGGACGCCTTCACCTTCGGATTCGATTTCTTCTGTGGATCCGGGTTTACCCTATCGAGTGTGCCGCTGGTCCCGACGAGCCTCTTTTCCGGGAGATGAGGACGATTCTCCGAGCCCGAGACTTTCGGTGGCTCCCTGACGAGGCGGGCCCGAGTCGCAAGAGGGGCTTGGGGAGACATCTGTACTGGAGACTCCGATTGATTTTTTTTTTTAGATTTGAGATTGAGATTTGATTTGTACACTTATGCACATTTTTTTTTTTTTTTTGGATGTAATAATTTAGGTTTTATTTATGTTTGTTTGTGTTTTTTTTTTTTTTTTTTTTTTTTTTTTTTTTTTTTTTTTTTTATGCACACTTCCTTTTTTTTTTTGGAATGTAATAATTTAGGATTTTATTTTATGTTTGTTTGTTGTTTTTTTTTTGTACACTCTCTTTTTCTTTTTTTTTTGGAATGTAATAATTTAGGATTTTATTTTATGAATGCAATGCAATATGAATGCAGTGTTGCATGAGCCTTGGTTTTTTTTTTTTTGCAAGGGTGTTTGGTATATGGACTGGTTTGGGGAGGGTTTTTGCACAGTTTCGAGCAACCGGACGGAATATTCCCTTTTGGTGTAGCACTGGATCGTTGCATTTTTCACGATGGGGAACAAACGTATCCGCGCGGATGGGGACAAAGATCTCACACCGTCCCTTGATTTTGCTTTAAATCTCGCTTTGCTTTATTTCAAATTCAAATATCCTTCTTCAACCTCCAAATTCAAACAGCCATTTTCGGGGAGAAAGAGAGAAAACCATGGAAAGCCTTAGAAAAGCTCCTCAAAGTTATCCCAAGAATCCCAAATGTCATTTTTCAACAAGTTCAAGGATTGGTCCCGGAAATTATGCATGAGAGAAGGTCTTTCAAGAACGGCACAAGGTACGATGCTTGTGGTCTCTCAAAGAATTGGTTCCGGATTATGACCTCTTAAGGGCTTCTTCTTCGTTTTGGGATACTAGAAGGCATGTCTTTTGCCTTTCCTTCAACGAGATTGTTCCGACTGTGGAAGAATTTCGGGCCTTGCTTGGAGGTCCGGAGGTGGAGGAGATAGCAATTCCTTTGTCCGGAGGAGCTTCTTTGTTGACAAGTTGTGCAACCTTCTTCATCTTTCCCTGAGGAAGCACGAGGCATGATCCGCGGTCCCGACCATTTTGATATTTCCGGTCTTCCCGAGATTTAGGGGCTTAGGCTCTCGTGGATGACGCCTATTGGGATGCCTTTGCACTTTGTATGTTCGGCACTTTGTTCATGGTCTATTCCTTCGGGATTTGCCATCGATCTCTCGCTGGATGTTGTCGTCCATTGTCGCCGCGGCGGTAGATGTCGTTCCTTTCGATTCCTTGGGAGACTTTTCATGCTCGGCTGCATTAGCTAC